>OX451736.1:408231744-409431744 GCA_948472305.1 Vicia faba | reverse complement strand
TCTTGGTGAGAAGGTGGGGCAAAGTTAGGAAAAATTAGGGTTTTTCATAACTTAGAAAAATTCTAGGTTATGAAAAATTCTCATTTCAAACCCTAATTTGCAATTTTGGATTTCTTGATGAACAAGTTTCATGATTTGGCATGTTTTGATGAAAAATGAATCTTGACACTTGATTTTGACCAAAAAGTCAAAGTTTGACTTTTCAGTATACAGTCAAAATTGATCAATTGACTGAGAAATTCAACTGTCAATTTGAGGATTTGGGATCTTTTGAACTTGTTGAGCATGCCAAGATAAATACATGTGGTCCTTGAGTCCATATGTGAGCTTGGTTTGTCATTGGCTTGGTCAAACAGTCAAAAATCGCCTTTGTACAGTCAAAACCCTAAAAATGACCATTTTGCCCTTTTGGTGATCTGATTAAATTTCTTGTGGAATTGTGATCCAAACTTGATCAAATGGTCCATGTGAGTTCATGATGTTGATGTGGGTCAGTTTTCATGAGGTTTGACTGTCAATTGGCCACAGTTGACTTTTTCCCCAATACAGCTGATTTCTAGGTCAACTGTCCAATTGACTGGGCAAAACTTGGAATCAAGACTTGAAACTTGGTATAGATAAACTTGGGAGTCCAATATGAAGCATGAAAGTCATCTTAGGTCATTTATGTTAAAACATCTTTGTGCAAACACAAACCCTAATTTGGGTCAACAGTGCAAGGAGAAGTCTTGAGCAGATGAAACCCTAACTGAATCTTGATCTCCAAGGGCTTTGTGGTGAGAAATCAATGAGAAATGGGAGGGAAAATTTTGGGGTACAACAGGAACCCTCTTGCCCTTTGGTAGATGTCTGGTTCAACGTGCCCCTGTATCAAAAGACCCTCGAGATCCTTGAAATGGTTATTGAAAAAAATGCTATGGTATGATGTTATGATGTTATGTACATGTATGCAAAAGTAAGAAAGTGTATATACAGACAGTCATATTCACACAAAACAAACAAGTCCTTTTGTTTAGGCTTGCATGGGGTTTGTAGGTAAGTATCCTCTTGAAGTTAGTTGGCTCAACCTGTCCTAAAATAGAAACCGGGTTCTAAGGAGCTCAATATCATTGGATTATTTTCTATGTTCATTGTTTTGGTTTAGCCACTTAACTGGCGACCAAAATATCCCAAGAAAACAATCCTCAATGAGTATAGCATCGAGTATCTACCAACTTCGGACTGCACCAAAGTCGGTCATCTCACTACCCCTAAAAAGGCCAAGATGGTCAAGTAAGGTTCTAAGAGTTTGTTAGTGCTTCATGACATCACTCAGCGGCCTCGTATTCTCCTTGACTACTCAAGGGCTACCGGTACCCACAAATATGTCACACTAACATAGCTACTGCTTCAACCATGTCGGTATACCCCGCACAGTTCCCTCACAGTTTATTGCTATTTACCTAAAAAGGTGCCCCCAAATCCGGGTGTAGGATTTACAACAAACCCAAACAAGGAACCCAAAAAGTAAAGCAATCAAAACAAGCATGTAAAGGTGATCTAAAACCCTAAGGTAACCCCACTTTTAGAATGAATCCCCAGCAGAGTCGCCAGTTCTGTGATACGGTGGGAGAACTGACTTGGGATTTGCGTTTGTTTTCGCAAATGTTTCGGTTTAGCAAGAGTCGCCACCGAATTTTTATTTTATCCTAAGGAAAGGTCAAAAAGTTCAGGAAAGACCTTTGAGATGTTTTCGTGGGTTCGGGGGGTAGATTATGAAAAGGGAAGGTGCTAGCACCCTTTTCATCCATGGTTATCCATGGGCTCTTAGTTACTTGTTTTAGATCACTTGCCTTTGCTTTTCAATTGTTTGAAATGGTGCTTTGTGTGTGTGGTTTTGAAAATGTTTTGAAAAAAGATGCCTTGTCTAGGCAACCTTTGTAACAATTCTTGTTTGAATGTTTTACAAAGGTGTTTGTCTTTTTGAAAAGATGTTTCAATGTTTTTGAAAGTTGTTTTGAAAGTTGTGTTGTGGAGTGTGTTTTGAAAAATGGCAAGGATGTTTTTGCAAGTTTTTGATCAAGTAACTAAGATTTATCTACCCTAATTTTACTCAAAGATCTTTCTCATGTTTTTTAACCCTTTTAACAGTGTTGTTTCACCATTGTATTTGGTGAACAACCTTGTGTTAGGATGTTGAACGGGACGGGCGTTGGGACGTTTGTATAGTCATAGAAGGCAACATATGGGATGTTTTAGCAATGTCGTTTTAGGGACTAGATCGTTTACCGAAGGCAACATCGAGGGTCATCGAGGGACTACGATCTTTTATCGAGGGTCTTTGCTAAAACTCCCATGCTCGAGGGACATAACTATTTTCCGAGGCAACGAGTGAGATTACCCTAAGGGTGCATGTGTGCAAAGTGTGTTATTTACATGCATTTAGTCTTTGATTAGGGTGGTCTATTTGTTGTTTTTATCTTACCATACACACCTAATTACTAGCATTTGTACAAAGCAAATAAAATGCAGAAAGATAAAATCCTACGCTATTACAACCATATCGAAAGGCATAAAAAATATGAAAAAAATAAGATAAAAGTAAGAAAAATGAGTGTCTTTCGACCCAGGCAGGAGCACCTTTCGATTTGCATTCTGCTGGCCTCGTTCGATTGGGGCTAGCACCAGTGAGGTCCTGTCCTTCGATTGGCCTAGAAGTCAGTGTATGGCGAAGCCTTTTGATTCTACCTTGCCGCCTTCTTCGACTGGAGGTTGAAAGCAGTGAGGGAATGCCTTTCGATTGGACATGGTTTGCCTCCTGGTGTTCACATTGATTTCTAGTAAACAACCACTAGTCTTCCAAACTATCGAATAAACTTAATTACTGTTATTCAATTTCTCTGGTAACTTGCAGGATCGACTAGATTGATCCTATGGGACATAGTTGTTTGGCTAAATTTAATTGTAAAACTGGTATTCATATTTAGGACTTCTAATTAAAGTGTTTCAAAGACATCCAATCCACTTCGATTACTACACTAAATGATTCGAAGGATAATTTCTATATGATATAAGGAATGTTCATTAGAAAAGTAAAAAGACTTAAGATTGGGTAAATGGCAGGATTAAGTGAGTGAATGTAAAAGTTGCTGAATGTTTAAAGGATTCGAACATAAGAGAAGCGTTTAAATGCAGAAAGAAATAAATGACTCTGAATGTAAAATCTTTAATGTAAAGGCATGAACGTAAAAATGTTTGAAGCACAAATGAAATGGAAATGAAAGACAAAACTGGAAAATATAAAGAGTTTTCATTGAATTGTAAATGTTGGTGTTATCATACGTACATCTTTCGAGCATTCGTTTCCCTATCCATGCGGTATTTTGAATGTTTACTGAATTTGTACAACAGATATGACACCCCTAAATCCTAACACTAAGACCTCTATTTATACTATTTCGACCATAACGGTCTTGCTATCAGAATCTGCCACGCGTCCTCAAACGCTCCAACGCTTATGCATTTGAATTTCTAATATCCCGCTCACGTTTGAATTTCAAACGCCTTGGAACCTTCATTTCGAATTCGTTTCAAAGGTTATTTTCGAAAACAACCTTCACAAATATAATCTCATCATTATTTCGAAAATTCTTTAGACTTACACTCCACAACTATCATTCGAAACCTTGAACTTTAATATTTCCATTCGAGAAAACAGTCTCTTCCATTCCAAACCATAAAACTTGCTTTATTCAAACAAAGCCCAATCATTTCATTTCGAATCACAATATCAAAATCTTCAGCCAACAAAATGCCCCTTTAAAATATGTATTTCGAACCCTTTGAGAAATACTTATTTTAAATAGATTCACCAGATTTTGATAAGTCTTTTGAAGAATCATGACATTTACTGTGCATGACTTTACCCATGTCAATCAAGACGCCTCTTTGAGTACCTAACCGTCTTGGACCAGTTACCACAGCATGGTGCAGTTTTAAAAATAATGATTACTATTAATCACACTCATTACCAACACTAGATCTTACGCCACCTCTCTCTGAATCCAACCAACGACTTCCACGTACCCCTAGTCTTATTTAGTGGGTGTTTACACTCACTCTTCCACACTCTCTATAAAACTCATCAGTTTAGTCTTTTCTTCTTTTTCTCCAAAATTCTGAAACCCCCCTCTTTTTTCACTAAACCCTAAAACTTCCAGCAATCTTAACAATGTCTTCATCAACATCATCACAATTGAAGAAATCATCAAAGAGGAAGAACAAGAACAACAACACGGAAACTGTCATGGAGAGCAAGGTGGGTACTTATCAGAATCAATCTGTGCTCAATCCTCAAGCGATCTCCAAAGAGAAAGAAATGCTGTATGCTTCTCAGGTATTAATCCCTACCATTGTTGCTGGAAAAAGGTTTGCCCTAATAGGTCCTTTAACCGTTTTTGAAATTCTGAAAGATACTAGGAAATTTTTTCCCGTTTGCTATAAATTCAAACCCCTATTCAACAAGATGGATGCCCCTAAGGCAGGAACTGAAGACATAAGCGAATCATCTGATTCGAAAACAACTGAAACTCCAGTCTCACCTCCAAACACAAAGTGCCATAACCTCAGGCAAAACGCTCAAAGCAAGAGAGGCCAAATTACAACAGGAGCAATATCAAGATTTTGCTCAGTTCGAGCTTTTACCTTTCGAGCCAACATACTTCACAGCAAAAGGATTTCTTGAATGGTGGACTAAGTTTTACCAGACATATATGTTTGACACACTCACCATTCAACAAAAGCTAACTGGCGCGTTCAATGTGCAGGTACACTACAAGAAAGGTATGTTCACTCATGTCAAAGAAATTAGGGCTTTTCAAAATTATTTCGAAACCACTTATGATCCAGCACACTTGGGAACCACTGTACATCGAGCGGCCGAGACCTTGAAGGAAAAATTTAAAGAAAAAATTTCTGAGTTCAAACTTCCTTCAGGGTTCTCACCTGAGGATAGGTATAGGTTGACACTCGAAATGCATCCACCTAAATTTCCTAGGTTGCCTACCTCAGAACTGGCTCTGGCTTGGTTTCCTCCATACCCTTGGTGGTTTACTTGCAAAGAAATGTTCAAATACCAATCTCGAAAGAAACTAAATCCATCTGAGACTGTGACATGGGCTCGTTACTGGCTTCATAATTTCCCAGGACATCTTCGCTATGACCTTCCTGCCATTTCGATTACATCTAATCAAGGCACATGTGCGAATGCTTGGAAAATTCCAATTGTATCCTAATTCCCTTATCCTTAACATTTTACCTTAATTGTTTCACTTTGCAGCCATTAGGATAAAAAACGTTACTTCGAAGCCTAAGGAAGGGAACACTTCTCAACAAGCTATTGAAGTTAGCGATGATGTATGTGATCGGTGGAAATAGAACTGACTGTTTTTTAGCTGGTTTCGCGAAATGTCGCGGTAAGCAAGAGTCGCCACCGTCTTTTATGTTCTCCAACATGGAAAGTACAAAAGCACAGCAAAATTCCTTATTCGAGAATGTTTCTCGGTTCGGGAGGTAGATTTATAGAAAGGGAAGGTGTTAGCACCCTTTCTATCCATGGTTATCCATGGGCTCTTAGGTACTTGCTCTTATGTTTTCAAAATTGTTTGCTTTTCAAGTGTGTGTGGGTTTTGAAAAAAAGTTCGTTTAAAAACTTCTAGGTAACTCTTGTATCAGTCCTCAAGAGTGTATGAAGTATTGTTTGAAAACTTTTTGAAAGTGTAAGGTATGAAAAGTATTTTGTTTGTTTTGAAAAGAGCAAGTATCCATGAGTCATCTACCTACCTTAAGGAATTAAGCTGTGTAAGAGTCCTTTAGATAGTGCTATCCCACCATTGAGAGGTAGGTAGTACCATCGTTGGAGGTGTTCGGGTCAATTCGATTTTAGGGACAGTGTGGTCACCGAAGCAATGGTTAGGACACCTTAGAAGTAACCCTAATGTCCTAGATCCTTTTTAATCCGAGGCAACCGTTTCGAGGCAACTGTTTCGAGGCAACTGGATCTTGGACATAAGAGTGACCGCTAAAACGTCCTATACTTGACGACCACGTTTCGAAGGCAACGAGTGAGGCGTACCCTAGAAGTGGTGTGTGCATTGTGTGTTGTTTTCATGTTTATGTTTTATCTTTGATCATGGCATCGTGAGCTACGAGTTGTTTTTATTTTACCATACATTCTTTCATGCATTTAACAGTTAGGGGGTGCGGAAAGTAAATTGCGGAAACATAAATCCTACGCTATTACAAGGCGCGGGTCTATACACCGCCAAAAATACAAAGACCCGTTTTGGGTAAATAAGTACGAAAAGTTAAATAAAGCGATAAAAACCTATTTACTATTACAATCTGGAGGCAGTTACATAATAATCAAAAATAAGGAATCAAAACTAAAATGCGCGCGAAAGAAAGAGTCGGGAATTTCTTAACGGTGTTGACCCTTTTTAGAAAAGAAATTGATTTTTTTTTGTCTTTTTTGTGATTAAAATGAAATTAGAACTAACTAATGACTAATTAATCAATTTAATAAAAGAAAATATATTTTTTGTGTTTTTTTTAATGTTTTTTATGGCATAAAATAAAAAGAAATAAAATTAAAAGTTAATTTTACCTAATTCTAAATCTATTTTAATTATTAAGAAAAGAAGTTAAAATTGCCTAATTAAACTATTTATTTGTTAATGTTTATTTACAAAAAATAATATGAGAATAATAATAATAATAATAATAATGTTAATTCTATTTTTTTGATTTTTTATGAAAATATGTTAATTATGTTAATTGTTAATAATAAAAATAATTAAAAGGTTAATAACTAAGAAAAATGTAAAAAAAAAGAAAAGAAAAGAATAAATCAAGGAAAGGGGGTACTGGGCCAGATGGAGGTGTGCATAGAATTCTGGCCCATTTAGAAGCCATGTTGACTATTGGAATTGAGTGGAGCGCTGTTGACTCCTGAGCATGGTGCTCTTGCTTTCTGGACCTTTGGATTTGCATCTGTGGACACTTGGCCTGTTGGATGTGTGAGGTGCATGGTGTTCAACGCTTGGGAATCTGCACAGGAATACCTTGAAAAAAATAATATGAGAGTTATGGGGGGACCTGGGAATCGAACCCAGGTCCCAGAGATTACCAAACAAATCTTCCACCACTGAACCAAACCTGCGCGTTTGTTAATAAAATAGAAAAGAAATATAATATAAAAAGCACGCGTTATATGCTGAAAAATAAAAATGAAGGGCGCGTGATTTGAATGGACCAATCCCTTATTGCCACGCCCTTCGTCTTCAAGCTTTTCCTGCAAAATAAAGAACACATGGCGGGGGTTTTAAACCCCCACAAAACAAAACTGTGAAAAATAGCGACTAGGCGCTCGTTGTACATAAAAAGAGCGCGAGGTATCCATCACATTCGTCTCGTCCAGCTGATTTCAACCATGCCTGTTTGGAGTTTTAATTTTACAGCATGAGAATAACCCCAATTTCAAAGCTCTGAAAACCTAGAAATCGCTAATGGTAATTTTCAATCCAGGGCGTTATACTCAAATTGAATTATATGGAAAGCTTCATTTGGACCCTATGAGTACAATGCAATTAATGAAAAGAGTTAAAAATGCATAAATGTATGACTGTGATTTTGAGAAAGAATGAAAACCGTGTGACTTGTGTAGCGTGATTCCTTGAGTGATTTGGCTTAATTCTGATTGCAAAAGGTTCCTGGAAGGGTCAGGAGTGTGTTTGGATCAGAGGAGAGGCTTGAAATATGCTGGAAATAGGTTTTCAGTTTCTCACTTTTTCTTTGAAATTTTGAAATTGCTTATGCTGTTTTTGAGTGTTCTAGGTCGTGTTCTGGATATAGAAGGCTTGCATATATGTTTTGTAATGAGAATCAATCCATAATGTGTGCCTTTAAGCCTTGCAATTATGCTTTGGATTTTGCCATAACCTCCATTGAAAATCTTGCCATTTTTGCTTCAAATTTGAAATTCATGCTTGGAATAGGCCTTGCACGAATTTGGAATGTGCTTCATGGTGTATCAAAGCTATTCAAGCCACAAAATATCCTTCCATTAATTTTCTTGATTTTTATTTGAATTTTAAAGATTTAAAATGAATTAAATCAAATAAAATTAAATAAAAATGGAAAAATTAATTTTTTATCTTGAAATAAATTGTGGGACACGTGGGAGGCATGGCAAAGCTGAACCAAGTGGAAAAAGTGGGCCCTTTTTGTCAAAAATGAAGTTTCAAGGATAATTGACTTTGGCCATTTCACAAAAATTTCCCAACTTCTCCAATGCATATCTTGCTCAATTTTAATCATATGAACATGTTCTTGGACATTTTGGAAAGGTCTTGAAGTCCTCTAACCAATTGCTTTGGTCCCATGTCATTTTGATTTACCACTCTCAAGTTATGGGCTTTTACCTAAAGTGCATTTTTGTTGACTTTTGAAAATGACCTATAATGTTGAAATTAACAACTTTTTGTGAGAGCATTTCTTGGACTTGGAATGTGAAGATGAATTGTAGGAAATGTCCTCCCCTTCAAAATGAGCATTGGATGGGATTTTTCTGATGAACCATGAAAAAGTTATGCCTTGGTCAAGTTACAGTTGACTTTTCAGATGTCCAAAAATGGAAACTTTTGCATCTTGATGATTTTTGAGCCATTCTTGTGGAATAATGATCAAGATTTGATCCAATGATGATCGTGGCTTCAAAATAAGATGTTGACCAAAATTTTTGACTTTTGACTGCCAAATGACCATTTTGCCCCTGCAGTTGATTGTGAGGAAATTAGGGTTTTTGACTGTGCAACTTGACCTTGTGAGCCTTGAAACTTGACATGTAGGTGCTTGACAATTTATATGAGCATATGGGACTTGATTGAGCCCTTGAAAACCTCAACTTCCTTGCAAGAATCAAAACCCTAATTTTGCATGCCTTAGGAGGATGGTTGACTGTGCAACTCCTTGAGTGGACTTGAGTAAATGCTTGCCAAAACTTTGAAGGATATGGGAGGGCAAATTTTGGGGTACAACAGTTGCCCCTGTTCAATCTTCTTAGACCTGAGGATGTAGATTGGCTTGCGTGCCTTTCGTGATCCGAAGGTGGAAGATGATTGAACACTAGAGTGCCCATAAATTTGCACTCACATAGTAGAGTATCAGCAGTGTGATGGCGGGAATGGGCTTAAAGATGCCATTTGGAGAGATGGTGGATAGGAGGATGGGCTTATAGATGCCATCTGGAGATGTGACAGAACCTTGTCGGGAATGGGCTTATAGATGCCATTTGGAACTGTAATGGGAGGATGGGCTTATAGATGCCATCTGGGTGTCGATCGCGTAAGAGATTCCTTAGCGAGAACTCACGTACCTGAGAAAGAAAGATAATTACCGGGCCTGTTACAGGAGTTGATCTTCAAACTCTTCATGCAGACATGCCCTGGCTGGATACAGGTATCGAATCTACAATTGATTGCTCACAGATGTGCCCTGGCTAGATACAGGAATCGAATATGGAAATAGTCGTCAACAGATATGCCCTGGCTGGATACAGGAATCGAATCTTCAAACTCTTCAGACGTGCCCTGGCTGGATACAGGAATCGAATCTGGAAATAGTCGTCAACAGATATGCCCTGGCTGGATACAGGAATCGAATCTTCAAACTCTTCAGACGTGCCCTGGCTGGATACAGGAATCGAATCTGGAAATAGTCGTCAACAGATATGCCCTGGCTGGATACAAGAATCGAATCTTCAAACTCTTCAGACGTGCCCTGGCTGGATACAGGAATCGAATCTGGAAATAGTCATCAACAAATATGCCCTAGCTGGATACAGGAATCGAATCTTCAAACTCTTCAGACGTGCCCTGGCTGGATACAGGAATCGAATCTGGAAATAGTCGTCAACAGATATGCCCTGGCTGGATACAGGAATTGAATCTTCAAACTCTTCAGACGTGCCCTGGCTGGATACAGGAATCGAATCTGGAAATAGTCGTCAACAGATATGCCCTGGCTGGATACAGGAATCGAATCTTCAAACTCTTTAGACGTGCCCTGGCTGGATACAGGAATCGAATCTGGAAATAGTCGTCAACAGATATGCCCTGGCTGGTCACAAGAATCGAATCTTCAAACTCTTCAGACGTGCCCTGGCTGGATACAAGAATCGAATCTGGAAATAGTCGTCAACAGATATGCCCTGGCTGGATACAGGAATCGAATCTTTAAACTCTTAAGACGTGCCCTGGCTGGATACAGGAATCGAATCTAGAAATAGTCGTCAACAGATATGCCCTGGCTGGATACAGGAATCGAATCTTCAAACTCTTCAGACGTGCCCTGGCTGGATACAGGAATCGAATCTGGAAATAGTCGCCAACAGATATGCCCTGGCTGGATACAGGAATCGAATCTTCAAACTCTTCAGACGTGCCCTGGCTGGATACAGGAATCGAATCTGGAATTGGTCGCTCACAGATATGCCCTGGCTAGATACAGGTATCGAATCTGGAATTACGACAGTTGATAGTAATTATCCTTGGATGGACCTTTTTCCTGAAAAGGTAAAACATCAGTTGTATGCAATGTCACGATGTATGAATTGCGTGATGTCATGATGTTCTCAAAATAGACGAGATTGTGTGATATGATGCGTATGTGCATGCATTGTGTATGTAAGCAGGATGTATGAAATGTGATATGTTTATGAATGTATTTTCGTCTAGGAAAATAAATCCTTGACGAATGCCGGGAAGTTGAATCCTGGGCTGACGTTGAAGAGTGAAGTTCTTCATTTCCACTGGGGATGATGGTTACAAGAATAATCCGGTAGGAGAAGATGACTCCGTTGTGGGAATAAAATTGTTGAGGAGATTACTCTGCGGGGAATACTCTGTGGGAAGAGATACTTCGCTGAGGTTTGATGATAACTCCGCTGGGGATACCGTTGATGAGCTATGTTGGAATTTGATGAACTCCGCTGGGGGATAGGAAGAATTTCGCCGGGGACGATCGTTCCGTGGTTTTCAGCTGAGGATAACCCAGTTATAAGCTCTGGTAGAGAATAACCTTTGAATAAAGTCCGGGAGACGTTTTCGTGCTCTGCAGGGGTAAGCTTCCAGAATCTACTGGGGATAAGCTTCCTACTGGGGTGATGGATTCAACTCTCCTGGGGAGACTATTGGACTGTACTGGGGAGTGGCTCCGCTGGGGTGTTCGATATTCCACCGGGGAACAATCTTATATGAAGACTGTCGGGGATGCTTGTAGATGAACATCTGTATACTCCGCTGGGGAATATTGAGATCCTCTGGGGAGACCCAGCTTCCTTAAGGCTGACAGTAGACTAACTCTGCTTGGGGAGAGTATTGCTGACTTGCTGGAGGTACTGTGCCTTGTAGGGCTTATGGGAGACCAACTCTGCTTGGGGAGAATTGTTGATTCTGTCTTACTCTACGGGGAGTGGAGATATCTTGGTTACGTTCTTCAGCCGAACTTACCTTGGTACCTTGGTGGACAGAGCAACTAGATCGCTTAGACAACTCATTATTGCCCCTGTTTTTGATGTCACCTGTAATTAATCCTTTGTTTCGTATTCGAATATTTATGAGTTAGCAATTAGTGTCAAATGCATATATCAAAAATTGAACATTGGACGTTCTTTACAAAACAAAACAGGAAAAGGAAAAACAATTGGCAACTTGTCTGAAAAAGTGAATCTGTATTGATTTTTGAATTTGCCTGTAAATAGGCGTTTATGTACAAGAAGCTGACGTCCTAGTAAGAGAACGTCGCCAAATAGAATAGAGTTTATACAATTTGTACAAGGGAAAACAAAACAGCTGTGCGAAAGAGTAATCCCACCAGGTTCCAACTCTGCTATCGCCTTTATGTCTTCAAGCGTCTCATCACTTTGCTGCTTAGTTGGAGATGAAGCCGATTGATCGATGTCGTCTGAACCTGATAGTTGATACCGGATTCTGGATGCAAGATGATCCAATGAGACATAGTATTACGCTTTAATCCCTAACTTTTTCCTGGACCGCCCTTTCGGGTTTTCAGTCCACCGGGATACCCATTTTTGCCCAAGCCGCCTTTTCAGGTTTTCGACTTGCCGGGTGTACAGATTTTTTTCATTTCATCCCTTATTTTTGCCCGAACCCTTTTGGTTCGCCGGGAAGCCCTTATTTTTTCCTAGGTGTGTCAACCTAGCGGGTCTTTAATTCATGCGTAGTATCTTTTTACTATGTCTGCATTGGTGGGGTGAGGAAGGTCGTCACCGTCCATAGTGGTTAGAATCATAGCTCCTCCTGAGAAGACATGTTTAACCATAAATGGCCCTTCGTACGTAGGGGTCCATTTTCCCCTGGGATCACTTTGAGGAAGGATGATGCGTTTGATTACCAGATCTCCAACTTGATACTCTTGGCATCTGACCTTCTTGTTAAATGCCCTGATCATCCGTTTTTGGTACGTTTGACCATGACAAATAACAGTGAGTCTCTTTTCGTCTATTAGATTTAATTGATCAAGTCGAGTCTGGATCCAGTCATCTTCGCTCAAACCTGCATCCTTCATTATCCGGAGAGAGGGTATCTGGACTTCAATAGGAAAGACTGCCTCCATTCCATAGACCAAGGAGAAGGGTGTTGCCCCTGTTGACGTCCTCGCTGAAGTACGGTACCCATGAAGAGCAAACGGTAACATCTCGTGCCAATCTTTGTAGGTCACTGTCATCTTCTGCACAATCTTCTTGATATTCTTATTGGCTGCTTCTACAGCCCCATTCATCTTTGGCCGGTAGGGAGAAGAGTTGTGGTGCTGTATCTTGAATTGCTCGCAGAGCTCAGTGATCATCTTGTTATTGAGATTGGTACCATTGTCCGTAATGATCCTCTCAGGTACACCGTATCGACAGACCAGGTTGTGTCGAATGAACCGTGCCACGACGTTCTTGGTTACGGTAGCGTAGGAAGCTGCTTCAACCCACTTTGTAAAGTAATCAATCGCTACCAGGATGAAGCGATGCCCGTTGGATGCCATATGTCTGATCTCGCCGATCATATCAATGCCCCACATTGCAAAAGGCCAAGGTGCTGTCAAGACATTCAGAGGAACTGGAGGAACGTGCACCTTATCTGCATATATCTGGCATTTATGACATGTCCGAGAATGTTGGTAACAGTCGGCTTCCATTGTGGACCAGAAATATCCTTCCCGAAGGATTTTCTTTGCCATGGTATGTCCACTGAGTGTGTTCCGAAGGTACCTTCATGCAGCTCTGCCATGATCTTTTCTGCTTCAGTCTTATCCATACAACGCAGTAAGGTTGAATCATGGTTTCGCTTGTATAGAATGCCGTTGCTGAGGAAGAACTTTGCTGCGAACCTTCTCAGAAACTTCTTGTCATTGACAGATGCACCCTCGGGGTATTCTTGAGCTTCTAGGTACCTCTTCACCTCATGATACCAGGGTTTTTCAGTTACCATCTCAGCCTCAAGATCACAGCAATATGCGGGTTCATCCAGTTTCCAGATAATGATTCGGGGAGCCTCGTTGTCCCATTTGACTTTGAACATAGAAGACATCGTAGCCAGCGCGTCCGCCAACTGATTCTCCTCTCTTGGGAAGTGTTCAAAAGTTATCTCCGTGAAATGGGGAATCAACGTCAACACACACTCTTTGTAAGGAATAAGATTTGGGTGTTTTGTATCCCACTCGCCTTTGATCTGATTGATCACGAGAGTGGAATCTCCAAAGACACTCAGAAACTTGATCCTTAAGTCAATTGCAGCTTGGAGACCCATGATGCATGCCTCATACTCTGCCATGTTGTTGGTGCAGTTGAAACATAGCCGGGCAGTGAGTGGAGTATGAGTGCCTTGAGGGGATATGATCATAACGCCGATACCATTACCCAAAGCATTTGAGGCTCCGTCAAAGTGCATAGACCATCGGGATCCTTCCTCAGGTCCTTCATCCGGCCCAGGTACTTCACAATCAGTCACTACCATGATATCCTCGTCTGGAAATTCAAAGTTCATTGACTGGTAGTCATCCACTGCCTGGTGTGCCAAATGGTCTGCCACTACACTTCCCTTGATTGCTTTCTGAGTCATGTACTGGATGTCATATTCTGTCAAGATCATTTGCCATCTTGCTATTCTTCCAGACAGAGCAGGCTTTTCGAATATGTACTTGATCGGATCCATTTTTGAAATCAACAAAGTAGTGTGAGTCAGCATATACTGTCTCAGCCGGCGAGCAGCCCATACCAAAGCACAGCAAGTTTTCTCGAGCAGTGAGTATCGGGTCTCACAGTCGGTAAACTTTTTGCTAAGGTAATAAATGGCGTGCTCTTTTCAGCCAGACTCGTCATGCTGCCCCAGCACACACCCCATTGAGCTGTCAAGTATTGTCAAGTATAATATTAGAGGTCTCCCTTCAACTGGTGGCATAAGAATGGGTGGTTCTTGGAGATACTCTTTGATTCTGTCGAAAGCGGCCTGACATTCATCGTTCCAACGTACTACTTGATCTTTCTTCAGTAGCTTGAAGATTGGTTCACAGGTAGCAGTTAGGTGCGAGATGAATCGGGCAATGTAGTTCAGCCGCCCTAGAAAGCCTCTGACTTCTTTCTCTGTCTTGGGAGCTGGCATCTCTTGTATGGCTTTAACTTTGGCAGGGTCCACTTGAATACCTCTGTCACTTACGACGAAGCCTAGCAATTTTCCAGATCTTACCCCGAAGGTGCACTTGTTCAGGTTCAACCTCAGCTTGTACAACTTCAGACGGTCAAACAGTTTCCGTAGATGGTCAAGGTGTTCCTCCTCAGTTTGGGACCTTGCAATCATATCGTCGACATATACTTCAATCTCATGATGGATCATGTCATGAAACAAAGCAACCATGGCACGTTGGTAGGTTGCCCCGGCATTTTTCAACCCAAAAGGCATGACCTTGTAGCAAAAGGTGCCCCACTGAGTAACAAAAGTGGTCTTCTCCATGTCTTCAGGAGCCATCTTGATTTGATTATAACCTGAAAAACCATCCATGAAGGAGAATACCTTGTGTTGAGCAGTATTGTCAACCAGAACGTCGATGTGTGGTAGAGGGAAGTCATCTTTAGGGCTCGCCCTGTTCAAATCCATGTAATCAACACACATTCTGACCTTACCATCTTTCTTCGGCACTGGAACCACGTTGGCAACCCACTGAGGATAAGAAGTAACTGCTAGAAAACCGGCATCAAATTGTTTCATAACCTCAGCTTTGATCTTCTCGGACATCTCTGGACGCATACGGCGGACCTTCTATTTTACCGGAGGACAGTCTTCCTTGGTAGGCAGGTGATGAACCACAATGTCGGTGTCCAACCCAGGCATATCTTCGTAAGACCATGAAAAGATTTCCACATAGTCACGCAACATCTGGATCAACCGTTGTTTCACACTGAGCTCCAGACTGGCACCAATCTTGACTTCCTTTCTGTTTGCCTCAGTACCCAGATTTACCGTTTCCACTGGCTCTTCATGCGGCTGAATGGCCCTCTCTTCCTGGAGTAACAGTCTTGCAAGTTCGCCAGGCACTTCGCAATCATCTTCACCTTCGTCTTCGGCTAAGTTGATCGGATTTTCGAAGTCATAACTGGCAGTAGCAGAGTCATCACCTATGAGATCCAGAGTTGATTGGAACCTGTATGAGTGAGTGTGTGTAAATACAGCTGTTTTGCAATATATAAAGAAAGAAAGGGAGCGCAAGATTTGAAAATGTAAAAAACGTCCAATGCTTTTATTCATGATATATGGAAGTGACACACAAAAGCCCTCACAAATAAAACCACGGTGCCCCGGGTAAGACACCGGGCCATAAAGTTTCAAATTATTGTTTATTACAAATCCAAAACAAAGAAGTTCATTACTGGGTGACAAAAGTAATAGGTGTAAAGTCTTTTGCAGTCCAGTTGCTAGGTCCACCGTTGGTCGTTGGGTAGATCCAGCTGTCGAATTCAGATTCGTCCGCTTCGTCCTCAATAGCATTCACTCCTGGATTGGTGATGAGCACAGGAGGTCTTCCAATCCTTGCCTTGCGCACAACCTTCTGAGCTTCTGCAGTGAAACCCAAGCCAAACTTGTCAGTTTTTGGAGTGAAATCAGGAAGTCTGCCCCAGTTTGCGCACTCACCCTTCTCAATCACAGCCCGGGCATCCTTCAAGGAAGCCATCTTCAAAGGAGAGTCTTCTGCAGTCACTGTCTCTGCTGCTGCCAATGTTTGAGGCACCTCTTCGAAGTGTTGAAAGGGGGTCTCAATGAACTCCCCATCCATTTCTACGTACCGGAACAAGTTGAGGTGGCTGACCATGTATTCCTCTTCCCCTTGCACTGTTACGATCTTCCCCCTGACCGGGTACTTGAGCTTCTGATGCAATGTTGAAGTCACAGCTCCAGCCTTGTGGATCCATGGGCGACCCAGCAAACAAGAATAGGATGGACGGATGTCCATCACATAGAATTTTGAGTCAAATACCTGTGAACCAACCCTGATTGGGATGTCAACCTCACCATGTACCATCCTTTTGGACCCATCAAAGGCCCGGACAACAATGTTACTTGGTTTGAGCTCTAAACCCTCACAGTCCAGCCTGTCTAGAGCTTTCTTGGGTAGTACGTTTAGTGAAGAACCAGTGTCAACCAGCACGTGAGCAAGAGTAGTGCCCCTACATTCGATGGAGACATGCAGGGCATCATTATGGTTCTTCCCCTTGGCCGTCAGATCAGTATCAGAGAAACCCATACCATTATCAGCGGTTAAGTTGGCCACACAGTCGGTGAATTGATCAGCAGACGTTTCTTGGGGCACGTGGAACGTCTTCAGGAACGCAATCAGGGCCTTGGCATGGGCCTCTGAACACAGCAACCGTGATAGCATGGAGATTTTGGAGGGGGTGTTCCCCAGCTGTTCAACGACGTTGAAATCACTTTTCTTTATAATTTTGAGGATCTCCTCCATCTCTTGCTTGGAAGCCTCAACAGTGGTCTTCGGTGCCTCCATCCGGGCAGGCACATCAGTAGAAATCCCCTTGCCCCGAGCGTCAGATGACTCGGCATCAGGGGTAGAAACTTGATCAGGGGGGGGGGAATAGGCACACTGGCAGGTGTGATGACAAGAGGCCTTTGAATTGCTGGAGGTGCAATGTCTGGTGAGAATAGTCTTCCACTACGAGTGACTTTAGCAGGCCCAGTGATGTTGGTGACACCGGTACCAGTATTGAACTCTTGTTTCACTCCCAGAACATAAACATCTGCCCTATAGTGCCACGGGACAGCTTTATCAGATTTATAGGGGATGGGCCCCGGAACAGTAATGGTTATAGGAGCAACCTTGTGAACAGGCATAATTTTGATAGACTTCTTTGAAGGAGCCTTGGAAGGGTTGTTGAAAATGGTAACAATTGAAACTTCTTCAACAGGGGCAGCAGGAACGTCAATCTTCTTGAACAAGATCTCTTTACTATCCATCGGGTTTTGGACGCCTGACTTCAGCAAAGGACAACCGGCAGGTGAATCAACACATAAATGGCAACCTTTACTACATCCCGGAAATAAACCGGCTAGCAACAGGTTCCTCTTGACGGTTAACAGCGGAGTAGCAACATCATCCACAGAAGCTACATACAGATCCTCCTCAACAGCATTCACTCCATGCTGGGGCATGGGAGCGGTCACAACATTTGGCCTTTCGGGCGCCTCGAACTGTATTTCCTTAGCATCAATAAGGTCCTGAACCTTATTCCTTAGGGCCCAACAATCATCAGTAGAATGTCCCGGGCTATCAGAGTGATAAGCGCAACGGGCGTTGGGGTTGTACTTCGGAGATGCTGTGTTTACCATCTTCGGAGCTTCCTTGACAGTTACCAGGCTGGTTGACAGCAGTTGTGGTAAGATCTGAGAGAGAGTCATGCTGAGCCGAGTATACTGCCTTTTGGGCCTCTCAGCTCTGGGCTGGTTGTATTGCTGAGGAGCAGCAGCAGGCTTAGAAATAACCACCGCGTTGACAGCTTGGCGGCATTCTGGTTTGTTTTGCCTCCTGGGACCATACACATCACTGGCTTCCTTCTTGAAGGGCTTCTTTTCAGTACTTGAGGAGGCACCCTTCTGTATCTTCCCCGATTTGATACCAGCTTCGATCCTCTCACCAGTCAGGATCAGGTCTGTAAACCCAGCAGAGGAATTACCAATGAGATGATTGAAGAATGGACCAAATAGGGTCCCCAAGAACATGTCCACTAGCTCACGATCCGTCAACGGTGGCTGCACCCTGCCAGCCAGATCTCTCCATTTATGTGCGTACTCCTTAAAACCTTCACCCGTTCCCAGTGACATACCCTGGAGTTGGGTACGCGTGGGAGCAAGGTCGGAATTATATTGATACTGCTTGTAAAAAGCAATAGCCAAATCCTCCCAGTTACAAATGTTGGTTCCATCCAGCTGATAGAACCATTCGAGATGAGTCCCTGAAAGACTCTCCTGGAAGAAGTGGATCCATAAGTTCTTGTCTGCTGTGTAAGGCTGGATCTTCCTTACATAAGAACGGAGGTGCATCTTAGGACAGGAAGCCCCGTCATACTTCACAAAGGCAGGCGCCTTGAACTTGTGTGGGATCACCACCCTAGAAGATAACCCCAAGTCTCCGAAATCCAAACCAGGCACACGTTGAATCTCCATAGCATTTAACCTGTCCTTCAGTTGTTTGTACCGGTCCTCAGCAGAAGGGTACTGTTCGTCATTGAAGTCTGTCTCGGTGTCAGAGACCACAGGACTAGGGATCTCTCTCCCTTGGTGACTGCCTTCCCCCACAGATGGAGTAATCCTCTTAGCTTCATTCTGCAGTGTATTCCCGAGTCTGCACCCAGTGTTGAACAGCACAGTCCTCTTCTTCTTTTTCTTCTTCAGGAGCAAAGCCTTCAGCTCTTGTTGTCCTTGGGCCAAGTTCATGACCATCTCCTGAAATTGGGTGTTCTGGGCCTGGAGGGCCTTGATAGCTTGCTCGGTAGTGAGTTCAAGATTCATGATGACTGAGTGCTGAAATAAACAGCAAAGAAGATTAAGCAACCTGTAGAAAAAGGGTACATGTGATGCATATGATGAATGAAATGCGTATGAATTATGTTTTCAAAGACAATCGGGAATCAACTTTGTAGACAAAAGGGAAACACACTTTATTAGATTTAAACTTTGGAATTTAAATTGTTCAACAAATTGCCCTTAGGCGTTACAGGAATGAAAACACTGAAAGGAAATAAAAGCTGTAAAGGAAACATCCAAAGCCCATCAGTGCTCCCATGGCCTCCTCTTCTCAGTACGGATATAGTCATTCAGGGTTCGCTCGTTCTCCAGTTACTTGGTCAGCTTCTAGATCTTCTGTTCCTGTTCGTTGAACTTTTCCCGATAATAATCCCGCTCTTCCTGTAGTTGCGCCCAAGATCTCTTTAAAGTATCAACATCAATGGGTATCTGAGGAGGGAGAACAGTTGGAGGAACCCCGTCTCCATCAAGACTTTCAAGAATGATAGGCCTGACAGCTTCATACGGCATACCTAACTTCTGAGCACGGATGCAGACCCACTTGTAATAGGGTTCCATTGGTAGAGAAGTTTTCGGTCCCAACTCATGTGGGTCAGCTTTGTGAATTCCGTCCCAAGCTTTGATGAATCTACGGCGCAGTTCGTCACTATCTACCTGAAACTCAAAACTGATGTGAGGTACCAACATCTCATGAGGCCCTGCTCTTCTGGCTCTTCCGAACTGACGGAGAGCTAAACATGGATTATAAGAGATTCCGCCCTGAGTACCAATCAATGGAACATTAGGATATTCTCCACAACGATCAATAACAACCACCTCATCTAAACCTCTGAGAGTCCAAATGATGTCATTATCAGTGAGGGACATTAACCTATGAGCCCAGCCTCTTCCTTCTTGGTTCTTCAGCACGAACTTGGGGAGGTGCGAAATAAACCACCTCACTAATAAAGGAGTACAACACCACAAGGTTCCTCGTCTTTGGGCAGTACGAGCATAGAGTTGTTGCAGGATATCACCCAAGAGAGTGGGTACAGGGTTCCGAGACATGAAGATCCTTATGGCATTGATATTGACAAAGTTATCAGGATTTGGAAACAATACTAGACCATAAATTAAGAGAGCCAGAATGTCCTCGTATGCCCTGAAGTCTAAGTCATTCCAGAAACTGTTAGCTTTACCAATCAGAAACTTAGCCAAGAAGCCCTTAACTCCGCTTCTAGTCACCCAGTTGTCCATCACCTCCTTGTTGGTCAAAGGAAGGGCTGCTGCAATCTCCTCAGGTCTAAGAGCCTTCTCCCAACCAGTGAAGGGAGTCTGATCCAAGATAGGGATGCCAAGCAAATCAGAGAATTCTTCCAGGGTAGGGACCAACTGGAAGTCTTGAAAGGTGAAGCAACTGTACAAGGGATCATAAAACTGGGTCAAGACACTCATCAGTTGTTGGTCCCACTTTGAAGTGACCAAACCGAGAAGAGAACCATGCCTCTGGATGAAGGAAGCAGTGTTTGGAATTCTGTCAACCAACTCTTTAAGCAAATCAGGTGGGTGGACAAAGTTGAGCCGGATAGTGTTCCTTCGTACAGGCATCATGATGTCCTACAAAACAGAGCAAAGGTGAAACCCTCTTGTCTTTGAAATAGGTCAGTCCTTATGCAGGATGCATGTAATGTTATGATGGCATGATGTTATGATAAAGCACACCACAAGTATTCACAAAGGCAAACATGATAAGGCACACAAGTCACACCACATCCCTTAGAGTTTAGGCCAGCATGAAGTTCAGGTACTACCCTCTTTCAGTTTGTTGGTTAAGACCTGTCCTAATCAAAAGTAACCGGGTTCTAGAGGATCCCAATATCACTGACTACCCTCAATCGTTCATAACTCTAGCATCGCAATCTTTTCTTGCGGCCAGAACCATCGCAAGAGTTTAGCCTTAATGGGTGTAGCATACTGCTACTGTTCTATGGCCAAGTTGGGTCACATTAGGGTTCTAAGGTCGGTTGGTGCTTAATGACTCCTCAGAAGCCCATATTCTCCTCGTTGCAACACAAGGGATATCGGTACAGACCAAGGTGCCACACTAACGTAGCCACTGCTTCACTCGTGTCGGTCTACGCCGGACAGGTCCCTCACAGCTTATGCTACCTAAAAGGGTATCCCCAGATCCGGGTTAGGATCTATGAAACTCCGATGCAAAGCCCACAAATATAAAGCAATCAAAGCAAAGCAATTGAAAACATAAGTATGATCTAATCCTAAGGTACACCTCGCTTTTATAATCCCCAGCAGAGTCGCCAGTTCTGTGATCGGTGGAAATAGAACTAACTGTTTTTTAGCTGGTTTCGCGAAATGTCGCGGTAAGCAAGAGTCGCCACCGTCTTTTATGTTCTCCAACATGGAAAGGACAAAAGCACAGCAAAATTCCTTATTCGAGAATGTTTCTCGGTTCGGGAGGTAGATTTATAGAAAGGGAAGGTGTTAGCACCCTTTCTATCCATGGTTATCCATGGGCTCTTAGGTACTTTCTCTTATGTTTTCAAAATTGTTTGCTTTTCAAGTGTGTGTGGGTTTTGAAAAAAAGTTCGTTTGAAAACTTCTAGGTAACTCTTGTATCAGTCCTCAAGAGTGTATGAAGTATTGTTTGAAAACTTTTTGAAAGTGTAAGGTGTGAAAAGTATTTTGTTTGTTTTGAAAAGAGCAAGTATCCATGAGTCATCTACCTACCCTAAGGAATTAAGCTGTATAAGAGTCCTTTAGATAGTGCTATCCCACTATTGAGAGGTAGGTAGCACCATCGTTGGAGGTGTTCAGGTCAATTCGATTTTAGGGACAGTGTGGTCATCGAAGCAACGGTTAGGACACCTTAGAAGTAACCCTAATGTCCTAGATCCTTTTTAATCCGAGGCAACCGTTTCGAGGCAACTGTTTCGAGGCAACTGGATCTTGGACATAAGAGCGACCGCTAAAACGTCCTATACTTGACGAACACATTTCGAAGGCAACGAGTGAGGCGTACCCTAGAAGTGGTCTGTGCATTGTGTGTTGTTTTCATGTTTATGTTTTATCTTTGATCATGGCATCGTGAGCTACAAGTTGTTTTTATTTTACCATACATTCTTTCATGCATTTAACAGTTAGGGGGTGCGGAAAGTAAATTGCGGAAACATAAATCCTACGCTATTACAAGGCGCGGGTCTATACATCACCAAAAATACAAAGACCCGTTTTTGGTAAATAAGTACGGAAAGTTAAATAAAGCGATAAAAACCTATTTACTATTACAATCTGGAGGCAGTTACATAATAATCAAAAATAAGGAATCAAAACTAAAATGCGCGCGAAAGAAAGAATCGGGAATGTCTTAAGGGTGTTGACCCTTTTTAGAAAAGAAATTGATTTTTTTTGTCTTTTTTGTGATTAAAATGAAATTAGAACTAACTAATGACTAATTAATCAATTTAATAAAAAAAATATATTTTTTGTGTTTTTTTATGTTTTTTATGGCATAAAATAAAAAGAAATAAAATTAAAAGTTAATTTTACCTAATTCTAAATCTATTTTAATTATTAAGAAAAGAAGTTAAAATTTCCTAATTAAACTATTTATTTGTTAATGTTTATTTACAAAAAATAATATGAGAATAATAATAATAATAATGTTAATTCTATTTTTTTGATTTTTTTATGAAAATATGTTAATTATGTTAATTGTTAATAATAAAAATAATTAAAAGGTTAATAACTAAGAAAAATGTAAAAAAAAGAAAAGAATAAATCAAGGAAAGGGGGTACTGGGCCAGATGGAGGTGTGCATAGAATTCTGGCCCATTTAGAAGCCATGTTGACTATTAGAATTGAGTGGAGCGCTGTTGACTCCTGAGCATGGTGCTCTTGCTTTCTGGACCTTTGGATTTGCATCTGTGGACACTTGGCCTGTTGGATGTGTGAGGTGCATGGTGTTCAACGCTTGGGAATCTGCACAGGAATACCTTGAAAAAAATAATATGAGAGTTATGGGGGGACCTGGGAATCGAACCCAGGTCCCAGAGATTACCAAACAAATCTTCCACCACTGAACCAAACCTGCGCGTTTGTTAATAAAATAGAAAAGAAATATAATATAAAAAGCACGCGTTATATGCTGAAAAATAAAAATGAAGGGCGCGTGATTTGAATGGACCAATCCCTTATTGCCACGCCCTTCGTCTTCAAGCTTTTCCTGCAAAATAAAGAACACATGGCGGGGGTTTTAAACCCCCACAAAACAAAACTGTGAAAAATAGCGACTAGGCGCTCGTTGTACATAAAAAGAGCGCGAGGTATCCATCACATTCGTCTCGTCCAGCTGATTTCAACCATGCCTGTTTGGAGTTTTAATTTTACAGCATGAGAATAACCCCAATTTCAAAGCTCTGAAAACCTAGAAATCGCTAATGGTAATTTTCAATCCAGGGCATTATACTCAAATTGAATTATATGGAAAGCTTCATTTGGACCCTGTGAGTACAATGCAATTAATGAAAAGAGTTAAAAATGCATAAATGTATGACTGTGATTTTGAGAAAGAATGAAAACCGTGTGACTTGTGTAGCGTGATTCCTTGAGTGATTTGGCTTAATTCTGATTGCAAAAGGTTCCTGGAAGGGTCAGGAGTGTGTTTGGATCAGAGGAGAGGCTTGAAATATGCTGGAAATAGGTTTTCAGTTTCTCACTTTTTCTTTGAAATTTTGAAATTGCTTATGCTGTTTTTGAGTGTTCTAGGTCGTGTTCTGGATATAGAAGGCTTGCATATATGTTTTGTAATGAGAATCAATCCATAATGTGTGCCTTTAAGCCTTGCAATTATGTTTTGGATTTTGCCATAACCTCCATTGAAAATCTTGCCATTTTTGCTTCAAATTTGAAATCCATGCTTGGAATAGGCCTTGCACGAATTTGGAATGTGCTTCATGGTGTATCAAAGCTATTCAAGCCACAAAATATCCTTCCATTAATTTTCTTGATTTTTATTTGAATTTTAAAGATTTAAAATGAATTAAATCAAATAAAATTAAATAAAAATGGAAAAATTAATTTTTTATCTTGAAATAAATTGTGGGACACGTGGGAGGCATGGCAAAGCTGAACCAAGTGGAAAAAGTGGGCCCTTTTTGTCAAAAATGAAGTTTCAAGGATAATTGACTTTGGCCATTTCACAAAAATTTCCCAACTTCTCCAATGCATATCTTGCTCAATTTTAATCATATGAACATGTTCTTGGACATTTTGGAAAGGTCTTGAAGTCCTCTAACCAATGCCTTTGGTCCCATGGCATTTTGATTTACCAATATCAAGTTATGGTCTTTGACATAAAGTGCATTTTTGTTGACTTTTGAAAATGACCTATAATGTTGAAATTGACAACTTTTTGTGAGAGCATTTCTTGGACTTGGAATGTGAAGATGAATTGTAGGAAATGTCCCCCCCTTCAAAATGAGCATTGGATGGGATTTTTCTGATGAACCATGAAAAAGATATGCCTTGGTCAAGTTACAGTTGACTTTTCAGCTGTCCAAAAATGGAAACTTTTGCATCTTGATGATTTTGAGCCATTCTTGTGGAATCATGATCAAGATTTGATCCAATCATGATTGCGGCTTCAAAATAAGATGTTGACCAAAATTTTTGACTTTTGACTGCCAAATGACCATTTTGCCCCTACGGTTGATTGTGAGGCAATTAGGGTTTTTGACTGTGCAACTTGACCTTGTGAGCCTTGAAACTTGACATGTAGGTGCTTGACAATTTATATGAGCATATGGGACTTGATTGAGCCCTTGAAAACCTCAACTTCCTTGCAAGAATCAAAACCCTAATTTTGCCTGCCTTAGGAGGATGGTTGACTGTGCAACTCCTTGAGTGGACTTGAGTAAATGCTTGCCAAAACTTTGAAGGATATGGGAGGGCAAATTTTGGGGTACAACAATGTAACTCCAACAATACCAACAACAACAACAATCACTACAACAACAACACCGGCAGCAGCAGACATTTCAATTCCAAAGGTAATCAACTAACCCTGTTGTTTCAAATAAACTGAAGTTTATGATTTAGATCTAACTTATGTTTAAACCTTTTCAGACTAGAAAACTTCCACCAACTACTCCTAAGAAAAGGAAACAAGGCCCCACTGAAAAGAACCTCAAGACTGGTGAAAATTCTCCAACAGCTTCTAAGAAGAAGCAAAAGAAAGAAAGCTCCAAAGGCCCTGAGCCTACTAACGTTCCTGGACTTGATTCCAAAGACGTTGCTCCCTCAACAACATCCAAAATTTCAACTTCGACCTCCAATGTAATATTGGAACATATTGACAGTAACATTTCTTTTGATAATCCACAGGTAATTCAAATTCGAATTCCTAACAAAAATAGTTATTCATACCTTGGTACATATTCTTAACTTTTCTTTGTTCATGAAGGATACTTCGAACACGAATCCTACTGCTTCAACTCCTCCAACCGGGACCATTGCTCCAATCACTTCCTCTCTCCATGGGGACTCCAGCAAATTCGTGCAAAACAAAGGGTCTTCCAACATGGTGGCCCTGACTGGGACTTTGGAGGCACACGATGATCAAGGCACCTCACCTCCTTTGAAGGAAGCAAACGAAGAATCACCCAACAAGTCTAAAGAAAATCCACCAAATACTTCCCTTCTGAAATCTCCTCTTGGAACTCTTCAAGAGAGTCCAAAAATCACTCATGCTGAAAAGGACAAGACTGATTCTCCTCAAGAGAGTGAAGAAACTGCAGAAGAAAGATCTGGTGAAGACGAAACCCAAAGTGGTTCAGCTGATGAAACGAAGTCTGATGCTAATAGCAGCGAGACCAATACTGTCGATATGGTGGATCTGTGCGACGAAGGAGAAAGTAATGAGCAAGGCAAGGATGAAGATAATGGTGGTAAGACTAAAGAACCTATGGAGGTCGAAATGGACGTGACTCCTTTGAACATGGAACTTCCCCCAACTTCCCAGCCTCGACTGACTGAAGAGGAACTAGCTCTCCTAAAACACAATGACCCAATTGGGTACATGAAAACTAAATTGGCCCAAAAGGACATCCCTTTCACTAGGGTTGGCACTGGTTCAACTAACAACACATTGTCCCCAGATGCTAGAGCTATACTTCTTAACAAAGTCAAGAAAACAATCCTTGATGTAGACCTATTCGAAGTTCTTAAAAAGGATAGCACTGCTTGCTATACCATGAAGGAACTTCTCACTCAAGTTAACTTCGCAGCTTGCTCCTTTCCGATCAGCACTATACTGTTCGACCTCCAAGTATTATTGGATGATGTGACTGGATGTCTCCTACAAGATGAATTAGCTGCTGCTAAAGTTCAGGAGAAACGAAACGCCATGGATGCTGCTTATGAGCGCGCTTCGAAACTTTCTAAAGAGGCTGAAGACCAAGCAACGCGTTTTAAACAGGCGAAGGATGACTATGAAGTTCGAGCGCGGTCTATTCTCTTTTGGGAAGGACAAATTCAAGAGCTCCAGCAAAAGGTCAAAGAAGCTCAACAACAGCAATTGGCTTACGAAACTGACACTGTTAGTAACCAATTCGAAGAACTTCTTAGCAGGGGCCTTTCTGAAACAGAAGCAACAGAGCGTATCAAAGGAGAAGTAACTACTCTGGAAGGAGGGAGACGTTATACCCAGCAAAGACTTGAGTCCTTTAGAAGCACCTTCGCAAGATTGAGAAACAACGTTTATTTTTAAATCTTTGCTTATTTGAATTAATTTGAGTCTCGGTTTTGTAATATTTGAACAACACCATTTTGGCAACGTATGGCACCATTTTGGCATCTCCTTATAATATTTCGACTACGTTGCTATTATTCGAATCTCATGCAGGCGAGGTCTATATTTTTTCAAATATTTTCCATTAACCTTTAAGATTCGTTTGTCATCAGTTAACTCTTCGATTTCATACGCATTGTTTGAGAATCTCTTTAGTATTCGAAAGGGTCCTTCCCAATGAGGTGACCATTTACCTAATGTTTTATTCTTCTTGTCCATGGGCAATATGACTTTCCAGACTAAGTCATTAACAGTGAATATTTTACCTTTCACCCTTTTGTTGTATGCCCTGGCTACCCTTTCCTTTTGCCTCATTAGGATTTCCAATGCATGCAATCTAACTTCGTCTAACTCAACTAACTCATTCATCATCATCTCCCAATATAATGCAGATGGGATCTCATTTTGCCTTTGAATTCGAACTGATTGCAGATGAATTTCCACTGGTAAAACTGTATCATGGCCAAATGTTAGTTGGAAAGGCGTGGTGTTAGTAGCTTCTTTAGGAGATGTTCTACAAGCCCAGAGTATTTGGTCCAAAGTCTTATGCCAATTCTTTGGCTTCTTACCAACATGTTTTTTAATTAACCCTATTATCACTTTGTTTGCTGCTTCGACCTGACCATTTGCTTGAGCATAATATGGCGTTGATGTTAATAATTTAAAACCCATCTCCTGAGCAAATTCCTGCATCTTTCTACCAGTAAACACAGAACCTTGGTCTGTGGTTATACTCTCTGGTAATCCGAACCTATAAATTATCTGTTTCTGTATGAACCCAATAATAGCCTCTTGATCAGCAACTATTAATGGTATTGCTTCGATCCACTTGGTAAAATAATCAATTCCTACTAAGATATATTTATGTCCTTTAGATGAAGCAGGATTGATCTCTCCTATTAAATCTAATGCCCATCCTCTAAAGGGCCATGGTTTAATGATCGAATGTAACTCACTTGCAGGAGCATGTTGAATTCCTGCATGTTTCTGGCATTCTTCACACCCTTTAGCAAAATCTATACAATCTTTGAGCATGCTGGGCCAATACATGCCATATCGGAATAACAACCATTTCATTTTATGGCCTGCTTGATGTGCCCCACATACCCCATTGTGGACCTCTGATAATGCTAAGTATGCCTCACCTTCTCCTAGGCACTTCAGTAATACGCCTTCCGTGGGTCTTCTTGAACAATTCATTTCCCATGAGGACGTATGATAACGCTCTATATTTTATCTTCCTATCAACATTCAATGTTGGGTTTTTTAAATAATTCACAACTGGACTTCGCCAATCTTCATCTGACAAGGTGTCTATGGCTAATACTTCGAATTCCTGCTTATCAGCACAACCTAACTTTATATTTTCTAAGTCTGATGGTATGAGTCTAGTAGCCATAACCCTTCCTCTTAATTCAACCAAATCTTCAAATTCTTTGGTGGAATCTTTATACCCTGAAGCCAACCATGCTAGGTCATTTGCCTCTTGATTTTCTATTCTTGGTATATGTTTAATATCCATGTATTCGAATTTTTTGAGTAGCCTATTAACTATGACGAAATACGTAATCAAATTGTCCTTTATGCATTTGTATTCCTTTGTTATTTGCTTGACCACTAGCTCCGAATCTCCTCTAATTTCGACTCTAGTTGCCCCCAATTCCAACAAAGCTTCAAGTCCAACGATAAGCGCTTCGTACTCAGCTTCGTTGTTCGAGCAACAAGGACCATCTAACTTATACTTGAATTTTGTTGGAATTCCTTTGAGAGAAATTATAAGAACTCCAACACCACTACCATCTTTATGGGTCGAACCATCAAAGTATAATTTCCAAGGTTGCATTTCAACGTAACCCATGACAGTCTCTTCGATCAGTGAATGATCAACAATGAAATCAGAAATTACTTGACCTTTCACAGCTCTTAAAGGCATGAAAGTCAAAGAATACTCTGTCAAGGCCAAAGCCCATTTACCAATTCTGCTATGCATTATTGGTTTCGAAAGCATGTGTTTGATAACATCGAAATGAGATGAAACATGAACATCAACAGGCTTTATATAATATTTAAGTTTCATACAAGAGAAATACAAACAGAGACATAGCTTTTCTATGTTGCTATATCTGGTTTCCGCATCATTCAACACCCTACTTAAATAGTATACGGCTCTTTCGATGCCATTTCTATCTTCTTGTGCTAACATACTACCTATGGTAACTTCAGAGGCGGATATGTACAATCTCATGGGTTTTCCCCATGAAGGTGGAGACAAGATAGGAGGCTGAGTGAGATATCTTTTTATATTGTCAAACGCCTCCTGATGTGCTTCGTTCCATTCGAAAGCTTGTCCTTGCTTCAAATGAAGTAACGGAGAGAAAGTCTGGGTTCTTCCACTTAAATTCGAAATGAACCTTCTTAAAAAGTTAATTTTACCTAGCAAAGATTGCAACTCCTTTTTTGATGTAGGTGCTTTCGTTTCTACAATGGCTTTGGTCTTGTTTTGGTTGATTTCGATGCCTTTCTTATGAACCACAAAACCAAGGAAATCTCCAGCCTGCACGAAAAATGCACACTTAAGGGGGTTCATTTTTAAGCCATGTTTTCTCATTCTTTCGAATGATTGGCTCAAATGATGCAAATGAGTTTCTGCAGATACTGATTTGATGACTATATCATCAATGTACACCTGCATAAAAGTCTCAATGAAATCATGAAAAATCGAATTCATTTCCCTTTGATAAGTTGCTCCAGCGTTTTTTAAACCAAAAGGCATTACTACCCATTCGTAGGTGCCTAAGGCTCCTGGACAACGAAATGCTGTCTTAGCAACATCTTCTTCAGCAATAAAGATCTGGTTATACCCAGAGTATCCATCTAACATACTTAAATATTCAAATCCTGCAGCAGAATCTATTAACATTTCTGCCACATGCACGGAATACTCATCTTTGGGGGTAGCAGTATTTAAATCTCTAAAATCTATGCAAATTCTCAGAGAGCCATTCTTCTTAATAACAGGTACTATATTTGCTAACCATTCGACATACCTTATGGTCCTGATGAATTTGCAGCGCAACAACCTTTCAATTTCAGCTTTAATCTTCGTGAGAACTGCTGGTGCGAACCTTCTAGGGGTCTGCTTGATGGGCTTCCTGCCATCCTTGATTGGAAGTCTGTGTTCCACTAGCTCCCTCTTTAAACCAGGCATTTCATCATAGTCCCACGCGAAACAATCTTTGTTTTTTCTAAGAACTTCGATCACTTTCTGCTTGAGGCTTGAATTGAGTTTTTTGCTCACGTAAGTTATTCTTTTTGTGTTTTCATCTCCCAAGTTCACCTCTTCGAGTGGATCCTGCGCTAACATTTTAGCACCTGAGTCTGTGGGGTCCTTCTCGAAGCCTAAAGGTTCTTTATCATAAATGGCATCTAGCCTTTGATCTATTTCAACTATTTCTTGTTCTTCAAAGGGTGAGCCTTTTGAGCCATCCCCACCTGTTTTGTTTACTTTTGTAGCCATACTATCTACTTCAGCTTCTAAGGCCGCCTTCCATTCGTTCTCAGCCATGTAGGCCGAAATCTTTTCGAAGAAGGAGGACTCAATCATGAGCAGGACTATCGAATTCCCAGCCTGCTGGCCGTCTTTGTGCAGCGCCTTCGACTTCTACATCTCCCTTGATTATCCTTCGATCCCAATACATTCCATCATGGCGAAGGGTCATGTAATAATGCGCGTTCCTGGTCTCATTGATCTCGTCGTTAGGGGTACAAGGAGAAATTTTGGCTAAGCGTTTGTCATAGTTTCTCTTATCAACTAGGTTGATTGCTGTCATGAAATAACTTTGGTCAGCTTCGATGTTTTCACCAATGCCATCCTCTCTCCATAATACTAACCTCTGATGCATCGACGAGGGGACTGCTCCAACGCCATGGATCCATTCTCTGCCCAACAGCAAATTGTAGTTGGCTTTAGCTTTGATTACCATGAACATAGTGGGTCTGCAGCTTGATCCCACTTTCAAATCCACTTGGATCACCCCCAATGTCTGGCCTACTTTACCTTCATAGTTTGATAGTACCATATTGTGTGGTTTTATGTCAACATCCTGTATCCCTAACTTCTTCAACATGAAATGAGGCATCAAGTTCACTGCAGCGCCTCCATCCACCAGGACTTTGTTTACGCCATGTGTACCAACTTTTGCTCGAATGAACAATGGCTTTAGGTGATTTTGCATGGCTGGTTCTGGGTACTCGAAGAAGGCATTCTTCTCTTCGACAACCCCATTATCCATCACATAATAGCATACTGGCCTATGTTTCGTCAGGTCTATTGCATCATCCTCCTCGTGCTCTCCGACTTCAGTCTCTTGCCCAAATTCACAAGGCAACACAGATACTACATTGCAGTTGATATTGAGTGAAGATTCCCCTTCTGATTCGAAATTGTCAGTCAGCATATCCTCATCCTCCTCTGGACCTGGCGTATATTCCTTCGATTCATTTTGCTTTGTTTCAGAGAAAAGTTTCCTGCTAACTGGAGGTTTGCCCCTAGGTTGATTGTTTGGTGCAGGTTTGTTGGTACTCGATTCCTCTTTGTCCTTGCTCGAAGCCACTCCTTTGTCTAACATAGCTTCTCTCTCAGCTTTTCGAACTCTTTTTTTCCTCCGCCATTGTGACCTTGACATAGGGTTCTTTCCCTTGTAGTTTTCCAACCTTACTTCTTCCCTTTTCGCCATATTGAACTGCCTTCTATACGCCATGGCATGGCATGCATTTCGTTCATTATTCCTCCACTTGTCTTTCCCCTTGTCAGCCCTAACTTGTAGCCACTTGTCCGTTGGTACCTCAGCAGGAACTTTGAATGTTACCCTTCGAGCGCCTCTAGGATAAGGGCTGTCAGGCCTCCATTGGGTGTAGTTGTTCTCGAAATGTTGGCCCATCTGACCAGTTTCTATGTGGTTCCAACATGGGGCGAAAGGGACTGTTTCGAAGGTTTCAGCCACTTTCTGATCATATACTGCAGAACATCTTGGACACACTAGGCATTTGGTTGCCCCCTTATGACAACGAACTAAGAACCCCAAAAGACTTTCTCCAGCCTTAGGGTAGCATCTGAACAGCTGGTTATCCTGGCGCCAGTTGACGCCTGTTCGTGCCCTTTGTCTTTTTTCAAAGTCTGCAGCAATTCTCTGATTACAAATGATGCTGCATCTGGGACATAACATCATTACATCATTCTCTCTGTGGCATAGCATAAGGTAGTCTTTGAGACTGGCATCCATAGCATAACTGTCTTCCATCTTGTATTTTTCTTTCTCTAAGTACCTTTCCATTTCCTTCATTTCGGAACAAGGTTGCTCCATATTTACCATGTTAACATCCACATCTTCTCCTTTGATATCAGTATCTCCCCATCCTGTAGGTTTGATGTCTTCAATTGGGTTCTTTGAGCTTTCTGGGGCGGAATACTTCACCATGTAATCGAAGTTTCCGCTGGGCTCCCCCAAGGTATCCCATATTCCTTTCTGAGGAAGAACTGGCAGTGTGATCTATACTTTCTCCAACTTTCGCCTCAGGCTTTCAGTAGCCTGTGTCAAATTTTGTTTTTGGTTCTCCTGGCCTTCAGTAGCCTGGATCTCTTTCGAAGCAACCAAAGGAACTGCTTCGATTAAAGCTTCTTGTTCCTTATGGAAGTCCTCAGTAACTTCCTTTTCGACTTCAGCTAACACGTAGTTTTCATCTTCAATGTTTTCCTCTTCTGATGGAGTGTCACCTTCATTTGCTCCAACCATATTTATCTCTCAAATGTATGCAGGTTCAAAGTAATTGGTGTCAGCAACATCTAAAGGGTCATCATCCACTTTCATCTTTGGCTTGTCAACGAACCTTAATCTACCATCCTTGATTGCATTTTGAATCAGATCCCTGAAAAGAAAACACTGTGAGGTTTTGTGGCCTAAGAAACTGTGATACTTACAAAACCCTCTTTTCTTTCTTTGATCTAAAGGTGGTAATTTGACATTCGATGGCACTATTAGTTGGCCATCTTTGACAAGCAAATCAAAAATTTCATCACATTTCGTTACGTCGAAGGTATACACCTTCTTTGAGAACTTGTCACTTTTCTCATTTTCAATAATTTCTTTCCCTTTTGTGGGAACTAGTAATTTACAAGAGTAAGGTGGAGCCTGTTTCAATTCAGCGAGATCAATTTCGACCTCTTCGAATTCAGGGTAATCTTCTGCTTCCTCAGTTTCGACATAGGAAACCATTTCTTTCTTGTTATTTTTAAAAACCCTGGCTTTCTCGGCCTTTAGTCTTTCGACTTGTCGAACCCTGTCCGCTAATTGGGCCATATCCCTCAAGTATTGTGTATCTAATTTCTTTCAAATGGAGTAGTCTAGGCCACCAGCAGCCATTTCGACTAACTCATGTTCAGGAACTACTGTGAAACATCTAGACTTCAAGAGTCTGAACCTATTCAGATAATCATCTATGGGTTCAGTAAACTTCCTCTTGACACTGGCTAGCTCTTTCAGACTTATTTTAGATTGTCCCATGTAGAATTGTTCATGAAATAATCTCTCCAAAAGAGTCCAAGTATCTATGGATCCAGGAGGCAATGTGGTGAACCATGTGAAAGCGTTCTTAGTTAGGGAACTTGGGAAATATTTAATCCTAAGGTTCTCATTATTTGCTATGTCTCCTGCTTCGGTCAGATACCTGGCTATGTGTTCGACTGTTGACTCATTGGTGTCTCCAGCGAACTTTGTAAATTTAGGGACCTTATATCCCATTGGTAAATCAGTGTGCATCACATAATCTACTATGAGAGAGGAATAGTTTGGCCTTCTAATTCCTGTATTGAGACCGTTTTGAGCCATAATCCTTTCTATCATGGTGGTTAAATTATTTTCTGCCAAGATGTTGTTATTTCGAATTCTATGAACGACTTCATCAGCATCTTGGTGTCGACCCACCATGACAACTCCTCTAGGTTGTTCTTCTCGAAACTCTGGGACTTCTAACCTTTCGACCCTTGCCCCTGGTTCTATAACTCCCCTTTGTGGTTCCTCTCGAATCACTGGGGCATCTTGTCTTTGTGCCCTTGCCCCCAAGTTAACCCCCTCTCTGGCTGGTCTATAGGGTGGGTCATCAGCAATTTGTTCTATGATGGGTATGTTCGCTCGAACCAACGCCTGATTCTGCCTACGCCTTTCTGGCGGAGCGAAAAAATCTGCTATTCGACTCATGTTGTCCGTGTTTTCTCTGTTGGTTACAGTTACATTTTATACTATTGGGGCAAAGATTTCTTGCATAGTCTGCGCTAACACTCCTATCATATTATGGTTACTATCATCCATTAATTGTCTAAAGGCCATCTGGTTTTCTGTGGTTAAGATAGGCAGTGTATTATGACCTACTGAACCTTGGGTATTTGTCATAAATTGGTTGGCCCCAGATCCGGACCCAAATTGTGGTGACGAATTTGATGTGGAATTGTGCAAACCCGCCATAAAAGATGTTGGCATCCCATAAGAGGGATTTCTGGGTCTATTGCCATCGAAACCGGGTGGTCTAGTTGGTGGTGGGGTGGAAAAATGGGTTTGTGTCCCTGATGGTGGGACAAATCCTGCAGGATAACCAGTGGTCCCTGTATTTCCTAGGGTCGAACTGTTGGTTGTCGTTCCACTTGCTCCATTTGTGGCCACACTACTGGTAGAAGATGCAACAAACTGTGCGTTCGTAGGGACCGCGTTAGACGTCCCCGTCGAAACAGACGTATTGGTGCCTGTTCCATGTGGGGCATTTTGTTCCCCTTGTTGATTGCTTGGATTAGACATCCTACTACCACGTTTTCTTCTGGGTAAGGGTTGGTTACTATTAGTTGTTTTACCACTTCTAAGGTTCATATAACAACGAAATTGATACTCAGAAAAGAACTTACACAGCGAGATTATATCCTAAAAATCTTTAATTTCGACTTTCTTAACAACGAGTCCCACTGGGCGTGCCAATTTGTTCACAGTGATTTCTGGTAAACAACCGCTAGTCTTCCAAACTATCGAATAAACTTAATTACTGTTATTTAATTTCTCTGGTAACTTGCAGGATCGACTAGATTGATCCTATGGGACATAGTTGTTTGGCTAAATCTAATTGTAAAACTGGTATTCATATTTAGGACTTCTAATTAAAGTGTTTCAAAGACATCCAATCCACTTCGATTACTACACTAAATGATTCGAAGGATAATTTCTATATGATATAAGGAATGTTCATTAGAAAAGTAAAAAGACTTCATATTGGGTAAATGGAAGGATTAAGTGAGTGAATGTAAAAGTTGCTGAATGTTTAAAGGATTCGAACATAAGAGAAGCGTTTAAATGCAGAAAGAAATAAATGACTCTGAATGTAAAAGCTTTAATGTAAAGGCATGAACGTAAAAATGTTTGAAGCACAAATGAAATGGAAATGAAAGACAAAACTGGAAAATATAAAGAGTTTTCATTGAATTGTAAATGTTGGTGTTATCATACGTACATCTTTCGAGCATTCGTTTCCCTATCCCTGCGGTATTTTGAATGTTTACTGAATTTGTACAACAGATATGACACCCCGAAATCCTAACACTAAGACCTCTATTTATACTATTTCGACCATAACGGTCTTGCTATCAGAATCTGCCACGTTCGAAGCATGCAGAGCATTACTTCCCTCTAGCCTCCACGCGTCCTCAAACGCTCCAACGCTTATGTATTTGAATTTCCAATATCTCGCTCACGTTTGAATTTCAAACGCCTTGGAACCTTCGTTTCGAATTCGTTTCAAAGGTTATTTTCGAAAACAACCTTCACAAATATAATCTCATCATTATTTTGAAAATTCTTTAGACTTACACTCCACAACTATCATTCGAAACCTTGAACTTTAATATTTCCATTCGAAAAAACAGTCTCTTCCATTCCAAACCATAAAACTTGCTTTATTCAAACAAAGCCCAATCATTTCATTTCGAATCACAATATCAAAATCTTCAGCCAACACCTGGTTGTCTCTTTCGTTCGACCTGGAGAGAGAGGATAGAAGCCAGAAGCTTCGTTTCCTATTTCCTATTTCTTTCATTTAAAGCATTAAATGACAACATGGCCTGAGGCCATGCTAGTACTTATCTTTCAAATAGTTTAATAATTAAAGCTAGTTCAGGTAAACAGAAAGCAAAACGAAAGGGTTAACTTTTAAAAACATGTTAACAGGGTGGAAACGAAAGGAACAATGGTATATACATGCTTGAAACAAACAAAAAGATTATTTACATGTTATGGCATGAAATGAAAGGTTCAAGGGTAAGAGTGACTTACCTTGATGGAGGCTTTGAATGGGTGTGAGACCTTGAGTGGAGGCCCAAGGTTCTGGATTTAAAAGAGAGGGCCAACAGTTGTGCTTGGAATGCTGGATTCGAAGGAAGGAAAGAAACAAGTCTTATGTTTCTTTCCAAACTGGATTCGAAGGATACTGAAGAGTATTTGTTCTTCAGAATCGAAGGAAGTAAGTATGTGATTTTGGGTTTTTTCTCACAAGTGTTGAAGAGACTTGAGAGATTTGTTGTGTTTGAGAAAATTTGGGAGATTCGTTCCTCTGGTCCAAAGATCCTCCCTAAACATGTGTTGGAGCCTCTTATTTATAGGCAAAGTTGGCTGAAGCTTTTGGAGGGAAAATAAAATAATTTGAACAATTTGGGTAAACTGCTCTTTGTAGCCTTCGAGGGACAGTGGTTGTATGCTGTTTTGGTGCAAGAATGGGGCCGTGTTTCAGGACTGCTGTGCAGCAGTTTTGGCCAGTGTACCATGCCTGAACTTGGCAGCAAGCATCTTTGAATATTTCATCCTTTCATTTTGACCCTCCTTCGACCAGATTCTTCTTCCAACATATTGTTTGACTTTCTTCCAACAAGTGTCCTTCGAACGAATCACCTTTGTGCATCGTTTGAAGGGGCCAAATGTGTCTTAAGGTGGCTCATGTCTAATCGAAAGCTTGCACGCCAGGGGGTACATGTGGTCAAACGAAAGACAAAATGTTCATATTCGAAAGAGACAAATAGGGAGCAAGAGGTGCAAATCGAAGGATGTTAAAAGAGAGCCTTTTGCCTTGGAAATGAAATAGATTACAAGAGGCTCTTTTCCTTATGAATCCAAACCAAACTGTGTCAGAGGCCCATGCCCAGTTGAAGGATGCAAGCCAAGCTTGTGTCGAAAAAGGTCAAAAGGCCAATCGAAGGATGCAAGCCAAGCTTGTGTCGAAAGAGGCCAAAAGGCCAATCGAATGATGCAAGCCAAGCTTGTGTCGAAAGAGGCCAAAAGGACAATCGAAAGAGCTGAAACTAAGAACACTTGTATTTCTCCAATTTTTATCAAAATAATATTTTTATCTGTTTTCTCCCTTTTTGACAGTTTCCTTTTAATTTTGGTACTGGAAAATTCCAAAGTACTTGTGCAAGCTTGAACCTTGAGAATCCTTGTAAGAAAGGCCTTGAGAATTGAGAGGGCAAATTTTGGGGTACAACACACCCCTAGGGTTAACTCCACTTGTTGCCTAAAAAATGATCATGTTATGCATGTGTGGCGTCTTAGCAAAAACAATCAAAATACAAGATCATAGTCCTTCGGTGACGCTTCGAATGTTGCCTTACAAATGATCTTAGTCCCTCAAGAGAAATGTTAAGATATCTCACAACATTGCTATTAGGACTATATAAACGTCTCATGTCTGTCCCTTCACATCCAATGATGGAGCTTCTTACTAAATCAATGGTAAGATAGCAACATCTAGAGGAGGGGGAAAAGAACATTTAAGACATTTTGAGTAGGTAGATTGTTTCTATTTGCTCGCAACAAAAACATTTTATACACATAAACTTTCATTTTGAAACATTTTTAAAAGACAACGCTTTGTATGCGTTTTTGTAGAGACGAGAACCATTATAAAGACACCCTTTTCAAAATCACTTTCAAAAACACATTACACAAACACTTCTTTGAACTATTTTCCAAATAACACTTTGTATGCGTTCTTATAGAAACGAGAATCATTACAAAGACACGTTTTCAAAATATTTTCAAAACCACACCACAAAACACATTTTCAAACAAAAATAAGTGATCTAACAAGCAACTAAGAGCCCATAGATAACTATGGATGAAAATGATGCTAATACCTTCCCTTTTCATAATCTACCCCCCGAACTCAAGAAATAATCTCGAAAGATCTTTCTTGTTCTTTTCAGTCTTTTCTTATTGGATAAAAGAAAATTCAGTTGCGACTCTTGCTATCCGCAACAATTGCGATCAAACGCAAAATACCCAAGTCAGTTCTCCTACCGCGTTACAGATAAATACTCAAATATTTCAGACGAAACAATCAACATACATCAAATTTTAATATTATTAAATATCATTGAACCAAAAGAACCAAATTTATGAAGGATACCCATCAAAATATTACATATAGATGCTGAAAGTCCTTCTGAGTTCTCATATTAGCATTAATGTTAATAGAAGAATACCTCACACAACCTGTAGTACGAGACAAAATAACAAAGCCATATACTCACCTAATAGTTTCCACACTGACCGACTCTTCATCTTTCTCTTGAAGTATAGTATAGAAACCCCATAAACTTATTCGATTAAGTTCTGATCTGAAAAGTTCTAGAGGAGGATTCCTTTAGGGGCTCAAAACATTCATGCAACACAGAAAGAGCAATATTGAGTTTGTTGTAACTTTCTGCCTATAATCCACTTTTACCACTATCAATATCACAACTCTCAAAGTCGATACACTTCACCAATGTCCGTGTTAGATGATCCACACCCACTAAAACTGGCTCTCCCAACAGTCTCTTAAGGGTCTCATATAACTGAGAAAAAATAGACGACAAAAGTTAAGTGTGGCATTAAACTTAATTTTACTTGTCATTGCCAAGTCATGAGATGAAGTTCGCCCAAATCATTCTTCATTAATTCCTTTAGATTGCAAGTTCAAGCATTGACCAAAATCACATATACAGAAGTATTGACGATGAAGATAACTTTATTTCAAACAAACATATAAATCACCAAATTTCTAAAAAAACATGGCTAAGATTTTCTAGTAAATAAGGGAATATATTTAATATATACATTCTCACAGTCTTTTTCGCAGAACCAACTTTCCACATAACTTCTGGACTTGCTTGTATCTCTATCTATTAGGCATGTAACATGATCTAGGTATGGATCAAAGGTGTAAGCAAATGTATTATATGTATTAAATTATTCTATTCATTTTGATACCAACTCTAACACATACAGACAATTATGTTCACACCGAATGCATTTAAGGAAATGTCAATCTTCACCGCCTCGGTTGAATTTCCTTTGGCCACAAATCCCGCAAACACATGATGGACAAAATCAGTCACCATCGGGGATATCCTATAGAGGAAAAACAAAGTCCAATTATTGGTGCGGAAGAATTAAACTGAAGTAAATATGAGAATGATAAATATACCATGTACTAAAATGAAAATGGTTAACCTACCTCCACACCAAGACACGTCGCCATGACAGAAACACATGTTCTACCAGTCAACTTGCTTCGATGTGAAATTTAAAAAAGAAAGCCTAAAAGCAAATAAAATCTATATATGAATATCCCTAATATGAATACACATAGCAACCCAATAAACAAATTAAGAGCTATGGATCGGCTGATATCTGATTGCTCGTTTGATTTTCGGATATAAATTGTTATACCTTAAAATTTGCCCTCTCATTTCTCAAGACATTTTCCATAAGATCTTCAATAGTTCAAGCTTGCACAAGGATTGACTAGATCAAGGCATCTCCTAAACACTGATGCCTCAAATTAAGGTTTGGGTTTTCACAAAGACAATTGGACTTTTAATGCTTCATATGACTTTCATGGATCATTGTGGATTTTCAAGATTGCTTAGGTCAAGTTTCAAGTCTTGCGGTTCAAGTTTGCCTAGTCAATTGATCAGATGACATAAAATCAGCTGTATTGGATAAAAAGTCAATTGTGGTCAATCTACAGTCAAACTTCAAGATTTTGGACCAATATCAACATTTTGAAGTCATATGTATCAATGGATCAAGTTTGGATCATAATTCCCCAGAAAAATTATTCAAATCACCAAAAGGACAAAATGGTCAAAATTAGGGTTTTGACTGTATTTGACTGATCAAGGATTGTTTGACCTAATACATGATCTAATGACTTAAAGTACAATATTTAGGATTCAAATACAACATGTTGACCTAATTTCATGGCTCAAAACATTTCTCAAGATTATTGGATTGACAAATGAAATTTGGTCAACTGATGAAAAAGTCAATTGTACACTGAAAAGTCAAACTTTGATTTTTTGATCAAATTTGAGTTTCAAAGATCACAATTCATCAAGAAATTCAAAAATATGAAGCTTGATCATCAAGAAATCAAGAAAGTCAAAAGTCAATGTGAAAAGTCAAACTTTTCAAGACTTAGAAATTTTTCTAAGTGTTTTTTATACATGATAATTTCATTACTTCATGTCAATCTTTCACCGAAATGCAAAATGATTCAAAGGAAACTTTCAACGTGAAAGTTGTAGATCTTGATGAATTCTACAACTTTTTATTAGAGAGTTGATGTCCAAAAAACGCTTAGATTTGAAGATATAAGCCCATGAAGTCATGACATTTTCATCTAACACTTAGAGAAATTTTCAACAGATTTTAGTCAGGATTTTATCCCAACTTCTTGGAATTTTTTCACATAGTTCCAAGATGATTTTGTCAAAATGACCAACATGAAAGTTGTAAAGGATGTTTCAATATTTCCAAAATATCCAAGAGCGTGAATTTGTCATACTTGAGCTAGGAGATTCAAGGGCCTGAAGTTGGGCATCCATTCTTGAATTGCAAGTCATTTTGTTGAAGAACATATAACAAAATCCTTATGCCGTGTTGCATAATCTTACTTTGCAGACCTTTTGACTTGCAAATATATCTATAATCAGATGTTTACACAATTGATTAAACCATTATCCAAGTGATTCAAGTATTGTCCATTGTATCATTCTATTTATGGTACAAAGGTACCATTGTCATTCACATAAAACATGCTTTATATAAAGTCAGCTCTCCTTGAGCATCTCAACTGTTTTTTCTGCACACACAATGTCAAAGCAAGAAGCAGCATGCCTAAAAACTCCTAGCCACTTGAGATCCCTTTTGTACCATGCATTGGGACATCAAATTTCACATAACTTGGTTGTTTCATCTCAACCAGACCAGAATTTTGACAGCTTGTAAAACAAATTCTCTCATCCTCTCAAACCTCTTCTATAAATAGAGAGGCCATTTTCAAGCTAAAGGTCAGAAGTTTTTGTTGTGTAGACAAGTTTCTCAAAACCCCTCATACTCTCAAAAAACCATAATTGTCCACAAAACCTCCACTCTTGAGCCTATAAACCAAAATCTTCAAATCTCTCAAACCTTGCATTTCTGTCCAAACAAACCATCCACATACTTCATATACATCATATAGAAGTTGTTCAAACACAAAAGCAACTTCTGTAACATCACTATCACCATTATCCAAACTCAAAAACAATCACTTGACTTCTCCAAGACAATACAACAACTCTAAATCAAAACACAAATTTCAGCTTCAAGGTAAGTTTTCTTGACTTTGAATTCTTCATACAAGCATCGTTAGTGGTTCATTTGTGAAGATAAAATGTAGATATCATTTACCTGAAGTTAACCATATATTTACTTTTCATTAACCATGTGTTGAGAACTAACTCATATATGCAGCAGAAAAGTGTTAGAAGTAAAAAACAACAGTATGAGTCGATGCATAACTCTATGTGTCGACACATATTAGGTACAAAATAGGTTATGAGTAGATACAAAACACGAATGAGTTGACATATAACATAAATGAGTCGATACAAACTATTATGTGTCGACTCATACTGAGTTGTTTTTGACTTCCAAGAGCAAAGAAATGATATGTATCGATACATAAGTGCATGTGTTGATGCAAAATAGGTTATGAGCCGACCCAAACCTTTATGTATCGACTCATACTGAGTTGGTTTTGATTTCTAGGAGTAAGGAATGATATGTATCGATGCATAAGTGCATGTGTCGATACAAAACAGATATGATCCAATGCATAAGTGAATGTGTCAATGCATAAACTTTTTCGTATCAATGCGTAAGTGCATGTGTCAATACATAAAAGTTTTCTTAAAACGATTTTTCTTTTTTTACATTATCTTTATATTTCTTTATATTTTTATTGTTATTCATTATTAAATATGGTTGTAATGGTGACTTAGGGTTTAATTACTTGTCATCTTCCCATTTGTAAATTTGTACCTCCATCCCTAAATGATGTAATAGCGTAGAATCTTTACATTCCGCAATTTATCGCTTTTAAATAAAAATGCTAGTAATTAGGGTTTGTATGGCAAGAATAAAATCAACCAATAGAAAACCCTAATTCAAGACAAACAAAGCATGAAAAACAAACACGTTGCACATTGCACCTCTAGGGTTAACCTCACTTGTTGCCTTAAGAAAAATAGTCATGTCTCTCAAACGTGAGATACTTTAGCAAAGACCCTCGAATACAAGATCGTAGTCCCTCGATGACCCTTCTATGTTGCCTTTGGTAAACGATCTTAGACCCTTACAAAAAATTTCTAAGGTATCCTACAATGTTGCCTTCTATGACTACACGACGATCCACGTCCGTCCCTTCACACCCAATGATTGGACTTCTTACCAATCAATGTTAAGATAACAATATCTAAAGGAGGAAGAAATCAACAAAGACTTTTTTAGTAGGTAGAACGTTCGTAGTTTTTTGCTCACAAACATTTCAAACCAAACATATTTCAAATACACCAACACTTTCCATGAAATATTTTCAAAAGTCAATGCTTTGTATACATAGAGACGAGAATCATTACAAAGTTCGCCTAAATGAAGGCGCTTTTTAAAAATACTTTCAAAAACCATCACAAACACATTCAAACAAAAAATTTCAAAGTTAGCTAGCAACTAAGAGCCCGTAGATAACTACGGATAAAAAGGATGCTAACACCTTCCCTTTTCATAACCTACCCCCCGAACTCAAGAAAATTCTCAAAAGGTATTTCTTGTTCTTTTCTCCCTTTCCTTTATTGGATAAAAGAAAATTCGGTGGTGACTCTTGCTATCTGTAACAATTGCGATAAAACGCAAAACACCCAAGTCAGTTCTCCTACCGTATTACATAAACCATTCTCAAGCTTGATATACTTCGAGAATTCAGTAGTTGCTTCAATGTGATGTGGATAATATTTTTCCAACTCCATGAACCTTGAAGCATACTCAGTCACCGACATATTCCCTTGTTTCAACTCAAGTAATTCTATCTCTTTCTTCCCGTGCACATCTTCAGGAAAATACTTCCTCAGAAACTCGCTGCTGAACACAGCCCAAGTAACAACTTCACCCACCACTGCCAATATCTGACGGGTGCCAACCCACTAGTCATCGGCTTCTTCTGCCAGCATATGTGTACCAAATCACACCTTCTGTTCCTCTGGGAAATCCATGACTCGAAAGATCCTTTCAATCTCCTTAATCCAAGTCTGTGCTCCATCAGGATCATACCGACCCTTGAAAGTGGGCAGATGGTTCCTTTGAAATGTCTCCAAGACACAAAATCCATCATCCGCGCCAGCATTAGGCTGATGTTGCATAACCTGAGTAACAGTCTACAAATCAGCAGCAATTACAACATCGTTTCTTCCAGCCACTCTACACACAGAAAACTAATCGTGAGAAAAGAACATATCGACAATGTTCTTACAGTAATCGACCGACATGAAATGCACATCATAAGAAAACCTGGTCGGACAAACCGATATGCTCTGATATCACTAATGTAACACCCTTATAAACTCACATACATTTCGCATATATTTTAAGAAATTAAATCAAATAAAATCACCAACGAAGGTGTCACATCTTTATAAAAGCATCATATGAAATATCATGCTCTGTAACACGGGTTTTCAAAACATCTAAAACAACTAATTCTTAAACATCATCATATATCAAAATTTCAGATTATTGCAGTGAAATCATAGTCTCAAAACATCTTTATTAAAAATACTTCATAGAGTCTTCCTCACACTTCATCGTTCATGATTCATAAGTCAAACAACTAAATACCATGAAAGGTAACTCATTATCTCTGAATAAACAAAAGTATAATAATTTCAAAACAAACATTCTCAATCTCTATGTTACATATCAGAGCAAGACCTTCTAAAATCAACAGAAATAAAACAACACGCTCCGAAGCTAATCCTCTAAGCTTCAACGCAATAATCCTGATCGCCTGCAAGTTACCCACATATAGTGGCAATATTTCCAAGAAGAAAGGGTGAGTAATCATAATCATTATAAAAGACATAAGGAATGGATATAGTATTTACAACATAATAGCAAGACATCACACACAATCAAAACTTCATATTATACTCACTCATTCACTTCATCATTTACTCATAGCATCATCAAATCATCAGTCGACAATTATCACCAAGACATCATTAGTTCACATATTCACAAAGCATCACTTAATCACTTATTATGCAATGTCATAAAGAATGTAATGCAACTTCAATAGACTCATGCATGTGGTATAAAAACTTCACTGATGACACAATTCTCGTTTCTCCAAAGATCCCCACCAATAGGATCGATTCCCGCTTGGAACCAGAGCATATCATAAAATTACACTCAATCACACTATGGTATTTAATCCATCATTGGACTATTCATCCTATAAACATCACTGGACTATTCGTCCTATAAACTTCATTAGATCGAAGTCCTAATCATATGCCATGAATGCATGATGCTCAATAACACGATAAAACATGTCCACTGTTAGTCAAAATGCATCATCATTCATGAATTAATCATAATATCATCACATACTTCATCATACACAATAAATTTTCATAACAACGCAATACATCATAAAACACAAGTCAGGTTACAACAAGACATGGTTACATCAATTCATAATAGAAAGCACACATATTATTATATCAACACATAAACTCAGCATCTCATCATAACATAATCAATAGAAAACTTCATCATACAATTCATATTATTTCACCAAAGTATAGTTCATCACATTAGCTTTCTAATGCTTCGAACAATGCGTCAAACAGAGTTCGGAAGCTCAAGTTATAACTTGTTGAAGTTTCTTCCAGACACCCCTCTCTTAAGGCTCACCCAGCAAAGCAAGTTGCTCGCTCGACGAGGACGGGGAGAATTAGTTTCCCCCATACAAAATCTAGAAGCATGCATTTCCCTCTTGTCTCCTTCGCCCGACGAGGCTGTTAGCTTGCCCGACGAGCTTAGCTCGCCTCTGCTTCGCCCGACAAAGCTGGAGCGAGTCCTATTATCTCATACAAAAGTCCAGGGGAGAACTTCCTTCGTACGACGATGCATCATGCTCTCCCGGTGAGCCAACGCAAACAGGAATTCCCTATTATGATCTCTGCACTACACCAGTCCAATTTTTACATGATTTCTTCACATTACAGGTCTCAATTCATCATAGTTTCATATAGTTTCATCATACAATACCAACACAAATTATCATGCATCATATGCCTCAGTTTATCGAAAAACAATCTCACAAATTCATCAATTTTCATTAAGTCATCATATTTATATCATCATCCCAAAATTACAACACAAACCTACAATTATCTAAATCTTAGATCAATTATAATAACAACGATAAACTCCCCTTACCTTAGATTCTTCCTAGCAATTGATTCCTCTTCACATTCTACAAAATCCCTCTAAGTTCCTCCATGCCCTAGCTCTCTCCACAGCGTTCCCCTTACGTTCACGATTGCACAGAATGAGACATTTTTCCTTATATTCCTTGTTTAACCCTTGGACCCTTCTATGGTCTTTCCATCTTACCCTCACTTACATCACAATATTACCATCTTGTCCTCATTGTCTCTACCTCTTATTATTATTCTATTTAACTAATTAAAATAATTCCAACTAAATATTCTAATTATCCAAATTATCCTAAAAATACTTGATATCATCTTAATTCTCACTACCTCATCATACACCACACAAAATATCATATCAAGCATCATGTTCATCACAACATCACATATACTTCACAAATATGTCATAAATACTCATCATAAATCAATTAAATCGTTAAATAAATAATCTAGTTATTTTGGGGTGTTACAAGAAGCATTATGTTGGTTTAAATGGATGCATCAAACTCAACAATTATTAGATTAGTTCTCTTTTACTAGAGCTTTAGAGTTACACTTTGGTCCTTCCACATATGAAAATCACCAAGCAGAATTATTTAAATTAAAACAAACTGCTTCAGTTGTGGAGTATCAAGCAACATTTGAAAAACTGGGTATCAAGTTATTAGTTTATCTCATGAAGCTATCCTACCATAAATTCATAATGAAATAGTCATTCATAAACTAGTTTCTATTTCTCAAGCTATTAGGCTTGCCAAACTAATTAAATCCAAACTTCATGATTATGATACAGTGGCAGAATTGACTGTTATACTAGTTTTGTGTTTGTATTCGCAAATGTTACTGTAAGCAAGAGTTTCCACCGACTTTTCTTTTATCCAATAAAGGAAAGGGTGAAAAGAATAGAAAAAGACCTTTCGAGAGTTTTTTGAGTAAGGGGTATATTATGGAAAGGGAAGGTGTTAACACCCTTTCCATCCGTAGTTATCTACGGGCTCTTAGATGCTTAGCTCATTTGAAAAAAAATATCTTGTGCTTTGAAAAGTATTTTTGAAAGTGCCTTAGTGTAGTGATTCGCTTTATGATAACTCTTGTATCAGTCCTCAAGAGTGTTGATAAAGCGTTTTTGTAGATGTTTTTGAAATGTTTTGTGTATGTGAAAAAGTTTATTTTGAGAAAGCATCTAGGAACTATCTACTTTACTCGAAAGGATCGTTCTTTTCCTCCTTTCCTTTAGACAATGCTAGCCTACTATTAGTGAGTAGGTAGCCCTAGTCGTTTGGATGTTTGAGGGACATTCTAAGGGACGTTTTATAGTCACGAAGGCAACTTGGCAAGAAATTTTAGTAACTACCCTAGGGTTTTAAGATCATTGTTTATCGAGGCAACGTCGAGAGGGTCATCGAGGGACTTATAATTTTTTTAAACCAGAGGGTAGCCACTAAGATATCTCACGTTTCGAGAATTGTGACTATTTTCCGAAGGCAACCAAAGTGGGAGTACCCTAGGGGTACGCATGTGCAAGTGTGTTTGTTTCAGTTATTTATCTTCGAATATTAGGTTTGCTAACGTTTTGTTTTTTATGTTCTTGCCATACAATCCTATTAACATACATCTAATAGTTAATATTGTACAGAAAATATAAAGTGCGGAAAGAAAATCCTACACTATTACATCCCATGAGCAGTTACAATATTTAAAGAAAATGCGAAAAGATAAACTAACTGTTACAAAATCAAATATCCGACCTATACACTCTTTCTAGAATTTAAATAATAAAAGAAAAATAGAAAACAAAAAATGAGAATAGATTGTTTAGAAAGAAAATCAAATGTCCTAAAAAGTCTAAGTATTAAAATTATTTTTGGTATTTTTTCATTTATGAAAATAAATTGAAATCAATTAAATCTTAAGTCTATTAATTTTAAATTTTAAGAAAACAAGTCAAAGTAATTTAACTAATTAGCTAACAAAGGTAATTAAAAAAAACTAAATATAATTGTGTGAGATTTGCAAAGGATGAAATTTGCAAGGGGACGTGTTTGATGTTCATAATGCAACATATTGGACCTGCAACAATTTTGTTAGAAAAGAAAAATTCAAGATCTGGGTATCGAACCCTGATCCTTTCTAGTATACGCATTCCTCTTCCCCAAATGAACTTGCTTGCCAAACGTTATTACAAATGAACAGACAAATATATATGTAAATATAACATTAATTCTAGATTTTCAAAGAAAAGGCCGCGCGCGCTAATATTCGAACCAGCTACACATGGAATCAGCCCACCAGAGCTAACCTTTTGATTGTTGTGATACGGTGGGAGAACTGACTTGAAGGTTTTTGTGTTTTATCGCAAATGTTGCGGTTAGCAAGAGTCGCCACCGACTTTTCTTTTATCTAAAAAGGAAAGGTGAAAAAGCACAGGAAAGACCTTTAGAGATGTTTTTTTGAGTTCGGAGGGTAGATTATGAAAAGGGAAGGTATTAGAACCATTTTCATCCATGGTTTTCCATGGGCTCTTAGTTACTTGCTAGCTCACTTGCTTTTGTTTGAATGTGTGCTTGTGGTGGTGATTTTTGAAAGTATTTTGAAAATGGAACTTCGAAATGGTTATCGTTTCTATGAGAACGCCTACAAAGTGTTTGTTTCGAAAATAGTTCAAAAGTGTGTTTGTGAGATGTGTTTTTGAAAGTATTTTGAAAATGGAACTTCGTAATGGTTCTTGTTTCTATAAGAACGCCTACAAAGTGTTTGTTTCGAAAATAGTTCAAAGGTGAGAGTGTGGGTGTATAAAATGTTTTTGTCGTGAGCAATCGAGTAACTGAGAGAGAACCTACCTACTCGAAAGGTCTTAAATGTGCTTTTCCTCCTCCTTTAGATGTTGCTATCTTACCATTGATTTGATAAGAAGCCCCATCGTTGGATGTAAAGGGACGGGCGTTGGGACATTTGTATAGTCATAGAAGGCAACATATGGGACGTTTTAGCAATGTCGTTTTAGGGACTAGATCGTTTACCGAAGGCAACATCGAGGGTCATCGAGGGACTACGATCTTTTTATCGAGGGTCTTTGCTAAAACGCCCATGCTCGAGGGACATGACTATTTTCAGAAAGGGGCAACAGGATGGGATTACCCTAAGGGTGCATGTGTGAATAGTGTGTTAATTTGCATGCATTTTGTCTTGTTTTTTCAAAAGTCATCTATTTGTTGATTTCATCTTACCATACATCTTATTTACTAGCAATATATGAAAAGCAAGTAAAAAGCGGAAAGTAAAATCTAAGCTATTACATCACTTTAGGGGGATGGGGATACAATTTAACAATGGGGATGAAGTAGGAACTAAAATATTACAACCACATCGAATGATAATGAAAAGAATGTGAAAACAGTGTAGAATAAAGGAAAAATGCATTTTGAACTGCTATGTGTCGACCCATGCTGCTATGCATCGACACATAGCTTTTCCCTGCCCCTGTAAAACAAAATTAGTTCAGTATGGGTCGACCCATAATGGGATGTGTCGACTCATGTGCCTTTTGCATCGACGCGAAACGCGTATGTATCGACTCATAGGCCTTTCAAGCTTTTGTAAAGTGAAATATGTTCAGTATGAGTCGACACATAATGGGATGTATCGACTCATACACCTTTTTGCATCGATGCGAAATGCGTATGTGTCGACTCATAGTCCTTTCCAGTTTCTGTTTTATGACCTGAACTCAGTATGAGTTGATGCATGAGGGTCATGTGTCAACTCATACCCTGCATTTTCACTAAGATGGATCGACACATGTGGATATGTGTCGATACATATTGCCTTTTTCTGCCTTAAACACCATTCTTTGCATACATCAGTTAGTTTTTAACATATAAATAAATAACATTAAAAAATGATTAACTTCAAAAATAGTGATTACTATATCCTATAAACAGAAAAATTGATGTATGGAAAAGGTAAGGTAAAGATGACTTACCTTAAAACTGCACTTTAGGTTTTTGAATCCAAATACCCTTCAAGATGTTGTATGAACCTTAAGGAAGCTCCAACAGGCTGCTAGACTTCTTTTTTGTTGAAGGTTACTAAACAACTTCTCTGTGGTATGAAATGTTTGGATGGTTTTTAGATGGAATATGCAAAGTGTGAGAGGTTTTAAGGTTTAGACTTCAAAACTCAAGAGTGGAAGTCTTAGGGACCGTTATGGCTTTTTTTTGAAGGTTTATCAATAAAACTACTGGTTGTTCTCCTTGTTCTCTCTCTCTCTCTCTCTCTCTCTCTATTTTTTCTAACCTCCTGGTATTGCAAATGGTTCTTCTATTTATAGGCAGGAGGTTTGTGAACAAAGGCTGAATATGTTTACAACACCACATGTTATGGTTTGGTTGGGATGTAAGTATCAAACTATGTCAAGTACTCCATGGTCCCAAGGTGAAGTACCAAAGTTGCTGGTTTAGAGGGGTTGGTTTCCATGTTTTATGGTGGAGTGAAATCAGAAACAAGCAAGGTATGGGCTCAAGACAAACTTTGTACCAAAAGGCTTGCTTTTCAAGAGTAGCAATGGTGCCTTTATGCCATAAATGGAAAGATCTTTTGGACAATGGCTCAAACACTTGGGTAATAGCTCAAGCTCTTGTGTAAACATTAAATTATGTTGAGATTTTCAAGTTACAAGACCTGCAAAGTGAGATTATGCAGCACATCATGCCAATTGGATTATGTGTTCTTCAACAAAAATGGCTTGTAATTCAAGGATGGATGCTCAACTTCATATCCTTGTATCTTCTAGCTCAAATGTGATAAATTCATGCTCTTGGATGTTTTGGAAAGCTTGAAACACCCTTTATAACTTTCATGTTGGCCACTTTTGTTAAATCAAACTGGAACTTGATGAAAAAGGGCAAGAAGTTGGGATAAAAACCTAACCAAAACTGCTGAAAATTTCTCTAAGTGTTTAAATGAAAATGTCATGACTTCATGAATTTATAACCTGAAATTCAAGCTTGTTTAGGATAGGTTGTATAAAGAAATGTTGTAGATATCATGGAGATCTACAACTTTCATGTTGGAATCTTCTCTTGAATCATCTTGCATCAAGGTGAAAAGTTGGCATGAAGAAATGAGATTATCATGTGTAAAAAACACTTAGAAAAATTTCTAAGTCTTGAAGGGTTTGAACTTTCACATTGAATTTTGACTTTCTTGATTCCTTGATGATCAAGTTTCATATTTTTTAATGTCTTGATGAAATTTGATCCTTGGAATGTAATGTTGACCAAAAAGTCAAAGTTTGACTTTCTAGTATGCAATTGACCATTTTGCCCTTGTGCCAATTTCAAACCTAAGTTGATGTATCAGTGTTGCAAACTTGAGGTCATAGAATATCTTGTGAGAAAATACTTTATAAATGAGAAGGAAAATTTTGGGGTACAACAGCTGCCCCCGCTCATTCTTCTTAAACCTGAAGAGTTAGATTGGCGAGTTTTGCCATTCGTGACTCGAAGGTGGAAGATGATTGGACACTAGAGTACCCAGAAATTTGCACTCGGTGACGCGCGGTTGAAGGAATGGGCTTAAAGATGCCATTTGGAGAGGTGATAGAATCTTGTTGGGGATGGGCTTGTAGACGCCATCCAAGAGTGTTTGAGTGTCAGAATGGTGTGCGTGTCTAGAGCGTATCTGAACTGTATCTGAAGTCTGAATCTGAATGAGTAACAGGATGGCATCCATATCTGGAGCATATCTGAATTGTATCAAAAAGCTGACTCTGAATGAGTATCAGGATGGCATCCGTATCTGGAGCGTATCTGAGCTGTATCATGAACTTGAAATCTGAATAAGTGACAGAATGGCTTCCGCGTTTGGAGCGTATCTGTACTGTATCATGAACTTGAAATATGAATGAGTAACAGAATGGCAACCGCGTCTAGAGCGTATTTGTACTGTATCAAAAGGTTGAATCTGAATGAGTAACAAAATGGCTTCCTTATCTGGTGCGTATCTGAAATGTATCTGAATGCTCAGCAAGATGATGAAGGAATCTTGGACGATTACTACCTCAGTAGGACGATGAAGGAATCTTGGATGATTACTACCTCAGTAGGATGATGAAGGAATCTTGGAAGATTACTACCTCAGCAGGACAATAAAGGAATCTTGGATGATTACTACCTCAACAAGGATGATGAATGAATCTTGAACGATTACTACCACAGCAGGATGATGAAGGAATCTTGTACGATTACTACCTCAGCAGGATGATGAAGGAAACTTGGACGATTACTACCTCAACAGGATGATGAAGGAATCTTGGACAATTACTACCTCAGCAGGATGATAAAGGAATCTTGGACGATTACTACCTCAGCAGGATGATGAAGGAATCTTGGACAATTACTACCTCAGCAGGATGATGAAGGAATCTTGGATGATTACTACCTCAGTAGGATGATAAAGGAATCTTGGATGATTACTACCTCAAAAGGATGATGAAGGAATCTTGGACGATTACTACCTCAACAGGATGATGAAGGAATCTTGGACGATTACTACCTCAGCAGGGTGATGAAGGAATCTTGGACAATTACTACCTCAGCAGGATGGTGAAGGAATCTTGGACGATTACTACCGCAGCAGGATGATGAAGGAATCTTGGATGATTACTACCTCAAAAGGATGATGAAGGAATCTTGGACGATTACTACCTCAGCAGGATGATGAAGGAATCTTGGACGATTACTACCTCAGCAGGATGATGAAGGAATCTTAGACGATTACTACCTCAGCAGGATGATGAAGGAATCTTGGACAATTACTACCTCAGCAGGATGATGAAGGAATCTTAGACGATTACTACCTCAGCAGGATGATGAAGGAATCTTGGACGATTACTACCTCAAAAGGATGATGAAGGAATCTTGGACGATTACTACCTCAGCAGGATGACGAAGGAATCTTGGACGATTACTACCTCAGCAGGGTGATGAAGGAATCTTGGACAATTACTACCTCAGCAGGATGATGAAGGGATCTTGGACGATTACTACCTCAGCAGGATGATGAAGGAATCTTGGATGATTACTACCTCAAAAGGATGATGAAGGAATCTTGGATGATTACTACCTCAGCAGGGTGATGAAGGAATCTTGGACGATTACTACCTCAGCAGGATGATGAAGGAATCTTGGACGATTACTACCTCAGCAAGATGATGAAGGAATCTTGGACGATTACTACCTCAAAAGGATGATGAAGGAATCTTGGATGATTACTACCTTAGCAGGGTGATGAAGGAATCTTGGACGACTACAACCTCAGCAGGATGATGAAGGAATCTTGGATGACTACAACCTCAGCAGGATGATGAAGGAATCTTGGACGACTACAACCTCAGCAGAATGATGAAGGAATCTTGGACGATTACTACCTCAAAATGTAATGAAGGAATCTTTTACAACTGCTACTCCAAAAGGTAATGATAACCTTTATCTGTCGATCGATCTTTCCTGAAAAGGTAAAGAGTTAGTTGTATGCAATGTCATGATGTATGCATTGCGTAATGATGTTCTCAAAATAAATGAGATTTATGTTATATGTATTTTGTATGCATATGCTATGAATGTTGTTGAAATGTAATTTTGTCTTGGAGAATAAATCCTTGACAAGTGTCAGGGAGTCGTTAAATCCCGGACTGCTGTTGAAGAGTATGTGTGTCTTCAAGCTTTGCTTAGAATATTTCTACCGGGGATTTCTGTTTTGTTGTTTGAGGAGAACTCCGCTGGGGAATATTGAGAACTCTGTGAGGAGTATGTTTATTCCTGCTTGGGGAAAGAGTTCAGGAGTCTCGATTGTCTGTTGCTCTACTGGGGAGTCGAAGTTGAACTGATATCTGGTCGGGTCCAGGTTTCATGGTAACTTGTTGGGGATTGTAGAGTAGTCTACTGGGGAAGAGGGGTTGTGGTCCTATGATTTGTAGTAGTCGGAGAGGCAAACTCAAACTGGAGAATCCCGCCGTTTGTTGGAAATAAACCCTGTTGCTCAGTCTATTGGAGAGGCGGCGACTTTACTAGAGAAAAATCCTCGAGGATTCTTGAGGTCGACTTAGCTGGGAAGAGGTTATCAGAGATTGAAACTCTGGCTGGGAGTCATCCTATGAGAAGGATTTTGGGGAGATTTGTCACTGCCCCTAGTAGCGAGTGTTTGTAGCCCTGCCGGGAATGTTTGACTGTACGTAACCCTTTTGTCGGGATTGACATTCAATGCCCCAAGTGACGGAGGTGAAGACTTGCTCCTGGTTACTCTACAATTCTTGAGAGATTTCTTGGAATTTTGACTGGACTGCCCCAGGTGTGCTGGGTAGTGACATGTCATGCCCCCCTGCTTATAGGAGATTTGTCAATGGAAGTGTCGTCCTTCTTTGAAGTGATTTTGTTCACTGAGAGAGCTTTCGTTCATCGGATGTTCGTTGTGTGAATTTTTCCGCTGTCAAACAAATAGCCATATGCAAACAACGATATTCAAATAATGAAAAGTTTATGCTTGTCTTGAAATTTTGAAAATGCATTTTTTTAGCAAGAATTTTTTTTTGTAAGAAAAATTCAACTCAGGATTTTGAGTAAAGCCTTACAGGAGTCAGGATACCTTTTGTAACAGTATGCTTTCGAACTAACCCATGCTTCAATTAGGACTTTTGAAGGGTTGTAACGTGACTTGGTTCACGGTTTAAGAAACAAAGGATAAAGGCTCAAAATGTATTTGTACCCTCCCGTTCTTCGTGATGTTCTTCAGTCCTAAACTCAGTTAATTGTGCGTTTTGAACTCCAATTGAGTCTGGAATGACATTTTAGTGATGGTTCAAACAAGTTAAGTTTGTTGGAAGGTGTGATCGGTGGATCTGGATTTGACTGTTTAACGCTGGTTCGCGAAATGTCGCGGTAAGCAAGAGTCGCCACCGTCTTTTATTTTCTCCAAATGGAAAGGACAAAAGCACAGAAAAATTCCTTAAAGAGATTGCTCTCGGTTCGGGAGGTAGGTTATAGAAAGGGAAGGTGTTAGCACCCTTTCTATCCATGGTTATCCATGGGCTCTTAGATACTTGCTCACTTGTGTTTGCAAGAATGGTCTGTTTGCTTTTCAATTGTGAGTGGGTTTGAAAAAGTTTCTTTGAAAATTTCAGTTCGACTCTTGTATCGGTCCTCAGGAGTGTTTGAAAAAATGCTTTCGAAAGCTTTTTGAAAATGTGTTGGTGTGAAAAGTATTTTTTTTGATTTGTTTTGAAATTAGAGCAAGTATCTAGAGTCGTCTACCTACCCTAAGGAATTCGTCTGTGTAGATGTCCTTTAAAGTAGTGCCATCCCACCATTGAGAGGTAGGTAGCACCACCGTTGGAGGTGTTCGGGTCAATTCGAGGTTCGGGACATGGTGATCACCAGAGCAATGGGAAGACACCTTAGAAGCTACCCTCATGCCAGGTTCCCGGATCATGAGGACTTACTAAGACATCCTCTACTCGACGATCACCTTTCGAGGCAAGGCAACAGTGAGGCGTACCCTAGGGGTGGTGTGTGATTCGTGTGTCAGATTCATTTGCATTTATCTTGTCATGTTATTAGTGATCTATGCGTTTGTTTTTATTTTTTTTGTCATTCATTCTTGCATGCATTTGATTAACAGTTAAAAATATTTGCGAGGAAAAGTAAATCTAAAGCTATTACAAATGGCGCGGGTCCACATCGCCAAAATTAACCAGGACCCGATTTGACAGAAAATAAATAAAGGAATTAAAAATGCGAGAAGTAATTACAAGGCTTCAGGAGAGGTACATAATTAATAAAGCAAAATAAAATAAATACGCGAAATTAAATCGAAATGAGGGCGTTTGACCCTTTTGCAAAAATTGAATTAACGATGAACTAATTAATCAAAATTTAAAAAGAAAGCAAGAATTTGTTTTTTTGGTATTTTATGTTTTTTTAGATTTAATAGAAAAAGAATTAATCAAAATACGACGCAAACCCTAATTCTAGTTATTTTAATTTATAGAGAAAACATTAGAATTTGACCTAAATTAACCCTAAGTTATTTTCATGCAAATTTAATTATAAATTTAAATAAAATAAATAAATATTATTATAAGAAAGAAAAATTAAAAAGGAATAAAACATTTATTAAACCTAGTTCTATATTTTTTAGATTTTGTTATGAAAGGAATTAAAATTAAAACCCTATTTTAAACTAATTAATTTACATGCATTTATTTACAAGAAATATTAAAATAAAACATTTATTATATTTTTTTTTATCTTTTTCTGATTTTTATGCATTTTTTATATTTATGAAAATTAATTAACTGAATAAATAATAATTAAGAGGAATAAAAATAATAATACAAAAAAGATAAAGAAAATAAAAAGGATGTGCAAACCTGGGGGTTCAGACCCCAATATGGAGGTTAGATCCTGGAAATTCTGGCCCAATAATCTGGGTCCATTTGACTTTTCCAATTAGCATGCTGGAGCATTGACTCACGTGTATAGTGTTCCTACAATCCACACCTTTGAATTCCTGAAGCTGAACGCGTGGCACGCTGGATTTGGAGGAGTATGGTGCGTCTGCAGCCTTGAAGCGCATATGAACGTGAATTGGAAAATAATATGGAAAGTGTGAAGACCTGGGGCTCGAACCCAGGTCATGGATGTTGCCAGCGTATGCCTTGCCACTGAGCCACTTGTTGCGCTTTGTATATAATATAAATGAAGAATAATATAATAAGAAGCAATAGTTAGTGGTTCAAAAATGCGCGAAATTTAAAAGAACCAACCAACGTTTGCCAACACATCATCTTTCTCGCGTGTTTTATTTTTTTTTCTGAAACAAGAACACTTTGGCCACGATTTTGCAAATGTTCTTTTAGGCCGGTTTTGAGAAAATAGCGATTAGGCCTATAGTGTTCATAAATTGATCGCGAGTGTTGCATCTTCTTCGTCCAGTCATGATGATTCTAATGGTAGTGGTCTTGAGGGCTAATTTTTCCCCATTACAAAAGCCCTAATTTGAAGCTCTGTAAACCCTAGAATTCAAACATGGTGAAATCGTGTATACAGCATAAAAGTATAATTGAATCATATGGTTAGCATTAGAATGGCATAAGGAATGCAAATCAATAATTAAAATGCCCTAAGAATGCCTAAAAGTTAAAATACGATCATGGATTTTTTCATGAGATATTTTGAATGCTGTATACCAATTCCTTGCGTTTTGATGGTTGGTTCTGATTGGAATATGTTCAGTAGGACCTTGAGGAAGCTAATGGAAGAAGAATTAGGTCTTGAATCGCCCTGGAAGTGTATTTTCAGTTTTGACTTTTTGACAATTTTTTCAAGTTTGTGAATGGCTTTCTTTTGCGCAGCTTTGTGTGTCTTTGCATTAGGGTTATGATCCTGGCATATGTAGTAGTGAATTAGGTAAAAAAGAATCAATCAAATCCATTGCATTCATAGTTTTGAAGATTTGATTTTCAAGCTTTATTTTCCAAATATTTTCCATGTGCTTTTGTGCAAATCATGATCTAATCAGTCCAATTCTTTCCTTATTTGGCTAGGCACGAATTATTGAGTATCAAACATGCACAAAAAGATTTGTTAGGTTAAATTAAGTATTTTTCATATATTTAAATGATTTAAGTGAATTAATATAAATAAAAATTCAAATAAATAAATAAAAAATGAAGAAATACTTCCCTTTGGGCCAAGTGGTCGTGCACATGTCATGAATGATGAATTATGGAAGAAAAATGGGCCCATTAGCAATTTTAGGTCATTTGAATCAATGTTGACTTTTCAAAATATCCAAAAATTTCCCAACTTCCACAAGGCATAACTTGCTCAATTTTTAAGCTTTTCTCATGTTCTTGGACGTTTTGGAAAGATCTTTGAGTCCTCTAACCAATGTCTTTGGTCCCATGTCATTTTGATTTACCAATATCAAGTTATGGCCTTTGACTTAAAGTCCCTTTTTGTTGACTTTTGAAAATGACCTATAATGTTGAAATTGATAACTTTTTGTGAGAGCATTTCTTGGACTTGAAGTATGAAGATGAGTTGTAGGAAATGTCTTTTTCTTCAAAATGAGCTTTGGATGGAATTTTTCTGATAATCCATGTGAAAGTTATGCCCTGGTCAATTTCAGTTGACTTTTTCAGCTGTCCAAATAAGGAAACTTTTGCATCTTGATGATTTCTGAGCCAAATTTTGAGAATCATGATCAAGCATTGATCAAATGATGTTTGTGGCTTCAAAATGATATGTTTGACCAAAAATTTGAACTTTTGACTGCCAAATGACCATTTTGCCCCTACAGTTGACTGTAGTGCAATTAGGGTTTTTGACTGTGCAATTTTGAGCTGAATGCCTTGAAACTTGATATGAGGATACTTGACCATATTTGTAGGCATGTGAGACTTTATTGGGCCTTTGGAAATTTCATTTTCTTGACCAGAACACAAACCCTAATTTTGACTGTATAGGAGATCTTTGACTGTGCAACCCTTGGGGAGATTTGCAGCTTGACTTGGCAAATCTTTGAAGAATATGGGAGGGCAAATTTTGGGGTACAACAGTTGCCCCTGTTCAATCTTCTTAGACCTAAGGATGCAGATTGGCTGACGTGCCTTTCGTAATCCGAGGGTGGAAGATGATTGAACACTAGAGTGCCCAGAAATTTGCGCTCACATAGTAGCGGTGATGATGGAATGGGCTTACAGATGCCATTGGGGGATTGATGAATAGGGTGATGGGCTTATAGATGCCATCTGGATGTTGATCGCGTAAGAGATTCCTTAGCGAGAACCTGCATACCTGCAAAAGAAAAATAAGTACCTGACACGTTGCAGGAGCTGATTTTCAGATGCTTGGTATATAGGTGTCCTGACTGGTTACAGGAGCTGAGTCTGGAGCTTCAAAAGATGATGAATGAACCAGGGATGGTTACTGCCTTAGCATGAATGGTAAGGGAACCTTGGGTGACTTTAGCTTCAACAACGCTCGTTGAGAAAATCTTGGTGGGAACTACCATCTTTGTAGTATCGGGAAGAGAACCAAAGGAAATTATAATCTGAAAGGAATTATCACCTCACTCGCCGTCGGAGAGGGAACTATAGGAAATTATAATCTGAAAGGAATTATCACCTTACTCACCGTCGGAGAGGGGACCATAGGAGATTATCACCTCACTCACCGTCGGAGAGGGAAACATCTGAAAAGGAATTGCCACCTCACTCACCGTCGGAGAGGGGACCATAGGAGACTATCACCTCACTCACCGTCGGAGAGGGAAACATCTGAAAAGGAATTACCACCTCACTCACTGTAGGAGAGGGGACCAGGAGACTATCACCTCACTCACCGTCGGAGAGGGAAACATCTGAAAAGGAATTACCACCTCACTCACCGTCGGAGAGGGGACCAGGAGACTATCACCTCACTCACCGTCGGAGAGGGAAACATCTGAAAAGGAATTACCACCTCACTCACCGTCGGAGAGGGGACCATAGGAGACTATCACCTCACTCACCGTCGGAGAGGGAAACATCTGAAAAGGAATTACCACCTCACTCACCGTCGGAGAGGGGACCAGGAGACTATCACCTCACTCACCGTCGGAGAGGGAAACATCTGAAAAGGAATTACCACCTCACTCACCGTCGGAGAGGGGACCATAGGAGACTATCACCTCACTCACCGTCGGAGAGGGAAACATCTGAAAAGGAATTACCACCTCACTCACCGTCGGAGAGGGGACCAGGAGACTATCACCTCACTCACCGTCGGAGAGGGAAACATCTGAAAAGGAATTACCACCTCACTCACCGTCGGAGAGGGGACCATGAGACTATCACCTCACTCACCGTCGGAGAGGTAAACATCTGAAAAGGAATTACCACCTCACTCACCGTCGGAGAGGGGAACATGAGACTATCACCTCACTCACCGTCGGAGAGGGAAACATCTGAAAAGGAATTACCACCTCACTCACCGTAGGAGAGGGGACCAGGAGACTATCACCTCACTCACCGTCGGAGAGGGAAACATCTGAAAAGGAATTACCACCTCACTCACCGTCGGAGAGGGGACCAGGAGACTATCACCTCACTCACCGTCGGAGAGGGAAACATCTGAAAAGGAATTACCACCTCACTCACCGTCGGAGAGGGGACCAGGAGACTATCACCTCACTCACCGTCGGAGAGGGAAACATCTGAAAAGGAATTACCACCTCACTCACCGTCGGAGAGGGGACCATAGGAGACTATCACCTCACTCACCGTCGGAGAGGGAAACATCTGAAAAGGAATTACCACCTCACTCACCGTCGGAGAGGGGACCAGGAGACTATCACCTCACTCACCGTCGGAGAGGGAAACATCTGAAAAGGAATTACCACCTCACTCACCGTCGGAGAGGGGACCATAGGAGACTATCACCTCACTCACCGTCGGAGAGGGAAACATCTGAAAAGGAATTACCACCTCACTCACCGTCGGAGAGGGGACCATGAGACTATCACCTCACTCACCGTCGGAGAGGGAAACATCTGAAAAGGAATTACCACCTCACTCACCGTCGGAGAGGGGACCATGAGACTATCACCTCACTCACCGTCGGAGAGGGAAACATCTGAAAAGGAATTACCACCTCACTCACCGTCGGAGAGGGGACCATAGGAGACTATCACCTCACTCACCGTCGGAGAGGGAAACATCTGAAAAGGAATTACCACCTCACTCACCGTCGGAGAGGGGACCATGAGACTATCACCTCACTCACCGTCGGAGAGGGAAACATCTGAAAAGGAATTACCACCTCACTCACCGTCGGAGAGGGGACCAGGAGACTATCACCTCACTCACCGTCGGAGAGGGAACAATCTGGGATAACTTCTACTGAGTCTTCATCAGAAAAATCTGTTGGGAGTCGATTTAGCTGGACTAGAGAAGGCCTTGAAACATGATTGAGAATTTCAACTGCATCTTTCCTGAAAGGTAAAGGTCAGTCATATGCAATGCATGATATGGATCAAGCAATGATGTTCTCAACATAAATGAGATTTATATGACATAATGCGTCTACGCATGCTATAATGATGTATGTGATATTTTATGAATGTATGTTTTCGTCTAGGAAAGTAAATCCTTGACGGGTGCCGGGAAGTCATATCCTGGGCTGATGTTGAAGAATAGATTTTGCTTCCGCTGGGGATGATAGTTGCAAGAATACCGATAAGAGAAGATGACTCCGTTGCGGAATAAACTTGGCAAATGGAAGATTCTGCGGGGAGAAAAGATACTCTAGCGATCATGCTGGGAAGCAATACTCTGTGGGAAGAGGGATGCCTTGCTGAGTGTTGATGATAATTTGCTGGGGATACCCTTGTTGTTGGAAGTGCTGATAGACTTCGCTGGGGAGAAGAAGGCTTCGTCGACGACGCTCTTTCCGTGGCTTTTGGCTGAGGATAACCCAGTTATATCCTGTTAAGGAAATAACTCTTTAAATCAAGCCGGACGACGCTTTCGTGTTCTGCGAGGGGATAAGCTTCCAGATTTTACTGGGGATAAGCTTACTGCTTGGGGATATGAATTCCAAATTTCCTGGGGAAGCTGGATTGGACTCTCTTGGGGAAGCTCTGATATGCTGGTGAAGTGATTCCTTTGAATGCTGGTATGTCGCCGGGGAACAATCTTCAGACCAAGACTGCCGGGGATGCTTGTTAAGAATATATGCTGCTGGGGAAGTATTGAGATCTATGGGAGGATGCTCAATTTACTTGAGATTTGCTAACTCTGCTTGAGGAGAGTGTATTGATTGCTGACTCTCTGGGGAATTAGGATATCTGGTTACATTCTTTAGCTGAACCTACCTTGGTAACTTGGAGGATAGAACAATCAGATTGCTTAAACCACCCGTTATTGCCCCTGTTTCTATGGGAGAAGGCACCTGTGGGGGGGCTGATAGTTGTTGATAGACCAAGCTTCTCCTGGTAGGCAGGTGACAAGATGACAGGACATAGTCGTACACTTTGATTCCTAACTTTTGCCTGGACCGCCCTTTTGGGTTTTCAGTCCACCGGGATACCCATTTTTGCCCAAGCCGCCTTTTCAGGTTTTCGACTTGCCGGGTGTACAGATTCTTTTTGTTTCATCCCTTCATTTTGCCCGAACCCTTTTGGTTCGCCGGGAAGCCCTTATTTTTGCCTAGGTATGTCAACCTAGCGGGTCTTTGATGATGCATAGTATTTTTTCTTCGACTATGTCCGTGCTTTCAGAATGTAAGGAGTTGCCCCTGTTAGAAGTGTTTTGTCATGCCACCAGAAGGTATTTGATCAGGCAAGATTTATTGTTGGAATGCCCCAAGTGACTCAGGCGGAGACTTGCCCCAGGCTATTTGGCCTTTGAGAGATTCTCCTAATCTTGATTGGACTGCCCCAGATAATGGACCATGGTCATATCTGCCCCTTGATTGGGAGTGCTTTTGTTCACTAGGTATTCATCGTGCGAATTTCCCTGCTGTTCAAACAAGAAGTCATATGCAAACAGAGTTATGTTAAAAATGCAAAGCCTATGTCTGTCTTGAAGATTTTGAAAATGCATTCTTTTTTCATAAAACAAATGAATGTTTGTAAAACGTGATGTCAACTCCGTATTTACCGTAAGCCTTAAGGAGTCAGGATACCTTTCGTAACAATATGCTTTCGAACTAACCCATGCTTCAGCTAGGACTTTTAAGGGTTATAACGTGGCCTGGTTCACGGTTTAAGAAACAAAGGATAAAGGCTCAAATTATTTGTACCCACCCGCTCTTCGTGATGCTCTCCAAACCTAAACTCAGTTGATCATACGTTAGACCTTGCTCGAGTCTTTGCTCTGATTTTCCGGTGATGGTTCGGATGTTGGCAGTTCATTTTGAATAGGCAGTCATTTCTTTTTGTTGAGGGTTTATAGGACCTCTTTCTTTTTCTTTTGTTGTCCCTATTTTTTTGCCTAAACTGTTCTTTTATGATTACAGTTAGCGGGATGCCCCAGTTTTGTAAGCCCCCTTCATAGGTTTTGACTTATCGGGCTTTTATTTTGAGAAGTAATGACTGCCTCTCTTTATTGATTATTCGGGACCATCACTGTCTTTCGTTGTTTTGTAAGGACCTCTTTTGGTGCCATTCGTTGTGCACCTGGATCAACTGAGAAGACTACCCTGCCCCAGGTTATGATTAAGGGTTTTAAATTTCGAAAAGAAAAACTCCTACTTCTTTGGCTCAGATGGGTTGACGAGGGATTATCTTCCTTATAACTCCAGTGTTTAGGAATTGAAACAATGCCTGTACCTCATCAGCGGGGTCTGTTCAAAAGCATACTGTAAAGATCGTGGTATCGTTTTCGTCATCCTCCCTCAAGAGGCTTAGAATTTTTAATCGAGAGTTAACACCAGAAAAAATATGAGAATAATTTGCATATAGCGAATACGAATATATTGTTTCAAAATAGACATAAGCGATGCATTAATGTGATAACAATGTTTAACATGAATAAAGGTTTGAACAAAAGAAAATTGCAACTTGAACATTCGAATGAACAAGAATTTCCTAATCTCAGGGCTTTGTCACTTCAAATGGTGTCTCCTGTAGGGATGGTAGAAGCACTCGGCCTGGCCATCTTGGGTGAATTCCACAGCTCCTTCCTCAATCAGATCCTGGATTTTATTCTTCAAATTCCAACAATCCTCTGTAGCATGCCCCGGGCTGTCAGAATGATAAGCGCAGTGAGCATTGGGGTTATACCTTGAAGGTGTCTTGTTGGGATTCTTAGGAGGATCCTTTCGAGTTACCAATTTCAACCTCAGTAGTTGTTGTAAGGCTTGAGGCAGTGACACGTTGAGCTCGGTGAATTGCCTTTGGGGCTTGTCTGGTTGAAGCTGGTGAGGTCGATACTGAGTTGGTGATACTGAAGCCATATGAGGAGCTTTCTCCTTGCCTCTTTGTCTCAAAGATGGTCGAACGGTGACTGGCTTTTTATCCTTAGACGTTTGCCCCAGTTGGTTATCCTGAAGCAGTTGGTTGATGAGAAACCGGAGCTCATCTTGTCTTTGAGCTAAACCTTGAATGGCATTCCTCTGCCCCAGCATTTGGGCTTTCATAGCATCCATCTCAGCTTGTAGGTGTTTCAGCCTTTCATCCTCAGCACTGTTCCTGACGAAGGTCCCCATGAGAAGCGTCCTTAGTTCCTCCTGCCCCTTGGATAGATTCAGAAGGATTTCCCCGAACCGAGTCTCTTGAGCAAGAAGGTCCTGGTTGTCTTGTTGGAAGGCCATTGCTGAAATAAACAGCGAGAAGGGTAAGTGACCTGCAAAAGGGATACCTGTAATGCAATGATATGTATGATATGCATGCAATGATTTCAAGGACCTCGCGGGGTAAACAGAGAAACTTGTTAGAGTTGGAAACTGGCGACTTGATTGAAGGTACTTCATGTTGTTGAGAGTCCTTCGTCAAAGGGTCAAAGCTCACCATATCGAGTGGGTCATAGCCCCTGACAACTTTTGGCTAGAGGAAACTTTCTTCAGGTTTCAGAGCTCACCATATCAAGTGGGTCATAGCCTCTTACAACTTTGGCTAGAGGAAAATAAATCCTCTTTGCCCCTTGCTAGATGGTTGATTCACCATGACCTGCATCACAAGCCCTTGAGATCCTTGAAATGGGTTAGGATGTATGCAATGGTATGATGTTATGTTATGCATGGGGTAATGTAAGTAACCCTGTTATGAGTCCCAACTAAGGACTGCAAACCAAAACCTGCAAGACACTCAAGTAAAACCTGTCATGAGTCTTAATTAAGGACTAAAACAAAACCTGCAAGAAACTCGGTAAACCTTGTTATGAGTCCTAATCAAGGACTATAAACAAAACCTGCAAGTAGTTCAAGGGTCTGATAATAAGCATGCTAGTAGTTCAAGTATGAAGGCACACAAGTCACACAAAAGAAGCCCTTAGAGTTTAGGCCAGCATGAGGTCTAGGTATTACCCTCTTTTAGTTCGTTGGTTCATACCTGTCCTATCAAAGTAATCGGGTTCTTAGAGGATCCCAATATCATTGACTACCCTCAATCGGTCATAACTCCAGCATCGCAATCTTTTCTTGCGGCCAGAACCATCACGAGAGTTTAGCCTCAATGGGCGTAGCATACTGCTACTGTTCTTAATGGCCAAGTTGTGTCATTTAAGGTTCTAAGGTTGTTGGTGCTTAATGACTCCTTGGAAGACCCATATTCTCCCCGTTTCAACACGAGGGATATCGGTACAGACCAAGGCGCCACACTAACGTAGCCACTGCTTCACCCATGTCGGTATACGCCGGACAGGTCCCTCACAGCTTATGCTACCTAAACAGGGTATCCCCAGATCCGGGTTAGGATCTATGTAACTCCCATGCAACCCACAATAGTAAAGCAAGCAAATCAATACAAGTGAAAACACAGTTATGAACTATCCCTAAGGTACACCTCACTTTAAGTTTGGTCTCCAGCAGAGTCGCCAGTTCTATGATCGGTGGATCTGGAACTGACTGTTTAACGCTGGTTCGCGAAATGTCGCGGTAAGCAAGAGTCGCCACCGTCTTTTATTTTCTCCAAATGGAAAGGACAAAAGCACAGAAAAATTCCTTAAAGAGATTGCTCTCGGTTCGGGAGGTAGGTTATAGAAAGGGAAGGTGTTAGCACCCTTTCTATCCATGGTTATCCATGGGCTCTTAGATACTTGCTCACTTGTGTTTTTAAAAATGGTCTGTTTGCTTTTCAATTGTGAGTGGGTTTGAAAAAGTTTCTTTGAAAATTTCAGTTTGACTCTTGTATCGGTCCTCAAGAGTGTTTGAAAAAATGCTTTCGAAAGCTTTTTGAAAATGTGTTGGTGTGAAAAGTATTTTTTTTGATTTGTTTTGAAATTAGAGCAAGTATCTAGAGTCGTCTACCTACCCTAAGGAATTCGTCTGTGTAGATGTCCTTTAAAGTAGTGCCATCCCACCATTGAGAGGTAGGTAGCACCACCGTTGGAGGTGTTCGGGTCAATTCGAGGTTCGGGACATGGTGATCACCAGAGCAATGGGAAGACACCTTAGAAGCTACCCTCATGCCAGGTTCCCGGATCATGAGGACTTACTAAGACATCCTCTACTCGACGATCACCTTTCGAGGCAAGGCAACAGTGAGGCGTACCCTAGGGGTGGTGTGTGATTCGTGTGTCAGATTCATTTGCATTTATCTTGTCATGTTATTAGTGATCTATGCGTTTGTTTTTATTTTTTTTGTCATTCATTCTTGCATGCATTTGATTAACAGTTAAAAATATTTGCAAGGAAAAGTAAATCTAAAGCTATTACAAATGGCGCGGGTCCACATCGCCAAAATTAACCAGGACCCGATTTGACAGAAAATAAATAAAGGAATTAAAAATGCGAGAAGTAATTACAAGGCTTCGGGAGAGGTACATAATTAATAAAGCAAAATAAAATAAATACGCGAAATTAAATCGAAATGAGGGCGTTGGACCCTTTTGCAAAAATTGAATTAACGATGAACTAATTAATCAAAATTTAAAAAGAAAGCAAGAATTTGTTTTTTTGGTATTTTATGTTTTTTAGATTTAATAGAAAAAGAATTAATCAAAATACGACGCAAACCCTAATTCTAGTTATTTTAATTTATAGAGAAAACATTAGAATTTGACCTAAATTAACCCTAAGTTATTTTCATGCAAATTTAATTATAAAAATAAATAAAATAAATAAATATTATTATAAGAAAGAAAAATTAAAAAGGAATAAAACATTTATTAAACCTAGTTCTATATTTTTTAGATTTTGTTATGAAAGGAATTAAAATTAAAACCCTATTTTAAACTAATTAATTTACATGCATTTATTTACAAGAAATATTAAAATAAAACATTTATTATATTTTTTTTTATCTTTTTCTGATTTTTATGCATTTTTTATATTTATGAAAATTAATTAACTGAATAAATAATAATTAAGAGGAATAAAAATAATAATACAAAAAAGATAAAGAAAATAAAAAGGATGTGCAAACCTGGGGGTTCAGACCCCAATATGGAGGTTAGATCCTGGAAATTCTGGCCCAATAATCTGGGTCCATTTGACTTTTCCAATTAGCATGCTGGAGCATTGACTCACGTGTATAGTGTTCCTACAATCCACACCTTTGAATTCCTGAAGCTGAACGCGTGGCACGCTGGATTTGGAGGAGTATGGTGCGTCTGCAGCCTTGAAGCGCATATGAACGTGAATTGGAAAATAATATGGAAAGTGTGAAGACCTGGGGCTCGAACCCAGGTCATGGATGTTGCCAGCGTATGCCTTGCCACTGAGCCACTTGTTGCGCTTTGTATATAATATAAATGAAGAATAATATAATAAGAAGCAATAGTTAGTGGTTCAAAAACGCGCGAAATTTAAAAGAACCAACCAACGTTTGCCAACACATCATCTTTCTCGCGTGTTTTATTTTTTTTCTGAAACAAGAACACTTTGGCCACGGTTTTGCAAATGTTCTTTTAGGCCGGTTTTGAGAAAATATCGATTAGGCCTATAGTGTTCATAAATTGATCGCGAGTGTTGCATCTTCTTCGTCCAGTCATGATGATTCTAATGGTAGTGGTCTTGAGGGCTAATTTTTCCCCATTACAAAAGCCCTAATTTGAAGCTCTGTAAACCCTAGAATTCAAACATGGTGAAATCGTGTATACAGCATAAAAGTATAATTGAATCATATGGTTAGCATTAGAATGGCATAAGGAATGCAAATCAATAATTAAAATGCCCTAAGAATGCCTAAAAGTTAAAATACGACCATGGATTTTTTCATGAGATATTTTGAATGCTGTATACCAATTCCTTGCGTTTTGATGGTTGGTTCTGATTGGAATATGTTCAGTAGACCTTGAGGAAGCTAATGGAAGAAGAATTAGGTCTTGAATCGCCCTGGAAGTGTATTTTCAGTTTTGACTTTTTGATAATTTTTTCAAGTTTGTGAATGGCTTTCTTTTGCGCAGCTTTGTGTGTCTTTGCATTAGGGTTATGATCCTGGCATATGTAGTAGTGAATTAGGTCAAAAAGAATCAATCAAATCCATTGCATTCATAGTTTTGAAGATTTGATTTTCAAGCTTTATTTTCCAAATATTTTCCATGTGCTTTTGTGCAAATCATGATCTAATCAGTCCAATTCTTTCCTTATTTGGCTAGGCACGAATTATTGAGTATCAAACATGCACAAAAAGATTTGTTAGGTTAAGTTAAGTATTTTTCATATATTTAAATGATTTAAGTGAATTAATATAAATAAAAATTCAAATAAATAAATAAAAAATGAAGAAATACTTCCCTTTGGGCCAAGTGGTCGTGCACATGTCATGAATGATGAATTATGGAAGAAAAATGGGCCCATTAGCAATTTTAGGTCATTTGAATCAATGTTGACTTTTCAAAATATCCAAAAATTTCCCAACTTCCACAAGGCATAACTTGCTCAATTTTTAAGCTTTTCTCATGTTCTTGGACATTTTGGAAAGATATTTGAGTCCTCTAACCAATGTCTTTGGTTCCATGTCATTTTGATTTACCAATCTCAAGTTATGGCCTTTGACTTAAAGTCCCTTTTTGTTGACTTTTGAAAATGACCTATAATGTTGAAATTGATAACTTTTTGTGAGAGCATTTCTTGGACTTGAAGTATGAAGATGAGTTGTAGGAAATATCTTTCTCTTCAAAATGAGCTTTGGATGGAATTTTTCTGATAATCCATGTGAAAGTTATGCCCTGGTCAATTTCAGTTGACTTTTTCAGTTGTCCAAATAAGGAAACTTTTGCATCTTGATGATTTCTGAGCCAAATTTTGAGAATCATGATCAAGCATTGATCAAATGATGTTTGTGGCTTCAAAATGATATGTTGACCAAAAATTTGAACTTTTGACTGCCAAATGACCATTTTGCCCCTACAGTTGACTGTAGTGCAATTAGGGTTTTTGACTGTGCAATTTTGAGCTGAATGCCTTGAAACTTGATATGAGGATACTTGACCATATTTGTAGGCATGTGAGACTTGATTGGGCCTTTGGAAATTTCATTTTCTTGACCAGAACACAAACCCTAATTTTGACTGTATAGGAGATCTTTGACTGTGCAACCCTTGGGGAGATTTGCAGCTTGACTTGGCAAATCTTTGAAGAATATGGGAGGGCAAATTTTGGGGTACAACAGAAGGCAGTCATTTTTGCAACATTTTTTCATGTTGTTGAGGATTTATAATGACCTCTTTCTTTTGATTTGTTATCCCTAATTTTTGCCTGACTGTTCTTGTTTTGAGATTACAGTCAGCGAGATGCCCCATTTTTCTTTAAGTCTCCTTCGTAGGTTTTGACTTGGCGGGATTTTCTTTTTGAGAGATAATGACTGCCTATGTGATAGGGAACCATCACTGTATTTTGATTCCAGAGGAATGTTTCTTGACGTCATTCGTTGTATTACAAAATGAGAGTTTGCGGCTAAACGTGCGTTTGAATTAACTGAGAGACTACCCTGCCCCAGGTTTTAATTAAAGGTTTCAATTTGTGTTAAAACAGAAAACTTCTACTTCTTTGGCTCGAAGGGGTTGACTAGGGATTATCTTCCTTATAACTCCAGTGTTTAGGATTTGAAAGAATGCCTGTACATCGTCAGCAAGGTCTGTTCAAAAGCATACTGTATGAGATTATGGCGTTGTTTTCGTCATCCTCCCTCTAAAGGCTTGTAACTTTTAGCAAAAGTTGAATGTCATAAAGTGAGTAAAAAGCATAGTTTAAATGTAATGAAAATGAAATAATTCAAGACAAACATATGCAATGCATTAATTAAACAAAGTTTGACATTAATAGGTAATCGTTTGAATAACAAAAGAAATTACAACTTGAAAATTCAAATGAAACAAAAGCCTTCAATGATTTGGCATAGGAGCAGTGATCACGTTTGGAGTCTCTGGAGGGTCAAACTCGATCTCCTTGGCATCAATCAAGTCTTGAATCTTGTTCTTCAAAGTCCAACAGCCGTCGGTGTTATGTCCAGGACTGTCAGAATGATAGGCACATCTTACGCTCGGATTGTACTTAGAAGAGGAGGTATTAGGATTTTGAGGAGGATCCTTTAGTGTGATCAGTTTCACCTCCAGCAATTGTTGTAATGCTTGAGACAAAGGCATGTTGATGTTAGTGTACTTCCTTTCTTGATATATTTCCCTACGCCTATTTCCCTGTCTTTGTTGAACATATGTAGGATTAGAGATCAAGATTGCCCTACCTGTTGATCATGACGACTCTTTCGGCTGTACACAGAATTGGACTCTTTCTTTCCATTTTCTGGATTTTTCTGAACGTCAGAGGGTGTAAATCCTTGGATCTTTCCACTTTTGATGCTAGCTTCGACCCTTTCACGAGTCAGTATTAGCTCGGTGAACCCGACCGAGGAGCTTCCGATTAGGTGTTTGAAAAAAGGCCCTGTCAAAGTTCCCATGAAGATGTCGATCAGCTCCCTGTCAGTTAAAGGAGGTTGCACCCTACCAACCAGATCTCTCCACTTTTGGGCGTATCCTTTGAAGCTCTCGCTGGAACCCATGGTCATGTTCTGCAATTGCACACGATTTGGTGCAAGATCAGCATTGTACTGATACTGCTTGTAGAAAGTAGCAGCTAAATCCTCCCAGGTGTGGATGCGGGAACTCTCCAATTGATAAAACCATTCGAGTTGATTCCCTGCCAGGCTTTCTTGGAAGAAATGGATCCAAAGCTTCGGATCAGTTATGTATGGTTGAATCTTGCGGACATAAGACTTTAAGTGCATCTTAGGGCAAGAGACTCCATCGTACAGGGCAAAAGTAGGGATTTTGAACTTTGGCGGGATGACCACTCTAGAAACCAAACCCATGTCTCCTAAATCCAAGCCATGTGTCTGTTGAATCTCCATAGCACTGAGGCGATCCTCCAATATTTTGTACTTGTCATCAGTGGGAAGATATTGTTCCTCGGAGTAGTCAGCTTCAACTTCATCAATCTCCAGACTGTTGTCTTCTTCATGACTATCCCCCATGATGGATGGAGTTGAAAGATCTAGAGCTCTTTTGACTGGTCCTCTAGGTCTTCTTCTCAAGTTCAGGACGCCTACTGACTTCTTGGACTTCTTCCCTTTGTCCTTGAGAAGGAGAGTTTGTAGGTCTTCTTGCCCCTTAGCCATAGCCAGGAACATTTGTTGGAATTGAGCATTTTGAGCTTGGAGATCTTTCACTGTTTGTTCCATATCCATCTTACTGAAATAAACAGTAGGAAGATAAGGAGATCTATATGGGAGAAACCTGTCATGATATGATGCATGATATGTGGATGCATGTTTTCAAGGATCTCGCAGGGTAAACACAAGAAAAAGTTAGAGATCAACATCTTTGATTGGAGAACTTTGTATCAGTGGACGTCCTTCCACAAGAATTAAGCTCACCATGTCAAGTGGGTCATAGCCCTTGACTCAAGTTTGTTGTAATTGATCTTTGACGGTGTTTGTTTAGAGGAAAATAAATCCTCTTTCCCCCTGGGTAGACGTCTGGTTCAATGTGACCCTGCATCAAAGACCCTCGAGATCCTTGAAATGGTTATTGAAAATTCTATGGTATGATGTTATGATGTTATGTACAGATATACGAGGTAAGCAAGTTTATATAAAAATAATCATATTCACACAAAGCAAACAAGTCCTTAGTTTTAGGCTTGCGTGGAGTTTGTAGGTAAGTACCCTCTTGAAGTTTAGTTGGCTCAACCTGTCCTAGTAATAGTAACCGGGTTCTAAGGAGCTCAATATCACCAGATTGTTTCCTTGGTCATTGTTTCAGCTCAAGCCTCTTTAATGGCGACCAAAATATCACAAGAAACCAAACCTCAATGAGTGTAGTATCGAGTACCTACCAACTTCGGACTGCACCAAAGCCGATCATCTCACTATATCCTAAAGGCCAAGTTGGTCAAGTAAAGGTTCTAGAAGTTCCTTAGTGCTTCATGACATCACTCAGCGGCCTTGTATTCTCTTTGATTAACTCAAAGGCTACCGGTACCCACAAATATGTCAGACTAACATAGCTATTGCTTAGACCATGTCGGTATACCCCGCACAGTTTCCACAATGTATTGCTATTTACCTATAATGTTTCCCAAATCCGGGTGGAGGATTCAAACCCAAATAAAGAACCAAAATGTAAAGCAAACGAGTCAAACAATGTAAGCAAATAAATGTGATCTAAACCCTAAGGTAACCCCACTTTTATAACTACTCCCCAGCAGAGTCGCCAATTCTGTGATACGGTGGGAGAACTGACTTGAAGGTTTTTGCATTTTATCACAAATGTTGCGGTTAGCAAGAGTCGCCACTGACTTTTCTTTTATCCAAAAAGGAAAGGTGAAAAAGCACAGGAAAGACCTTTAGAGATGTTTTTTTGAGTTCGGGGGGTAGATTATGAAAAAGGAAGGTATTAGCACCCTTTTCATCCATGGTTTTCCATGGGCTCTTAGTTACTTGCTAGATCACTTGCTTTTGTTTGAATGTGTGCTTGTGGTGGTGATTTTTGAAAGTATTTTGAAAATGGAACTTCGTAATGGTTGTCGTTTTTATGAGAACACCTACAAAGTGTTTGTTTCGAAAATAGTTTAAAAGTGTGTTTGTGAGATGTGTTTTTGAAAGTATTTTCAAAATGGAACTTCGTAATGGTTTTTGTTTCTATAAGAACGCCTACAAAGTGTTTGTTTCGAAAATAGTTCAAAGGTGAGAGTGTGGGTGTATAAAATGTTTTTGTCGTGAGCAAGCGAGTAATTGAGAGCGAACCTACCTACTCGAAAGGTCTTAAATGTGCTTTTCCTCCTCCTTTAGATGTTGTTATCTTACCATTGATTTGATAAGAAGCCACATCATTGGATGTAAAGGGACGGGTGTTGGGATGTTTGTATAGTCATAGAAGGAAACATATGAGACATTTTAGCAATGTCGTTTTAGGGACTAGATCGTTTACCGAAGGCAACATTGAGGGTCATCGAGGGATTACGACCTTTTTATCGAGGGTCTTTGTTAAAACGCCCATGCTCGAGGGACATGACTATTTTCCGAAAGGGGCAACGAGATGGGATTACCCTAAGGGTGCATGTGTGAATAGTGTGTTAGTTTGCATGCATTTTGTCTTGTTTTTTTGAAAGTCATCTATTTGTTGATTTCATCTTGCCATACATCTTATTTACTAGCAATATATGAAAAGCAAGTAAAAAGCGGAAAGTAAAATCTAAGCTATTACATCACTTTAGGGGGATGGGGATACAATTTAACAATGGGGATGAAGTAGGAACTAAAATATTACAACCACATCGAATGATAATGAAAAGAATGGGAAAATAGTGTAGAATAAAGGAAAAATGCATTTTGAACTGCTATGTGTCGACCCATGCTGCTATGCATCGACACATAGCTTTTCCCTGCCCCTGTAAAACAAAATTAGTTCAGTATGGGTCGACCCATAATGGGATGTATCGACTCATACGCCTTTTGCATCGACGCGAAACGTGTATGTATCGACTCATAGGCCTTTCCAACTTCTGTAAAGTGAAATCTGTTCAGTATGAGTCGACACATAATGGGATGTATCGACTCATACACCTTTTTGCATCGACGCGAAATGCGTATGTATCGACTCATAGTCATTTCCAATTTCTGTTTTGTGACTTGAACTCAGTATGGGTCGATGCATGAGGGTCATATGTCGACTCATACCCTGCATTTTCACTAAGATGGGTCGACACATGTGGATATGTGTCGATACATATTGCCTTTTTCTGCCTTAAACACCATTATTTGCATACATCAGTTAGTCTTTAACATATAAATGAATAACATGAAAAAATGATTAACTTCAAAAATAGTGATTACTACATCCTATAAATAGAAAAATTGATGTATGGAAAAGGCAAGGTAAAGATGACTTACCTTAAAACTGCACTTTAGGTTTTTGAATCCAAATACCCTTCAAGATGTTGTATGAACCTTAAGGAAGCTCCAACAGGCTGCTAGACTTCTTTTTTGTTGAAGGTTACTAAACAACTTCTGTGTGGTATGAAATGTTTGGATGGTTTTTAGATAGAATATGCAAAGTGTGAGAGGTTTTAAGGTTTAGACTTCAAAACTCAAGAGTGGAAGTCTTAGGGACTGTTATGGCTTTTTTTGAAGGTTTATCAATAAAACTATTGGCTATTCTCCTTGTTCTCTCTCTCTCTCTCTCTCTCTCTCTCTATTTTTTCTAACCTCCTTGTCTTGCAAATGCTTATTCTATTTATAGGCAGGAGGTTTGTGAACAAAGGCTGAATATGTTTACAACACCACATGTTATGGTTTGGTTGGGATGTAAGTATCAAACTATGTCAAGTACTTCATGGTCCCAAGGTGAAGTACCAAAGTTGCTGGTTTAGAGGGGTTGGTTTCCATGTTTTATGGTGGAGTGAAATCAGAAACAAGCAAGGTATGGGCTCAAGACAAACTTTGTACCAAAAGGCTTGCTTTTCAAGAGTAGCAATGGTGCCTTTATGCCATAAATGGAAAGATCTTTTGGACAATGGCTCAAACACTTGGGTAATAGATCAAGCTTTTGTGTAAACATTAAATTATGTTTAGATTTGCAAGTCACAAGATCTGCAAAGTGAGATTATGCAGCACATCATGCCAATTGGATTATGTGTTCTTCAACAAAAATGGCTTGTAATTCAAGGATGGATGCTCAACTTCAGATCCTTGTATCTTCTAGCTCAAATTTGATAAATTCATGCTCTTGGATGTTTTGGAAATCTTGAAACACCCTCTATAACTTTCATGTTGGCCACTTTTGTTAAATCAAACTGGAACTTGATGAAAAAAGGGAAAGAAGTTGGGATAAAAACCTAACCAAAATTGCTGAAAATTTCTCTAAGTGTTTAAATGAAAATGTCATGACTTCATGAATTTATAACCTGAAATCCAAGCCTGTTTAGGAGAAGTTGTGTAAATAAATGTTGTAGATATCATGGAGATCTACAACTTTCATGTTGGAAGCTTCTCTTGAATCATCTTGCATCAAGGTGAAAAGTTGGCATGAAGAAATGAGATTATCATGTGTAAAAAACACTTAGAAAAATTTCTAAGTCTTGAAGGGTTTGAACTTTCACATTGACTTTTGACTTTCTTGATTCCTTGATGATCAAGTTTCATATTTTTTAATGTCTTGATGAAATTTGATCCTTGGAATGTAATGTTGACCAAAAAGTCAAAGTTTGGCTTTCTAGTATGCAATTAACCATTTTGCCCTTGTGCCAATTTCAAACCTAAATTGATGTATCAGTGCTGCAAACTTGACGTCGTAGAATATCTTGTGAACAAATACTTAACAAATGAGAAGGAAAATTTTGGGGTACAACAATTGTACTCTCCGATGGGCTCAAAATCGAAATGGGGTTTGTGACCTGTCTATCCTTTCATCATGAGCATGCACAAACACGTTAGAACAAACAAATTGCCTAGATTGAGAAAATAAAATTCGAAATTATACCTATGATCGGTATACTTGGACCTGTGGTGTTGGAGATGCCCCTGGAGATCTTAGGTTCAAGGTGTGATTACTAGTTTGGACTTAAAGGTGCCTGCAAAAATGTGTTTCAATTGGGACACTTTTGGATCTTTTTTGAGAAATATGATGTAGTATATGGGTATCGTCTGACTGTTGTTTGTGTCTTGTATTTATAGGAGGTGTGAGGTGAATGGAAATGGCAGGGGACAACCATTAAACCAGGCTTTGAAGGCAAAATCAAACAAATTAAAGGATTTCCATTTTTGATTAATTCCTACCCTTTTGGGTTTTGGGATGAACCTGGACATGTTTCAATCCCTGACTCATTCGAATGCCTCCACGCCTTGCTCTTCGATTGGCTCTGAATTGCTCATTTTGATGGATCTGGGCTTCATTATTGTGATTTCTTCGATTGAGCCCCTATTTTCCTTGTTCTTCGTCTGGCTCTGAAAATACCCAACTAGCCCAATCGAAAACTTCATTTTGGCCAGTCGAAGCTTCTTTTGTCATGAATGTAATTGTGCACGAGGCTTGCGCTTGGCAGCATGTGGGACTTTGGCCAGTAAGCATCTTGAACCAGACTCATCAAAAGGAAAAACAAACTTGTTTCCAAAAATTGTGTATCCTTCGAATGGACAACACGTGTGTTCTTCGAATGGACCACATGTGTGTTCTTTGAATGGGCCTTTTGAATGCTCTTCAAATGGACCTTTTGAATGCTTCTTCAAAGGGACCATCTTGTGTGTCAAAGTGTGGAAAACTGTATGTTGGAGGGTTTAGAGATGGAGTCAAAGCTAGCATGTGGGAAGCCAACTGCTTAATGAATCGAAGCACGTATGAAAGAAGCCACTGCTTTATGGGAGCTAGCATGAAGGGAAGCCATTGTCTTGCGCATTAAAGGCAAGCACGGAGGAGGACATTTCCTTATGGGTCGAAGCACACGTGAAAGAAGTTCTTGCCTTGTGAATCAAAGGCAATCATGAAGAGGAAGCCTTTGCATTGTGCGTTGAAGGCAAGCACAGAGGAGGCACTTGTCTTGTGGATCAAAGCAGACACGTAAGAGGCCAATGCTCAATCGAAGCTTGCATGCAGGTAGCCAATGTCCGATCGAAGCTTAGCATGTAGGAGACCAATGCTTTACGAATCGAAGCAGGCGTGTAGGAAGTATTTTTCTAGTGAATCAAAGGCAAGTATGAAGAAGCCTTTGCCCAGTGAATCAAAGGCAAGCTTGAGGAAGCCTTTTTTCCTTGTGGATCAAAGGCAAGTTGAAGGAGACTTTTCCCTTGTGGATCAAAGGCAAGTTGAAGGAGCCTTTTGCTCAGTCGAAGCTTTGTGAATTAAACTTGATTGAAGGAGGCCAAGTGCTCAATCGAAGCTTGTGAACCAAGCTTGCATCGAAGGAGGCCAAATGCCAAATCGAAGACTTTGAAACAAAAACTCGCTCGAAAGATTTTAAATGCCCAATCGAAGCTTATGAATCAAAGAAAATTTTCTCTTCTTTGATTTGATGCCTAAAAGCCAAAGATCCAATTGTACTTGTGTAAACTTGCCCTTTTAAAAACCCTTATGAGAAAATTACTTGAGAAAAAGGAGGGCAAATTTTGGGGTACAATAGTGATGTAAAACCTAAAATCCACAAACCTTATTTAACCTCCTTTACCCGACCCCCCCCCCCCCCCCCCCCACCCATACATCACACACTCCACCACAACCTACAACCACCCTCTAAACAACCATCTACATTCCAACCTTCAAAACTTCCCATCTGACGCCTGTCTTGCACCAAAATGCAGAAGCATCGTGCTTAAGGATTGTGCTTCAAATGTGATGAAAAGTTTATTCCAGGCCATAAATGTTCTTCAGGAAAATTCCTTTTGTTATTTATTGATGAGGAGGACTAACTTACACAAGACCAACTAGAAAACCGTGATGTAGACACCTTAACACCAGAAGTAAATGACACTTATTTCCAACTATCCCTTCAAGCTGTTAGTGGACATTTTTCTCCTAAGACTCTTATATTCAAGGACTTAATCGATGGCATAAGAGTTACAATCTTGATTGATACCGATAATACTCACAATATTTTACAACCTCGCATAGCCCAACATCTCAAAATTCCAACCAAGCCAATTCCCAATTTTACTGTCATGGTTGGTAATGGTTCAAAATTATTATGCTCAGAATAAAGTCCTTAAGTCCCAATCACATTACAAAACAATATATTTTTCATCTCATTCCACCTACTTCACATTGAAGGAGCAGATGTTGTCCTAGGGATGGAATGGTTGAGAACCCTTGGTCCCCTCATTGTTGATTTTTCAATTCCTAAAATATCTTTCACCCACAACAATAGTGACATCACTATTAACGGTGATACCAAATCCTTTCCATCCCCATCTTTCTATAATCATTTATGTCACCTTCTACACACATATTCCATTGTTTTCATTCACCTCATACTCTACCAGCCCACACCCGAATATGAACCCAATTCCATACCCACCACCATAAATGTTCTAGATTCCATACCAACCTCACTGCCCAAAAAAATCTCAACTGTCATTAAATCCTATGTTGATATTTTTAAACATCCCCAAGGCCTACCACCACCTAGAGAACATGATCACCATATTTCTATTCTCCCTAACACTTCCCCTGTTTATGTTAAACCACATTGTTATCCCCATTCCCAAAAAGACGCCATGACTAGTATCATATAAGATATGCTTCAGGATGGTATCATAAAACCCAACACCAACCCTTACTCTTCACCAGTTCTTTTGGTACGAAAAAAAGATGACGCTTGGCGTTTTTGCATCAACTATAAAGCACCCAACATTGTCACTGTTTGGATTACATCCCTATCCATACCATAGATGAGTTTTTTTATGAATTGGGTTCAACATCTATTTTTTCCTAAGATTGATATTTTATCTGGATATCACCAAGTCAGAGTAACACCAGAGGATACTCACAAAACAACATTAATATCATTTGATGGGCACTATGAGTTTTTGGTTATGCCCTTCGGTCTAACTAACGCTCCTAGTTTGTTTCAATCAGCGATGAATGATTTGTTTCGCCCTTACCTATGATGGTTTGTTTTAGTTTTTTTTATGACAATAATTTATAGCTCTTGCATCTCTGATCATGCTCATCATTTACAGTTGATTCTCTATTTACTTTTAACCAATCAATTTTTTACCAAATTATCAAAGTGTGTTTTTGTTGTCCCTAGAGTTGATTATTTATGTCATATTATTTCAAGTGAAGATGTAACCCCAAATCCATAAAAGATTCAAGCAATATGGGATTGGCCTAGACCTCGTTCACTCACGACACTCATGAGATTTTTAGGCCTCACCGACTTGTACTGATATTTTGTTCGTCATTATGCTCCTCTCACCGCTCCTCTCACCGATTTATTGCGTTCCACTAAATTTACATGGAGTACATCTGCTGAAGGAACATTTAAAAAATTAAAATAGAAAATGACAGAAACTTTTGTCTTTTTCCTTTTGGACTTCTCCAAAATCTTCGTGCTTGAAATTGATGCATCAGCAGTAGTGATTGGTGCAGTTTTGTTCCAACACGGGCATCCATTGGCATTCTTCAGAAAAAAGTTATGAAATAGGTTGAAAGATTCCTCTGTGTACGTCAACAAAATGTATGTTATCAGAGAAGTTGTAAAAAAATGGCGTCAGTACTCAATAGGAAGATATTTCCACATCTATACATACCAAAAAGTTTAAATAATTTGTTGGTTCAAACTATTCAAACCCCATAGCAACATAAGTGGGCCACAAAATTACAAGGATTTAATGTTGACATATTTTATAAACCTGGTAAAGCTAATCAGGTCGTAGACGCATTGAGCCATATTCAGCAAAAAGATGAAGCCATAATACTTTCACTTTATTCCCTCGTCCCTCTCTTGATCTTACAATTGACAGACTACTACAAAAATGAAAATGAAGGATAACACCTTGTGGCCAAGGTCAAGTCAAATTCATCTATGCAAGGTACTTTTCTGATGAAGAACAAAATCATGTACTACAAAGACAAAATTTTCATACCTCCAGTCAACGAGCTTTAACAAGCCATACTACATAAATATCATTCCAACCCTGTTGTCTACCACTCAGAGCTTCAACCAACTTTACCTCGTCTTTTGGGTTCCTTCATGTGGCCCAGGATTTATAAGTATGTTAAACCCTTTGTCAAACATTGTACGACCTATCAACATAATAAATACATGAAAAATGGAAACCATGGTTATTATAACTGTTGTACCCCAAAATTTACCCTCCCTTTTCTTCAAGACACTTCTCACAAAAATTTCTCAAATACTCAAAAGATACTCAAGAGTTGATCAGATAAGCTCACCTCCTAAGCACTAGGTCCACAATTAGGGTTTTGGTTTTTCTCAAGGAAAATTGGACTTCTAATGCCTAAAGTGACTTTCATGATTCATCATAAACCTCCAAGAATTCTCATGCCATGTTTCAAGTCTTGCATCCTAAATTTGCTCAATCAATTGCTCAGATGACTAAAAATCAACTGTATGGGGTAAAAAGTAAAATATGGTCAACATACAGTCAAACTTCAATATTTTTGGCCAAAATAAACATTTTGAACTAATATTCATCATTTGATCAAGGTTTGATCAAAACCCTTCAAGGAAAACACTGAAATCATCAAAGGGGCAAATTTGTCAAAATTAGGGTTTTGACTAAGAATGACTGGTCATTGACTTTTAACCTAGTACATGACCTAATGGCTTGAAGCATGATCTCAAGGACTCAAACACAACATATTTACCTAATTTCACGGATCAAATCATTTCTAAAGATCAAGTGATTGATAGTTGAAAATTTGAATCAACTGATGAAAAGTCAACAGTCACACAAAAAGTCAAACTTTGATTTTTTTGGTCAATATTGAATTTAAAAGATCAAGAATCATCAAGACATTCAAAAATATCAAACTTGATCATCAAGAATCAACAAAGTCAAGAAAAATCAACAAAAAGTTAATATTTCCAATACTTAGAAAAATTCTAAGTGTTTTGACCTTGATAAATTCACTATTTCATGATCATTTTTCACTAAGTTGCAAGATGATTCAAAGAAAATTTTCAACATGAAAGTTGTAGAGCTTGATGAATTATACAACTTTGTTCTTGAGGATTTATGTCCAGAAAATGCTTGGATTAGGAGATATAGGCCCATAAAGTCGTGACATTTTTATCAAAACACTTAGACAAATTTTCAAAAAGTTTGGTCAGATTTTTGTCCCAACTTCTTGGCAATTTTTCACCAAGTTCCAATTTGATTTAGCCAAAGTGGTCAACATGAAAGTTGTTGACAATGTTTCAAGATTTCCAAAATGTCAAATAACTTGAAGAGATCATTTTTTAGCTAGGATATTCGAAGAGATGAAGTTGGGCATCCATTCTTGAATTACAAGTCATTTCCTTGATGAACACATAATCATATCTCAAACTTATGTTGTATAATCTTGCTTTGTAGGCCTTCTAACTTGAAAATCACTCCATAATTTAATTTTTACACAATTGGTTGAGCTATGATCCAAGTGTTTGAGCCATTGTCCAAAACATTTTGCCATTAAGGGAAGAAAGCCAAGACTTCCATTTTAGAAAATTTGCTTTATACACAATGTCAACTCTCCTTGAGCCCATAATTGTTGCTTTTGATTTCAAAACATCTCAGCACCAAGAAGCAGCCACCTACAACATATCAATCACCCTATGAGCCTTTGTACCATCACATTGAAACCATGTATTTCAAGTTGCTTCAAAACCAAGTCTCATAACCATAACATGTGATCTTTCAATCCTGGTTACTTGAGCCTTCCAAACTTTTTCTCTATAAATAGAGAAGTTATTTACAAGCCAATATATGAGTTGAATGGCCCTAAAACACCCACAATCAATCCCAAAGTTAGAATTGCCTTGAAACTCCATTGCTTTGCAATTTCTGACCTTAGACATCAAACACTTAATCCGCTTACGCGTTCTTACTCTAAATCATCCACAAAGCATCTATAACTCGCATAGAGGCTATCCAAACACTTGCTACACCACTGTAACATCATCTTTATCATCCTCCATTTTCAAAAACTCAGCTCTGCAACTTGACTTCTCTAGAAGAATCCAACCACTCTCAATCCAAAGTAAGCATTGCAATAGATTTTTGGGAGTTTAGTGAAGCTATCCGGATCATCACAACATCTCCAGGAGTGCTCTAACTTCAAACACGATTCTCACTTTTAAGGTAAGTTTTCCCAACTTTTAACTTTCTGTACAAGCATCATTAATGCTCACTTTTTGAATAAAAAATTTAGACATCATTCCCTGAAGCTAACCATGTGCTTACATTTCATTTATCTTGCCTGAGTGATGAGAATTTTGAAGTTGAAGTTTTTGAAAAATTAGGGTTCAGTTTGATACCAACAGAAAATCTTACTGTCATGGTTGGTAATGGTTCAAAATTATTATGCTCAGAATAAAGTCCTTAAGTCCCAATCACATTACAAAACAATATATTTTTCATCTCATTCCACCTACTTCACATTGAAGGAGCATATGTTATCCTAGGGATGGAATGGTTGGGAACCCTTGGTCCCCTCATGGTTGATTTTTCAATTCCTAAAATATCTTTCACCCACAACAATAGTGACATCACTATTAACGGTGATACCAAATCCTTTCCATCCCCATCTTTCTATAATCATTTATGTCACCTTCTACACACAAATTCCATTGTTTTCATTCACCTCATACTCTACCAGCCCACACCCGAATATGAACCCAATTCCACACCCACCACCCAAAATGTTCTTGATTCCATACCAACCTCACTGCCCAAATAAATCTCAACTGTCATTAAATCCTATGTTGATATTCTTAAACAGCCCCAAGGACTACCACCACCTAGAGAACATGATCACCATATTTCTATTCTCCCTAACACTTCCCCTGTTAATTTTAAACCACATTGTTATCCCCATTCCCAAAAAGACGCCATGACTAGTATCATATAAGATATGCTTCATGAAGGTATCATAAAACCCAACACCAACCCTTACTCTTCACCAGTTCTTTTGGTACGAAAAAAAGATGGCACTTGGCATTTTTGCATCGACTATAAAGCACCCAACGTTGTCACTGTTTGGATTATATCCCTATCCATACCATAGATGAGTTTTTTTATGAATTGGGTTCAACATCTATTTTTTTCTAAGATTGATATTTTATCTGGATATCACCAAGTCAGAGTAACACCAGAGGATACTTACAAAACAACATTAAGAGCATTTGATGGGCACTATGAGTTTTTGGTTATGCCCTTCGGTCTAACTAACGCTCCTAGTTTGTTTCAATCAGCGATGAATGATTTGTTTCGCCCTTACCTATGATGGTTTGTTTTAGTTTTTTTTATGACAATAATTTATAGCTCTTGCATCTCTGATCATGCTCATCATTTACCGTTGATTCTCTATTTACTTTTAACCAATCACTTTTTTACCAAATTACCAAAGTGTGTTTTTGTTGTCCCTAGAGTTGATTATTTATGTCATATTATTTCAAGTGAAGATGTAACCCCAAATCCATAAAATATTCAAGCAATATGGGATTGGCCTAGACCTCGTTCACTCACTACACTCATGAGTTTTTTAGGCCTCACTGACTTGTACTGATATTTTGTTCGTCATTATGCTTCTCTCACCGCTCCTCTCACCGATTTATTGCGTTCCACTAAATTTACATGGAGTACATTTGCTGAAGGAACAATTAAAAAATTAAAATAGAAAATGACAGAAACTTTTGTCTTTTTCCTTTTGGACTTCTCCAAAATCTTCATACTTGAAACTGATGCATCAACAATAGTGATTGGTGCAGTTTTGTTCCAACAGGGGCATCCATTGGCATTCTTCAGAAACAAGTTATGAAATAGGTTGAAAGATTCCTCTGTGTACGTCCACAAAATGTATGTTATCAGAGAAGCTGTAAAAAAATGGCGTCAATACTCAATAGGAAGACATTTCCACATCTATACATACCAAAAAGTTTAAATAATTTATTGGTTCAAACTTTTCAAACCCCATAGCAACAGAAGTGGGCCGCAAAATTACAAGGATTTAATGTTGACATATTTTACAAACCTGGTAAAGCTAATCAAGTCGTAGACGCATTGAGCCATATTCAGCAAAAATATGAAGCTATAATACTTTCACTTTATTCCCTCGTCCCTCTCTTGATCTTACAATTGACAGACTACTACACAAATGAAAATGAAGGATAACACCTTGTGGCCAAGGTCAAGTCAGATTCATCTATGCAAGGTACTTTTCATATGAAGAACAACATCATGTACTACAAAGACAAAATTTTCATACCTCCAGTCAATGAGCTTTAACAAGCCATACTACATAAATATCATTCCAACCCTGTTGTCTACCACTCAGAGCTTCAACCAACTTTACCTCGTCTTTTGGCTTCCTTCATGTGGCCCAAGATTTATAAGTATGTTAAACACTTTGTCAAACATTGTACGACCTATCAACATAATAAATACATGAAAAACGGAAACCATGGTTATTATAACTGTTGTACCCCAAAATTTACCCTCCCTTTTCTTCAAGACACTTCTCACAAAATTTTTACAAATACTCAAAAGATACTCAAGAGTTGATCAGATAAGCTCACCTCCTAAGCACTAGGTCCACAATTAGGGTTTTGGTTTTTCTCAAGGAAAATTGGACTTCTAATGCCTAAAGTGACTTCCATGATTCATCATAAACCTCCAAGAATTCTCATGCCAAGTTTCAAGTCTTGCATCACAAATTTGATCAATCAATTGCTCAGATGACTGAAAATCAACTGTATGGGGTAAAAAGTCAAATGTGGTCAACATACAGTCAAACTTCAATATTTTTGGCCAAAATAAACATTTTGAACTAATATTCATCATTTGATCATGGTTTGATCAAAACCCTTCAAGGAAAACACTCAAATCATCAAAGGGGCAAATTTGTCAAAATTAGGGTTTTGACTAAGAATGACTGGTCATTGACTTTTAACCTAGTACATGACCTAATGGCTTGAAGCATGACCTCAAGGACTCAAACACAACATATTTACCTAATTTCACGGATCAAATCATTTCTAAAGATCAAGTGATTGATAGTTGAAAATTTGAATCAACTAATGAAAAGTCAACAGTCACACAAAAAGTCAAACTTTGATTTTTTTGGTCAATATTGAATTTAAAAGATCAAGAATCATCAAGACATTCAAAAATATCAAACTTGATCAGCAAGAATCAACAAAGTCAAGAAAAATCAACAAAAAGTTAAGATTTCCAATACTTAGAAAAATTCTAAGTGTTTTGACCTTGATAAATTCACTATTTCATGATCATTTTTCACTAAGATGCAAGATGATTCAAAGAAATTTTTCAACATGAAAGTTGTAGAGCTTGATGAATTATACAACTTTGTTATTGAGGATTTATGTCCAAAAAATGCTTGGGTTAGGAGATATATGCCCATAAAGTCGTGACATTTTTATCAAAACACTTAGACAAATTTTCAACAAGTTTGGTCAGATTTTTGTCCCAACTTCTTGGCAATTTTTCACCAAGTTCCAATTTGATTTAGCCAAAGTGGTCAACATGAAAGTTGTTGACAATGTTTCAAGATTTCCAAAATGTCAAATAACTTGAAGAGATCATTTTTTAGCTAGGAGATTCGAAGAGATGAAGTTGGGCATCCATTCTTGAATTACAAGTCATTTCATTGATGAACACATAATCATATCTCAAACTTATGTTGTATAATCTTGCTTTGTAGGCCTTCTAACTTGAAAATCACTCCATAATTTAATTTTTACACAACTGGTTGAGCTATGATCCAAGTGTTTGAGCCATTGTCCAAAACATTTTGCCATTAAGGGAAGAAAGCCAAGACTTCCATTTTAGAAAATTTGCTTTATACACAATGTCAACTCTCCTTGAGCCCATAATTGTTGCTTCTGATTTCAAAACATCTCAGCACCAAGAAGCAGCCACCTACAACATATCAATCACCCTATGAGCCTTTGTACCATCACATTGAAACCATGTATTTCAAGTTGCTTCAAAACCAATTCTCATAACCATAACATGTGATCTTTCAATTCTGGTTACTTGAACCTTCCAAACTTTTTCTCTATAAATAGAGAAGTTATTTACAAGCCAATATATGAGTTGAATAGCCCTAAAACACCCACAATCACTCCCAAAGTTAGAATTGCCTTGAAACTCCATTGTTTTGCAATTTCTGACCTTAGACATCAAACACTTAATCCACTTATGCGTTCTTACTCTAAATCATCCACAAAGCGTCTATAACTCGCATAGAGGCTATCCAAACACTTGCTACACCACTGTAACATCATCTTTATCATCCTCCATTTTCAAAAACTCAGCTCTGCAACTTGACTTCTCTATAAGAATCCAACCACTCTCAATCCAAAGTAAGCATTGCAATAGATTTTTGGGAGTTTAGTGAAGCTATCCGGATCATCACAACATCTACAGGAATGCTCCAACTTCAAACACGATTCTCACTTTTGAGGTAAGTTTTCCCAACTTTGAACTTTCTGTACAAGCATCATTAATGCTCACTTTCTGAATAAAAAATGTAGACATCATTCCCTGAAGCTAACCATGTGATTACATTTCATTTATATTGCCTGAAAGATGAGAATTTTGAAGTTGAAGTTTTTCAAAAATTAGGGTTCAGTTTGATACTAACAGAAAATCTTACTGTCATGGTTGGTAATGGTTCGAAATTATTATGCTCAGAATAAAGTCCTAAAGTCCCAATCACATTACAAAACAATATATTTTTCATCTCATTCCACCTACTTCACATTGAAGGAGCATATGTTATCCTAGGGATGGAATGGTTGAGAACCCTTGGTCCCCTCATGGTTGATTTTTCAATTCCTAAAATATCTTTCACCCACAACAATAGTGACATCACTATTAACGGTGATACCAAATCCTTTCCATCCCCATCTTTCTATAATCATTTATGTCACCTTCTACACACAAATTCCATTGTTTTCATTCACCTCATACTCTACCAGCCCACACCCGAATATGAACCCAATTCCACACCCATCACCCAAAATGTTCTTGATTCCATACCAACCTCACTGCCCAAAGAAATCTCAACTGTCATTAAATCCTATGTTGATATTTTTAAACAGCCCCAAGGCCTACCACCACCTAGAGAACATGATCACCATATTTCTATTATCCCTAACACTTCCCCTGTTTATGTTAAACCACATTGTTATCCCCATTCCCAAAAAGACGCCATGACTAGTATCATATAAGAAATGCTTCAGGAAGGTATCATAAAACCCAACACCAACCCTTACTCTTCACCAGTTCTTTTGGTACGAAAAAAAGATGGCACTTGGAGTTTTTGCATTGACTATAAAGCTCCCAACGTTGTCACTGTTTGGATTATATCCTTATCCATACCATAGATGAGTTTTTTTATGAATTGGGTTCAACTTCTATTTTTTTCTAAGATTGATATTTTATCTGGATATCACCAAGTCAGAGTAACACCAGAGGATACTCACAAAACAACATTAAGAGCATTTGATGGGCACTATGAGTTTTTGGTTATGCCCTTCGGTCTAACTAACGCTCCTAGTTCGTTTCAATCAGCGATGAATGATTTGTTTCGCCCTTACCTATGATGGTTTGTTTTAGTTTTTTTTATGACAATAATTTATAGCTCTTGCATCTCTGATCATGCTCATCATTTACAATTGATTCTCTATTTACTTTTAACCAATCAATTTTTTACCAAATTATCAAAGTGTGTTTTTGTTGTCCCTAGAGTTGATTATTTATGTCATAATATTTCAAGTGAAGATGTAACCCCAAATCCATAAAAGATTCAAGCAATATGGGATTGGCCTAGACCTCGTTCACTCACTACACTAATGAGTTTTTTAGGGCTCACTGACTTGTACTGATATTTTGTTCGTCATTATGCTTCTCTCACCGCTCCTCTCACCGATTTATTGCGTTCCACTAAATTTCCATGGAGTACATCTGCTGAAGGAACATTTAAAAAATTAAAATAGAAAATGACATAAACTTTTGTCTTTTTCCTTTTGGACTTCTCCAAAATCTTCGTGCTTGAAACTGATGCATCAGCAATAGTGATTGGTGCAGTTTTGTTCCAACAAGGGCATCCATTGGCATTCTTCAGAAAAAAGTTATGAAATAGGTTGAAAGATTCCTCTGTGTACGTCCACAAAATGTATGTTATTAGAGAAGTTGTAAAAAAATGGCGTCAGTACTCAATAGGAAGACATTTACATATCTATACATACCAAAAAGTTTAAGTAATTTGTTGGTTCAAACTATTCAAACCCCATAGCAACAGAAGTGGGCCGCAAAATTACAAGGATTTAATGTTGACATATTTTACAAACCTGGTAAAGCTAATCAGGTCGTAGACGCATTGAGCCATATTCAGAAAAAAGATGAAGCCATAATACTTTCACTTTATTCCCTCGTCCCTCTCTTGATCTTACAATTGACAGACTACTACAAAAATGAAAATGAAGGATAACACCTTGTGGCCAAGGTCAAGTCAGATTCATCTATGCAAGGTACTTTTCAGATGAAGAACAACACATGTACTACAAAGACAAAATTTTCATACCTCCAGTCAACGAGCTTTAACAAGCCATACTACATAAATATCATTCTAACCCTGTTGTCTACCACTCAGAGCTTCAACCAACTTTACCTCGTCTTTTGGCTTCCTTCATGTGGCCCAAGATTTATAAGTATGTTAAACACTTTGTCAAACATTGTACGACCTATCAACATAATAAATACATGAAAAATGTAAACCATGGTTATTATAACTATTGTACCCCAAAATTTACCCTCCCTTTTCTTCAAGACACTTCTCACAAAAATTTCTCAAATACTCAAAAGATACTCAAGAGTTGATCAGATAAGCTCACCTCCTAAGCACTAGGTCCACAATTAGGGTTTTGGTTTTTCTCAAGGAAAATTGGACTTCTAATGCCTAAAGTGACTTTCATGATTCATCATAAACCTCCAAGAATTCTCATGCCAAGTTTCAAGTCTTGCATCACAAATTTGCTCAATCAATTGCTCAGATGACTAAAAATCAACTGTATGGGGTAAAAAGTCAAATGTGGTCAACATACAGTCAAACTTCAATATTTTTGGCCAAAATAAAATTTTTGAATTAATATTCATCATTTTATAAAGTTTTTATCAAAACCCTTCAAGGAAAACACTCAAATCATCAAAGGGGCAAATTTGTCAAAATTAGGGTTTTTACTGAGAATGACTGGTCATTGACTTTTAACCTAGTACATGACCTAATGGCTTGAAGCATGATCTCAAGGACTCAAACACAACACATTTACCTAATTTCACGGATCAAATCATTTCTAAAGATCAAGTGATTGATAGTTGAAAATTTGAATCAACTGATGAAAAGTCAACAGTCACACAAAAAGTCAAACTTTGATTTTTTTGGTCAATATTGAATTTAAAAGATCAAGAATCATCAAGAAATTCAAAAATATCAAACTTGATCAGCAAGAATCAACAAAGTCAAGAAAAATCAACAAAAAGTTAAGATTTCCAATACTTAGAAAAATTCTAAGTGTTTTGACCTTGATAAATTCACTATTTCATGATCATTTTTCACTAAGATGCAAGATGATTCAAAGAAAATTTTCAACATGAAAGTTGTAGAGCTTGATGAATTATACAACTTTGTTCTTGAGGATTTATGTCCAAAAAATTCTTGGATTAGGAGATATAGGCCCATAAAGTCGTGACATTTTTATCAAAACACTTAGACAAATTTTCAACAAGTTTGGTCAGATTTTTGTCCCAACTTCTTGGCAATTTTTCACCAAGTTCCAATTTGATTTAGCCAAAGTGGTCAACATGAAAGTTGTTGACAATGTATCAAGATTTCCAAAATGTCAAATAACTTGAAGAGATCATTTTTTAGCTAGGAGATTCGAAGAGATGAAGTTGGGCATCCATTCTTGAATTACAAGTCATTTCCTTGATGAACACATAATCATATCTCAAACTTATGTTGTATAATCTTGCTTTGTAGGCCTTCTAACTTGAAAATCACTCCATAATTTAATTTTTACACAATTGGTTGAGCTATGATCCAATTGTTTGAGCCATTGTCCAAAACATTTTTCCATTAAGGGAAGAAAGCCAAGACTTCCATTTTAGAAAATTTGCTTTATACACAATGTCAACTCTCCTTGAGCCCATAATTGTTGCTTCCGATTTCAAAACATCTCAGCACCAAGAAGAAGCCACCTACAACATATCAATCACCCTATGAGCCTTTGTACCATCACATTGAAACCATGTATTTCAAGTTGCTTCAAAACCAAGTCTCATAACCATAACATGTGATCTTTCACTTCTGGTTACTTGAGCCTTCCAAACTTTTTCTCTATAAATAGAGAAGTTATTTACAAGCCAATATATGAGTTGAATAGCCCTAAAACACCCACAATCACTCCCAAAGTTAGAATTGCCTTGAAACTTCATTGTTTTTCAATTTCTGACCTTAGACATCAAACACTTAATCCACTTATGTGTTCTTACTCTAAATCATCCACAAAGCGTCTATAACTAGCATAGAGGCTATCCAAACACTTGCTACACCACTGTAACATCATCTTTATCATCCTCCATTTTCAAAAACTCAACTCTGCAACTTGACTTCTCTAGAAGAATCCAACCACTCTCAATCCAAAGTAAGCATTGCAATAGCTTTTTGGGAGTTTAGTGAAGCTATCCGGATCATCACAACATCTCCAGGAGTGCTCCAACTTCAAACACGATTCTCACTTTTGAGGTAAGTTTTCCCAACTTTGAACTTTCTGTACAAGCATCATTAATGCTCACTTTCTGAATAAAAAATGTAGACATCATTCCCTGAAGCTAGCCATGTGCTTACATTTCATTTATCTTGCCTGAGTGATGAGAATTTTGAAGTTGAAGTTTTTTAAAAATTAGGGTTCAGTTTGATACCAACAGAAAATCTCACTCATCTTTGATTTATAGCTTTTAAAATTGTTATGGTTGGATTCATGATAAAATTTCAAGCAAGTTTCATGTTTACACTTTTCAATTTGGTTGAGAAATGAGCAAGTTCAGAATTTCAAAAATGTTGTTGAAGCTTATGGCGCGAGGAAGAAGATGAAGTGCAATTAGGAATAAGTTTATAATAAATTTAGTGCAAGTTGTATAATGACCGGATGAAACAGCCACCCCAGTGGCAAGCACGCACGTTTTCAAGTATTTTCTGACCATGAGGGCAAGGGTTCGAACCATAGTGAACCCCCATTTTGCATTTTTTTTCTTCAGTTTTGCTTCTTTTTCACCCCCCCCCCCCCATTTACTTTTACAAGCGCAAGCCCGTTTCCCTTTTTATTTTATTTCTGATTCAAACAAAAACTTATGCTTGGGCCTAACATTTTTGCTATTTTCTCACACCCCTGATTACTTTTCAGCACCCAGGCCCAATATTTTTCATATTCTTTATATTTTCTTTATTTTTATTATTTTATTTATTTTTATTTAACCAAAAATACAAAAAATATATATTTTAAACTAATTAGATTAAAAATACTTTAATTTAATCATTATTTTATTTTATTTTATTTTTACTTTATTTTTTCAAACAAATAAAATCATAAAAAATAGTTTTAGGGTTTGGTAATTTAAACACTTTATTTTATTTTTGTTAATTAAAATATTTAGAACTAGGTTTTATTATTTTTTACACTATAAAATACTTTTTCCAAATTGACATTAATATTCAAATTATTTTATAAACAAATTATTTAACTTAGGTTTTATTTTCTCCTTAATTTCAATTAACTTAGATTTTTAGGTTTTGGTTTAAAACAATTAGTTAATTTTTCTTTCCAAATTAATTAGTTTAATTAGGTTAATTATCAAACATTTTCCATCCAAAATCACCAAAAAACAAATTCTTTTCTTCCTTTTCCTCTACTTCACATTCTTGCGTATTTTATTTCGCATTATCATTTATGTACATGGTCTGTAATAAATAATTAGGGTTTTATTACTTTCCTCCCTATTTCACAAATTTGTACCCCCATTCCCAAAGCGTTGTAATAGTGTAGGTCATTTAAATTCCGAAATTTACCATTTTCCTTATTATTGTTAGTAATTAGGGTTTGTATGGCAAGATTAAAATCAGTCATAGCAAAAACTCTAATCCAAGATAAATTAAATGGAATCAACACACCTTGCACACATGTACTTCTAGGGCAACGCACACTTCTTACCTCAGATTAAAACAATCAAGTCCCTCGAACGTGAGATGCTTTAGGAAAAGACCCTCGATTAAAAGATTATAGTCTCTCGATGACCCTTCAAATGTTGCCTTCAGTGAACGATCTTAATCCCTTACGACAATTGCTAAAGCGTCTTACAAGTTGCCTTCTATGACTGTACGATGACCCACGCCTGTCCCTCATATCCAATGATTAGGACTTCTTACTAACTAATGGTAAAGTAACACTATCTAAAGGAGGAGGAAAAAAACAAACACTTTTTGAGTAGGTAGATCGCTCGTAATCGCTTGCTCACAAACTAAAAGAATCTTTACACTTCCCACTTTCAAAACAACTATTTTTTCAAAACACTTTTCAAAATAAGCATTTTGCATACATTCTCAAAGATACGAGAATCATTACAAAATTGCCTTACATTGGCATTTTCAAACACTCCCTTTTTAAACAAATATTTTCAAAACAAACATTTTGTATACATTCTCAACGATACGAGAATCATTACAAAATTGCCGCACTTAGGAATTTTCAAAATATTTTCACACAAACACAAAGCATTTCAAAGTGAGCTAGCAATTAAGAGACCATAGATAATTACGGATGAAAAGGGTTCTAACACATTCCCTTTTCATAACCTACCACCCGAACTCAAGAAAAAGGTCTTTCATGTTCTTTTCACCCTTTCCTTTATTGGATAAAAAAAAGTCGGTGGCGACTCTTGCTATCCCAACATTTGCGATAAAATGCAAAACACCAAGTCAGTTCTCCCATCGTATTACATAACTGGAGACTCTGGGGAGAATAACTAAAAGTGGGGTTACCTTAAGAGCTAGATCACCTTTATTGCTTTACTTGCTTGATTTGTATGCTTTACATTTTAGGGTTATGCTTAGGTTTATTTCTTGTATAGATCCTATACCTGGATCTGGGGCATTTTAGGTAAGTAGCAATAGATCGTGGAAATTATATGGCATAGACCGACATGATTTAAGCGATGGCTACATTAGTGTGACACATTTGTTGGTACCGGTGTCCCTTGAGTTAAATCAAGGAGAATACGGGGCCATTGTATGGTGTCATAAAGCACTAACTGACCATAGAACCTTAGTTGAACAACTTGGCCATTAGAAAGTAGTGAGATAGCTGACTTTGGTGCAAACTAAAGTTGGTTAATACTCGATACTACACTCATTGAGATTGGACTTTTGGGATATTTCGGTCGCAGTTTCAATACTTGTGCTGAAACAATGCTCGATGAAGAAAGATTAATGATATTGAGATTCCTAGAACCTGGTTACTTCTTTAGGACAGGTTGAGCCAACTAAAACTTCAAGAGGATACTTACCTATAAACCTCATGCAAGCCTAAAACTAAGATCTTGTGTGTTTTATTTGTGATTATTTGAACATGACATCATAAACATCATGACATCATGCCATAGAATTTTCACTAATCATTTCAAGGACCTAGAGATTTATCTTTGTTCTGTTTTATAGGTTATGGCTTCCACTCGCAGAAACACTATCTGAATTAGTTTTGTAAGGGTACCTCCTCAACTCAAAGAGTTAGCATCAAAGGTTCCTGAAAATTCTCCATTCACCAAAAGATATGGTTGACTTCTCAATCTAGTTACCTAAAGCTTTGAAGAAGACATGATGTGTATGCTCTTTCAGTTCTTTGACCATGTACATCATTGTTTCACATTTCCCGATTATCGATTGGTGTCCATAATGGAAGAGTTCTCTCAACTATTAGGAGTACATGTTCTTGATAAAATTCCCTTCACCGGTTTAGAGAAAGATCCATAGCCTGAGGAAATCACATCAACCTTGCGTTTGAAGCGGTCCAACATTGTAGCTAATTGGGAAACAAGGAGTGGAGTCAAGGGTTTTCTGGCTAAGTTTATGTTAGAGAAGGCTCGACAATTTCTGGATTCTATAAATTTTCAAGATTTTAAAGAATTCTTGGCTCTTATAATTTATGGGTTAGTACTATTCCCTAATCCAGACCAGCTCATAGATGTGAATGCTGTCAAAATCTTCCTTTCTCGTAACCCTGTGCCTACTTTGCTCAGAGACATTTTGCATTCTCTTCACACTCGTACTATGAGGAAGAGAGAGGCTCTTATGTGTTGCATATCATTGCTATCTAGGTGGTTTATTTCGCATATTCCCTGATTAGTATTGAAGAATGAATGAGGTTTGAGGTGGTCTAAAAGGATGATGTCGCTCTCTTATTCAAATATTTATTGGTGTTCCCGATCTCTGGAAGATGTTACTATCTGTTGTACCCAAAAATTTGCCCTCTCATGTTACCCAAGGTTTTTTCTCTTATATGGGTGGTTACAAGCACTTGCCTAAAGAAAATGAAATTTTTTAATGTTAGTAAAGTGTCTTTCGATTGGCAATTCAACAATGTCCTTCGACTGACATCTGAACAAGGTCTTTCGATTGGCATGCCAACAATGCCTTTCAATTGGCACATGAATAATGTCCTTCGACTGTCACATCAGAGCAATGTCCTTCAATTGGCACATCAGAGTAGTGTCCTTCAATTGGTACATTAGAGAAGTGTCCTTCGATTGGCATAATGGCAAGATTCGTCTGGGCTCCTAAAACCCTTCGACCAAGCATTGGCCAGCCAGCTTCGATTCCGTGTTGGTTCCCCTTTCGAGCAAGCATTGATCCAAGTTTCATTTAGGCAAGAATCCCCTACAAATGCCCTTCAATCCACAAACAGTGACCTCCTGCATGTATATTCTGAGTCACTAGGCAATGGCTTCTTTTACACTTGCTTTGACCTGCCTCATGCAAGCGCCCACAAGGCATTGGATGCCTTTGTGCCAGCTTCGACTGGGCAAGGTTCCCCTTTGAAACATTTTTTCAAACTTTGACACGCATGATAGTCCCTTCGAACGCACATCCATGTGGTCCCTTCGAAGAAGCATTCACTGGTTCATTCAAAAGACACGTGATTATTGAAGACAAGTTAGCTTTGTGGTGAGTTTTGGTCCAAGATGCTTGCTGGCCAAAATCCTGCATATTGCCAAGCCCAAGCCCCTGTACAGGTACATTCTTGCCAAAGGCAACTTTGACTAGCCAGAATAAAGTCTTTCGATTGGGCTAGTTGAGTAAGGTCAGGGCAATCGAAGAAAGCAAGCTTAGGGGCTGATCAAAGAAGCCCGGATGTTAAGGCCTTATATAATTCGAATCAAGACCTGAGCAATTCGAATTGAGGTGGACAGACTTAATCGAAGGAATTATAAGGGTGAAACCAAAGCCATTCGAAGGAGGCAACTTGAGGCCAATCTAAAGGCAGGGACTGAAAGTATTCGAAAACCAAAGGTGTCCACATTCATTCAAATTCAAAAAGAGACAAGTTTCCATGACTTTGGCAAAGTTACAAAACACCATTCATGGCTTTGAAAACACTTGTTTATGGCTGTTTAAACCTTTGTTCTCTTGTCTCCTCCTTCCTCTCTATATAAAGAACACACTAGCAAGAGTTAAAAAAAGGAAAAAGAACAGATTGCCTATCAAAAGAACACTCACACCGCCACAAAAAACATATCAAAATTCTAACCAGTTTTGCAGGCACCCTCAATCCAGACGAAGACCATACTTGTGTTCCTGAGACTGCCAAGAGTCTGCTCCAAGCCAAGCCACGCCCAGAAGTGCCAAATAGAAGCATATCATCCTTGGTAAACTTTCGAACTCATATTTATGTTTTCATGATGTACTAATATTTTCCAGTGTTTGATTTATGACCAGGGTATTATATAGCACAGTGTTCACATGGACATACAAAGATAGAGGGCACGGTCTGTGCTTTTCATTGAATCTTAAGAAGCCATGAGTTTTAAGGCAAACAAACCCAGATTCAAACTCAAAGGAGTCGAATTAGTGGGAGGTAGAATTAGGAAAAGACCTGGGTTCACACCCAGGTCATGCTTTTGCTTTGTTGACACTTTTTCTTGCAGGTTTAAGTGCTTTCCTCCACAGGCAAGTCATCAGACGCCTCCAGCAACATTCTTTGCTGGATCGAAATCCTGTCTTCACATGATCGAAGGCTATCCTTCATATGGATCGAAGACCACCTGTCTTCATAGGATCGGAAGCCATCTGTTGTACCCCAAAATTTGCCCTCGCATTTTTCCTCAAGAAATCACAGCTTCAGGCGTTTCCTGATTTTTCAGATTGGCTCAAGAATCGGTCAAACAGACTTTTCTCGTCAGTCAGACACAATTAGGGTTTTATTGATTTTCAGGGCTCTAGAATGTTTCAAACAGTTGGCTTAGGGTTTTGGTTGATTTTGGCTCAACTTCGATCAGGCGAACGCTTCTTTGACATTTAATCAGGAATTAGGGTTGTTCATGCGCGGTTCTTCAGAAAGATTTAATTCTACGGTGCTTTGCAAGTTATTCCGAGATTTGGTTTGAATTCGCATTGTTTGACTTAATCAATATAAAGAATGCATTTGGATTGAATTCATGTTTGTTTGACTGAATCGGTAAAAAGGATACATTCAGTTTGAATTTGCAGAGTTTGGTAAAAATCAGTAAAAAGGGGAATGCGTCTGATCAGTTGTTGTGATTAACTGTTGTTTTGCTTTGGATGTTTGAAACGCCAGGTTTAACTGATCAAATGCTGAAGCATTGTTTATTTAATTATTTATTATTCTAAGATTAAATGATTGGAATTTATTTTCAATTATTGTAATTAAAGAATTATAAATAATAAAACGAACAATTAAAAAAGGAGGAAAATAATTAATTGGATAAAGAAACTTTTATTGATTTTTAAATTAATTGTACAATTGTTTTGTTGTTTACAACAATGATTTTACATTTATTTAAATTTAAATAAAAAAACTATCCTAAACATTTTTCTAATCTTCAATTCTTCATCTGCTATCCCTTGCTCCAGTGCTCCATTCAATTTTTTATATGCAAAATAAGAGAAGAAAAGTCAATAGCAGATAAATAAATAAAAGAGACAGATAAAATTACAGTTCATCATTAAGGGCAACTTATTGGGATCAGTTAACCCTCTCTGCAAATCACGGGATTTCTCCCGGTTCACAAAGAGGGATGAATATTTGTTTGCTAACTTGGAATGCACAAAGTGAAAAAAATGCAAAGTTTGTCAACATGCTGCAAAACAAACAGGATGGCCTAACCACAAGTCCAAATCAGACTACAAAGTCCAAACTAAAAGTCCAAATTCAAACTTTCTGCCAAAGTACAAAATACTGTCACAAGGCTACCAAGGCTGTCAAAAGGAAGATTTGGAAAGATATCAAAAGATACAAAAGTACAAGAAGCTGTCAAAAGAAGAGATAAAAAATGCAGAGAAAGCATGTTATGCAAGCAACATAATTCTTTTCATCATTTCCCAAAAGTTGCCCTTTCAGAAAAGTACAAAGCATAACATATTTTAATGTTTTTGTACTGGAGAGAGAAGAAAAAGAGAAGAAGAAATAGGGCTTACAGGTTTAGGCTTGAGAGATAGAAAAAATATAAAAGAACCTGTCAATAGAACAGTAGGAAGAGTAAAAAAACCAATACACACAAAAGAATGCAAACTGAAGCATAAGCCTGAACAACGAGATAACCTGCAAGCAAGGCCAAGCCTTAAACTCAAAGACTTGGTTCAAAAACCTGTAAGGACCTCCAGCCAAACCAGTAAACTCCCCTAAGCACAAACCTGCCTATCAATAAAACCACAAACTATCAAATGGCCTAAAAAAGCCCAAGCTTTGAAGCAAGGCTGAACCAAAAGGCCAAACCTGCTGAACCTGTCAAACAATATAGAACAAACATCCAAAGCCTTGAACCTGTAACACCAATCTGAGCCAAAACATTCAAAAACCTTCATAAGTAAACCAGTTCAAGAACCCACACCACAAGCCTATAACCTGCAGTTAAACTCAAACTGCAACATAAAGCCAAAAACCAGTAGAAGCCTGTATTAAAACCTGCTGAAGCCCCAAAACTGAGGCCACTCAAACATAAACAACAAAAACCAGTTCACCACAACCCAACCTGTTAAGCCTTAGCCATGCCAAAAACATGAACTCAAAAACCAGCATTAAACCTGTCAAGCCATAGTGCTAAGCCTCACAAAAAAACCAGTAAAACCTTACCACTCAACTCAAGGCATCAAGATAAAAGAACCAATTTCCAAACCCACAAAAAGCCCTCAGAGCATTCATCATTGGGCAAGCGTCCAGGCAACAGAAGAAAGAGATAAAAAAGCATACAAAGGCATCATACAACAGTCAAGCATACTCAAGAATACTCAAACATTCAAGGCAACCAAACAGAAGCTACGAGGCGAGGCGTCAAGATAATCAGAAGAAGAAAAGTGAAATCGACAAAGGTTTTCAGATTGTCACACATCATCATGAAACCCTAAATAAAAGAAGCAAACAGAATACACAAACCAGGAGTCAAAGCTAGCACCAAGTTCATCTTCATCAAATTCCCCTCACCATCAAAGCCTCTGAAGCGCCTCCAAACTCCCTTCTTCCCCTCCTCTGTCAAGGTAGAACATTTCCTTTTCATCCCTCTTCACAACTTCGTTAACATACATTAATGAACATAATGTCAGAAGGTAAAATCATAACATGCAAATAACGAAACCCTAATGCGAAAGACAAAGATCATTACCTTGAAATCTGTCGCTCTAACGATCCATTGAAGGGAAGAGGAAGGTTGAAACGCTGGTGGCCATGGGCAAGAGGAACTCAGACGAAGGTGGAAGAGGACGAACGAAGTAACCACAAGCGGCGCGCTTCTGTTTCTGTAACCCTAAGCCATGTCCAAGTGAAACAACATTCAAGAACCCTAAAGAAAAACTGTGTTAAAATGCTAATGGGCCTTGCCTTCTCAAACGTCTAAGCCCATTTGCCAAAATTAACAAATGCACCCCCTTATCACTTCTGAAGCGCGTGTGTTTTGTTTGGGCCCAGGCCCATTCAAAAAACTTAACCTTTTCTTTTATATAAAACAGATTTTATTTTTTTTGTTAATAAATTAACATAATTTTTTTTACATCAAACTTTTTTATAACATAATTTTGAACACAATATTTTTTCCTCTAACTTAAAATATTCTTTACATTAATATCATTAATACATTAATACATTAATACAAAAACACAATATAATTAAAATGCAAAAGCTTTTTTTCTTTTAAGTAAAATACTTATTTGTACATAAATTCTTTTTAAGTTAGTACCTTTTTCTTTTCTTAGAAATTTTTGTACATAATCAATAAAATACATTTTTAATATACATAATTTAATTAGAATTTAAAACATTTAATTAAAACATTCTTTTTGTTCATATTAACAATATACAAGATTACAAAAGACTAATTAAATAAATATTTAATTTCTTTCTTTAAGTTAACAATACTTAATTATACATTAAATTCACATTTTCGCACTTGTAAATAAATTACAAATACATATACACTTACACGTACCCTTACACAATACATTTCACATTATACACTTGATACACATACAATTGCTATTCTTATACGTTACTATACATTGCTTACATTTTATCGCAATTCGATTTGGTTGTAAAGTATTGGATACTACATTCCTAAAGCCTCATCCCCATTTGTAAATTTGTACCCCCACTCCCAGATACTATTTGTAATAGCATAGACTTTAAATTCTTGCAATTTACCGCTTTCAAATTATACCATGTTTAGACCTAGGGTTTGCATGTACATAAAATCAAACGCTAGATAACCTAATACAAGACAAATACATGAAATCAATACACAATCACACTTTCACCCTCTAGGGTAATCCCACATGTTGCCTTCCAAAATGGGCCATGCTTGCACGTCGAGTTTCTTTGGCAAAACAAATTCAAATGATCATAAGTCCCTCGATGAAGCTTTCGAAAGTTGCCTAAATGGAATGATCATAGTCCCTTCAAAGAAAATTGCCAAAGACACTTGACATCATTGCATTCATGGTCCATACGATGACCCGCGCCCGTCCCGTTAAACATCCTAAACGCAAGATTGTCCACCAAATTCAATGGTGGAACAAAATTGTTAAAAAGGGTTGAAAACATAGAGAGAACCTTTGAGTACAATAGGGGTAGACAAAACTCTTAGTTACTTGAGATCAACTTGCAAAAACACTTGCCTTCTTTTCAAAAACCACACTTCATACACGCTTTCAAAACAAACTCTCAAAAACATTTGAAACATTTTTTCGAAAAGATCCACACTTTTGTAAAACACTCAAACACGAGTCGAATACATTAGTTGCCTAAAACAAGGCATCTCTTCAAAAACACTTTTCAAAACACACACACACACACACCACAATTTCAAGCAATCGAAAATCAAGGCAAGTGATCTAAAAAACCAAGTAACTAAGAGCCCATGGATAACCATGGATAGAAAGGGTGCTAATACCTTCCCTTTCTATAATCTACTCCCCGAACCCAAGAAAACATCTCAAAGGTTTTTGCTGTGCTTTTTAACCTTTCCTTAGGATAAAATAAAAAGTCGGTGGCGACTCTTGCTCAACCGAAACATTTGCAAAAACAAACGCAAAACCATAGTCAGTTCTCCCACCGTATCACAGAACTGGCGACTCTGCTGGGGATTACTACTCAAAGTGGGGTTACCTTAGGGTTTAGATCACCTTTGTGTTTCAATTGATTGCTTTGTTTACTTTTACATTTGTGGGCTTTGTATCGGAGTTTCATAGATCCTAACCCGGATCTGGGGGAAACCTTTTTAGGTAGCGTAATCTGCGAGGGACCTGTCCGGGGTATACCGACATGGGTGAAGCAGTGGCTACGTTGGTGTGGCACCTTGGTCTGTACCGATATCCCTCGTGTTGAAACGGGGAGAATATGGGTCTTCCAAGGAGTCATTAAGCACCAACCGACCTTAGAACCCTAAATTGACCCAACTTGGCCATTAGAACAGTAGCAGCATGCTACACTCATTGAGGCTAAACTCTCGCGATGGTTCCGGCCGCAAGAAAAGATAGCGATGCTGGAGTTATGACCGATTGAGGGTAGCCAATGATTTGAGATCCTCTAGAACCCGGTTACTTTTGATAGGACAGGTGTTAACCAACGAAACTGAAAGAGGGTAGTACCTGAACCTCATGCAAGCCTAAACCTAAGGACTTGTTTGCTTTGTGTGAATATGATTACCTGTATATACACTTACTTGCTTGTGCATACATGTACATAACATCATGACATCATACCATAGCATTTTCAAATAACCATCTCAAGGATCTCGAAGGTTCTTTTGATGCAGGGTTACGTTGAACCAGACGTCTACAAAGGGGCAAGAGGTTTCTCCTCTAACCAATACCAATCAAAGTTCAAGTACAACAACTTGAATCAGTGGCTATGACCCACTCGACATGGTGAGCTTGATTCTCGTGGAAAGACATCCACCAATACAAAGTTCTCCAAACAAAGATCAAGTACAACAACTTGAATCAGTGGCTATGACCCACTCGACATGGTGAGCTTGATTCTCGTGGAAAGACATCCACCGATACAAAGTTATCTAAACAAAGATCAAGTACAACAACTTGAATCAGTGGCTATGACCCACTCGACATGGTGAGCTTGATTCTCGTGGAAAGACATCCACCGGTGCAAAGTTCTCTAATCCAAGAGCAAAGTTCAACCTCTAACATTTTCTTGTGTTTACCCCAAGAGATCCTTGAAAGCATGCATCCACATATCATGCATTGCATCTTGACGATCTTTCCTTTTTCAGGTTTCCTTACTCTCCTGCTGTTTATTTCAGTAAGAGATGGCTCTAGAAAGAACTGTCAAGGATATCCAAGACCAGACTGCTCAGCTGCAGGAAATGTTCCTAAACTTGTCTCTGGGGCAAGAAGAAATGAAAGCTCTCCTCACAAAGGGCTTGGAGAATTCAAACAATGCCAGGAGTGATCAGCTTGCGGAGCTGCAGTTTGATCTGACAACATTGAGGATCCAAGTGATGGGGCCGTTAGTGGGCCAGATGGCTCTCATCCAAGACCTATCTCAAAGACAAGAGGAACTCAGAGTTCTTGTCCGCCAACTGCTTCCAAACAACCAATTGGGGCAAACATCTGAGGTTGAAGAGCAAGTCACCGCTCAGCCTCCATCCACTCAAGAAGATAAGGGGAAAGCTCCTTCGCTTGCTTCAGGGTCACAAGCCCATCAACAACCTCGTCAGCGTCAACGGGGTAATCGACGTAAGCAAGAAACATCGGGAAGACAGTTCACGAAGAACTACATTTTCGAGTACAAGTAGATAGCTATTAGATGCTTGCTCAAAACAAACTCTTTTCGCACTTACACATTTCAGATCAACTTTCAAAAACATTTGCTTTGTCAACACTCTTGAGGACTGATACAAGAGTTATTACAAAGCGAATCGCCACACTAAGGAATTTCAAAATATCTTTTCAAAAGCACAAAGCACAAGCAATTTTCAAAACATGAGCTAGCATCTAAAATCCCGTAGATAACTACGGATGGAAAGGGTGCTAAAACCTTCCCTTTCCATAATCTACCCCCCTTACTCAGAAAATCTTGAAAAGGTCTTTTTTTTGTTCTTTTCACCTTTTCCTTAATTTGGATAAAATAAAAGTCGGTGGCGACTCTTGCTTACAGCAACATTTACGAACACAAACGTAAAACTAGTATAACAGTCAGTTCTGTCACCGTATCACAGAACTGGAGACTCTGCTGGGGAAATATAAAAGTGGGGTTACCTTAGAGTCTAGTTCATTGTAAATTGATTTACCTTGTATGCTTTGTTTTCTTTACTTTTGAGGGCTTTGTGTGGGTTACTATAGATCCTACACCTAGATCTGAGGCACCTTTTAGGTAAGTAGCAATAGATCATGGAAACTATACGGGGTATACCGACACGATTAAAGCGATAGCTACGTTGATGTGACACTTTGGTTGGTATCGGTAGCCCTTGAGTAGTCAAGGAGAATATGGGGCCACTGCATGGTGTCATGAAGCATCAACTGACCTTAGAACCTTTAATTGAACAACTTGGCCATTATGAAGTAGTGAGATAGCCGTCTTTGGTATAGTCTGAAGTCGGTTGATACTGATACTACACTCATTGAGATTTGACTCCCGAGTTTTGTTTAGTGGAAAGTCAGTTGTCGATCGGAATGAAACTTGTGGGAAATATCAGTGATATTGAGATCCCTTAGAACCCGATTACTTTCTAGGACAAGTTGAACCAACTAAACTTCAAGAGGGTACTTACCTGAAAACCCATGCAAGCCTTAAACCTAAGGTCCTTGTGTGATTTGCTTTATTAGCATAATCATGATATCATAACATCATAACATGGCATATCATACTAACCATTTCAAGGATTTTTAGAGCTTATCTTTGTGTTGTTTTGTAGGACATGGCATCCACTCACAGGAATACTATCCAAGTCAACCTCATAAGGGTACCTCCTCAACTCAAGGAATTTGCATCAAGGGTTCCTGAGAGCTCTCCATTCACTAAAAGACATGGTCTAGTTCTCAATTTGGTCACCTTGAGCCCTAATGAAGAAATGTTGAATGTGCTCTTTCAATTCTTCAACCCTTTACACCACTGCTTCACCTTTCCTGATTACCAATTGGTGCCTACCATGGAGGAGTTTTCTCAGTTATTAGGGGTGACCATCCTTGATCAGTTACCCTTTAATGGTATGTAAAGAGACCCAAAACCTGAAGAGATTGCCCATGCTCTGACTTTACAACGGTCTGATGTAGTGGAAGATTGGGAAACAAAAAGAGGCGTCAAAGGGTTTCTAGCTAAGTTTCTATTTGAGAAGGCTCATCATTTTTGGGATACCCTGGATTTACAAGCTTTTGAAGAAGTGTTGGCCCTTCTCATCTATGGGATGGTACTATTTCCTAATCCGGACCAACTCATAGATGTGACTACGGTCAAGGTTTTTCTGTCTCATAATCCAGTGCCTACTTTACTTGGAGACATCCTACACTCTCTGCATACCCGCACTGTAAAGAGAAGAGGGACCCTTCTGTGTTGCACTCCTTTGTTGGCTAGGTAGTTTATTTTGCACTTGCCTCGATTTGTGTTAAAGAATGATCAGGGCTTGAGATGGTCTAATAGGTTGATATCCCTCACACATTCCGACATTCATTGGTGTCCTTGATCCTTGGGGAATGTTACCATCATTGACCGCTGTAGAGACGTCCCTAATGTCCTTCTCCTAGGCATTAGGGGAGGAATCACTTATAATCCTTGTTTGGCGTTGCGACAGTATATGCTAGGAGGGATGGTCCTCATGATACGTTTGTCCAAGGAATCATATTCCACTATGAGAATGATGTTCAGGGTTATCGTCAGAGGTTCATAAGAGCTTGGGGCATGGTGAACAAAGTTGATAGCAAAACAATGGGGCATAAGAACTCCATTCCTTTGGAGCCTTATCTTAAGTGGGTATGAGTCCATGCTCAAAGTCTCAAGATGCCTTATGTGGCCATTCTACCCATCATCATGGAACCAGTTGCTGAGGGAGAGACTCCTTAAATTGTTCTTCATCCTGACATGCCGACTAATTTCGAGGAATTACAAAAATCCTGGATTCAACTCAAAGAGGAACAGGATACCTTTGAAACTCAAATCTTCTCCAACGAGAAGAAAGTTTTAGAGCTCACCAGGCTACTTCACGAAGAGAAGAGTATAAATGCCTACATTGCACCAAAGAGGATGCGCCCTTGGGAAGCTTGAGTCCCTTTTTGCTTTGAGAGTTCATTTTTGTTTTGTTACTTCCCTTGTAATCCCAAGAGGCATCATTGTAACCGCTTAAACTTCTTAATGCAATTAACATTTGTTTTCCCTTTGGCTAAGCAAATTTAAGTCTTAGAAATCCTTGAAAACATTGAATACATATATCATACATATCATTGCATAAACAGGTTTCAGGATAGGATTCTTATCTTCTTCGCTATTTATTTCAACAATGGCTCTTGAACTAATGGTTAGGGAGCTTCAGGCATAGAATGCCCAATTCCAAGAAGTGTTCCTGAATCTGGCTAAGGGACAAGAAGATTTGAAAGATATGATTCTCAAGGACAAGAAGAAGAAGAAGAAACCAGCTGGTGTAGTGAATTTGGGAAGAAGGATCAGAGGACCGGTTAAGCGACCTCTAGATTTCGCAACCACGTCGGAAGAAGGGGACAATCAAGATGGAGAGCCCAAGGAACGAGACAACAAACCTGAGTCTGAAGAAGATGAAGCTGATTACGCCGAGGAACAATACCCTCCTGCTGATGATAAGTACAAATAGATGGAGGACTGTCTCAATGCCATGGAGGTTCAGAGGGTACCTGGCTTGGATTTCGAAGAGCTAGGGTTGGTTTCTGGAGTGGTTATCTCGCAAAAGTTCAAAGTTCCCGCATTTGCTAAATATGATGGGGTCTCATGTCCTAAGTTGCATCTCAGATTGTATGTCAGGAAGATCCAGCTGCACACTGCTGGCAGGAACTTATGGGTGCATTTATTTCAAGACATTATATCAGGGACTCAACTAGAGTGGTTCTATCAGCTGGAGGGAACCAACATTTGTAACTGGGAAGAACTGGCTACTGCTTTCTATAAGTAGTACCAATATAATGCTGACCTCGCCCTAACTTGTACGCAATTGCAAAGTATGTCTATGGGTTCTGGCGAGGGCTTTAAAGATTATGCTCAGAAATGGAGAGACCTTTTGGGAAGATTCCAACCTCCGTTGTCCGATAGGGAGCTGGTGGACATGTTCTTGGGCATGTTATTTGGGCTGTTCTTTAACCATATGATTGGAAGTTCTTCCGCTGGCTTTACTGAATTGATCTTGAAGGGTGAACGAGTAGAGGCTGGCATTAAAAGTGGTAAGATACAGAGAAATGCATCCTCCAGCACTGCAAAGAAACCATTCATGGGAAAGAAGGAAGTCAGTGTTGCTTACCGCCAAAGAAATCATGACAAAATTGAACATCGTCCGAAGGTAGGGGCTATTATGGTTTCCAATCCTGCCTCAAACCAACAACGAAACAATCAGTCCAGAACAGATAAGCCTAGAATATAGTTCACCCGAATTAGTATGACCTTGTCTCAAGTTTTGCCACATTTGCTGAAATCCAATCTGGTTACCCTGAAAGAAGCTCCCAAAAACCGCAACACTACATCTCCTCACTACAATTCAAATGCTCGATGTGCTTACCATTCTGAAAGTCCAGGCCATGATACAAACGATTATTGGGCTTTGAAGAACAAGGTGCAGGATTTGATTGAGGCAAATGAGATTGAATTTGACGCTCCTGAGACCCCTAATGTTATAACTGCCCCTATGCCCAAGCACGGCTGTGGTGTTAATGCTATTGATGATGACATGTTTGTTGCTTTTTTTGATTAACTAGCTACTCCACTCATGACTATTAAAAAGAATCTCTTCCAGGCCGGTTTATTTCTGGGTTATGGCGAAGGTTACCACTTATGTTTGTCCCTACCTAATGGTTGCCATTTGTTGAAGGAAGGTGTTCAATGCCTGATGGATGATAAAGAAATTCTGTTTGAAAAAACTCCAGTTACAAGTGCTCCGTGTGAAGATGTTTCTATCATTACCATTTCCTCCAACCCTCCCAAGGTCTCCTCCAAAAGACCTGTCAGGATTACATCTGTTCCAAAAGTTTCTCCGTTGATAATTACTTTCCCAGGACCTATACCATATTCCTCGAATAAAGTTGTTCCCTGGAACTATGGGGCTGACGTCTATTACCATGGCGTCAAGCAAGATTTGCTGGTTGTTAAAGATAAAGATGCCGAAGACTCTGATCCTGACATTAGTAATATCACTGGGACCAGTAAGATAACAAGAAGTAGAAGAGTTTTATCTCCCAAGATCTCTCCTCCTAAAATTGTTGCTACTCCTGTGATCATTCCTGTTGCTTCTCCTGTTAATACTCCCATTACTACTCATGTGATTGTTCCTGCTGCTACTCCTGTCATTATTACCATGGATACTCATACTGTTAGCCCTACTGTTATCCCTGCTATCAGGTCGGTCGAGACTCGGGGCAAGGAGGTATTGGTCGATCCTATTCGGACGAAGGCACATCCAGAAGCCATTCCTGAGGCTCCTAAAAAGGAGATGGAAGAGATATTGAAAATAATAAATAAGAGTTACTACAATGTGGTTGAATAATTGGGGCAGACCCCTTCCAAGATCTCAATGCTGGCCCATGCTAAGGCTTTGGTGAAATTCCTCAAGACTGCTCATATGCCACAAGAAACCTCCACTGATCAGTTCGAAGACTGTGTTTCCAGTTTGACTGCCGATAATGGGTTAGGTTTTTTCGATGTTGATTTAACACCCACATGAAGGAAACATAATGATGCTCTGCATGTCTCTATCGAGTGCATGGGCACTACTTTGGCCCATGTTCTAGTGGATACATGTTCATCGATGAATGTTCTGCCCAAGAAGGCCCTTGACAGATTGGATTGTGAAGGATTGACTCTAAAGCCTAGTAACATTGTGGTGAGGGCCTTTGACGGTTCTAAAAGAATGGTTCACGGGGAGGTGGACATCCCTATCAAAGTGGGTACTCAGACTTTTAATTCCATTTTCTATGTGATGGACATCCTCCCATCTTACTCCTGTTTATTGGGTCGACCCTGGATCCATGGGGCTGGTGCTGTGACTTCCACCCTACACCGGATGCTGAAGTACCCAGTCAATGGGAAAATATCACAGTTCGTGGGGAGGAGGAGTACATGGTGAGCCACCTGAACTCTTTCAGGTATGTCTAAATGGACGGCGAGTTCATTGAGACTCCCTGTCATTGAGGAGGTTCTACAGACCGTTGTTGCAAGCAAGACCACTACCAGTATTCCAAAGACTACTAGGCCTCCACTGAAGATGGCTTCTCTCAAGGATTCCAGGGAAGTAGTTGAAGAAGATGGGTGTATAATTTGGGGCCAACTTCCGGATATTCCCTACAAATCTGACAAATTTGGTTTGGCTTTTACTTCAGGAGCCCGGAGAGCTGGTCGTCATGCTCGCACCAGGGGATCACCTTTACGGATCAGCAACCATAGAGTTAATGCTTTGGAGGACAATGGTAGTGATTGTGACCTAGACAAGTGGATCTTCCCAACCATCAACGATGGACTCAACAATTGGGACCCTAAAGACTTTGTGCCCATTACTTTTATTCAAGAGTAATTTGTCTTTTTGTTTTAAGGAAATGTAATATTTGAATAACTGAAACATTACAACCTTGTGTCTTACCCGAGGCACAATGGTCTATTTGTGAGGGTCATTACTTCATTTTCATATGTCATCAATAAAACATTGCACGTTTCACATACAAATTTTACGCTCTTTGTTTTTCTTTTCTGCCTCTTTACTTTATCAAAAATATACAGCTATGCTCTTACATACACCCACGTATCAAACTGCAGATCCATATCCACTCTGGATCCCATTGGTAACAGTTCTGCTATTGCTCGTTCTGACTTTGAAAATACGATCTTCCAAGCCAAGGACGAAGGTGAGGAAGATTCTGAGGTACCAGGAGAGCTTTCCAGACTGTTACAACAGGAAGAAAGGGCAATATAGCTTCATGAAGTGCCAGTTGAGACAGTGAACTTGGGTACTGAAGAGGACAGAAAAGAAGTCAAGGTAGGTGCTAACTTGAAGCTCAATGTCAAATTGTGGTTAATACAGATGCTACATGACTATGTTGAGGTTTTTTCCTGGTCATACAAAGACATGCCAGGGCTTGAAACTGATATTGTGGTTCATCACCTACCTATAAAAGAGGATTGTCCTCCAGTGAAACAAAAGGTTCGTCGTATGCGGCCGAATATGTCAGAAAAGATCAAGGTTGAAGTCATGAAACAGTTCAATGTATGTTTCTTAGTTGTCACATCTTACCCACAATGGGTCGCCAATGTTGTTCCAGTACCTAAGAAGGATGGTAAGGTACATATGTGTGTGGATCACAGAGACCTGAACAGGGCAAGCCCCAAGGATGACTTTCCGCTTCCCCATATTGATGTTCTAGTTGACAACACTGCACAAAATAAGGTATTCTCCTTCATGGATGGTTTCTCCGGGTATAATCAGATCAAAATAGCACTCGAGGACATGGAGAAGACGACCTTCGTCACACAATGGGGCACTTTCTGCTACAAAGTTATGCCATTTGGGCTAAAAAACATCGGGGCAACCTATCAACGTTCCATGGTAGCTTTGTTTCATGATATGATCCATCACGAGATAGAGGTCTACGTGGATGATATGATAGCCAGGTCTCAGACTGAAGAGGAACACCTTGATCACCTACAGGAGCTATTTGACAGGCTGAAGAAATACAAACTGAGGCTGAATCCGAATAAGTGCACTTTTGGAGTAAGATCCGGTAAGCTCTTAGATTTTGTTGTCAGCAGCAAAGGTATTGAGGTAGACCCGACAAAGGTTAAATCTATACAAGAAATACCAACTCCTCGCACTAAGAAGGAAGTTAGAAGATTCTTGAGATTCCTAAACTATATTGCCAGGTTCATTTCACATATGACTGCTACTTGTGAGCCAATCTTCAAATTACTAAAGAAAGATCAAGCAGTGAAGTGGAATGAAGATTTCCAGAACGCCTTCGAAAAAATCAAAGAATGTCTCCAAGAGCCTCTAATTTTGATACCACCAGTTGAAGGAAGACCTTTGATCATGTAATTAACAGTATTAGAGAAGTCAATGAGGTGTGTGCTAGGGCAGCATGACGAGTCTGATCGAAAAGAGCATGCAATATACTACCTTAGGAAAACTTTTACTGACTGTGAAACAAGATACTCACTGCTCGAGAAAACTTGTTGTGCTTTGGCATGGGATTCTCGCCGACTAAGACAATATATGTTGACTCACACTACCTTGTTGATATCTAAAATGGACCCTATCAAGTACATCTTTGAGAAGCCCGCTCTCTTCGGAAGAATAGCAAGATGGAAAATGATCTTGACCGAATACGACACTCAGTACACAACCCAGAAAGCAATTAAGGGAAGTGTATTAGCTGATCATTTGGCTCATTAGGCTGTGGACGACTAACAATCCATGAATTTTGAGTTCCTGGATGAGAACATCATGTTAGTAACTGATTGTGAAGAACCTGGACCGGATGAAGGACCTGAAAAAGGATCCCGATGGACCATGGTTTTTGACGAAGCTTCCAATGCTCTTGGCAATGGCATCTGTGATGTGATCATATCTCCTGAAGGTTGTCATACTCCTTTCACTTCCAGACTATGTTTCAACTACACCAACAATATGGCTGAGTATGGAGCATGTATCATGGGTCTCAAAGCTGCAATGGATTTAAGGATCAAGTGATTAAGTGTGTTTGGAGACCCAACTTTGGTAATCATCCAGATCAAAGGAGAATGGGACACGAAGCATCCTAATCTCATCCCTTACATAGAGCATGTGTTGACACTAATCACATACTTTAAAGAAATTACCTTTGAGCGTTTTCCACGAGAGTAAAATCAACTAGCGGACGCGCTAGCTACAATGTCATCCATGTTCAAGGTCAGGTGGGATAATGAGGCTCCTCAGATCACCATTGAGAGGATGGACGAGCCCACATACTGTCACGAGATTGGTAATGAAGAAGTAGTGGACAAGCCTTGGTTCCATGAAGTCAAAAGATATCTCGAAGCCCGAGAATATCCTGAGGGAGCTTCAGTCAATGATAAGAAGTTCCTAAGAAGGTTCTCTGCTAAGTTCTTCATCAGTAATAGGATCCTCTACAAGCGCAAACATGAATCTACTTTGCTTCAGTGTGTAGACAAGGTTGAGGCAGAAAGGATTATGGCTGACTTACACGAAGGTACCCTTGACACTCATTCCAGTGGACATACGGTGGCTAAAAAGATCCTACGAGTAGGATACTATTAGTCCACTATAGAAGCAGATTGTTATCAGCATTCGCGGACTTATCACAAATTCCAGATCTATGCTGACAAGGTGCATGTGCCTCCGGTTCCTCTAAACTTCTTGACTTCTCCTTGGCGGTTTGCATTGTAGGGCATCAACATGATCAGAGAGATTAGACCAACAACTTCTAATGGACACCGCTTCATCCTGGTTTCCATTGATTATTTCATGAAGTGGGTTGAGGCAGCCTCATTTGCTTCTATTACCAAGAACGTTATGGCTCGATTCATCAAACACAATCTTATTTGTAGGTACGATATTCCAGAAAGAATCATTATAGATAATGGTACCAATCTCAACAATACTATGATCATCGAGCTCTGCACGCAATTCAAAATCCAGCATCATAACTCTTCTCCCTACCGGCTTAAGATGAAAGGCGATGTTGAAGCTGCTAACAAAAATATCAAGAGAATCATACATAAGATAACGGTGACATATAAAGATTGGCATGAGATGTTACGATTTGCTCTTCACGGTTACCACACCATAATGCGTACATCAACAGAGGCAACTAATTTCTCTCTGGTATATGGTATGGAAGTTGTCCTACCTATTAAGGTCCAAATACCTTCCTTGAGAATTATGAAGGATGCATGTTTGAACAAGGATAATTGGATCCAAACTCGACACGACCAATTGAACTTGATTGATGAGAAGAGGCTCACGGCTGTCTGCCATGGTCAGATGTACCAAAAACATATGATCAAAGCTTTTAACAAGAAGGTTAGACGTCAGGTATATCAGGTTGGAGACCTGGTAATCAAGCTCATTATACTGCCACAAGGTGATCCCAGGGGAAAATGGACTCCCACATACGAAGGACCATTTGTGATCAAGAACATATTTTCTGGTGGAGCCATGATCCTGACCACTATGGACGGTGATGACCTTCCACACCCTGTAAACGCGAACATAGTTAAAAGATACTATGTATAAATAAAGACCCGCTAGGTCGACTGGCCTAGGAAAAAATTAGGGATATACATTAAAAAAATTATACACCAGACAAGTCGAAAAACTGAAAAGGCGGCTTGGGCAAAAAAGGGTATCCCGGTGGACTGAAAACCCGAAAGGGCGGTCCAGGAAAAAGTTAGGGATTTAAAGCGTATAACTATGTCACGTTGGATCACCTTACAACCAATCTTCAGTATCAATTATCAAGCTCAAGCGGTACTAATCAATCCAATCAGCTTCGTACAAGCAGCGGAAGGGATGAGACGCTCAAAGGCATAAAGGCAATAGCAGAATGGGAATCCAATGGGATTATTTCACATATCTATCTTTCTTTGTATACTATTTTTGTATAATTCCATTCTTACGATGACATTCTCTTAATAGGATGTCTGTCTCCTTGTACAAAAATGCTTATTTCAAATTAATACAAAACTATTCCTTTGAAAGTTGCAAACTTCTATTTTTATTTTTCTGTTTTGTGTGAAAAAACGTCCAGTGGTTATTTTTGAACATATGAATTTGAATATGATTACTGCTTACAAATAAACGCATAACAACAGAAACACAATTGCTAATGACTTTAAGAAACGGGACAATATCTAAGGGCCATCCACAAGATCCTCGCAGATGTCTTCCCCGGCAGATACCTTCTCCAGCAGGTATAGAGGAAGGGGAATTCTACTACAAGGTCACTACCTATTCTCAACATGCAGCCTAATGGTGTTGGGTTCTCATATACCCGACAGAGCAAGAATCTCCAATTACCGCTCCAACAAAAAATCCCCAGTGAAGTCCCCAAGCTTCTCAAGATTCCCCAACAGGATTTCAACAAAATCCCCAAGCAGTTTATGGAGTTCACTTTCTGCAACAGAGTTTTATAAATCTCAAGTAGTTTATAAAGCCTTATCCCCAGTAGATTTTATTTCTCTAGCTACAGAAATTCATCCCCCAACGGAGTTTATTTCTCCAAATTGGTGAAATCTTCCAACAGAACTCTTCCCCTCGGCAAAATCATTCTCAAACAGAAGTCGAAGAGCCCCGGCAGAGAAAGGGAATACCCAACAAAACTATCTCCATTCATTATCCCCAGTAGAAATTGAAGAATCACTTTCTTCACTCACCACCAACAGTCCAGGATTTAACTTCTCGGTACTCTCCAGCAGCAGTCATGGATTTATTTTCCCAGATAAAGATATTGTGCAACAACATTACATGTGCATACATCATGGCATGTGTATACAAATACATATATCATAATCTCATTTATTTTTGGAGCATCATGCAATTCATACATCATGCCATCGCATGAAACTGATTTTACCTTTTCAGGTTAAATTAGCAGACAGACAAACACTATCAACTTTTACAACATGTCAAAGATTAATGCCTGAAACCAGACGGGGAAACTATCTGCACGACCAAGTGGTATGAACTCCCGAAACAAGACGGGTTTACCAACAAATAAAGCAGGCCCCAGATTAATGCCCGAAACTAGACATGGAAACTATCTATCTGACTAGCAAAACAAGTTCCAGATTAATACCTGTAACAAGCCAGGATAACTATCTATGGACGACCGACTGTGGATCAATACCTGTAACAAGCCAGGAGAACTATCTATATGAAGAGATTGAAGATTAATACCTGTAACAAGCCAGGAAAACTATCTTTCTTTTTCAGGTAAGAGATTAATACCTGTAGCAAGCCAGGAAAACTGTATTTCTTTCTCAGGTAAGAGATCAATACCTGTAACAAGCCAGGAAAACTATCTTTCTTTCTCAGGTCATAGATTAATACCTATAAACAAGCCAGGACAACTATCTCAGCAAATGACAATTTTCAAGTTCCAGATTAATACCTGTAACAATCCAGGAGAACTATCTGTGGACGACTGACTATGGATTAATACCTGAAACCATCCAGAACAACTATCTCAACGACCGACAATTTTCAAATTCCAGATTAATACCTGAAACCAGACATGACAACTATTTATGAACAAGCTGATTATAGATTAACACCTGAAACCAGACAGGAAAGCTATCTACATGACCAGACAAAGCAATCTTACACGGGTTCCTTCTCAGCATCCAGATGCAGTCTAACACGGACTCATCCTGAAATGGCCCTACACAGGCTCTTTCTAGTACATTTCTAGATAATGGTTAATTCCATTATCGCCAGCAAATTACTGGAAGCTTGGACTTCAACCAGAATACAACAAACTGTCATCTCTACAAAGATAACTCTTCAGCAGAGCCTTGGACAAATGAAGTTCCTAGACTCTATTCCCCACAAAGTGTTCCTCAAGCAGGAGAACAATAGAAACCCATATTCCCCAACGGACTCTTCCTCAGACAGCAGGAACAGGAACCCCCCCAAAGGGACCATGTTTGAAATCAACATCTATTTTGGATGACATCTTTAAGCCCATCTCCGAAAACTCTCTATCATCTTCTCTAAATGGCATCTGTAAGCCCATTCCCGTCATCATCAACTAATAGTGTTATTTCATGCGAGTGCAAATTTCTAGGCACTCTAGTGTTCAATCATCTTCCACCTTCAGATCACGAAAGGCAGACAAGCCAATCTAAATCCTCAGGTTTAAGAAAATTAAACAGGGGTAGATGTTGTATGTTAATAGGAATGCATGACAAGAGCTTAATAATTAAACAATTAGCAAACTTAACACAAGACAAAATAACTGAAAGCAACACACTTGCACATATTCACCTCTAGGGTACCCCACTTTGGTTGCCTTCGGAAAATAGTCACAACTCTCAAAATGTGAGAGGTTTTAGTGGCTACCCTCTGGTTTAAAAGATCATAAGTCCCTCGATGACCCACTCGATATTGCCTCGGTAAAAATATGATCTTAGAACCTTAGGGTAGTTACTAAAATTTCTTTCCCAGTTGCCTTTGTGAATATAAAAACGTCACTTCGATTGTCCCTTAACATCCAATGATATAGCTACCTACTCACTAATAGTAGGATATCATTATCTAAAGGATAGGAGGAAAAGAACTACCTTTTAGAGTACAAGTAGATAGCTGTTAGATGCTTGCTCAAAACAAACTCTTTTCGCACTTACACATTTCAGAACAACTTTCAAAAACATTTGCTTTGTCAACACTCTTGAGGACTGATACAAGAGTTATCACAAAGCGAATCGCTGCACTAAGGCATTTCAAAATATCTTTTCAAAAGCACAAAGCACAAGCAATTTTCAAAACATGAGCTAGAATCTAAGAGCCCGTAGATAACTAAGGATGGAAAGGGTGTTAACACCTTCCCTTTCCATAATCTACCCCCTTACTCAAAAAATCTCGAAAAGGTCTTTTTATGTTCTTTTCACCCTTTCCTTAATTTGGATAAAAGAAAAGTCAGTGGAGACTCTTGCTTATCGCAACATTTGCGAACACAAACACAAAACTAGTATAACAGTCGGTTCTGCCACCGTATCACACTATCATTAACCGCTGTGGGGAATTCCATAATCTTCCGCTTCTTGGAATTAGGGGAGGTATTACTTATAACCTTTCTCTAGCTCTACGACAATTTGGTTATGCTCGAAGAGATGGTCCTCATGACGTGCTTATCCAGGGTATTATGTTCGACTACAAGAACGATGTTCAAGGTTATTGTCAAAGGTTTGTACGAGCTTGGGGCATGGTAAACAAGGTTGATAGAAAGACTTTGGGACATAAGAATTCTATCCCTTTGAAGCCTTATCTCAAATGGGTGTGAGCTCGCGCACAAAACCTGATGATGCTGTATCCAGCTATCCTACCAGTGATTATGGAGTCCATTACCGAAGGGGATATTCCTTAAACCATTCTCCATCGTGACATGCCTACTGACTTTGAAGAATTTCAGAAATCTTGGATTCAACTCAAGGGAGAAAGAGACACCTTTGGAGCTTAATTCTATGCATGCGAGAAGAAAGTGTTAGAGCTCACAAAGAGACTTCACGAGGAGCAAAGCCTTAACGCTTACATCGATACAAAGAGGAAGCGTCCACGGGAGACTTGAGTCTTAGGTATTAGGTGTTTTTGTTTTATTTCCTCTTTGAGACCCTTTTTTCTTCTCATTATAAGCCCAATATGTACTTGTAATTTTTGGACTTATTAATGCAATCTTTTTTTCTATTTCCTTTTTGGCTAGAAAATTTAAATCTTTTAAGGTCCTTGAAAACATTACATCCACATGTCATGCATCATTTCATAAGCAGGTTTCCCGATACAGGTTTCCTCATCTATTTACTATTTATTTTAGTATAAGATTGCTCTCGAGCAAACTGTCAAAGATCTGCAAACTAAACACGCACAGTTCCAAGAGACTCTCTTGAACCTAGCCAAAGGACAACAAGAGATGATGGCGCTCCTCGCCACAAAAAAGAAAACTAAGAAGCGGGTTGTTATCCTTAACATGGGAAGAAGGTTCAAAGGCCCCGCTCGAATGGCTCAAGTAGAAGAGGTTTCCTCTGAGGAAGAAGACAATCAAGAAGAGGATGTTAGAAGCACCAGGGCTAGGGTTGGAAATAACCAGATTTCTGAGGATGAAGACTACTCCGACGAGCAGTACCCACCGGCGGATGACAAATACAAACAGCTGGAAGACCGACTCAAGGTTGTGGAAATTCAAAAGGTGCTTGGTTTGGACTTTGGAGACTTAGTTTTGGTCCCTAGGATAGTCATCCCTCACAAACTTAAGATCCTTGTCTTCGCCAAATATGATGGGGTCTCTTGTTCGAAACTCCATTTAAGGTCATATGTCCGCAAGATTCAAACACACACGGCCAATAGGAAATTATGGATTCATTTCTTCCAAGAAATCATATCTAGAACACAGTTGGAATGGTTATATCAACTTGAAGGAACCAATATTCATACATGGGAGGACTTGGCTGCTGCCTTGTACAAATAATATCAATACAATACTAACCTTGCACCAACTCGTGTGCAATTACAAAGTATGACTATGGGCTTGAACGAAGGCTTTAAGGAGTATGCTCAAAAATGGAGAGATTTGGTTGGAAGGGTGCAACCACCTTTGACTGACCAAGAGTTGATGGACATGTTCATGGGCACTTTGACAGGCCCATTCTTTATTTTGCTGATAGGCAGTTCTTCACCAGGGTTTACTGAGTTGATTTTGACTGGAGAATAAGTTGAAAGTGGAATCAAAAGCGGAAAGATTCAGATGGCTACATCCTCTAGTACTGTGAAGAAACCATTTGTTGGTAAGAAAGAAACTAATGTTGTTTATGGACAGAGAAGCCGTATCAAGAATGACCGTCATCAGTCTGCAAAAGCAGTATTGATTTCTAACCCGACCCCAGTTCAACAACCACAACAACAAAACAATCAGTATAGGCCAGATGCCTCGAGGAGGAAGTTCACTAGGATCAACATGCCATTGTCTCAAGCTTTACAATATCTATTGAAGGAATATTTGGTAACGCTGCGAGATCCTCATCCTAATCCCAATACTTCCTCTCCCAAATATAACCCGAACGTGAAATGCGCCTATCATTTAAATAGTCATGGGCATGACACCAACAACTGTTGGGCGTTGAATAACAATATCCAAGATCTGATTGACAATAAAGTGATTGAGTTTGACCCTACGGAAACCCCTAATGTGATTACTGCGCCCATGCCCAGTCATGGTAAAGGTATTAATGTTGTTGACGATGTTTCCTATGTCTACACCATAAGTAAGTTGACCACTCCGTTGGTAACCGTTAAAAAGAATCTGTTAAAAGCCAGTTTATTTCCGGGTTGTCTTGAAAATTGTTACCATTGTACTTCCCAAAATAATGGATGTATGTGGCTGAAGAAGGGTATTCAACGCCTAATTGATAGCCATGAAATTTTGTTCGAGAAAACTTCGTCCATGAAGAGTTTGCATGAAAATGTATCCCAAGAATTGAGACTTGAAGATGTTTCTATAATAACAATTTCCAACACTCCTATAAAGATCACCTCTAGAGGACCTATAAGGATTCCTGCTGAGCCAAGAGTGGCTCTCCTAATCATTACTACACTGGGGCCAGTCCCATATTCCTCTAACAAAGTTTTTCACTGGAATTATGGAGAAGAAGTTTATTATCATGGTGTTAAGCAAGAGCCATGGATTACTGAAAATGAAGATCCTGAAATTACAAAAATTGTCGAAACTAGTAAGGTCACTAGGACAAGAAGGATCTTCTCTCCAGAGATCTATCCTCAAACAACTACTACGACACATATTCATATTCCTGCTGTTGGGTCAACTGCTGATGCCCGAGGAAAAGAGAAAGTGACTGAGCCTGCCCATACGGAGGCATCCTCAAAAGATGTTACAATTGAAGACCCTTTTAGATAAGAGATGTAAGAAATTATGAAGATTATTAGTAAAAGTGACTACAAAATAGTTGAACAACTGAGGCAGGCATCCTAAAAAATATCCGTGTTATCCTTGTTATTATGCTCTAAAGCACATGCCAAGGCTTTGTTGAAATTTATGAAGAATGCCCATGTACCACAAGAGACCTCTGTTAATCAGTTTGAGAATTGTGTTCCAAGCCTAACTGCTGTTATGGTTTAGGATTTTCTTATGTTGACTTATCTTCGGCGAGAAAGAATCATAACAAAGCTCTGTACATCTCTATTGAATGTAAGGGCACTATTTCTGTGCATGTGTTAGTTGATACAAGTTCCTCCCTGAATGTATTACCAAAGGGTGCTCTGCATGGATTGGACTGTGAAAGGCTGGTGCTGAAACCCAACAACATTGTGGTAAGAGCCTTTGATGGATCAAAAAGGATGGTACCTGGAGAGGTTGATCTTCTGATCAAGGTGGGATCTCAAGTTTTCAACTCCACTTTTTATGTAATGGATACCCGCCCGACCTATTCCTTCTTGCTCGAACGCCCCTAGATTCATGGGGCAGGCGAAGATCCAATGAAAGCTGAAGTATTCAGTGAAAGCGAAGATCGTCATAGTCTGCTGAGAGGAAGAATATATGGTCATCCATTTTAACTCTTTCAAATATGTTGAAATGGATGGTGAATTCATTGAAACTCCCTGTCAAGAATTTGAAGTAATCCCTCCAACAATTGTTGTTGCTAAAGCTACTCCTGCTACTCCTAAGATTGCCAAGGACACACCAATAATGGCCTCTCTGAAGGATGCTAGAGTTGTAGTAGAAGAAGGCAGTTGCACTATCTGGGCACAACTTCCCGATATCCCTAACAAGTCCAATAAATTTGGTTTGGGTTTCACTTCAAAGGCTCAGAAAGAGGTTCGACGTGTTCGTGCTGGAGGACCACCTTTCCGTATTAGCAACAATGAAGTCAATGCTCTGGAAGACACTGATAGTGATGGTGACTTGGACGATTGGATATTCCATATTGTTGATGGTGGACTCAACAACTGGAAGGCCAAAGACTTTGTATCAACCTTCTTCAGCCATGAGTAATTGCTATTTCTTATTTTTATTGCTTTAAGAAGTCAGTTTGTATAACTTCTTTTAAAAACATCGACTTTAAACCTTGTGCCTTACCCGAGGCACAAAGGTGCATTTGTTAAGGGTTGTCATTTCATATATCATATGCTCATTTAATGAAAACATTAGATGATTTTGCATTCAACTTTTGCGCTTTTTGTCTTTATTTTACTTTACTGCATTTTCAAATAGCCTTGTAATTTTACATGCACACACACACATTTGCAGATCCACATCCACTCCGGACCTCATTGACAACAATTTTGCTATTGCCGTTTATGACTTCAAAAATCCAATCTATCAAGCTGAAGACGAAGGTGAAGAAGATTGTGAGATACTTGGAGAACTCGCCAGACTCCTGATGCAAGAGGAAAAGGCTATCCAACCGCATGAAGAGTCGGTCGAGGTAATAACTTGGGTACCGAGGCAGATAAGAAAGAAGTCAAGATTAGCGCCAACTTGGGAGACAGTGTCAAGACCAGATTGGTTCAGATGTTGCACGACTATGTTGAGGTATTCGCTTGGTCATATGAAGACATGTCAGGGCTCGATACTGATATCGTGGTTCATTGTCTACCAATGAAAGAGGGTTGTTCTCCGATCAAACAAAAGGTTCGTCGCATGCACCCTGATATGTCAGAGAAAATCAAGGCTAAGGTAATGAAACAGTTCAATGTAGGTTTCTTGGCAGTGACTTCATATCCCTAATGGGTTGCAAATGTTGTTCCAGTGCCGAAGAAAGACGGTAAGGTCTGTATGTGTGTAGACTATAAGGATTTAAATAGGGTGAGCCCCAAAGATGACTTCCCACTACCATATATTGATGTCTTGGTTGACAACACTGCTCAACACCAGGTGTTCTCCTTCATGGATGGCTTCTTCGGGTACGACCAAATCAAAATGGCGCCTGAAGAGATGAAGAAAATTACCTTTGTCACACAGTGGGGCATCTTCTGTTATAAGTTCATTCCTTTTGGGATGAAGAACGTAGGCGCAACTTATCAACGTGCCATGGTAGCTTTACTTTATGACATGATTCACCATGAGATAGAAGTCTACATTGATGACATGATAGCCAGATCACAAACTGAGGAAGAACATCTTGACCATCTACACAAGTTATTTGAAAGGTTGAAGAAATACCAACTAAGGCTGAATCCAAACAAATGCACCTTTAGGGTGAGGTCTGGAAAACTCTTAGGTTTTGTCGTCAGTGGTGTGATACGGTGGGAGAACTGACTTGGGTGTTTTGTCTTTTATCGCAAATGTTGCGGTTAGTAAGATTCGCCACCGACTTTTCTTTTATCCAAAAGGAAAGGCTGAAAAGAACAGGAAAGACCTTTGATATTATTTCTTGAGTTCGGGGGGTAGATTATGAAAAGGGAAGGTCTTTGCACCCTTTTCATCCATAGTTATCTATGGGCTCTTAGTTGCTTGCTAGATCACTTGCTTTTTTGTTTGAAAATGTGCTTTGCGTGGTTTTTGAAAGTATTTTGAAAAGGCGCCATCGTTTAGGCAAACTTTGTAATAGTTGTCATTCGTAAGAATGTATACAAAGTGTTGATCTTTTGAAAATGTTTCATGTTTGGAAAATGTTTTAAAAGTGTTTTTTGAAAGTGTTGGTGTTTGTTTTAAAGATAAGAAAAAGATGTTTTGATTTGAAAATGAGCAAGCAACTAGCAACAATCTACCTACTCAAAAGTCTTAGTTCATTTCTTCCTTTCCTTTGATATTGCTATCTTACCATTGATTTGATAAGAAGCCTTATCTTTGGATGTAAAGGGGCGGGCGTGGGTCATCGTATAACCATGATAACAATGTTGTGAGGCATCTTAGCATTTTTCTTTGAGGGACTAAGATCATTTTGAAAGGCAACATTTGATAGTGTCATCGAGGGACTATGATCTTGTATTTTTGATTGCTTTTTGCTAAGATATCCCACATGCGTAACATGACCACTTTTGTAAGGCAACAAAGTGGAATTACCCTAAGGGTGAAAGTGTGCAAATGTGTTTGATTTACATGCTTGTTTATCTTGAATTAGGGTTTGCTAACTTGTTGATTTTAGTTTTTCCATACAAACCCTAATTACTAGCATTTATATAAAGCGATAAATTGAGGAAAATAAAAATACTAAGATATTACATCATGAGGGGAGGGGGTGTACAAATTTATAAATGGGGATTTTGCAAGAAAATTAAACCTAATTATCTATTACAACCATATTGAATAAATGCATAAGAATTGAATAAATAATGTACAAGTGCAAATGGAAAAAGAAATGATTTTGTTTTTTTTTTTAATGAAAGGGTTTTGTCTTGACCTAATTAAAGAAAATGATTAATTAAAATTAACTTAAACTAATTAAGAAAAGAAATTAACTTAAAAAGGATTTTTAGGGTTTTTTATTAAAAAAAGGTTTTAAATTAAAAATAATATGAAAATTAATTAAAAAAGAAACTTAAGTTCTAAATTAATTTTAATTAAGAAAATAAAATAATAATTAAACCTAAGTCTAAAAATTTATTATAAAAGAAATAAATTAATTTGTTAAGAAAATGTTTTTGTTCTTTTTGTTTTTTATAAATGAAATAAATAAGTGTGAAATAATAATAATAATATTTTTGGATTTTTTTTATTAATAAAATAATAATAATAATAATAATAATAATAGTAATAAAAAAAATGATAAAGAAAACTAAAATATAATAAGAAAATGAAAAATAAATAACAAAATGAAAATAATAAAAGTTGGGTCAGGCTGCATAAGTAAACAGGGGGTCAGACAACAGCAAAAAAAATGGAAGACCCAACAAAAAGGGCCCAGGCGCCTGCTGAAACAAAAAATATGGAAGGAAAATGTGAAAAAGAACAAAAGGGTACCACTGGGGCTCGAACCCAGGTCCCAAAGGTTAACAGGCACGCGCTTTACCATTGGGGTGGTGATACATCCGTTGATATAAAAAAACAATAAATATGTAACATAAATCAAGTCCTGAATGAACTTCATCTTCAACCTCCAGCCAGAGAACCTGTGACTCATTCATTTCTCTTCCATTCACAAAACTTCCAACATCAAACTTGTTAGAAATTTCCTCACGATTCTGAATATGTAAATAACTTAAGCTAATTCTCAAAGATGAACATGAATTTCTAACAGTACCGAATTCTGGCCTAAATATTTTCAGAGGTTCAAACTCAAAATTCTCCCTACTCAAGTAACATAAATGAAATCTATGGACATGTATAGTTTCAGGGCAATGATGTCTATATTTTATCTTCACAAATGCAAGCCTAACAATGCCTAAATGAGAAGATAGAAGTTCAATAAAAATACCTCAAAACTGGAAATCATGAAATGAGTTTGAGCTTGATTCAAGGTGCTATAATGATCAGGTTAGCTTCCTTGAGTCTCTAGGAAGCTAATGCAATGCTTAGCTTGAGTTGAGAGTGGCTGGAATGGTCTAGAGAAGTCCAAATGCAATGCTCTATTTTTGGCTATGGAAGTTGATGAAGATGATGTTACAGTTGTGTAACACGGTGTGGGATGGTTTGTATTTGACGTGTAGGAGCTTTTGGAAGTGAAAGGCCAAGAAATGCACGAGGGAAATGGAAGTTTGATATGTAAAGTCAGAACTTACACAACAATGGTGTTTTGAGGCAATTTATGGCTAGAGGGAGTTTGGGAGTGTTTCAGGGTGTTCAAGCTCGTGTATTAGGTTGCATAATAATGTCTCAATGAATAGGAAAAGGTTTTGAGAGCTTGGGCTGTTCATAAGTACAAGTTCACATGTTGTGACTTTTTGCTTGATTTTGAAGAAAACTTGAGAAATGTGGTTCCAATGCATAAGTACAAAGCTATCTAGAGTGGTTAGGCACTTTAAACATGCTTATCTGGTTGTGTAGAGGATTCTTATGTATAAAGAACAAATTCAACGCTCAAGACAAGTTGACTTTGTGATTAAAGCCTCTTTACTAGAATGACAATGTTACTTTGTGCCATTAATGGAAATGCAACTTGGATAATGGCTAAAATGCTTGGACAATGACCCTATCAGTTGTGAAAAACATTAATTATGGAGTTACAAACAAGTTTGAGGCCTGCAAAGTAAATATTATGCATCCTAGCATGGATTTGGTTCACGTGTTCTTCACAAAATGGCTTGTAATTCAAGTTTGAAAACCCTAACTTCTTGCTTTCGATTCTCCTTGATCAAGTATGATCTTAAAGAGTTCTTGGACATTTTAGAAATCTTGTAACATCCTCTACAACCTCTATGTTTTACATTTTTGAAAATTAATCTTGGAACTTTGTGAAAAATTTCCATGAAGTTAGGTCAAAATCCTGCCTAAACTAGGGCAAAATTTCACTAAGTTTCCAAGTTTCATGAGCATGTATTCACAAAATCATAACATAAAATCCATGAATTTATAGAAGAATTTATGTTCTAAAATGTTTTAGATCTCATTTATATCTACAACTTTCATGTTGGAAGTTTCCTTTGAATCATCTTGCATCATGGTGGAAATTTGGGTCAAAGTTATGAAAAAATATGAAATTTTCAACACTTAGAAAAATTTCTAAGTTTAGAAATTTTGAATTTTCAAAATGAAATATTGAATTTTTGATTTCTTGATTAACAAGTTTCATATATTTACATGCTTTGATGAATTGTGATCTTTGACACTTGATTTTGACAAAAAGTCAAAGTTTGACTTTTCAGTATACAGTTGACTTTCCATCAGTTGATTGAAATTCATCTGTCAACCAATCAATCTTGAGAGATGTTTTGAGCCATGACATTCGGTAAAAATGAAGTGTTTGAATCCTTGAGATCATGCCTTGAACCAATAATTCATTTGCTAGGCCAAAAATCAGAAATTGCACCTTCTTTGTCAAAACCCTAATTTTGACCATTATGCCCTTTTGATGATCTGATCAAATTTCTTGAGTAATTATGATCCAAACTTGATCAAATGACACATTATTTCATATTGTTGATATGGACAAAAATTATGAAGTTCGACTGTAAATTGACCATAGTTAACTTTTTCCTCAATACAGTTGATTTTAGGTCAACTGATCAATTGACTGGGCAAAAATGTGATCCAAGACTTGAAACTTGACATGAGAAATCTTGAGAGTCCAAAATGATACATGAAATTCATATGAGGCATTAAAAGTTAATTTGTCCTTGTGCAAACTCAAACCCTAATTTTCAGTCATCAGTGCTAGAGGAGGTGTCTTGAGCTGATCAAACTTAGTGTAGTCTTGAACCAAAGGAGATCTTGTGAGAGATTAATTGAGAAATGAGAGGGAAAATTTTGGGGTACAACAGCTTCCCCTGTTCAATCTTCTTAAACCTGAAGAGTTAGATTGGCGGATCCTCCATTCGTGACTTGAAGGTGAAAGATGATTGAACACTAGAGTGCCCAGAAATTTGCACTCGGAGATGTATTGTGAATGGGATTATAGATGCCATTTGGAGGAATGATGGTGAACATTGGAAGAAATATCAGCATAAATCTTTGGTTGATTTAGACTAAAACTTAATGTTTTACCTGTGGGAAAAAGAGGTTAGTTAAATGCAGATGTATGCATGATGTTCACAAGATGTGGTATTATGCTAAATGCATTTTGTATGTACATGGTATGATGTATGAATGTGAGATCCATGTTTGTCCGGGAAAATAAATCCCTGACTACTGCTGAGGAGTTCTTGGGAAGTTGAATCCCGAATTGCTGTTGGGGATGAAGAGTATACATATCTTCAAACTTTGGTGAAAGGATGCTTCCGCTGGGGAATATCTCTTGTCAGCTGTCATCTGGTCGGGTCCAGGCTTCACAACTTGCTGAGGGTGAGGAAGTAAAATGCTATCTGGTCGGATCCAGGCTTCACGGTAAATTTCTAGGGAATGATAAATTAACTGTTATCTGGTTGGATTCTAGGCTTTGTAGAAAATTTATTGAAATTGAATTGTTATCTGGTCGGACTCCAGGATTTAAAACAAATTACTGGGGATAAGGAAGTTAACTATTATCTGGTCTAATCCAAGCTTTGCAGTAACTCGCTAGAAAGGATGAAGTTGAAATGATATCTGGTCGGGTCCAGGCTTCATTGTAACTTGAAGTGGTAACTACTATCTGGTCGGGTCCAGGCTTCATGGTTTTGGAAAAGTTATACTATTATCTGGTTGGGTCCAAGCTTCATAGTGTCTTGCTAATATTGTAGCTAGTTGTTATCTGGTCAGGCTCCAGGCTTCACAATAACTTTCTTGAAAACTAATATCTGGTCGGATCCAGGCTTTGTAGATTTCTGAGGTGGATGAGGTTAATTGTTATCTGGTCGGGTCCAGGTTTCACAATAAACTTCTTGGGGATTTAGTTGTTATCTGGCCGGATTCCAGGTTTCACAATGAATTTTTGAGGGTAATTGCTATCTGGTCGAATCCAGGCTTCACAATAACTTGTTGGGATATAGTCCAACTCTACTGGGGAAAAGAAGTTAAACCTTGGTCTGATTGAGTCCAGGTTCTTCTATATTTGAAGAGTTAGACTATTATCTAGCCGGGTCCAGGCTTCATAGTATTTTAACATTGTACTATTATCTGGTCGGGTGCAGGCTCTGTAGTGACTTCAGAAGTTGACTATTATCTGGTCGGGTCTAGGCTTCATAGTATCTTTTAGAGATAGTAAAGGTTTTGTTGACGATTTTACTGAGGATTAGGAGGTTGTGGCCCTATGATTTGCAGTAGTTTGAAAGGCAAACTCAATATGGAGAGTGTAGACTTAGTCGGGGAGGACAGACTCAGCTTGGGGAGGACATACTTAGCTGGGGATAACAGGCTCAGCTGGGGAAGATAAACTATGCCGGGGGAATACAGACTCGGCTGTGGAGGATTGACTAAGTTGGGGAATTTTGTGGTTCCTTGATTGTTGTATGTTGGGGAAATAAACCCTGTTGATGAATACTCTATGAACTGTTGACAAAGTGAGTTCTTTGAGGAAGAGATCCACAAGGCTTCTACTTGTAGGATTCAACTTAGCTGGGGAGAGAGCTGCCGAGAGATTGAGACTCTGGCTGGAGATTATCCTATATAAAGAGATTTTGTGGGTAACTTTATTGAGTAAAGGTTTATTGTAGCCGTCTAGTGGGGATAATGCTAATGAAATAACTCTGTGGAGATATTCCAAATACATTAGAGAGGTGCTTGTTACTGCTTAGCAAGGAACATGTGCCAAACAGTTTTAATTATGTCCATATGCATATGTTCGTTCAATTTTAGTCATTGGAAAAGTTTGCATTCAAAACAAAAATAGAAAGTTTGCACTTCAAAGTATATTTGTATTGATATTTTGCCCATGAATAAGTGCTTTTTGTACAAATAGACGGAGATCCTAGTAAGAGGAAATCGTCGAAAGGAAAACAAAGATTGAAAACAAAAAATATAGCTATGTGAAATGATCTCATTGCATTCCAACTCTACTATTGCTCCAATGTCTTCGAATGTCCCTTGCCATTGACAGAAGTTGATTGGATTAATCTTGGACCGTTTGAACTCAGACCTTGGTAATAAAGTTGACTGTGGTGATTCTACGGGACATAGTTATACGCTTTCAATCCTTAACTTTTGTCTGGACCACCCTTTCGGGTTTTCAGCCCACCAGGATACCCATTATTTCCCAAGTCACCCTTTTGGGTTTTCAACTTGTCGGGTGTATAATCTTTTGTATATATCCCTAACTTTTGCCCAAACCTTTTGGTTTGCCGGGATGCCCTTATTTTGCCTAGGTGTGTCAACCTAGAGAGTCTCTTATGCATAGTTTTTTTTTACTATGTTCGCGTTTATAGGATGTGGGAAGTCTTCACCATCCATGGTAGTCAGCATCATGGCACCGCCAGAGAAAACTCTCTTGACAACAAATGGCCCTTCGTAGGTGGGAGTCCATTTGCCTCTGGGGTCGCCTTGTGGTAAAATGATGCGTTTTATCACCAAGTGACCAACTTGATATACTCGAGGCTTGATCTTTTTGTTGAAAGCCTTGATCATCCATTTTTGGTACGTCTGACCATGACAAACAACAGCCAGTCGCTTTTCATCAATCAAGTTTAACTGATCCAATCTCATTTGAATCCACTCGTATTCGCCTAAGCCTACTTCATTCATAATCCTTAATGAGGGAATCTGAACTTCCATTGGAAAAACAGCTTCCATTCCATAGACTAAGGAAAAGGGAGTTTCTCCAGTTGATGTTCTAGCTGAAGTGCGGTAGCCATGTAGAGAAAACGGTAACATCTCATGCCAGTCCTTATAGGTTACTACCATTTTTTGCATAATCTTCTTAATGTTTTTGTTGGCCGCTTCGACTGCGCCATTCATCTTAGGTCTATATGGAGAAGAATTGTGATGCTTGATTTTAAAATGAGTGCAAAGCTCAATAATCATAGCATTGTTGAGGTTAGTCCCATTGTCGGTGATGATCCTTTCGGGGATACCAATGCAGCATATGAGGTTGTGTTTGATGAATATGGCTACCACATTATTTGTGACTGAGGCAAAAGAGGCGGCTTCGACCCATTTTGTGAAATAATCAATAGCAACCAGAATGAAGCAATGTCTATTGGAAGCAGTGGGCTTGATCTCTCCATTCATGTCAATGCCCCACATTACAAATGGCCACGGAGCGGTCATGACATTTAGAGGGATAGGAGGCACATGGACCTTGTCAACATAAATTTGACATTTGTGATAAGTTCTTGAATGTTGATGGCAATCAGTCTCCATTGTTGACCAATAGTAGCCAGCTCTTAGGATTTTCTTGGCCATCGTATGGCCGCTTGAGTGAGTACCAAAGAGACCATCGTGCATGTCTTCCATAATTTCCTCTGCCTCCTTCTTGTCCACACATCGGAGTAGAGTAGAATCATGGTTGCACTTGTACAATATTTCGTTACTTAGGAAGAATTTGGCTGCAAATTTTCGTAAGAACTTTCTATCATTGATGGATGCTCCCTCGGGATACTCTTGTGCTTCAAGATATCTCATCACCTCATGGTACCATGGATTTTCCGTGTCATTGTCAAGCTCACAGCAGTGCGCAAGCTCGTCTCATCGCTCAATTGTAATCATAGGGGCTTCGTTGTCCCATCTGACCTTGAACATTGAAGACATGGCTGCCAAGGCATCATCCAACTGATTTTCTTCCCTAGGGTAGTGCTCAAAGGTGATCTCTTCAAAGTGAGGGATCAAGGATAGCACAAGTTCCTTGTAAGGGATGAGATTAAGGTGCTTAGTGTCCCAATCTCCTTTTACTTGGCTAATCACTAGAGCGGAATCCCCAAACACGTTCAAATGCTTGATCCTCAAATCAATGGCAGCTTTCAGACCCAAAATATACGCTTCGTACTCGACCATATTATTCGTGCAATTGAAGCATAGTATGGTAGTGAATGGAGTGTGGAAACCTTTAGAGGAGATGATCACAACACCAATTTCGTTACCCAAGGCGTTGGAAGCCCCATCGAAGACCATTGTCCATCAGGATCCTTGTTCAGGTCCGTCATACGGTCCAGGTTTTGTACAGTCGGTCACCAGCATGATGTTCTCATTAGGGAATTCGAAGTTCATAGACTAATAATCATCCACAGCTTGATGGGCCAAATGATCTGCTAGTACGCTTCCTTTGATGGCCTTTTGTGTCGTGTACTGAATGTCGTACTCAGTCAAGATCATTTGCCATCTGGCTGTCCGTCTAGAGAGGGAGGTTTCTTGAAGATGTACTTGATTGGGTCTATCTTAGAAATCAACAGAGTGGTATGAGTAAACATATACTGTCTTAGCTGGTGAGCAGCCCATGCCAGAGCGCAACAAGTTTTCTCGAGCAGTGAATATCTGGTTTCACAGTTGGTAAACTTTTTACTCAGGTAATAAATAGCATGCTCTTTTCGGCCAGACTCGTAATGTTGGCCCAAAACACACCCCATAGAGTTCTCTAATACTGTTGTGATACGGTGGGAGAACTGACTTAGGTGTTTTGCATTTGATCGCAAATGTTGCAGATATCAAGAGTCTCCACCGACTTTTCTTTTATCCAAAAGGAAAGGCTGAAAAGAATAGGAAAGACCTTTAGATATGTTTTCTTGAGTTCGGGTGGTAGATTATGAAAAGGGAAGGTATTAGCACCCTTTTCATCCGTAGTTATCTACAGGCTCTTAGTTTCTTGCTAGATCACTTGCTTCTTTTTTGAATGTGTGCTTGTGGTATGGTTTTTGAAAGTATTTTGAAAAATGTTTTTGTAATGGTTCTCGTTTCTATAAGAACGGGTACAAAGTGTTATTTTGAAAATAGTTCAAAAAGGTGTTTGTGGAATGTGTTTTTGAAAGTGATTTTGAAAATGTGTCTTCTTTGTAATGGCTCTCATTTCTATAAGAACGCGTACAAAGTATTTTCTTTTGAAAATGTTTCAAAGAGGTGTTGGTGTATAAAATGTTTTTGTTGTGAGCAAGCGAGCAACTAGGAGCGAATCTACCTACTCAAAAGGTCTTAAATGTTGTTTTCTTCCTCCTTTAGATGTTGCTATCTTACCATTGATTGATAAGAAGCCCCATCGTTGGATGTGAAGGGACGGGCGTGGGACGTTTGTATAGTCATAGAAGGTAACCTATGGGACATTTTAGCAATATCGTTTAGGGACTAGATCTTTTACCGAAGGCAACATCGAGGGTCATCGAGGGAATACGATCTTTTATCGAAGGTCTTTGCTAAGACGCCCATGTTCGAGGGACATGACTATTTTTTCCAAGACAACAAGTGAGATTACCCTAAGGGTGCATGTGTGGATAGTGTGTTTGATTGCATGCATTTAGTCTTTGATTTTTGGGTTGTCTATTTGTTGTTTTCATGTCTTGCCATACATACCCTAATAACTAACAATATATGAAAGCAATAAAAGTGCGGAAAAGTAAAGTGCTACACTATTGCATTATTAAGGGGATGAGGTGTAAAAATTTACAAATTGGGATTGCAAGAAATTAAAGTCTTAATTATCTATTATAACCATATTGAAATAATACACAATAAATGTAAAATGGGTTTGTTTTGTTTAAGCAAAGAAGTTAGTTTACTTAAGAAAATATTTTGATCCTTTTGTTTTAAAATAAATAAAATAAAACACGTGAATATGAAATATTTTTGGTGTTTTTGGTTATTATAAGATAAAATAAGATAAATAAGAGAAAAAGGAGTCAGAATCAGCACATTACTGAAACGAGAAGGAACAAAATTTCTGACTCTGATACGCTGCAAGAGAGAAAATCTTAGTAGGAAAGTAGAGGTTCAGAAGTTCCAGGCTTGGGTACAGCAAGTTCTGAGGTTGCTGGGAATAAAGGAAAACCTAGAAGTTCTGATTGTTGAAGGGGTTCAGAAGATATAGTGTAGATGGGAACCTGGAAGTTCTAATGTCATTGGCAAATCAGAAGTTCTGGCTATTTGAGAGAGTGAGGTGATAATGTTGTTGGGTAAGATTGTCTAGAAGTTTTGATTTAGGAATATTGTCTGACAGATTAACGAGTAAAAATGTCAATAAATGAACCTAAAAAGATGCTTCTGGGGTTAGAACCCAGGACCCTTAGTACTAATGTCTTATGCGCACACACTGTCTACCACTGGGGTGGCTGTACATCCGGTATCAAAAGCAAAAGCATAAATATGTATCACAAAGTAAACTCTGATGATGAACTCCATTTCTTTCTCCATTCTAATCAGAATATCTGCAACTTAGTCAACTCTCAACAAAACAAAAAACACAAACATAGCAATTATGGCAGGTTTCCATCATGGTTTCAGAAACATAAAATATCAGCACTGTAAATCAGAAGCAAGCATGAACTTTGCTAATCCTAATTCTGAATCCTAATTTCCTCAAGAAGTTCTGAACTGAAATTCTCTCTACTTAGGCAAAAAATACATGGAATCTATGAATATGTACAACATCAGATTCAAGATGTCTACATTGTATTTTTGAACGTGCAAGTATAACAATTCCTAAGTAATATGATGAGAGTCAGCAGAAGCTTATCTTGCAGCTGGAGAAAGTCCTGTGTACTGGAGCCTGGTTCTAACTGCTCGTAATGTTCTGATCAGCTTCCTCACGTGCTCAGTAGACGGGAACAACCTTTAACTTAGGTTATTAATGGTGTATGGATGATTTGGTCAAGAAACACTTTAGGGAAATTGGAGTTTGAATGCAAGAATAAAAAAACCAACAGGTTTTGTATTTGTGTTTGCAGTTTCGGATTCTTGGAATTTTTAGCAAGGTTTCAAAGATTTTTCTTTTCAAATTTTCGACCGGCCCCCTTCACAGTTGAAAATAAAGTTCAATTTATAGGCAAGAACTTTGTAGCTTGGAGAAGTCAAAAGTACCAACATCATGCTAGTGTGCTGGCTTGTTCTTGAAGCAAGATAAACAAGTATGGTGGTTAGCATCTTTTAGTCGTGCCTAAGCTAGATTTGTAAGCATGAATTAAGGAAAAGTACCCTCAAAAGCAAAAGCAAAGCATGGGTCCAACATACTCTTGTACAAAAGTTTGCTTTTTCAAGGACAATAATGTACTTCTATGTCACACGTGGGGAAATCCTTTGGATAAATACTCAAAAGTGGTTGTGAGCATTAAATGATGATGGGATTTATCAAACTAGAAATCCTGCAATGTGAGATTATGCATCATAGCTTACTTTTGGGTCAGAAGTTCAACATCAGCGCATCCAACTTCTAATCATGTAATCTCTTTGCTCCAACATGTTCTGAGCGAGTTCTCAGACTTTCCAGAAAGCTTATGACATGCTTTGTAATCCCTCTTTGAATTAATCTTGCAACTTCTGACTGAACCTACGTGAAAACTGGACCAGAAGGTGTAGACAACTTCTGACTTGAAAATGCTCAGAATTTACTAAGTGCCTAAGCTTCAGAGACGTGTCTTTGAAGACGTACAACTTGAAATCCCAACACTTCTAGAAGAAGTTATGTTCTGCAATGTTTTGGGTCTCATTGAGATCTAAAACTCTTGTGTTAGAAATTCTTTCAGAATCAGCTTGCATCATGGTGGAAATCTGGCCAGAAGTTCTGAGCTTGTCATATTTCTTAAACACTTAGAAAAATTCTAAGTATTTAGAATTTTGACTTTTCCAAAGTAATTTTGACTTTTGAATTTCTTGATGAAACAAACTTCATACTCCAACCTGTCTTGATGACATATGATTCTTGAAACTTGATTTTGATCCAAAAGTCAAAGTTTGACTTTTCAGTATGCAAATGACCAATTTGCCCTTGTGAATGACTTTATTGGATTATCCTTTGAGAAATGAGAGGGAAATTTTGGGGTACAACAGCTACCCCTGTTCAATCTTCTTACACTTGAAGAGTTAGATTGGAAAATCTGCCATTCGTGACTTGAAGGTGGAAGATGATTTAACACTAGAGTGCCCAAAAATTTGCACTCAATGATGTGGTGGTTGGTTGTGTAGGGAATGGGCTTAAAGATTCCATTTGGAGAAATTATGGATAGTTGTTGGAGATTGGCTTAAAGATGCCATCTGAAGGTGATTGTTGACGAAAATTAGACTAAGTCTAAACTTGACTTCAACTCGAAAAGAATCAGAATAAATCTTGGAGCGATTTATTTAATCTAGAAGAAACGTCTACCAGAAAGAATCAGGATAAAAAATTAAGATATTTAAACTGAACCAGTAGATGTCTTGAATTTTCTTTAACTGGAAAGAATCAGAATAAATCTTGGAGCGACTTATCTGAACCATGGAAAATGTCTACGGGAAAGAATCAGGATAAAAAGTTGAGAGATTTAAATTGAACCAGTAGAGGTCTTGGATTAAATTTGACTGGAATGGAAATCAGAAGAATCTTAGGATCGATTCAACTGAACCAGAAAAAAGTCTTGGAATATCTTCAACTGGAATATAAATCAGAGAGATCTTAGTGTCGATCTGACTGGACCAGAGAAGGTCTTGGATTAACTTTGACTGGAATGGAAATCAGAAGAATCTTAGGATCGATTCAATTGAACCAGACAAAAGTCTTGGAGTATCTTCAAATGAAATATAAATTAGAGAGATCTTAGTGTCGATCTGACTAAACTAGAGAAGGTCTTGAATTTTCTTTAACTGGAAAGAATCAAAATAAATCTTGGAGCGATTTATCTGAACTAGAGAAAGTGTCTACGGGAAAGAATTAGGACAAACCGTTGAGAGATTTAAACTGAACCAATAGAGGTATTTTTTGATAATGATGTGTGATGAAGGAATCTGAGACGATTGCTACTCCAAAAAGATGATGAAGGAATCTTGGACGATTTCTACTCCAAACAGATGATGAAGGAATCTTGGATGATTACTACCTCAGCAAAACGATGAAGGAATCTTGGACAATTGCTACTCCAAATAGATGATAAAGGAATCTGAGATGATTACTACTCCAAAGGACGATGAAGGAATCTTGGAAGATTACTACTCCAAAAGTATGATGATCTTTGTCTGTTGATTGACCTTTCCTGAAAGGTAAAGAGTTAGTTGTATGCAATGTCATGATGTATGCATTGCGTAATGATGTTCTCAAAATAAATGAGATTTGTGTCGTATGCACTTGTCATGTATGTAAATAGGATGTATGGAATGCGAAATTTTGATGAATGTATTTTTTTGTCTGGGAACATAAATCCTTGACAAATGCTGGGGAGTCATTAAATTCTGGACTACTGTTAAAGAGTAGGTGTGTCTTCAAACTTTTCTTAGAATGTTTCCACCAAGGATTCCTGTTTTGTTGTTTGAGGAGAACTTCGCTGGGGAATGTTGAAAACTCTGTGGAGAGTGTTAATTCCTGTTTAGGGAAAAAGAGTTCGGGAATCTCAATTTTCCGTTGCTCTACTGGGGAGTCGAAGTTGAACTGATATATGGTCGGGTCCAGGCTTTACAGTAACTTTCTAGGAATTATAGAGTAGTCTACTCTGAAAGAGGAGTTGTGGTCCTTTGATTTGTAGTAGTCGAAGAGGCCACCTCAAGCTGGGGAATCCTGCCGTTTATTGGGGAAATAAACTTTGTTTCTTAGTATGTTGGAGAGGCGGCGACTTCACTGGCAAAAATCCTCGAGGATTCTTGAAATCGACTCAGCTGGTGAGAAGTTTTCAGAGATTGAAACTCTGGCTGGGAGTCATCCTATGAGAAGGATTTCGGGGAGATTTATCACTGCCCTAGTAACAAGTGTTTGTGGCACTGCCAGGAAATGTTTGACTGTACGTAACCCTTTGTCGGGATTCACTTTTAATGCCCCGAGTGATTTAGATGGAGACTTGCCCCTGGTTATTCTTCACTTCTTGAGAGATTTCTTGGAATCTTGACTGAACTTCCCCAGGTGTGCTGGATAGTGACATGTCATGCCCCCCTTTTTGATAGGAGATTTGTCGTTGGAAGTTTCATCCCAATTGAAGTGATTTTATTCACTGAGAGAGCTTTCATTCATTGCATATTCGTTGTGTGAATTTCTCTGTTGTTAAACAAATAGCCATATGCAAACAACGATATTCAAATAAATGAAAAGTTTATGCTTGTCTTGAAAATTTGAAAATGTGTTTTAGCAAGTAATTAAATTTTGTAAGAATAATGAATTCAACTCAGAATTTAGAGTAAAGCTTTACAGGAGTCAGGATACCTTTTGTAACAGTATGCTTTCGAACTAACCCATGCTCCAATTAGGACTTTTAAAGGGTTGTAACATGGCTTGGTTCACAGTTTAAGAAATAAAGGATAAGGCTCAAAGTGTATTTGTACCCGCTCGTTCTTCGTGAGGTTCTTCAGTCTTAAACTCAGCTAATTGTGTGTTTGAACTCCAATTGAGTCTGGAATGACATTTTGGTGATGGTTCAGACAAGTTAAGTTTGTCGGAAAGCAGTCATTTTTTGAAACATTTTTCATGTTTTTGAGGATTTGTAGTGACCTATTTCTTTTGATTTATTATCCCTGGTTTTTTCCTGACTGTTCTTGTTTTGAGATTACAGTCAGCGGGATGCCCCAGTTTTTCTTAAGTCTCCTTCGTAGGTTTTGACTTAGTGGGATTTTTCTTGGGAGATAATGACTGCCTATTCGGTAGGGAACCATCATTGTCTTTTGGTTCCGGAGGAATGTTTTGGATGTCGCTCGTTGTATTACGAGATGAGAGTTTGCGATTTGAACACGCATTTGAATTAAATGAGAGACTACCCTGCCCCAGGTTTTGATTGAAGGTTTCAATTTGTGTAAAAAAGAAAAACTTCTACTTCTTTGGCTCGAAGAGGGTTGACTAGGGATTATCTTCCTTATAACTCCAGTGCTTAGGATTTGAAAGAACGCCTGTATATCGTCAGTAAGGTCTTTCCAAAAGCATACTGTATGAGATAAATGCATTATTTTCATCATCCTCCCTCTAAAGGCTTGTAACTTTTAGCAAGAGTTAAATGTCATAAAGAAAGTAGAAATCATAGTTTAAATATAGTGAAAACGAATGGATGAATTCAAGACAAACATATGCAATACTTTAATGAAACAGAGTTTGACATTAATAGATAATTGTTTGAATAACAAAAGGAATTATAATTGAAAATTCGAAATAAACAAGACTCTCTCAATGAACTTGTCACTTTAGGTGGTGAGCCTTTGAGAGACGGCAGAAGAATTCAGTCTGGCCATCTTGTGTGAACTCCAACATTCCTTTGTCGATCAGGTTTTAAATCTTGTACTTCAGCGCCCAACAATCGTTTGTATCATGGCCAAGACTATTGGAATGATAGGCACACCTGGCATCGGTATTGTAGCTGGGAGAAAAAGTTTTGGGATTTGGATGAGGTCTTATTGGTGTAATTAAATTCATCCTCAACATGTGTTGCAAAGCTTGAGATAGTGGTATGTTGATGTTGGTAAACTGTCTTTTGGGCTTGTTTTGCCTTTGTTGATTTTCCGGTTGATGTTGACGAAGTCCTTGTTGGGCTGGTGACGTGGAAGCAATTTGGGAAGGTCTTATCTCCCTCAAACCAGCTTCTTGTCTCATGGGGGGCTGAATGATGACTTGATCCCCAATTCTAGTTGTTTGCCCCATTTGGTTACATCCGTCTTGACGAAGCTTGTTGATGAGGACTCTCAACTCTTCTTTTCCCTAAGCCAAGTTTTGGATGAGATCCATTTGGCCCACTAGTTATCCCATCATCTGGACTTTCATTACGGTTATCTCAATTTGTAGCCGCTCCAAATGGTCATCTTTGTCATCCCCATGATTTCCCATTACCATGCCCCTTGTGAGGAGCGCTTTCACCTCTTCTTGTCCCTTGGATAGGTTCAAGAACATATCTTATAGTTGAGTGTTTTGAGCCTGGATGTCCTTGATGGTCTATTCTAGGGCCATCTCTTGCTGAAATAAACAGTAGGAAGATAAGAAGACATGTATGGGAGAAACATGTCATGATATGATGCATGATATGTGGATGCATGTTTTCAAGGATCTCGCGGGGTAAATGATAGTAGTCACTTACAACTTTGATTGGAGAAATTTGTATCGGTGGATTAAGCTCACCATGCCAAGTGGGTTGTAGCCTTTGACTCAAGTTGTTGTACTTTATCTTTGACGGTGTTTGGTTAGAGGAAAATAAATCCTCTTGCCCCTTGATAGACGTCTGGTTCGACATGACCTTGTATCACAGGCCCTTGAGATCCTTGAAATGTTTATTGAAAATGCTATGGTATGATGTTATGATGTTAAGTACAAGTATGCAAAGTAAGCAAGTTGTCATGTACAAATAGTCACATACATATAAAGAAAATAAGTCCTTATGTTTAGGCTTGCATGGGTTTTAAGGTAGTACTCTCTTAAAGTTGGATTGGTTCAACCTGTCCTATAAATAGTAACTGGGTTATAAGGGATCCCAATATCACTGACCTTTCCCACAAGCTTCGTTCGATAGGCGATTGACTCGCAACCAAACAAAACTCAGGAGTCAAGTCTTAATGAGTGTAGCATCAGGTATCTGTCGACCTTGGGAATACACCAAAGACGACTATCTCGCTACGTCCTAATGGAAAAGTTGTTCGTTTAAAGGTTCTAAGGTCAGTTGACGCTTTATGACACCACACAGTGGCCCTGTATTCTCCTTGATTAACTCAAGGGCTACCGGTACTGTGATACGGTGGCAGAACCGACTGTTAATACTGGTTTGCATTTTGTATTTGCAAATGTCGTGGTAAGCAAGAGTCTCCACCAAATTTTATTTCATCCAACTAAGGAAAAGGAAAAAGAACAGAAAAAACCTTTTTTCGAGATATTTCTGAGTACGGGGGGTAGATTATAGAAAGGGAAGGTGTTAACACCCTTCCTTTCCGTGGTTTTCCACGGGCTCTAAGGTAGTTGCTCATTTTTCAAATTGCTTGTGTAACACCCCAATTCTACCCCAAGCAAATTATGCGAGATAAATCAGAGTTATAAAATTTCATTCATACAAACGAATCGGGATGTCACAAATTCATTGCATTCATCGTGGATATATAACACTGATAATAAAACATCAGATGAACCATCAACATAGAATCTTTAATAAAATAATTCAACAACTACGCAGCGGAATTCTTCAATAACATCTTTAAATAAAATAGCAACTTCGAAACATCTCATATTTAAAAATAATCAATTTAAGGTTCAACAACTAAAAATCAGCAATCAAAAATCAGCAAGCGTTCATCCCCCCGAGTGTTATATATCAGAGCAATGACACTGACTCGATCTATTGAAGGTATACAGCCTTCACTCGCGATTACCTGCACGTTACTAACATAAGGGCAACATTCAAACAGAAGGGGTGAGATATCTAACAATATAATAAAGCGCATGATAATTAATATATTAAATCAGATCAATAATGTCACCACTTCTCATCTCATTATCAACAATAATTACAGCATATATACTCGTTCATCAACATCAAATACACTTCATTACCCAATCATATAATGTGACTCAAAACTATGCAAATGCATGTGGTACCACTGGAGCAAAACTTCCATCTCAAAAATCTGCCAATTAATAGAGGCATCAACAAGGCATAGCCTTCATCTCAAAATTTGCCAATCCAGGCCATCTCAACGAGCATAAGCTCCATCTCAAAAATGCAATGTATGCGACTCTTCATGAATTTAATATCAACATCTGAATCATCTCAAAACACAAAATCTCATAAACATCTCAAAACAACAACATCTCATAAACATCTCAGAACAACAACATCTCAATCATCTCAAAATAACAACATCTCATAAACATCTCAAAACATCTCAATTACAGCATCTCATAAACATCTCAAAATAATTTATTAAACATCACTTATTTATCAAATGTCACTTGTTTATCATAAATTATCAAACACCACTTTATTAATAACATCTCACTAATACTCGGCTGTATATTAATACTATAGTAATCCATATTGTTATTCTGCTAATTTATGTCGTTACTGCCACTAATCCTACTGTCATAATTCTAACAGCAGCCTCTAAACATCTCATATTCATCATTCTGTCCAAAATCTAGCATAACTGTCATCTACGGGAATTAATTCTAAATCTTAGATTGGTTACTAGGATTACACCTCTTCATCATCATTTAAATCATCTAGAATAAAGTTCATCGCGTTAGCTAATCAACGCTTCGAACGGAATCTCAAACAGAATCCTACAACTCAAGTTACAGCAATTTAAAAACTGATTCTGTCAAAATTAGTCAGTATGGGTCGACACGAAACTCTATGGATCGACACGTAATGATTCTCCTGCACAGCATGAGTCGACACATCCTCCTCATGGATTGACTCATCCTGCTTCAAATCACAGCATGTATCGACACATGCACCTTACCGATCGACTCATCCTGAGTCTTGCAACTAACATGTATCGATGCAAGCCCTGCATGCATCGACTCATCCCGAGTCTAACATCGCCTATGTATCGACTCATCCAGCTTGAGATCGACACATCCTGGTTCCTCCTGCATAATTTTCTGCGTTTTCTACTGTAATTCACTACGGGAATCTAATTACAGTCCTACAAACCTCATTATAATCATGGTAATTCATCACTTAACATCATACTCTATTACTCCCTCGATCAAACAACATGATAACGTCATTATTCATCAAGAATTCATCAATGTTCACCATACATCATTCATAACACATCTGATTCAAGAACAAGCAGCAATTACATCTAACCCTATATATCAAACATCATGAACCCAATTATAAATCCAGAACCCCACCCTTACCTTAGATCGAAGGTCGCTCTATAATTTCCGGGTTGCATCTTTATTCTTGTTGTTTCCTTCTAATTCCAGCAGCTTCACGTTCTTCACAATCCTTATTTTCTTCTTACTGCTTACTCCTTCTATTCTTTCTCACAAATAATATAATAACCTAATATTATTATATTATTCCTTAGTGGGCTCCAAACTTACACCCCCTTATTACTTCCACTCACACAATATAGGCCCATATTAAATAATATTAACTTCAAATATTATTTCACCAAATAATAATATTATACCTCTAATATATTATTATTTCTCCACTTAATAAAATAAAATCTAATTTAATAATAACATATCTTCACAAATATTCCAAAAATAATTTAATTAAATAGTTAATTAAATTACAGGCGTTACAACTCTCCCCCACTTAGAATATTTTCGTCCTCGAAAATTTACCTCAAACAAAAAATTCAGGATAGGAGTCTCACATCTTGCTCTCCAACTCCAAGTCATGCTTTAACCAGCAACTCCTATCCAAACCACTTTAACCAAGGCAATCTCTTTGCCCCTCAGAGTCCTCATTTCACGATCTGCGATCTGTACATGCATCGTCTCCACCAGAAGATTATCCCGTACTTGCACATCGTCCATATGAATCACATGAGATGGATCTGAAATATACTTCCGAAGTTGTGACACATGAAACACATCATGCAAATTCGAATGATTAGGCGGTAAAGCCACTCTATAAGCAACATTCCCCACTTTCTTCGAAATCTGATACGGTCCAATAAAACGAGAAGTGAGCTTCTTAGACGTCAGCGCTCGCCCAACACCAGTCACATGTGTAACTCTCAAAAACACATGATCACCAGCTTGGAATTCTAAATCTTTCCTTCGCTTGTCATGATAAATCTTATGTCTACTTTGTGAAGCTTTCATCTTTTCTCGAATCAACTTCACCTTCTCAGTAGTCTCACGAACAAGTTCAGGTCCAAGTACTACTCTTTCACCAGATTCATGCCAACATAACGAGGTTCTACATCTTCGACCATACAACGCTTCAAAAGGTGCCATCCCAATACTGGAATGGTAACTGTTATTATATGTGAATTCTATTAACAGAAGATGAGTATCCCACGAACCTCCCTGATCGAGAACACATGCCCTCAACAAGTCTTATAACGATTGAATCGTCCGTTCAGTCTGACCATCTGTCTGAGGATGATACCCTGAACTCAACCTCAACTTAGAACCCAACGCTTCTTGCAAATTCTTCCAAAATCAGAAGTAAATCTTGGATCTCTATCTGACACAATGCACAAAGGAACACCATGCAGCTTCACGATCACACTAATATAAATCTCAGCCAACTTCGACACTGGAAAACTGATGTTAATAGGAATAAAATGAGCTGACTTCGTAAGCCTATCAACAATCACCCAAATCGAATCATGCCCTCTTGAAGTACTAGGCAACCCCATCACAAAGTCCATTGAAATGCTATCCCATTTCCATTCTGGAACTTCCAACGGTTGCATCAATCCTGCAGGCTTCTGATGTTCAACTTTTGACTTCTGACAAGTCAAACATGCATACACAAAATGAGCCACATCACTCTTCATCCCAGGCCACCAAAACAAACCTCTTAAATCTTGATACATCTTAGTAGCTCCTGGATGAATACTCAACTTACTTCTATGACTCTCTTCAAGTATCACTTTCTTCATCTCAGCATCATCAGGAATACAAATCCGGTTACGAAATCTCAGCACACCCTGCGCATTTAGCTTAAAATCACTATTCTCATATTGATCAGTCTCAACCATCAAATCTACCATTTTCACATCCAACTTCTGAGCTTCTTTGATACTATCTAGAAATTCATTATTAATCTTCAACATACCCAACATAACACTTTGCGGAGTAACCTCACAAACTAAGCTCATATCTCTGAACTGCTCAATCAATTCTAACTCTTTAATCATCATTGCTGACATATGTAAAGTCTTTCAACTCAACGCATCAGCTACCACATTCGCCTTTCCTGGATGATAATTCAAACTGAAATCATAATCCTTTAACAATTCTAATCATCTTCGTTGCCTCATATTCAACTCCTTCTGATCAAATAAATACTTTAAGCTCTTATGATCACTAAACACTTCAAATCTAGAACCATAAAGATAATGCCTCCAAATCTTCAACACAAAAACAACAGCAACAAGCTCTAAATCATGCGTAGGATAGTTCTTCTCATGAGTCCTCAACTGCCTCGACGCATAAGCAACTACCTTACCATTCTGCATAAGCACACCTCCTAAACCCATCTTGGAAGCATCACAATACACCACAAAAGGCTCTCCTGGATTAGGCAACGTTAAAATCGGAGCCGACGTCAACCTCTTCTTCAATTCCATAAAACTTTCTTCGCACTGAACATCCCATACAAACGCTCTACCTTTACAAGTCAACTTAGTCAACGAAAGTGACAACTTAGAAAACTCGTCAATAAACCTTCTATAATAACCAGCTAATCCCAAGAAGCTTCTAATCTCAGTAGCTGACTTTGGAGTTTCCCATTACAACACAACATCAACCTTCGATGGATCTACAACAATGCCACTACCTGAAATCACATGACCAAGAAAACTAACCTCTTTTAACCAAAATTCACACTTGGACAGTGTGATCGGTGGATCTGGAACTGACTGTTTAACGCTGGTTCACGAAATGTCGCGGAAGCAAGAGTCGCCACCGTCTTTTATTTTCTCCAAATGGAAAGGACAAAAGCACAGAAAAATTCCTTATAGAGATTGCTCTCGGTTCGGGAGGTAGGTTATAGAAAGGGAAGGTGTTAGCATCCTTTCTATCCATGGTTATCCATGGGCTCTTAGATACTTGCTCATTGTGTTTTCAAAAATGGTTTGTTTGCTTTTCAATTGTGGGTTTTAAAAAGTCTCTTTGATAATTTCAGTTCGACTCTTGTATCGGTCCTCAAGAGTGTTTGAAAAATTGCTTTCGAAAGCTTTTTGAAAAGGTGTCGGTATGAAAAGTATTTTTGATTTGTTTTTGAAATTAGAGCAAGTATCTAGAGTCGTCTACCTACCCTAAGGAATTCGTTTGTGTAAATGTCCTTTAAAGTAGTGCCATCCCACCATTGAGAGGTAGGTAGCACCACCGTTGGAGGTGTTCGGGTCAATTCGAGGTTCGGGACATGGTGATCACCGGAGCAATAGGAAGACACCTTAGAAGCTACCCTCATGCCAGGTTCCCGGATCATGAGGACTTACTAAAACATCCTCTACTCGACGATCACCTTTCGAGAGGCAAGGCAACAGTGAGGCGTACCCTAGGGTGGTGTGTGATTTGTGTGTCGTTTTCAGTTATTTTTGTCTTGTCATGTCATGGGTGATCTACGCTTTTGTTTTTATTTTAACATTCATTCTTGCATGCAATTTATTAGCAGTTAAAAAAAGTTGCGAGAAATATAAAGTTCCTAAACTATTACAAAGGCGCGGGTCCACATCGCCAAATTAAATCCAGGACCCGATTTGACATAAAATAAAAATGCGAGAAATATAAATGTTTAATTTACACGGCTTTGGGAGAATTACATTAATATTTAAAAGAAGGAATAAGAATAAAATGCGCGAAGAGAATAAAAATCGGGAATGCGAGGGCGTTGGACCCTTTTTAATGAAATTAAATTACGACTTAACAAATTAATTAAATTAAAATAAAAAAGAAAAGATTTTTGAGTTTTTGGTATTTATGATTTTTTTTATGAGAGAATTAAATGAAATTAAAAATTTAATTAACCCTAATTCTACAATTTTTATTTATTAAGAAAAATATTAAAATTGAATCTAAAATTAAACCTAATTAATTAATGCAATTTTATTTACAAAAATAAATATTTAATAATTAATCATGGTGAGAGAAAAAAGAAAAAGAATGAAAAAAAATACTCAAAACCCTAATTCTACACTTTTTTTAATTTATTAAGGAAAATATTTGAATTAAACCTAAATTTAAAAAGCTAAATTAATTATTGAGATTTATTTACAAAAAATAATATTTAAATAAAATATATTTTTATTTTTGTCTTTTCTGATTTTTGTTATTTTTTTATATTATGGAAATAAATTAATTTAAAGATTAAAATGGAAATTAAACAAAACAAATAAAATAGCAAAATATGAAAAAGAATAAAAAAGCAAACCATGGGGGGTTCTGTCCCCAAACTGGAGGTATGACCCAATAATTCTGGCCCAATGTTTAAGGCCTTTGTTGACTTCTGGCAATTACATGTGGAATCGTTGACTGATGCACATGGTACCCTTCAAACGTTGGCCTTTGGATTGCCCTCAGTGCCCATGTGGCGCTCTTGGATTGTGGACGTATAGTGGGCACTTGGAAGCGAGCTACACAGGAACGTGGTTAGAAGAAAAATATGAAATAAGAAAGGGGGGCCTGGGGATCGAACCCAGGTCCCGTTGCTTACCAATGCACATGCTTGCCAACTGATCCAACTAAGCGCTTTGTTTATTATATGACAACAAATCAATATGAGCTAAAACAAGGGTTAGTGGAAGATTTTAGCGCGAAATTCAAATGAACCACTCGTTGGCCTACACATCATCATCTTCTCCAATTATGCCTGAAACAGAAAAAGGTTAGCGGGGGTTTTAAACCCCCCCCCAAAATGCAAGCTTTTCAAAAATAGCGATTAGCCCATCTTGCTATATAAATTGGGCGCGATTAGTGCATTATGTTCGTCCAAGCTTCCTGAGTTCAGTCATGGTATCGGGAAGTCCCAATTTTACAGTATTCAAAAATGCCCAATTTGAAGCTTGAAGAACCCTAGCGTGCTTCCATGGTGATTTCGTGTATGGGTGAGGAAAACTCAATTAAACAACAGGGTTAGCTTCAGAATTATAAGAACAATACAAAACAAGCATTAAAACTGAAAATCATGGCATGTATGATGAAATACGATTATGCAAAAAAAGTGATATAGTCTGACTTCTAATTACCAATTCTTGATGTTAGGATTGATGATTTTGATTCAGGCACGTTCCTTGAAGCCTCAGGAACACAATAGGATGGTTTTCTTGCCTTGAAAAGCCTTGGAATCACGTTTTCAGTTTTAGAATTTTTTCACAAAAAGTGCAAACTTGTTCTTGAGAATAGGCGCAACTTGGAGCTCTTTAGCATTAGGGTTTGCTTCTGGCTTATGTATGGAATGATTAGGGTAAAGATTTTGATCCAAAAACCCTTTGCATTGATGGAAAGATATTTGATTTTCATGGCATATATTTTCAAATCTTTTCCATGCATATTTGATTCCAATCATGGCAAGACCTTCCACTTTTGATTATGCACGAATCTTGAGTGTCCAATGAGAGTTTATTCTGCACAAAAAGATTTGATTACATTGGTTTAGTATTTTTTCCACATTTTAATTAATTAAATGAATTAATTGTAATTAAAAATTCAAATAAATAATAAAAATGATGAAAAAAATACCTTTTGGGCCAAATGGTCGTGCATATGCTTTGGATGATCAATCTTGGAAGAAAATGTGGCCCATTAGCAATTTTAAGACATTTGAAGCAAAGTTGAGTTTTCAAAATATCCAAAAATTTCCCAACTTCCACAAGGCATATCTTGCTCAATTTTTAAGCTTTGATCATATTATTGGACATTTTGGAAAGGTCTTGAAGTCCTCTAACCAATGCCTTTGGTCCCATGTCATTTTGATTTACCAATCTCAAGTTATGGTCTTTGACTTAAAGTGCCTTTTTGTTGACTTTTGAAAATGACCTATAATGTTGAAATTGATAACTTTTTGTGAGAGCATTTCTTGGACTTGAAGTGTGAAGAGGAGTTGTAGGAAATGTCTTTCTCTTCAAAATGAGCTTTGGATGGAATTTTTCTGATAATCCATGTGGAAGTTATGCCTTGGTCAAGTTACAGTTGACTTTTTCAACTGTCCAAATATGGAAACTTTTGCATCTTGAGACTTTTTGAGCCAAGCTTTGAAAATCATGATCACGAATTGATCAAATGATGTTTGTGGCCTCAAAATAAGATGTTGACCAAAAATTTGAACTTTTGACTGTCAAATGACCATTTTGCCCCTACAGTTGACTGTAGGGCAATTAGGGTTTTTGACTGTGCATTTTTGTGCTGTAAGTCTTGAAACTTGATATGAGGATTCTTGACCATGTTTATAGGCATGTGGGACTTGATTGGACCCTTGGAAACTTTAATTACTTTGCTAGAACCAAAACCCTAGTTTTTGACTATTAGGAGGCCCTTGAACTGTGCAACCCTTGGGGAGATTTTGAAGCATTGACTTGGCAAATCTTGAAGAATATGGGAGGGCAAATTTTGGGGTACAACAGTTGCCCCTGTTCAATCTTCTTAGACCTGAGGATGCAGATTGGCTGACGTGCCTTTCGTAATCCGAAGGTGGAAGATGATTGAACACTAGAGTGCCCAGAAATTTGCGCTCACATAGTAATGTGATGGTGGGAATGGGCTTACAGATGCCATTTGGAGATTGATGGATAGGATGATGGGCTTATAGATGCCATGCTAAGAGATGATATGTGGATGGGCTTATAGATGCCATCTGGATGTCGATTGCGTAAGAGTTTCCTTAGCGAGAACTTGCGTACCTACAAAAGAAAAATGAGTACCTGGCATGTTATAGGAGCTGGTCTTCAAACTCTTTGTATAGATGTGTCCTGACTGGTTACAGGAGCTGGATCTGGATCTTCAAACGGTGATGAATGAACCAGGGATGGTTACTACCTCAACAGGAACGCTGAGAGAACCTTGGACGATTACTAACCCAACAGGAACGCTGAGAAAACCTTGGACGATTACTACCCCAACAGTATCGCTGAGATAATCTGGGGACGATTACTACCTCCGCAGTAACGGGGAGAGAACCATAGGCGACTTCAACCTCAACAGTAACGTTGAGAGAATCCTGGACGACTTCAACCTCAACAGTAACGTTGAGAGAATCTTGGGACGATTACTACCTCCGCAGTAACGGGGAGAGAACCATAGGCGACTTCAACCTCAACAGTAACGCTGGGAGAATCTTGAGATGATTACTACCTCAACAGTAACGCTGAGAGAATCTTGGGCGACTTCTACCTCAACAGTAACGCTGAGAGAATCTTGGGCGACTTCAACCTCAACAGTAACGCTGATAGAATCTTGAGATGATTACTACCTCCGCAGTAACGGGGAGAGAACCATAGGCGACTTCAACCTCAACAGTAACGCTGAGAGAATCTTGGATATCTTCTACTAAGTCTTTATCAGGAAAATCTGTTAGGGGTCGATTTAGCTGGACTAGAGAAGGCCTTTGACTGGATAAGAAACAGAAAAATCTTAGGGTCGATTTAACTGAACCGGTCTAGGTCTTGAAATCTTCAACTGGATAAGAAACAGGGAGATCTTAGGGTCGATCTGACTGAACCAGAGAAGGCCTTTGACTGGATAAGAAACAGAAAAATCTTAGGGTCGATTTAACTGAACCGGTCTAGGTCTTGAAATCTTCAACTGGATAAGAAACAGGGAGATCTTAGGGTCGATCTGACTGAACCAGAGAAGGCCTTTGACTGGATAAGAAACAGAAAAATCTTAGGGTCGATTTAACTGAACCGGTCTAGGTCTTGAAATCTTCAACTGGATAAGAAACAGGGAGATCTTAGAGTCGATCTGATTGAACCAGAGAAGGCCTTTGACTGGATAAGAAACAGAAAAATCTTAGGGTCGATTTAACTGAACCAGACTAAAGTCTTGAAATATAGCTGAGAACTTAACTGGATCTTTCCTTAAAGGTAAAGGTCAGTCATATGCAATGCATGATATGGATCAAGCAATGATGTTCTCAATATAAATGAGATTTGTAAGATATGATGCGTATATGCGTGCTATAATGTATGGAAGTGCGATGTTTATGAATGTATCTTTTTGTCTTAGGAAAAAAAATCCTTGACGGGTGCCGGGAAGTCACTCCTGGGCTGATGTTTGAAGAACAGATTTTTGCTTCCGCTGGGGACGATAGTTGCAAGAATACCGGTAGGAGAAGATAACTCCGTTGGGGAATAAACTTGGCGAATGAATTACTCTGCAGGGAGAAAAGTACTCTAGCGATCTTGCTGGGAAACAATACTCTGTGGGGAGAGAAGTACTCTGTTGAAATGTTGATGGTAACTTCGATGGGGATACCATTGATGCGTTGGAAGTGTTAATAGACTTCGCTGGGGATAAGAAGACTTCGCCGAGGACGATCTTTCCGTGGCTTTTGGCTGAGGATAACCCAGTTATATCCTGGTAGGGAAATAACTCTTTGAATAAGGCCGGGCGACACGTTCGTGCTCTGCGAGGACAAGCTTCCAGAATCTACTGGGGATAAGCTTACTGCTTGGGGAGATGGATCCCAACTTTCCTTGGGAAACTGGATTGGACTCTCCTGGGGAAGTTTTGAACTGTACCGGGGAGGTGACTCCATTGAATGTCTGGTATGCCGCCGGGGAACAATCTTTAGACCAAGACTGCCAGGGATGCTTGTTAAGAATGCATGTACTGGGGAATGCTGAGATCTGCGGGAGGATACCCAACTTCCTTAAGTTTGATAATAGCTTTGCTTGGGGAGAGTGAACTGACTTGCTGGCTCACTCTCTGGGGAATTAAAATATCTGGTTATGTTCTTTAGCTGAACTTACCTTGGTACCTTGGAGGACAGAACAATTAGATTGCTTAGACAATTCTTTATTGCCCCTGTTTCTGATGTTACCTGTAATTAATCCTTTGTTTCGTATGCAAATATTCATGAGTTAGCAAATTATTGTCAATGCATATATCACAAATTGAACCTTGGACGTTCTTCGCAAAACAAAACAGAAAAGGAAAAACAATTGGCAATTTTAACTGAAAAGTGTATTTATATTGATTTTGAATTTACCTGTAAATAGGCGTTTATGTACAGGAGGCTGACGTCCTAGTAAGAGAACGCCGCCGAACAAGAGAGTTTATACAAATTTGTACAAGAGAAAATAAAACAGTTGTGTGAAATGAATGATCCCACTGAGTTTCAACTCTGCAATTGCCTTTATATCTCCGAGCGTCTCATCACTTGATGACCTTAGTTGAAGATGAAGCTGACTGATCGATGCTGTCTGAGCTTGATGTAGATACCGGATTCTGGATGCAAAGTGATCCAATGAGACATAGTATTACGCTTTATCCCTAACTTTTGCCTGGACCGCCCTTTCGGGTTTTCAGTCCACCGGGATACCCATTTTTGCCCAAGCCGCCTTTTCAGGTTTTCGACTTGCCGGGTGTACAAATTTTTTCATTTCATCCCTTCATTTTGCCCGAACCCTTTTGGTTCTCCGGGAAGCCCTAATTTTTGCCTAGGCATGTCAGCCTAGCGGGTCTTTTTCATGCGTAGTATCTTTTTACTATGTCTGCATTGGCGGGGTGAGGAAGGTCGTCACCATCCATGTTGGTTAGAATCATGGCTCCTCCTGAGAACACATGTTTAACCACAAATGGCCCTTCGTACGTAGGGGTCCATTTGCCCCTTGGATCACTCTGAGGAAGGATGATTCACTTGATTACCAGATCCCCAACTTGATATTCCTGTGGTCTGACCTTTTTGTTAAATGCCCTGATCATCCGTTTCTGATACGTCTGAACATGACTTATAGCAGCAAGTCTCTTTTCATCAATAAGGTTTAATTGATCAAGTCGTGTCTGGATCCAATCATCTTCGTTCAGATCTGCATCCTTCATTATCTGGAGAGAGGGTATTTGCACTTCGATCGGTAAGACTGCCTCCATGCCGTAGACCAAGGAGAAAGGAGTTGCCCCGGTTGACGTCCTGGCTGAGGTACGGTACCCATGTAGAGCGAACGGTAACATCTCGTGCCAATCTTTATAAGTCACTATCATCTTCTGCATGATTTTCTTGATATTTTTATTTGCTGCTTCTACAGCCCCATTCATCTTCGGTCTGTAAGGAGAAGAGTTATGGTGCTGTATCTTAAACTGCTCGCAGAGCTCATTGATCATCTTGTTATTGAGATTGGTACCGTTGTCTGTAATAATTCTCTCTGGGACACCGTATCGACAGATCAGATTGTGCCGAATGAACCGTGCCACAACAGTCTTGGTTACTGTAGCGTAGGAAGCTGCTTCAACCCACTTCGTGAAGTAATCAATGGCTACCAGGATGAAGCGATGCTCGTTGGACGCTGTAGGTTTAATCTCACCGATCATATCTATGCCCCACATTGCAAACGACCAAGGCGCAGTCAGAACATTTAGAGGAACTGGAGGAACATGCACCTTGTCTGCATATATCTGGCACTTGTGGCATGTCCGAGAATGTTAATAGCAGTCAGCTTCCATTGTGGACCAGAAATACCCTGCCCGAAGGATTTTCTTTGCCATAGTGTGTCCACTAGAATGTGTTCCGAAGGTCCCTTCATGTAGCTCTTCCATGATCCTTTCTGCTTCAGTCTTATCCACACAACGCAGTAAGGTCGAATCATGGTTTCGCTTATACAGGATGCCGTTGCTAAGGAAGAACTTTGCTGCGAATCTTCTCAGGAACTTCTTATCATTGACAGATGCACCTTCAGGGTATTCCTGAGCTTCCAGATATCTCTTCACCTCATGGTACCAAGGCTTCTCAGTCACCAATTCAGTCTCGAGATCACAACAGTATGCCGGTTCGTCCAGTTTCCAGATGATGATCCGGGGAGCCTCATTATCCCATTTGACTTTGAACATGGAAGACATCGTAGCTAACGCGTCTGCCAGCTGATTCTCCTCTCTTGGGAAATGTTCAAAGGTTATCTTCGTGAAGTGGGGGATCAATGTCAACACACATTCTCTGTAAGGAATAAGGTTCGGATGTTTCGTATCCCACTCTCCTTTGATCTGATTGATCACAAGAGCGGAATCTCCGAAGACACTCAGAAACTTGATCCTTAAGTCAATCGCAGCTTGAAGACCCATGATGCATGCCTCATACTCCGCCATGTTGTTGGTACAGTTGAAACACAGCCGGGCAATGAGTGGAGTATGAGTGCCTTGAGGAGATATGATCACAGCGCCGATACCGTTACCCAAAGCATTGGAAGCTCCGTCAAAGTGCATAGACCATCGGGATCCTTCTTCAGGTCCTTCATCCGGTCCAGGTACTTCACAATCAGTCACAATCATGATGCTCTCGTCTGGAAACTTGAAGTTCATTGACTGATAGTCGTCTACGGCCTGATGTGCCAAGTGGTCTGCCAATACACTTCCCTTGATGGCTTTCTGGGTCGTGTACTGAATGTCGTATTCCGTCAAGATCATTTGCCATCTTGCTATTCTCTCAGACAGAGCAGGCTTTTCGAATATGTACTTTATAGGATCCATTTTTGAGATCAACAAGGTAGTGTGAGTCAGCATATACTGTCTCAGCCGGCGAGCAGCCCATACCAAAGCGCAGCAAGTTTTCTCGAGCAGTGAGTATCGGGTCTCACAGTCGGTAAACTTTTTTCTAAGGTAATAAATGGCATGCTCTTTTCGGCCAGACTCGTCATGCTGCCCCAGCACACACCCCATTGAGTTGTCGAGTACTGTCAGGTATAGTATCAGAGGTCTCCCTTCAACTGGTGGCATAAGGATGGGTGGTTCTTAGAGATACTCTTTGATTCTGTCAAAAGCAGCCTGACATTCATCATTCCAACGTACTACCTGATCTTTCTTCAGCAGCTTGAAGATTGGCTCACAGGTAGCAGTTAGGTGGGAGATGAACCGAGCAATGTAATTCAGGCGTCCTAAAAAGCCTCTGACTTCCTTCTCTATCTTAGGAACTGGCATCTCTTGAATAGCTTTAACCTTGGCAGGGTCCACTTGAATACCCTTATCACTTACAACGAAGCCTAGCAACTTTCCAGATCTTACTCCGAAGGTGCACTTGTTCGGGTTCAACCTCAGTTTGTACAGTTTCAGACGGTCAAACAATTTCTACAGATGATCAAGGTGTTCTTCCTCAGTTTGAGACCTTGCGATCATGTCGTCAACATACACTTCTATCTCATGATGGATCATATCATGAAATAAAGCCACCATGGCACGTTGGTAGGTTGCCCCAGCGTTTTTCAGTCCGAATGGCATGACCTTGTAACAGAAGGTGCCCCACTGAGTAACAAAGGTAGTTTTTTCCATGTCTTCAGGAGCCATCTTGATCTGATTGTAACCTGAAAAACCATCCATGAAAGAGAACACCTTGTGCTGAGCAGTATTGTCAACAAGGACATCAATGTGAGGTAGAGGGAAGTCATCCTTGGGGCTGGCCCTGTTCAGATCCCTGTAGTCCACACACATTCTGACCTTTCCATCTTTCTTAGGTACCGGCACCACATTAGCAACCCACTGAGGGTAAGAAGTTACTGCAAGAAACCCGACATCGAACTGTTTCATAACCTCGGCTTTGATCTTCTCAGACATCTCTGGACGCATACGACAGACCTTTTGCTTAACCGGAGGGCAGTCTTCCTTAGTAGGCAAATGATGGACCACAATATCGGTATCCAACCCGGGCATGTCTTCGTAGGACCAGGCAAAGATCTCCATATAATCATGTAGCATCTGAGTCAACCGTTGCTTCACGCTGAGCTCTAGGTTGGCACCAATCTTAACTTCCTTCCTGTCTTCCTCAGTACCCAGATTTATTATTTCCACTGGCTCTTCATGTGGTTGAATTGCCCTCTCTTCCTGAAGTAACAGTCTTGCAAGCTCGCCAGGCACTTCACAATCATCTTCACCTTCGTCTTTGGCTAAGTTGATCGGATTTTCGAAGTCATAACTGGCAGTAGCAGAGTCGTTACCAGTGAGATCCAGAGTGGATTGAAACCTGTATGAGTGAGTGTGTGTAAATACAGCTGTTTTTGAAATATATAAAGGAAGGAAAGATAGAAAAGGAGCATAAGATTTGGAATGCGAGAAAACGTCCAAGGTCTTTATTCATGATGTATGAAATGACAATTTATATGCCCTCACAAATGAAGCCACGGTGCCCCGGGTAAGACACCGGGCCATAGAGTTTTAATTGTTTATTACAAATAACAAAACATAGGAATTCATTACTTAGTAACAAGAGAAACAGGTAGATTGTCCTTTGCACTCCAATTGCTAGGTCCACTGTCAGTTGCCGGGTAAATCCAGCTATCAAACTCAGCTTCATCCACTTCATCTTCGTCCCCAATAGCATTCACTTCATGAGCAGGCAGGGGAGCTGTCACCATATTAGGCTTCTCAGATGCCTCAAATTGTACCTCCTTGGCGTCAATAAGGTCCTGTAGCTTATTCCTTAATGCCCAACAGTCATCTGTGGAATGCCCCGGGCTATCAGAATGGTAAGCACAGCGGGCATTTGGATTGTATTTGGGAGAAGCCGTATTCACAACTTTCGGGGCCTGTCTGACAGTCACCAAATTGGTGGATAGCAACTGTGGCAAGATTTGCGATAAAGTCATACTCAAACGGGTAAACTCCCTCCTGGGTCTTTCAGCCCTTTGAGGATTGGTTTGCCGGGGAGCGGCAACAGGCTTAGCAATCATCACCGCGTTGACAGATTGGCGGCGCTCAGGCTTCTCTTGTCTTCTAGACCCATATACAGCACTGGCCTCCTTTTTAAAGGGCTTCTTTTCAGAGCTTGACGACGCACCCTTCTGAATTTTACCAGACTTCATCCCAGCCTCTATTCTCTCTCCAGTCAGAATAAGATCAGTGAACCCTGCAGATGAGTTACCAATAAGATGGTTGAAAAATGGCCCAGATAGGGTCCCCAAGAACATGTCTACCAACTCCCGGTCAGTCAACGGAGGCTGCACCCTGCCAGCCAGATCCCTCCACTTCTGTGCGTACTCTTTAAAACCTTCACTTGAACCTAGCGACATACCTTGGAGTTGGGTACGTGTAGGGGCAAGGTCGGCATTATATTGATACTGCTTATAGAAAGCAGTAGCCAACTCCTCCCAGTTATGAACCTTGGTCCCATCCAGCTGATAGAACCATTCGAGATGAGTCCCTGAAAGACTCTCCTGGAAGAAGTGGATCCACAAATTCTTGTCCACTGAGTACGGTTGAATCTTCCGCACATAAGACCTGAGGTGTAGCTTGGGACAAGACGCCCCGTCATACTTGGTAAAGGATGGTGCTTTGAACTTATGAGGAATAATCACACCAGTAGACAAACCCAAGTCTCCGAAATCCAGCCCAGGCACTTGTTGTATCTCCATAGCATTCAGCCTGTCCTCCAACTGCTTGTACCGGTCTTCAGCCGGAGGGTACTGTTCCTCATCAAAATCAGTCTCGTTGTCAGAGACTACCGGACTAGGACCTTTTCCCCCTTGGGGACTGCTCTTGCCTATAGAAGAACCAGCCTCTTCATTCTGCAGAGTGTTGCCAAACCTTCGGCCCGAGTTAAAAAGAACAGTTCTCCTCTTCTTCTTCTTCTCCTTCTTCAGGAGCAAAGCCTTCAGCTCTTCTTGGCCGTGAGCCAAACCCATGATTAGTTCCTGAAATTGCGCATTCTGCGCCTGAAGAGCCTTGATGGACATCTCGGTTGATGATGAGTCAGGATTCATGATGCTGAAATAAACAACGAAGAACAGTAAGCAACCTGAAAAGAAGAAAACCTGCTATGCACATGATGAATGATATGCGTATGATTTATGTTTTCAAAGACAATCAGGAATCAACTTTGTCAACAAAAAGGAACACACTTCATTAGATTCAACTTTGAAACTTAAATTATTCAACAGGTTGCCCTTAGGCGTTACATGAAAGGGAAATACTGAAAAGGGAAATAAAACTGTAAAAGAACATCCAGAGCTCCTTATTGATCCCATGGTCTCCTCTTCTCAGTACGGATGTAGTCATTCAGAGCTCGCTCATTCTCCAACTGCTTTGTCAGCTTCTGGATCTTCAGTTCCTTCTCGTTGAACTTTTCCCGGTAAGAATCCCGTTCTTCTCGCAGTTGCGACCAAGATCTCTTTAATGTCTCATAATCAGTAGGTATCTGAGGAGGGAGGACAGTTGGAGGAGCCCCATCTTTGTCAGGATACTCAAGAATGATGGGTCTGACGGCTTCGTATGGCATACCTAACTTCTGAGCACGGATGCGAACCCATTTGTAGTAGGCTTCCATAGGTAAAGAAGTCTTTGGCCCCAACTCTTGTGGGTCAGCTTTATGAACTTTGTCCCAAGCTTTGATGAACCTACGACGCAGCTCGTCACTATCCACCTGAAACTCAAAACTGATGTGAGGCACCAACATCTCATGGGGGCCTGCTCTTCTAGCTCTTCCAAACTGACGGAGCGCTAGACATGGATTGTAAGAGATTCCTCCTTGAGTACCAATCAAAGGAACATTAGGGTATTCCCCGCAACGATTAATAACAGCTATCTCATCCAAACCTCTGAAAGTCCAAATGATGTCCTTATCAGTGAGAGACATTAACCTATGAGCCCAACCTCTTCCTTCTTGGTTCTTCAGTACGAACTTAGGGAGATGCGAAATAAACCACCTTACCAACAAAGGGATACAACACCATAGGGTTCCTCGTCTTCGGGTAGTACGAGCATGAAGTTGTTGCAGGATATCACCCAAGAGAGTGGGCACAGGATTCTGAGACATAAAGATCCTTATGGCAGTGACATTGATGAAGTTGTCAGGATTAGGGAACAAGACTAGCCCATAGATTAAGAGAGCCAGGATGTCTTCATATGCCCTAAAGTCCAGGTCATTCCAAAAATTGTTAGCCTTGCCAATCAGAAACTTGGCCAAGAAACCCTTAACTCCGCTTCTAGTCACACAAGGCAAGCCCTTAAAGTTTAGGCCAGCATGAGGTCTAGGTACTACCCTCTTTCAGTTTGTTGGTTCATACCTGTCCTATCAAAGTAACCGGGTTCTTAGAGGATCCTAATATCATTGACTACCCTCAATCGATCATAACTCCAGCATCGCAATCTTTTCTTGCGGCCAGAACCATCACGAGAGTTTAGCCTCAATGGGCGTAGCATACTGCTACTGTTCTAATGGCCAAGTTGTGTCAATTAAGGTTCTAAGGTTGTTGGTGCTTAATGACTCCTCAAAAGACCCATATTCTCCTCGTTGCGACACAAGGGATATCGGTACAGACCAAGGTGCCACACCAACGTAGCCACTGCTTCACCCGTGTCGGTCTATGCCGGACAGGTCCCTCACAGCTTATGCTACCTAAACAGGGTATCCCCAGATCCGGGTTAGGATCTTATGTAACTCCCATGCAACCCACAATAGTAAAGCAAGCAAGTCAATACAATTGAAAACACAGTGATCTTAGTCCTAAGGTACACTTCACTTTAAGTAAATTCCCCAGCAGAGTCGCCAGTTCTGTGATCGGTGGATCTGGAACTGACTGTTTAACGCTGGTTCGCGAAATGTCGCGGAAGCAAGAGTCGCCACCGTCTTTTATTTTCTCCAAATGGAAAGGACAAAAGCACAGAAAAATTCCTTATAGAGATTGCTCTTGGTTCAGGAGGTAGGTTATAGAAAGGGAAGGTGTTAGCACCCTTTCTATCCATGGTTATCCATGGGCTCTTAGATACTTGCTCATTGTGTTTTCAAAAATGGTTTGTTTGCTTTTCAATTGTGGGTTTTAAAAAGTCTCTTTGAAAATTTCAGTTCGACTCTTGTATCGGTCCTCAAGAGTGTTTGAAAAATTGCTTTCGAAAGCTTTTTGAAAAGGTGTCGGTATGAAAAGTATTTTTGATTTGATTTTGAAATTAGAGCAAGTATCTAGAGTCGACTACCTACCCTAAGGAATTCGTCTGTGTAAATGTCCTTTAAAGTAGTGCCATCCCACCATTGAGAGGTAGGTAGCACCACCGTTGGAGGTGTTCGGGTCAATTCGAGGTTCGGGACATGGTGATCACCGGAGCAATAGGAAGACACCTTAGAAGCTACCCTCATGCCAGGTTCCCGGATCATGAGGACTTACTAAAACATCCTCTACTCGACGATCACCTTTCGAGAGGCAAGGCAACGGTGAGGCGTACCCTAGGGGTGGTGTGTGATTTGTGTGTCGTTTTCAGTTATTTTTGTCTTGTCATGTCATGGGTGATCTACGCTTTTATTTTTATTTTAACATTCATTCTTGCATGCAATTTATTAGCAGTTAAAAAAAGTTGCGAGAAATATAAAGTTCCTAAACTATTACAAAGGCGCGGGTCCACATCGCCAAATTAAATCCAGGACCCGATTTGACATAAAATAAAAATGCGAGAAATATAAATGTTTAATTTACACGGCTTTGGGAGAATTAGATTAATATTTAAAAGAAGGAATAAGAATAAAATGCGCGAAGAGAATAAAAATCGGGAATGCGAGGGCGTTGGACCCTTTTTAATGAAATTAAATTACGACTTAACAAATTAATTAAATTAAAATAAAAAAGAAAAGATTTTTGAGTTTTTGGTATTTATGATTTTTTTTATGAGAGAATTAAATGAAATTAAAAATTTAATTAACCCTAATTCTACAATTTTTATTTATTAAGAAAAATATTAAAATTGAATCTAAAATTAAACCTAATTAATTAATGCAATTTTATTTACAAAAATAAATATTTAATAATTAATCATGGTGAGAGAAAAAAGAAAAAGAATGAAAAAAAATACTCAAAACCCTAATTCTACACTTTTTTTAATTTATTAAGGAAAATATTTGAATTAAACCTAAATTTAAAAAGCTAAATTAATTATTGAGATTTATTTACAAAAAATAATATTTAAATAAAATATATTTTTATTTTTGTCTTTTCTGATTTTTGTTATTTTTTTATATTATGGAAATAAATTAATTTAAAGATTAAAATGGAAATTAAACAAAACAAATAAAATAGCAAAATATGAAAAAGAATAAAAAAGCAAACCATGGGGGGTTCTGTCCCCAAACTGGAGGTATGACCCAATAATTCTGGCCCAATGTTTAAGGCCTTTGTTGACTTCTGGCAATTACATGTGGAATCGTTGACTGATGCACATGGTACCCTTCAAACGTTGGCCTTTGGATTGCCCTCAGTGCCCATGTGGCGCTCTTGGATTGTGGACGTACAGTGGGCACTTGGAAGCGAGCTACACAGGAACGTGGTTAGAAGAAAAATATGAAATAAGAAAGGGGGGCCTGGGGATCGAACCCAGGTCCCGTTGCTTACCAATGCACATGCTTGCCAACTGATCCAACTAAGCACTTTGTTTATTATATGACAACAAATCAATATGAGCTAAAACAAGGGTTAGTGGAAGATTTTAGCGCGAAATTCAAATGAACCACTCGTTGGCCTACACATCATCATCTTCTCCAATTATGCCTGAAAATGAAAAAGGTTAGCAGGGGTTTTAAACCCCCCCCCCCCCCCCCCCCCAAAATGCAAGCTTTTCAAAAATAGCGATTAGCCCATCTTGCTATATAAATTGGGCGCGATTAGTGCATTATGTTCGTCCAAGCTTCCTGAGTTCAGTCATGGTATCGGGAAGTCCCAATTTTACAGTATTAAAAAATGCCCAATTTGAAGCTTGAAGAACCCTAGCGTGCTTCCATGGTGATTTCGCGTATGGGTGAGAAAAACTCAATTAAACAACAGGGTTAGCTTCAGAATGATAAGAACAATACAAAACAAGCATTAAAACTGAAAATCATGGCATGTATGATGAAATACGATTATGCAAAAAAAGTGATATAGTCTGACTTCTAATTACCAATTCTTGATGTTAGGATTGATGATTTTGATTCAGGCACGTTCCTTGAAGCCTCAGGAACACAATATGATGGTTTTCTTGCCTTGAAAAGCCTTGGAATCACGTTTTCAGTTTTAGAATTTTTTCACAAAAAGTGCAAACTTGTTCTTGAGAATAGGCGCAACTTGGAGCTCTTTAGCACTAGGGTTTGCTTCTGGCTTATGTATGGAATGATTAGGGTAAAGATTTTGATCCAAAAACCCTTTGCATTGATGGAAAGATATTTGATTTTCATGGCATATATTTTCAAATCTTTTCCATGCATATTTGATTCCAATCATGGCAAAACCTTCCACTTTTGATTATGCACGAATCTTGAGTGTCCAATGAGAGTTTATTCTGCACAAAAAGATTTGATTACATTGGTTTAGTATTTTTTCCACATTTTAATTAATTAAATGAATTAATTGTAATTAAAAATTCAAATAAATAATAAAAATGATGAAAAAAATCCCTTTTGGGCCAAATGGTCGTGCATATGCTTTGGATGATCAATCTTGGAAGAAAATGTGGCCCATTAGCAATTTTAAGACATTTGAAGCAAAGTTGACTTTTCAAAATATCCAAAAATTTCCCAACTTCCACAAGGCATATCTTGCTCAATGTTTAAGCTTTGATCATATTCTTGGACATTTTGGAAAGGTCTTGAAGTCCTCTAACCAATTCCTTTGGTCCCATGTCATTTTGATTTACCAATCTCAAGTTATGGTCTTTGACTTAAAGTGCCTTTTTGTTGACTTTTGAAAATGACCTATAATGTTGAAATTGATAACTTTTTGTGAGAGAATTTCTTGGACTTGAAGTGTGAAGAGGAGTTGTAGGAAATGTCTTTCTCTTCAAAATGAGCTTTGGATGGAATTTTTCTGATAATCCATGTGGAAGTTATGCCTTGGTCAAGTTACAGTTGACTTTTTCAATTGTCCAAATATGGAAACTTTTGCATCTTGAGACTTTTTGAGCCAAGCTTTGAAAATCATGATCAAGAATTGATCATATGATGTTTGTGGCCTCAAAATAAGATGTTGACCAAAAATTTGAACTTTTGACTGTTAAATGACCATTTTGCCCCTATAGTTGACTGTAGGGCAATTAGGGTTTTTGACTGTGCATTTTTGTGCTGTAAGTCTTGAAACTTGATATGAGGATGCTTGGCCATGTTTATAGGCATTTGGGACTTGATTGGACCCTTGGAAACTTTAATTACTTTGCTAGAACCAAAACCCTAGTTTTTGACTGTTAGGAGGCCCTTGAACTGTGCAACCCTTGGGGAGATTTTGAAGCATTGACTTGGCAAATCTTGAAGAATATGGGAGGGCAAATTTTGGGGTACAACAGACAGCTTTGCATACAACTTCTTCTCTTTCAAAGTCTGCAATACTACTCTCAAGTGTTCAGCATGCTCTTCTTATGACTTAGAGTAAATCAAAATATCATCAATGAACACCACTACAAACCGATCCAAATAAGTATGAAAGATACGATTCATATATTCCATGAATACTCCCGGCGCATTAGTAACACTAAAAGGAATCATCGAATACTCGTAATGTCCATAACGCATTCTGAAAGCCGTCTTCTGAATATCTTCATCCTTCACTTTAATCTGATGGTCCCCGACCTCAGATCAATCTTTCTAAACACACGGGAATCCACTAATTGGTCCATCAAGTCATCTATTCTTGGAAGCGGATACTTGTTCTTAATTGTCACCTTGTTCAACTGTCTATAATCAACACAAAGCCTCATACTTCCATCTTTCTTCTTCACTAACAACACTGGAGCTCCCCATGGCAATACACTTGGTCTTAAACCATAAACAACGTTTAGAACTCAAATAACAATACTCGATTGTTAGACAACTAAGACTCGACGATAAGGTCGGACCAACCTTTTGCTCGGATACCAACTTTGTAACACCCCAATTCTACCCCAAGCAAATTATGCGAGATAAATCAAAGTTATAAAATTTCATTCATACAAACGAATCGGGACGTCACAAATTCTTCTAACAAATTCATTGCATTCATCATGGATATATAACACTTATATTAAAACATTGGATGAACCATCAACATAGCATCTTTAATAAAATAATTCAACAACTACGCAGCGGAATTCTTCAATAACATCTTTAAATAAAATAGCAACTTCGAAACATCTCATATTTAATAATAATCAATTTAAGGTTCAACAACTAAAAATCAACAATAAAAAATCAGCAAGCATTCACCCCCCGAGTGTTACATATCAGAGCAATGACACCGACTCGATCTATTGAAGGTATACAGCCTTCACTCGCGATTACCTGCATGTTACCAACATAAGGGCAACATTTAAACAAAAGGGGTGAGATATCTAACAATATAATAAAGCGCATGATAATTAATATATTAAATCAGATCAATAATGTCACCACTTCTCATCTCATAATCAATAATAATTACAACATATATACTCGTTCATCAACATCAAATACACTTCATTACCCAATCATATAATACGACTCAAAACTATGCAAATGCATGTGGTACCATTGGAGCAGAACTCCCATCTCAAAAATCTTCCAATTGATAGAGGCATCAACAAGGCATAACCTTCATCTCAAAATTTGCCAATCTAGTCCATCTCAACGAGCATAAGCTCCATCTCAAAAATGCAATGTATGAGACTCTTCATGAATGTAATATCAACATCTCAATCATCTCAAAACACAACATCTCATAAACATCTCAGAATAACAACATCTCATAAACATCTCAGAACAACAACATATCAATCATCTCAAAATAACAACATCTTATAAACATCTCAAAACATCTCAATTACAGCATCTCATAAACATCTCAAAATAATTTATTAAACATCACTTATTTATCAAACGTCATTTGTTCATCATAAATTATCAAACACCACTTTATTAATAACATCTCACTAATACTCAGTTGTATATTAATACTACAATAATCCATATTGTTATTATGCTAATTTATATCGTTACTGCCACTAATCCTACTGTCATAATTCTAACAGCAGCCTCTAAACATCTCATATTCATCATTCTGTCCAAAATCCAGCATAACTGTCATCTACGGGAATTAATTCTAAATCTTAGATTGGTTACTAGGATTACACCTCTTCATCATCATTTAAATCATCTAGAATAAAGTTCATCGCGTTAGCTAATCAACGCTTCAAACGGCATCTCAAACAGCATCCTATAACTCAAGTTACAACAATTTAAAAACTGATTATGTCAAAATTAGTCAGTATGGGTCGACACGAAACTCTATGGATCGACGCGTAATGCTTCTCCTGCACAGCATGAGTCGACACATCCTCCTCATGGATCGACTCATCCTGCTTCAAATCACAGCATGTATCGACACATGCACCTTACCGATCGACTCATCCTGAGTCTTGCAACTAACATGTATCGACGCAAGCCCTGTATGCATTGACTCATCCTGAGTCTAACATCGCCCATGTATCGACTCATCCAGCTTAAGGTCGACACATCCTAGTTCCTCCTGCATAATTTTCTGCGTTTTCTACTGTAATTCACTACGGGAATCTAATTACAGTCCTACAAACCTCATTATAATCATGGTAATTCATCACTTAACATTATACTCTATTACTCCCTCGATCAAACAACATGATAACGTCATTATTCATTAAGATTTCATCAATATTCACCATACATCATTCATAACACATCCGATTCAAGAACAAACAACAATTACATCTAACCCCATATATCAAACATCATGAACCCAATTATAAAGCCAGAACCCCACCCTTACCTTGGATCGAAGGTCGCTCTACAATTTCTGGGTTGAATCTTTGTTCTTGCCGTTTCCTTCTAATTCCAGGAGCTTCACGTTCTTCACAATCCTTATTTTCTTCTTACTGCTTCCTCCTTCTATTCTTTCTCACAAATAATAAAATAACCTAATATTATTATATTATTTCTTAGTAGGCTCCAAACTTACACCCCCTTATTACTTCCACTCACACAATATAGATCCACATTAAATAATATTAACTTCTAATATTATCTCACCAAATAATAATATTATACCTCTAATATATTATTATTTCTCCACTTAATAAAATAGAATCCAATTTAAGAATAACATATCTTCACAAATCTAACAAAAATAATTTAATTAAATAATTAATTAAATTACGAGCGTTACAACTTGTGTGTGCTTGTTTTGAAAAGTTTTGTTTACTTCGTGATAACCCTTGTATCTGTCCTCAAGAGTGTGACGAAGTTTTTTCGAAAATTGTTTTTGAAAAGTGTTTGTGTGAAAATTTTTGTTTGACCAAGTACCTAGGAACTAATCTACCTACTCGAAAAAAGTCTGTTCGTTTTCCTTTAGACAACGTTATCCTATTATTAAGGAATAGGTAGCACCGTCGTTGGAGTTTTAAGGGACGTTCGAAGGGACAAGTACGATCACAAAAGCAAAGTTAGGAAATTTTAGTAATCACCCTAAAGCCTTTAAGATCTTTTTCCAAGGCAACATCTGAATGGGTCATTTTAGATCTTTTGGGACTAGAGGACGACCACTAACATTCCCTATACTTCATGACCGTTTACTGAAGGCAACCAGAGTAGAGTAAACCCTAGGAGTGAGCATGTGCAAGTGTGTTTTTTCCAGTTTATTTATCTTTGCACATTTAGGGTTTTCTACTGTATTAATTGGAATTTGTCTTTCCATACAATCCTATTAACATATATCTAACAACTTATAGTTTGTGGAAATTAAAATGCGAGAAATTAAAGTCCTAGCTATTACAAGGCTTTCGCAGATACATAATTATTTTGACTGTAAATAAAGATGCGGAAATTTAAAATCCTAATTACTATTACAAACTCGGAGCAGTTACAATAATAGAAAAAGGAAAATTAAAGGCGCGCGCAAATTAAATGCGAGAACAAACTAGGAAACCTAAAAATCTAATTGAGAAAATATTTAGGTTATTTTTTTAGAAAAATTAGGTTACATACAACATTAAACCCTAATTCTAGTTGATTTTAATTATACAAAAAAGAATTAAATTGCCTTAATTTAATTAAACTAATTAATTAATAAAATATTTTTATAAAAAAATGATTTTTGATTTTTTTATGATTTTTTTGATTAAATAAAAAAATGATTTTTGTAAAAACAAACAAACAAACAATAAATAAATAATATTAGAGAAAAGAAATAAATAAGAATGGGCTTGTTTGATGAGTAATTAGGGGAGGGGTGTTTGCTGAATTAGCTGGGCCCAAATTCTTTGGCCTAAAGGTCTTGCGCCTGATCTAGTGAGATCATCTTCTGAGGGTTTACCATGAGCTTACGCATGCTGAGTGTTGGATCTGGCTGGAGATGGATCCAATGATGAGGCGATGAGGTGTACGGTGGACCTGCTTGGTAGTGAGACATCAAATATGCAATTAAATGTTGAGAAAAATGAAAAAGTAGTGCGCTTGGGATCGAACCCAGGACGCTTGTTTCAAATCCTTCGCCCTTAACCATCTACGTTGCATTACTCAATTGTTAATATAATAAGATAAATATAATATAAGGAAAGCCACGTAGTTTCCTCCAAAAAAACGCGCGGATTTCAAATGGACCAGTGGGACGCTGCCACGCCTTCATCTTCTTCCCAAAAGCATCGTTTTTGGTTTCAGGCTTTTACCTACGGACAATATTTCATAGCCATAGCCCTGCAAGCTTCAAAAATCCACAAAATGCATGATAAATTAAAGGTGAGTACATGGATAAAATCGTCTTGATCCCACGAGCATCATGTTATCCTTTTCTTGGCCTAATTTTACTTGTACAGAGAAGCCCTAAAACGACTTCTTAAACCCTAGCCATGGCAATTAGCGAAACAGTCATCAAAACACAAAATTAATTGAACCAAAACATTCCAAATGATTATACAAACACAATGCTATGCTTAAAAGTGGTTAATCATACGTAAATTGTAAGATCAAAATCAAGCTTGTATGTGAAAACTGTGGGTTTACCAGGAGCGATTCTAGGGTTGAGAAGGCTTGCAAACAATCGTGTTAGCTTCAGGAGATGTCCAGGAAGAGATTAGAAGCTTTGAATGGCCTTGAACCGTCCCCTAGGTTAGAAATCAGATCCACACATTTTGTCCAATTTTTGAGTTTTCTTGGCTAGCTTGCACGACTTCAACCCCTGTTCTTTTGCCTTGGCAGTGTTGTGTTTATGTAATAGAGTGTATTAGGTCAACAAAAAACAACTTGAATCTTGTAATTTAAGGAGAAAAGATCTTGATTGTTAAATGCATTATTTGTTTCCAAAATAAGCCAAATCATGCCATTCTTTCTCCAATCATCCTTGATACGATTTGATCCTGATATGCCAGCTTGATTAGATTTGATTCTAACAAAAATCAGATAAAAAAAAATCAATCTTTTATATTTTTTTCCATTTATTTAATTTAATTTGACTTTTAAATAATAAAAATCAAAATAAAATAAATAAATAGAGAAAATAAGATATGGATACTGATTTGGGTCGTGGACCATGTCTTCAACAAGATACAATCATGAAAAGCTAGGCCCATTTGACAAAAATGCAATTTTGAGCACATTTGACTTTTGACAATTTTCCAAAAATGCCCAACTTTGACAATGCATATCTCCTCCAATTTTAACCCTAGGGAGGTGTTCTTTGACTTTTTAGAAATATTAGGATGTACCCCAAACAACAATTTTGGTTTCATCTCAATTGGGTCTTCCATGTTCATGTAAGAAGCTTTGACCCAAAATGTGTTTTTGTTGACTTTTCCAAAGGACGTATAATGTAGAAATTCATATATTTTCATGAGTGAATTTTTTGAACTTGAGGGCTGAAGATGAGTTTTAGGGAATTGGATTCTCTTCAAAATTATCCTTGGGTGGGAAATTTATGATGAAATATGAGAAAGTTATGCTTGGTCAAAGTTTGGTTGACTTTTCCTAAGAAACCCTAATTTAGCAACTTTTGAGTTTTGATGAATTAGGAGCATTCCTTGAGTAATCATGATCATCCCTTGATCAAATGATGGATATAACTTAAAAATGTTGATGTTGACCAAAAATCTTGAAGTTTGAATGCATGTGGGCCACAATTGACTTTTGACCTAATACAATTGATTTTCAAGCATCTGAGCAGTTGACTGAGCAAACTTCTTGTGCAAGGCATGAAACTTGGCATGGATGATCTTGAGAACATATTAGAACCATGTAAAATATTTGAGGCCTTTTGAGATCACCCATCTTGATGAAAAGGGAAACCCTAGTTGGAGGTTCCTTGCTTTAGGAGAGGGTTTATCTGGTCAACTCTTTGGTATCCTTGAGCACGTTGAGGTCTCCATGAATACATGTTGATTAAAATGGGAGGGAAAATTTTAGGGTACAATAGCTGCCCCTGTTAAATCTTCTTAAACCTGAGGATGTATATTGGCTTGTCTGCCTTTCGTGATCTGAAGGTGGAAGAGGATTGAACACTAGAGTGCCTAGAAATTTGCACTCGCATGAAGTAACATTGTTGGTTGATGATGTCATAAATGGGCTTACAGATTCCATTTGGAGAAGATGACTGAGATTTGTCAGAGATGGGCTTAACGATGCCATCCAAAAAAGATATTGATTGCATAAGAGATTCCTTTGCGAGAAACTCTGTACTTGCCCCTGAGGAGGACTTCATCGGGGAAATTTGATTTGTGTCTAGGGAGATAGAGTATAGGAGCTTCGGTTTTCCATTACTCTACTGGGGAATTAATTCTTGGTTATAGAGGTGGAAGTGAACTGCATATCTGGTCAGGGTCCAGGCTGCATAGTGACTTATTGGGGAAAGGTGAACTCGACTATAACTGGTCGGGTCCAGGTCTTACAGTGTTTTAAACTGTTATCTGGAGATAGGAGAGAAGGAACCTGGATAGTAGGGTTGCTTCGAGGTGAAATCCTGGATAGTATGGCTACGAGAAGGAACCTGGGTCGTACGGTTACTTCGAGATGAAAGCCTGGATAATAGGGCTTATGAGAAGGAACCTGGATAGTAGGGTTACATCGAAATGAAAGCCTGGATAATAGGGCTATGAGAAGGAACTTGGGTTGTAGGGTTACTTCAAGATGAAAGCCTGGATAGTAGGGCTTATGAGAAGGAACCTGGATAGTAGGGTTACTTCGAAATGAGAGCCTGGATAGTAGGGCTTATAGGAAGGAACCTGGATAGTAGGGTTACTTCGGATGAAATCCTGGATAGTAAGGCTATGAGAAGGAACCTGGGTCGTAGGGTTACTTTGAGATGAGAGCCTGGATAGTAGGGCTATGATAAGGAACCTAGATAGTAGGGTTACTTCGGGATGGAAGCCTGGATAGTAGGGCTATGAGAAGGAACCTAGACAGTAGGGTTACTTCGGGATGAAAGCCTGGATAGTAGGGCTAATGGGAAGGAACCTGGATAGTAGGGTTACTTTAGGATGAAATCCTGGATAGTAAGGCTATGAGAAGGAACCTGGGTCGTAGGGTTACTTCGGGATGAGATCCTGGATAGTAGGGCTATGAGAAGGAACCTGGATAGTAGAGTTACTTCGGGATGAAAGCCTGGATAGTAGGGCTTATGGGAAGGAACCTGGATAGTAGGGTTACTTCGGGATGAAAGCCTGGATAGTAGGGCTATGAGAAGGAACCTGGGTCGTAGGGTTACTTCGGGATGAGAGCCTGGATAGTAGGGCTATGAGAAGGAACCTGGATAGTAGGGTTACTTCGGGATGAAATCCTAGATAGTAGGGCTATGAGAAGGAACCTGGATTGTAGGGTTACTTCGGGATGAAAGCCTGGATAGTAGGGCTATGAGAAATAATCTGGATAGTAGGGTTACTTCGAAGTGATAATGTAGATTAGTTGACCCGTTTGGTTTCAGGAACTGAGTTTCCATTAGTCGTCTGCAGACGTGACCTGTATAACTGCTGGATTTGTTGAAGATAATTGTCTTTGCTGAAAAGATACCAGGGTTAATTATATGCAATGCATAAAATTCCTTGTGAGATGATGTTCTCAAAATAAATGAGACCCTGTTGTATATGATATGTATGCGCATGTTGTGATACGGTGGGAGAACTGACTTGAAGGTTTTGCGTTTGATCGTAAATGTTGCGGTTAGCAAGAGTTGCCACCGACTTTTATTTTATCCAAAAGGAAAGGTGAAAAAGCACATGAAAGACCTTTGAGATTATTTCTTGAGTTCGGGGGGTAGGTTATGAAAAGGGAAGGTATTAGCACCCTTTTCATCCATGGTTTTCCATGGGCTCTTAGTTACTTGCTAGATCACTTGCTTTTGTTTGAAATTATGCGTTGTGTGGTTTTTGAAAGTATTTTGTAAAGAGGCCATTGTTTTGGCAATCTTTGTAATGATTCTTGTTTGTAAGAATGTATACAAAGATGTTTGATCTTTTATGAAAATGTTTTCAAGATGTTTTGAAAGTGTAGGTGTTTTTTTTTGAAAATAGCAAGGATGTTTGTTTGAAATTGAGCAAGTAATTAGGAGCATTCTACCTACTCAAAAGTCTTTCTTGTTCATTTTACTTTTCCTTTGACATTGTTATCTTACCATTTATTTGGTAAGTAACTGTTGTACCCCAAAATTTGCCCTCTCTTTTTATCAAGATTTCCCCTCACAAGACTCTTTGAACTCCAGACAGGATTAGGGTTTGCTCTGCTCAAGGCATCTCCTTGCACTGATGACCTAAATTAGGGTTTGAGTTTGCACAGGGATTTTTGGACTTTCAATGCTCAAAGTGACTTTAATATTTCATGTTGGACTTATAAGATTGCCTCTAGCAAGTTTCAAGCTTTGAATCAATTTTTTGCCCAGTCAATTGGACAGTTGACCTATAAATCAGCTGTATTGGGGAAAAAGTCAACTGTGGCCAATTTAGAGTCAAACCTCATAATTTTTTATCCACATTAACATTATAGACTCATATGAACCATTTGATCAAGTTTGGACCACAACTCCTCAAGAAATTTGATCAGATCATCAAAAGGGCAAAATGGTCATTTTTAGGGTTTTGACTGTAGAAGGGCAATTTCTGATTTTTCACCTAGCCAATGGCAAATTTGGTTCAAGCATGGATTCAAGGACTCAATGGCATCATCCTGACCTATTCACAAGGTTCAAAAAGATCTCAAATGCATTGGATTGACAGATGAATTTTTTAGTCAACTAATCAAAATTTGATTGTACACTGAAAAGTCAAACTTTGACTTTTTGATCAAAATCAAGTGCCAAGGGTCATTTTTCATCAAGATGTGTCAAAACATGAAACTTTTTCATCAAGAAACCTAATTTTGCAAATTAGGGTTTAAGATTGAAAAATTTCATAACTTAGAATTTTTCTAAGTTATGAAATTTTCTTATTTTTTCCCAACTGTGCCCAACATTTTCACCATGATGCAATTGGATTCAAACAAAACTTCCAACATGAAAGTTGTACTCCTCCACAAAGTCTATAACTTTGATTCACAAAGTTTTCCCAAAAGAAGCTTGGATTCCAAGTTATGATATTTGGAACAAGGGTCCATGAAACTTTTAACTTAGTGAAATTTTGCCCTAGTTTAGGCAGGATTTTGACCTATCTTCATGACCATTTTTCACATAGTTCCACTTGGAATATCAAAATTCATTTCAAATATGTATTGTAGATTATGTTACAAGCTTTCCAAAATGTCATAGAACTCTCCAAAATCATTTATGGTTAAGTAGAATCGAAGATTTGAATTTGGCAAAAACTCACTTTGATCCATGGCATTTTCATGTTGGCACAAGTTGCAAAATCTGTCCAAACTTGCTTTGTACTTGATTACAGGTCTCTAAACCATTACACACTTAAAAATTGAATGTAAACTCATTGGTTTAAGGTGTTATTCTGATCAATAGAGGTTTACACATTGAATTAATCTTAAAATGGCAAAAAGGTAGCATTTCCATTTTCATAAAGGCAACTTTATGTCAACATTGCTTCCCTTGAGCCTTTGACCTCTCTCTTTGAAGAAAACAAGTTCCATAAACTTAGGAAAAAGTACAACAATCTTGTGCATGCTTGGAGATAGCCTGTACAGGCCTATCTTGTATCACTTCACACTTTTCTTTCAAAACAAGTCAACTTGCCAAAATCACATAACTTGAGTATATGTTATAACCAAGCTTGGTGACCATTCCAAACAAGTTTTTCACATTGCTTTGAGCCAGAAACACGAGCCATTGATCCCTCAAAAACTCTTGAACATTAAAACACATTCCTCTTGCAAAACAGGGCAGTTTCTGCACTTTGAGTTCCAAAACAAAAACCACTCGTGATTTTTTCCCCAAACCACTTCCAACACATTCCATATAACCCATCTGAACTATCCCAACCTTTGGCCCTTGACTCTAACTCCATTTGCAAGCTTCACCATTTCTGCTTTCAGCTTGTGCAGGTTGACTTCTACAGGCTTATTCAAGCAAGCTCAAAGCAAACAAAGCACAAAGGAAGGTCAGAGGAAGTTCATGCAAGCTCCCAAACATCTCAGGCCTCAATGAAAAGCTCTACATTGTCATACTCGTGTTCAACTGAAACAAGTATTTTTCAACTTCCTATCTCTCTATTTATGAATCATTAGGCTTAGGTTTGTGAATAAAAAATGTAGTACTCATAGCCCTTAAGCTGTACATATGCATAGATTTCATTAAAGTTAAGTGTGCTAAGATAATTTGATTGATGAACTTCCTGAAAAAGTTAGGTTAGAAATTAGGGCCAGAGAAATTCTCTCTGGTCTTTGAGTGTTAGATTAAGTTTTTTATATGGTTGGAATCGTGTGATTATGCTCTACAACTTTCATGTTACAAGTTTTTGTTTTTAAGCACTGAAACAGGAGATACGAAGATGAATTCATAACGCGCGTTTTTGTGTTTGAACGAAGGTTGAAGATGAAGTGTTGGGCTGGGCCTGCCTTTTCCTTGCTATTTGCACCACTGACTTGTTATTTACACCCCTCAGCCCATTTGATTTATATTTTCATTTTTCTTCATTTCTTTTTTAGTTTCTGACTTTATTTTATTTTTCTAAACATAAAAAATTACTAAAAATATTTTCATAAATTTTCACATTTTATTTTGTATTTTTATTATTTTTTTCTAACATAAAAATAATTATTAATTAACATACTTTTATTTTCTTTAATAAGAAACTTGAAAATAATACATAGAAATATTATACCTTTATTTTTATTATTTAAATACTTAAATAATATTTTTTCTAATATATTTTTATTTTTTGACATTTGTATATATTTTATTATTTTATTATACATAAATAATATAATTAATATATATATACTTACTTAAACAAAATTAGGGTTTTTTACCCTTAATAAAAATAATCTTTCATTTTATTATTTTTGATGCATTAAATATTTTTATTTTTACATACATAAAAATAAACAAAAAAAACATTTTTTACATATTTATAAAATTTTGCATATTTATATTTAAATTGCTTATTTAAATATTGCTTATTTATTATTTGATACAAAGAGTTCAATTTGGATGTAATAGTAAATCTTAGGGTTTTATTTTCTTGCAAATACTCCCCATTCAAAATTGTATCCCCCTCCCATATCAATGTTGTAATAGTCGTAGATTTATTTTACGCATTTATAGCTTTCAAATATGCCATGATAGAGATTAGGGTTTGTATACAATATCCAAAATCAAAACAAATAGTTAGACCTAATGCAAGACATAAATGCATGAAAATGATAACACAATGCACACATGCACCCCTAGGGTTTCATCCACTTGTTGCCTTAAAAATGGCCATGGTATGCATGTTGAGTATCTTGGCAAAACAAATCAAAAAACAAAAAGATCATAGTCCCTCGATGACACTATCTTGGTTGCCTATACAAAAATGATCTAGTCCCTCAAACAAAAACATGCTAAGATACTTGGCACAATTGCTATCATGGTCATATGATGACCCGCGCCTGTCTCGTTTAACATCCAAACACAAGGTTGTTAACCAAATGCAATTGTAAAACAACAATGTCAAAGGGTTAAAAATGTGTAGGAAAGATCTTTGAGTAGGGTAGACAACTCCTAGTTACTTGATCAATTTGTAAACCATCCTTGCTATTTTCAAAAACGTACACACAATTTCAAAATATTTTCCCAAAACAAACTTTCAAACATTGAAACATTTTTCAAAAGACAAACACCTTTGTATACATTCAAACAAGAATCATTACAAAGGTTGCCTAGACAAAGGCCTCTTTTCAAAACATTTTCAAAACCACACACAAAGCACCATTTCAAACAATTGAAAAGCAAAAGCAAGTGATCTAAACAAGTAACTAAGAGCCCATGGAAAACCATGGATGAAAAGGGTGTTTGCACCTTCCCTTTTCATAATCTCCCCCTCGAAACCAAGAAAACATCTCAAAGGTCTTTCCTGTTCTTTTTGACCTTTCCTTTGAATAAAATAAAAAGTCGGTGGAGACTCTTGCTAAACCGAAACATTTGCGAACACAAACGCAAAACCTCAAGTTAGTTCTCCCACCGCATCACAGAACTGACGACTCTGCTGGGGATTAATCTAAAAGTGGGGTTACCTTAGGGTTTAGATCACCTTTACATGCTTACTTTGTTTACTTTGATTGCTTTACACTTAGTTCTATTGTTTGGGTTTGAATCCTTTACCCAGGTTTGGGAAACATTCATAGGTAAATAACAATACGTTGTGGAAACTGTGTGGGGTATACCGACATGGTTGAAGCAATAGCTATATTAGTGCGACATATTTGTGGGTACCGGTAGCCTTTGAGTCAATCAAAGAGAATACGGGGCCGCTGAGTGATGTCATGAAGCACTAATGAACTTTTAGAACCTTTACTTGACCATCTTGGCCTTTTTAGTGGTAGTGAGATGACCGGCTTTGGTGCAGTCCGAAGTTGGTAGATACTCGATACTACACTCATTGAGGTTTATTTTCTTGGAATATTTCGGTCGCCAGTTAAGTGGCTAAACTGAAACAATGAACACAGAAAATAATCCAGTGATATTGAGCTCCTTAGAACCCGGTTACTATTTATAGGACAGGTTGAGCCAACTAACTTCAAGAGGGTACTTACCTATGAAACCCCATGCAAGCCTGAAACTAGGAACTTGTGTGACTTGCTTGTACATATACTTGTGCATACATCATGAACATCATAAAGCATCATATGCATCCACTAACCATTTCAAGGGTTTGGATCTTCATCTTTGTTCTTGTTTTGTAGGTAATGGAATCTCTTCGCAGGAAAACAATTCAAGTCAACCTTGTGAGAATCCCTCCTCAACTCAAGGAGCTTGCTTCCTAGATCCCAAAGAATTCTCCCTTCAGTGAAAGACATGGTAGACTTCTCAACTTGGTCAACTCCAATATTGAAGAAGACATGGTGAAAGTTCTCTTCCAGTTCTTTGACCCCCTACACCATTGCTTTACATTTCCTGATTACCAACTAGTGCCTACTTTGGAGGAATTTTCTCAACTCCTGAGGATTCCTATTCTCCATCAACTACCCTACAACGGTACGGAAAGAGAACCAAAGCCTGAAGATGTTGCTCAAGCCTTACACTTGCAACCATCTGATATCAAAGGTTATTGGGAAACCAGAAGTGGTGTCAAGGGTTTCTTGGCAAAATTTCTGTTTGAGAAGGCACGAGACTGCTGGAATTCTCTAGATCTGCAAGCTTTTGAGGAGATTGTAGCACTTCTCATCTATGGGTTGGTCTTGTTCCCAAACCCTGATCAACTTATAGATGTGAATGCTGTCAAAATTTTCATATCTCGGTATCTTGTGCCTACATTGCTTGGGGACATCCTCCACTCATTTCACACACGAACAATGAGGAAAAGAGGTGTTCTCATGTGCTGTACTCCTCTTCTAGCAAGGTGGTTTATTTCTCACCTTCCCCAGTCAGTCTTGAAGAATGAATAAGGCTTGAGGTGGTCAGAACGGTTGATGACTCTTACACATTCTGATGTTCATTGGTGTTCTCGGTCCAGAGAAAATGTCATCATCATTGATCGTTGTGGAGAATTCCATAATGTCCCACTACTTGGCATTAGGGGAGGCATTACCTACAACCCCTGCTTGGCTCTGAGACAATTTGGGTATGCCCGAAGGGATGGCCCTCATGACATGCTGATTCCAGACTTGGTTTTTGACTTCGACAACGACGCTCAAGGACTTCGACAAAGGTTTATCCGAGGTTGGAGGATGCCTAACAAAATGGACAGTAAGATACTAGGGAACAAGAAATCCATCCCCCTTGAGCCTTACCTCATGTGGGTACGAACCCGCGCCCAGAGTCTTATGATGCCTTACCCCTACATTCTGCCTATGCTCAAAGAGCCTGTTATGAAAGGAGAGGTTCCATACACCCTCCTACATCCTGACATGCCAACATCATTGGAAGATTTGCAAAAGAGTTGGATACAACTCAAGGAAGAATGAAACACTTTTGAAGCCAGCTTCTACGCCAGTGAGAAGAAGGTTTTGAAACTTACTCGTCGACTCCATGAAGAGCAGACTCTCAACACCTACATAGCACCGAAAAGGATGCGCAATGTATTTTTACATTAGAATTTTGTATTATTTTGCCCATGGGGCACTTATGTACTAACAAATTCTATCTTATTAATATGACGTGCGTTCTTTTTTGTTTGCAACAAATTTGAATTTATGAATCCTTGAATGCATTACATGAATACATATCATTCATCATACGCATAAGCAGGTCTTCACACCATGTTTCCTTATCTCTCTACTATTTATTTCAGCAAGATGAATATAGAGCAGACGGTCAAAGACCTACAGGCGCAGAATTCACAGTTCCAACAACTACTCATGACCTTGGCAAAGGGTCAGGAGGAGCTCAAAGGTCTACTGGAAAAAGAAAAGGAGAAGAAGAAAAAGAAAAGAGTTGGTGTGGCCACTATGGGAAGAAGATTTGAGAACCAAGCTAGAAGTGTCCAGGATTTCCCCTCGACGTCTGATGAAGGGGTTGGTAAAGGAAAGGGAGCTGTAGTGCCCTCCGAGTCTGAGGCTAAAGAAGAAGAAGAAGAGGAGGAAGATTACTCTGAGCAGCAGTACCCTCATGCAGATGACAAGTATAAGAATCTGGAAGAGTGTTTGGCAGCCATGGAGGTACAAAGAGTGCCTGGGATGGATTTTGAAGAGCTAGGGTTGGTTGCTGGGATTGTGATTCCCCCTAAATTCAAGGTGCCTACATTTGCTAAATACGATGGTTTGTCTTGTCTGAAGATGCATCTGCGGTCTTACGTCAGAAAGATCCAACCTCATTCTTCTAATAAGGATCTGTGGGTCCACTTTTTTCAAGATAGTTTGTCAGGTATGCAATTGGATTGGTTCTATCAGCTTGAGAGATCTGATGTACAAAACTGGAAAGATTTGGCTGCTGCCTTCTACAGACAATATCAATATAATGCAGACTTAGCACCTACTCGTACTCAATTACAGAGTATGGGTATGGTCTCTAATGAAGGCTTTAAGGAGTATGCCCAGAAGTGGAGGGACTTGGCTGGAAGGGTGCATCCACCTTTGTCTGAGAGAGAGAGCTTGTGGATATGTTTTTGGGGACCCTGTCAGGTCCATTCTTGAATCACTTGATCGGGAGCTCATCTGCAGGGTTCACCGAGCTAATTCTGACTGGTGAAAGAGTCGAAGCTGGCATTAAGATCGGTAAAATTCAAAAGGATACATCTGCTTCCGCTGCTATCAAGAAAACTTTTCCAGCCAAGAAAGAAGTCTCAACTGTTTACTCCTAGAGAAATCAAGGAAGAATGTAGCGCCAACCAGCGGTGGGGGATGTGATGATTCAGAATTCCGCAGTTGATCAACCTTGAAACAATTAACCCAGAACCAACCAAGCAAGGGTGGAAAGGCCTGCACGGAAATTCACCCAGATTAATATGACACCTGCTCAGGTTCTCCCTCATCTGTTGAAGTTAAACCTTACAAACTTGAAAGAGGCGCCGAAGAACCCAAATACCTCTTCTCCCTACTACCATTCAAATGCAAAGTGTGCCTATCATTCGGGCAGCGTGGGGCATGACACCAACAATTGTTGGGCCCTCAAAAATAAGATCCAGGATTTAATAGATGCCAAGGAGGTGGAGTTTGACGCCCCTAAAAAACCTAATGTGATATCCGCTCCAATGCCGAAACATGGTCACAATGTCCATGCTATTGTAAAAGATCTTTATGTTACTGCTGTTGATGAATTAATGACTCCATTACCAATGATCAAGATGAATCTGTTGAAAGTCGGGATTTTCCCGGGCTGTGAAAAAGATTGTTACCTTTGTTCGACCTTGCAATCCGACTGTCCGCTATTGAAGTTAGGCATCCAACGCCTAATGGATAATCAAGAAATCCTCTTCAAGAAAACTCATGTTACTCCAATCAATGATGTTGCTATAATCACCATTTCCGAAAATCTTTCCAAGGTCTCCAAAAGACCTGTTAAGATTACACCTGATCCAAAGTTTGTACCTCTGAAGATAACAATGTCGGGCCTATCCCATACAAGTCTAATAAGACAATACCGTGGAGTTATGGAGGAGAGATCTTCTACCACGGTGTTAAGTAGATCGAATCAGTTGAAGAAAGTTCTGATGAGGAGACTCCTGACGTAGGAAATATTGCGGGAACAAGTAAGATCACCCGCAGCGGAAGAATCTTCTATCCGGAGATTGCTCCTCCAAGGGCAATCTTAGGACCCTCAAATGCTCCTAAGGTTACTCTTGTGCCAGTCAACACATCTGTACGAACTCCAGTGATTGAAGAAATCATAACTCCCGAAGTTGTACCTTCTGCTGTTACTGCTAATAAAGGTAAGGGGATCCAAGAAGCGCCCCTCAGGACGAGGGCTCAGCCTTTGGTCATCCCCGAGACCACTCAAAAGGAAATGGAGGAGATTTTAAAAATAATTAAGAAAAGCGACTATGATGTCGTAGAACAACTGGGGCAAACCCCTTCAAAAATCTTTATGCTAGCCCTATTGCTCTGTTCTGAAGCTCAAACCAAAGCCTTGATCAAATTCCTGAAGACGGCCCATGTGCCTCAAGAAACCTCCGCAGACCAGTTCCAAGAGTGTGTAGCCAGCCTAACCGCCGACAATGGTCTTGGCTTCTCTGATGCTGATCTAACATCTAAGGGGAGAAAGCATAATGATGCGCTGCATGTCTTGGTGGAATGCAGAGGGACTACTCTTGCTCACGTTCTGGTTGATATCGGGTCGTCTTTAAATGTCTTTCCTAAGAAAGCGTTGGACAGATTGGACTGTGAAGATTTGACCTTAAAGCCCAGCAATATCATTGTAAGAGCCTTTGATGGTTCTAAGCGGATGGTCCACGGGGAGGTCGACATCCCAATTAAAGTGGGTACTGAAACTTTCCACTCCACATTTTATGTCATGGATATCCGTCCCTCCTACTCTTGCTTGTTAGAAAGACCCTGGATTCGTCATGCTGGGGCCGTTACGTCCACTCTGCATCAAAAGCTTAAGTACCCTGTCCAGGGGAAAATTGTGACAGTTCGTGGCGAGGAGGAGTATATAATAAGCCATCTGAATTCATTCCGCTATGTTGAATTAGATGGTGAATTCTTCGAGACCCCCTTTCAGCACTTTGAAGAGGTTTCTCCTGAAGTTGCGGTAGCCAAGACAATGACTTCTGTGCCCATCATTACCAGACCTGTGTCCCGAATGTCATCCCTTAAAGATGTGAAGGCTGTGATTGAGGAAGGAGGAATCACAGTATGGGGTCAACTGTCGGATTTTCCTTACAAGACAGATAAGTTTGACTTGGGTTTCACTGCTGCTAGTCAGAAGGTTGTGCGTCGCTCTCGGGCTGGAGGACCGCCATTGAAAATCACTCATCATGGAGTTCATGCTTTAGAGGATGATGAAGAAGAAAGCAATTTTGAAGACTGGATCTTTCCAACTATTGAAGGAGGACTGAACAACTGGGAGGCGAAAGACTTCGTTCCCATTACTTTCATCAATCAGTAATTTATCTTTTGAACATTTTTTGTTGGTCTGTAATAATTTTTAAACAATTCGTACACTTTTCACCTTATGCCTTACCCGGGGCATATAGGTCCATTTGTAAGGGTTTGATTTTTCATCTTCATATGCCATTTTTAATGAATCATGGACGTTTTCATATATAAACTTTTGTGTTCATTTTCTTTCTTTTTACATTTTATTTGTTTAAAGGTGGCTATCCCTTACACACACCCACGCTCACAAAATGCAGGTACCCATTCACCCCGGATTCCATGGGTAACAATTCTGCTATGGCCTTCAGTGAATCTGAAGATCTGGTCAATCATGCTGAATACGAAGGTGATGAAGACTGTGAAAAGCCTGGAGAGTTGGCCAGACTTTTGCAACAAGAAGAAAGGGCTATTCTACCTCACGAGGAGTTGTTAGAGACTATCAACTTGGGAACAGAGGAAGACAGAAAAGAGGTTAAAGTGGGTGCCAACCTAGAGCCAAGTGTCAAAGAGCGTTTAGTTCAGCTGTTGAATGAATATGTTGAGATCTTCGCCTGGTCCTACGAAGACATGCCGGGACTGGATACATATATTATGGTTCACCGTCTCCCTACAAGAGAAGACTGTCCACAAATCAAACAGAAAGTCCGCCGAATGAGGCCCGACATGTTCGAAAAGATCAAAGCTGAGGTGATGAGGCAGTTCAATGCTGGTTTTCTTGCTGTTACTTCCTATCCACAATGGGTTGCTAACATTGTGCCAGTGCCTAAAAAGGACGGCAAAGTCAGAATATGCATGGATTACAGAGACTTAAACAGGGCTAGCCCTAAAGATGACTTTCCACTACCGCACATTGACATCTTGGTTGACAATACAACCCAACATAAGGTATTCTCTTTTATGGATGGATTTTCAGGGTACAATCAGATCAAAATGGCCCCTAAAGACATGGAGAAGACTACTTTTGTTATGCAGTGGGGTACCTTCTGCTATAAAGTGATGTCATTCGGACTGAAGAATGCCGGGGCAACCTATCAACGCGCCATGGTAGCTTTGTTTCATGACATGATACATCATGAGATTGAAGTCTACGTAGACGATATGATAGCCCGTTCACAGACAGAAGAAGAACACCTCGACCATATGCAAAAGCTGTTTGTCAGATTGAAAGAGTACAAGTTTAGACTGAACCCTAACAAGTGCACTTTCAGGGTCAGGTCCGGTAAACTTTTGGGATTCATCGTCAGTAACAAAGGCATCGAGGTAGATCCTGCCAAAGTCAAAGCTATACAAGAAATTCCTGCCCCTCGCACTGAAAAGGAGGTCAGAGGTTTCTTGGGACGCCTAAACTACATTGCAAGGTTCATCTCTCACCTAACATCTACCTGTGAACCAATCTTCAAGCTATTGAAGAAAGATCAGGTGGTTAAATGGAATGATGACTGCCAAGTTGCTTTCAATAAAATCAAGGAGTATTTGCTAGAACCTCCTTAATGCCACCCGTCGAAGGAAGGCCATTAATCATGTATCTAACTGTCCTGGAGAATTCAATGGGGTGCGTACTGGGCCAACATGACGAGTTTGTATGAAAAGAGCATGCCATTTATTACCTTAGCAAAAAGTTTACCGACTGTGAAACTCGCTACTCACTGCTCGAGAAAACTTGTTGTGTTTTAGTATGGGCTACTCGCCGGCTGAGGCAGTATATGTTGACACATACCACTTGATTGATCTCTAAGATGGATCCGATCAAGTACATCTTCGAGAAGCCTGCTTTATCCGGAAGAATCGCTAGATGGCAGATGATCCTCACTGAATATGATATACAGTACACAACCCAAAAAGCCATAAAGGGGAGTGTGCTAGCCAATCATCTGGCCCATCAAGCTGTCGAAGATTACCAATCCATGAGGTTCGACTTTCCTGACAAGGATATCATGACTTTGAGCAACATTGAAGAAAACAGACCGTATGACGGACCCTCTAGACTCTGCTTCAGCTGCACCAATAACATGGCCGAGTATGAAGCTTGTATCTTTGGTCTCAAGGCTGCTATTGACTTGGGAATAAAATCTTTGATTGTATTTGGGGACTCAGCTTTGGTTATCAGTCAAATCAAAGGACAGTGGGATACTAAACATCCAAAACTCATCCCTTACAAAGAACATGTCTTGACATTGTTACCACATTTCGAGCAGATTACCTTCGAGCACTTCCCGCGAGAAGAGAATTAGTTGGCAGATGCGCTAGCTACAATGTCATCCATGTTTAAACTTAACTGGGATAATGAGGCTCCTCAAATCACCATTGAACGAATGGACGAACCTGCACATTGTCACGAGATTAATACCGAAGAAGTAGTGGACCGACCTTGGTTTCATGACGTCAAAAGGCATCTCGAAGCACAAGAATACCCTGAAGGAGCTTCAGTCAACGACAAAAAGTTCTTAAGGAAGTTCGCAGCCAAGTTCTTTCTAAGCAATGGTATCCTATACAAGCGCAATCTTGATTGTGTCCTACTCCATTGTGTGGACAAAGTTGAAGCTGAGCAGATCATGGCTGACTATATAATGGCACCTTTAGCACCCACTCAAGCGGTCATACGATGGCTAAGAAGATTCTACGAGTAGGCTACTACTGGTCTACCATGGAAGCTGGTTGTCATCAGCATTCCCGTACTTGTCACAAATGCCAAATCTATGCTGACAAGGTACATATTCCTCCAGTTCCTCTCAATGTCTTAACAGCTCCTTGGCCATTCGCGATGTGGGGAATCGACATGATTGGAGAGATCAAACCTACAGCATCCAATGGACACCATTTCATCCTGGTGGCCATTGATTACTTTACCAAGTGGGTCGAAGCAGCTTCCTTCGCCTCTATTACAAAGAATGTGGTTGGCCGCTTCATCAAGCAGAACCTCATATGCCGGTATGGTATCCCCGACAGGATCATCACTGACAACGGTACAAATTTGAACAATACTATGATCACCGCTCTGTGCGAGCAGTTCAAGATTCAACATCACAATTCATCTCCCTATCGGCCTAAGATGAACGGTGCTGTCGAAGCCGCGAACAAAAATATCAAGAAGATCATTCAAAAGATGACAGTCACATACAAGGACTGGCATGAGATGTTACCGTTTTCTCTGCACGGGTACCGTACCACGACATACACTTCAACTGGGGCGACACCCTTTTCTTTGGTATACGACATGGAAGCTGTTTTACCTATCGAGGTTCAGATTCCCTCCTTGAGAATCATGAAAGATACTGGTTTAAGTGAAGACGATTGGATTCAGACCCGGCTTGATCAACTTAACTTGATTGACGAAAAGTGACCTACTGCTGTTTGCCATGGTCATGCGTATCAAAAACGTATGATCAAGACCTTCAACAAGAAAGTCAGAAGACAAGTATATCAAGTCGGGGACCTTATAATCAAGCGGATTATCTTGCTGCAAAGTGATCCCAGGGGCAAATGGACTCCTACTTACGAAGGACCATTTGTGATCAAAAAAATCTTTTCTGGTGGGGCAATGATCCTGACCACCATGGACGGCGATGACCTGCCGCACCCTGCGAACGCAGACATAGTCAAAAGATACTACGCATAAACAACCCGACAAGTCGAAAACCCGAAAGGGAAACTTGGGCAAAAATGGGCATCCCGGTGAATCGAAAACCCGAAAGGGCGGTTCAGGCAAAAGTTAGGGATAAATAAAAAAAATCTGTACACCCGGCAAGTTGAAAACTCGAAAGGGTGACTTGGGCAAAAAAGGGTTTCCCGGTGGATCGAAAACCCGAAAGGGCGATCCAGGCAAAAGTTAGGGAATTAAAGCGTATGACTATGTCTCGTCGGATCACTTTAAGGATAATCTCTTCACGGACAAGCTCCAAGCTTCTGATCAATCCAATCATCTGCGGACGAAGCAACGAATGGACAAGATAATCAGAGTTATGGAGGCTATAGCAGAATGGGAACCCCATGGAATTGTTACACATAGCCATCTTTCTTTGTATAAAATTTTCTCAATTTTATGACAACATTCTCTTACTAGGATGCCTGTCCCCGTTGTACAAAATACTTACACAAAGTTAATGCAAAGATACTTCAAAGTGCAGAAATTTGTTTGCCTTTTCTTTCTTTTTTACGCTTATGTTTTATTTGAGAACGTCCAATGATTTATTAAATAAGCATATGCATTTGAATATAATCACTGCTTATAAATAAAACAAAATGAGAAAGAATAATTACTGACAGATTGAAAGTATGGGAAAATGTCTTTAGGCTATTCCAGGAGAAATCTTCAGCAGAGCTAAAGCCTTGAAATACATATCCCCAGCGGAGTTAAGTTTCAAAATCCCCATCAGATTTGAGTTTTCAAAACCCCTAATCCTCAGCGGAGCAAAACTTTAAACTACAAACCCTCAGTAAAGATGAAACTTTCTTCCTCAACGGAGTCCAAAAACTTCAACCCTCAAACCCCGGTGGAAGACCATCTAGTTTCCTCCAATTTCCCAGAGAGTTGTCTTAAAATCAGAAGATTCCCCTGCAAGTTATCTTAGAGCCTGACGACTAACCAGACGACAGCTTCGGATAATTCCTCAGTAGATTGGCATACAACCCAAGCCCTTGAGAACTCTTCAACAAAATAAGCATTCTCCCCACAGAGTTATTTCCCAGCAGATCGAAGATTATCATTCTCATTTCTCCAGTTGCAGCCTCCAAGGTTTCATTTCCCCCAGTAGAGATCGTCAGAGTTTTCCTTACTCCCCAACCATAGTCATCAAAATTCTCTGGATTCCTCAAGCAGGTTTCCCAAGAAGACTTGAAGGATCCCTATATCCCCAGGAAAGTCATGAAGGATTCTCACATCCCCACAGAAGTTGTCATAGTTCTTATTAATCCCCACAAGTCGCCAAGGATTTTCTATCCCCAACAGCGGTCAAGGATTTATTTTCCCCGACAGCAGTCAAAGATTTCATTATCTTCATCTATCAAGGATTTATTTTCCTCAGCAAGACGGCTAATCAGCTTACATGCGCATCCATTACATCCATATATCATAAACATTGATAGAACACATTTTATTGCATCATACATGTCATGCAGCATGACTTTGTGTGTCAGCTAACATTTTACCCTTTTCAGGATGAGATTAAAAGCTATTGTTAACAACTATTCAAAGATTTCAGATATAGTACAGATACACTCCAAGACATGGAAGTCATTCTGCTACTCATTCAAATCTCTTATTCAGTTACAGTACGAATACACTCCAGACACGGAGGTCATTCTACTACTCATTCAGACTTCATCAATCAGATACAGACTCGATACGCTCCAGACACGGAAGCCATTCTATTTCTCATTCAGATTCAACTATCAACCTCAGGTTCAGATACACTCCAGGCACGGAAGTCATTCTGTGACTTGTCCAGATCCCAGTTACAGTACGGATACACTCCAGATACAGAAGTCATTCTGCTACTCATACAGATCTCAACTTCAGATACAGTCCAGATACGCTCCAGACACGGTTGCCATTCTGTCACTCATTTGGAATTTATCCCCAGCCCAGAGATGCTTCATACATAGATGTTTCTTTGTCGCCCATTCAGAATTCAGATACAATACAGATACAATACAGATACACTCCAGACACGGCAGTCATTCTGATATTCATTCAAGAATCAAATACGGTTACAGCTCGGATACGCTCCAGACACGGACGCCATTCCTTTGCTCATACGAATCCAATCTCCAAATACAACTTAGATACGTTCCAGATACGGATACCATGCTGGTGTTCATTCTCCTGATTTTAAACAAACAGTCTTGGATGGCATCTCTAAGCCCATCTCCAGCAAGATTTTGTCACTTATCCAAATGGCATCTTTAAGCCCATTCCCTCAACTACATTTTGACGAGTGCAAATTTACGGGCACTCTAGTGTCCAATCATCTTTTACCTTCGAGTCATGAAAGGAAAACTCGCCAATCTAACTCTTCAGGTTCAAGAAGATTGAACAGGGGCAGCTGTTGTACCCCAAAATTTTCCCTCTCTTTTTATCAAGATTTCCCCTCACAAGACTCTTTGAACTCCAGACAGGATTAGGGTTTGCTCTGCTCAAGGCATCTCCTTGCACTGATGACCTAAATTAGGGTTTTAGTTTGCACAGGGATTTTTGGAATTTCAATGCTCAAAGTGACTTTCATGTTTCATGTTGGACTTATAAGATTGCCTCTATCAAGTTTCAAGCTTTGAATCAATTTTTTGCCCAGTCAATTGGACAGTTGACCTAGAAATCAGTTGTATTGGGGAAAAAGTCAATTGTGGCCAATTTACAGTCAAACCTCATAATTTTTTATCCATACTAACATTATAGACTCATATGAACCATTTGATCAAGTTTGGACCACAACTCCTCAAGAAATTTGATCAGATCATCAAAAGGGCAAAATGGTCATTTTTAGGGTTTTGACTGTATAAGGGCAATTTCTGATTTTTCACCTAGCCAATGGCAAATTGGGTTCAAGCATGGATTCAAGGACTAAATGGCATCATCTTGAACTATTCACAAGGTTCAAAAAGATCTCAAATGCATTGGATTGACAGATGAATTTTTCAGTCAACTGATCAAAATTTGATTGTACACTGAAAAGTCAAACTTTGACTTTTTGGTCAAAATCAAGTGCCAAGGGTCATTTTTAATCAAGATGTGTCAAAACATGAAACTTGTTCATCAAGAAACCTAATTTTGCAAATTAGGGTTTAAGATTGAAAAATTTCATAACTTAGAATTTTTCTAAGTTATGAAATTTTCTTATTTTTTCCCAACTTTGCCCAACATTTTCACCATGATGAAATTGGATTCAAACAAAACTTCCAACATGAAAGTTGTACTCCTCCACAAAGTCTATAACTTTTATTCACAAAGTTTTCCAAAAAGAAGCTTGGATTCCAAGTTATGATATTTGGAACAAGGGTCCATGAAACTTTTAACTTAGTGAAATTTTGCCCTAGTTTAGGCAGGATTTTGACCTATCTTCATGACCATTTTTCATATAGTTCCACTTGGAATATCAAAATGAATTTCAAAGATGGATTGTATATTATGTTACAAGCTTTCGAAAATGTCAAAGAACTCTCCAAAATCATTTATGGTTAGGGAGAATCGAAGATTTGAATTTGGCAAAAACTCACTTTGATCCATGGCATTTTCATGTTGACACAAGTTGCAAAATCTGTCCAAACTTGCTTTGTACTTGATTACAGGTCTCTAAACCCTTCCACACTCAAAAATTGAATGCAAACTCATTGGTTTAAGGTGTTATTCTGATCAATAGAGGTTTACACATTAGATTAATCTTAAAATGGCAAAAAGGTAGCATTTCCATTTTCATAAAGGCAACTTTATGTCAACATTGCTTCCCTTGAGCCTTGGACCTCTCTCTTTGCAGCAAAAATGTTCCATAAACTTAGGCAAAAGTACAAAAATCTTGTGCATGCTTGGAGATAGCCTGTACAGGCCTATCTTGTATCACTTCACACTTTTCTTTCAAAACAAGTCAACTTGCCAAAACCACATAACTTGAGTATCTGTTATAACCAAGCTTGGTGACCATTCCAAACAAGTTTTTCACATTGATTTGAGCCATAAACACGAGCCATTGATCCCTCAAATAATCTTGAACATCAAAACACATTCCTCTTGCAAAACAGGGCAGCTTCTGCACTTTGAGTTCCAAAACAAAAACCACTCGTGCGTTTTTCCCCAAACCACTTCCAACACATTCCATATAAACCATATGAACTATCCCAACCTTTGGTCCTTGACTGTAACTCCATTTGCAAGCTTCAATATTTCTGATTTCAGCTTGTGCAGGTTGACTTCTACAGGCTTATTCAAGCAAGCTCAAAGCAAACAAAGCATAGGGGGAGGTCAGAGGAAGTTCAGGCAAGCTCCCAAACATCTCAGGCCTCACTGAAAAGCTCTACATTTCCATACTCGTGTTCAACTGAAACAAGTATTATTCAACTTCCTATCTCTCTATTTAGGAATCATTAGGCTTAGGTTTGTGAATAAAAAATGTAGTACTCATAGCCCTTAAGCTGTACATATGCATATATTTCATTTAAGTTAAGTGTGCTAAGATAATTTGATTGATGAACTTCCTAAAAAAGTTAGGTTAGAAATTAGGGCCAGAGAAATTCTCTCTGGTCTTTGAGTGTTAGATTAAGTTTTTTATAAGGTTGGAATCGTGTGATTATGCTCTACAACTTTCATGTTACAAGTTTTTGTTTTTAAGCACTGAAACAGGAGATACGAAGATGAACTCATAACGCGCATTTTTGTGTTTGAACGAAGGTTGAAGATGAAGTGTTGGGCTGGGCCTGCCTTTTCCTTGCTATTTGCACCACTGACTTGTTATTTACACCCCTCAGCCCATTTGATTTATATTTTCATTTTTCTTCATTTCTTTTTTAGTTTCTGACTTTATTTTATTTTTCTAAACATAAAAAATTACTAAAAATATTTTCATAAATTTTCACATTTTATTTTGTATTTTTATTATTTTTTTCTAACATAAAAATAATTATTAATTAACATACTTTTATTTTCTTTAATAAGAAACTTGAAAATAATACATAGAAATATTATACCTTTATTTTTATTATTTAAATACTTAAATAATATTTTTTCTAATATATTTTTATTTTTTGACATTTGTATATATTTTATTATTTTATCATACATAAATAATATAGTTAATATATATATACTTTCTTAAACAAAATTAGGGTTTTTTACCCTTAATAAAAATAATCTTTCATTTTATTATTTTTGATGCATTAAATATTTTTATTTTTACATACATAAAAATAAACAAAAAAAACATTTTTTACATATTTATAAAATTTTGCATATTTATATTTAAATTGCTTATTTAAATATTGCTTATTTATTATTTGATGCAAAGAGTTCAATTTGGATGTAATAGTAAATCTTAGGGTTTAATTTTCTTGCAAATACTCCCCATTCAAAATTGTATCCCCCTCCCATATCAATGTTGTAATAGTCGTAGATTTATTTTACGCATTTATAGATTTCAAATATGCCATGATAGAGATTAGGGTTTGTATACCATATCCAAAATCAAAACAAATAGTTAGACCTAATGCAATACATAAATGCATGAAAATGATAACACAATGCACACATGCACCCCTAGGGTTTCATCCACTTGTTGCCTTAAAAATGGCCATGGTATGCATGTTGAGTATCTTGGCAAAACAAATCAAAAAACAAAAAGATCATAGTCCCTCGATGACGCTATCTTGGTTGCCTATACAAAAATGATCTAGTCCCTCAAACAAAAACTTGCTAAGATACTTGGCACAATTGCTATCATGGTCATATGATGACCCGCGCCTGTCTCGTTTAACATCCAAACACAAGGTTGTTAACCAAATGCAATCGTAAAACAAACAATGTCAAAGGGTTAAAAATGTGTAGGAAAGATCTTTGAGTAGGGTAGACAACTCCTAGTTACTTGATCAATTTGCAAACCATCCTTGCTATTTTCAAAAACGTACACACAATTTCAAAATATTTTCCCAAAACAAACTTTCAAACATTGAAACATTTTTCAAAAGACAAACACATTTGTATACATTCAAACAAGAATCATTACATAGGTTGCCTAGACAAAGGCCTCTTTTCAAAAAATTTTCAAAACCACACACAAAGCACCATTTCAAACAATTGAAAAGCAAAAGCAAGTGATCTAAACAAGTAACTAAGAGCCCATGGAAAACCATGGATGAAAAGGGTGCTTGCACCTTCCCTTTTCATAATCTCCCCCCCGAACCCAAGAAAACATCTCAAAGGTCTTTCCTGTTCTTTTTGACCTTTCCCTTGAATAAAATAAAAAGTCGGTGGCGACTCTTGCTAAACCGAAACATTTGCGAACACAAACGCAAAACCTCAAGTCCGTTCTCCCACCGCATCACAGAACTGGCGACTCTGATGGGGATTAATCTAAAAGTGGGGTTACCTTAGGGTTTAGATCACCTTTACATGCTTACTTTGTTTACTTTGATTGCTTTACACTTAGTTCTATTGTTTGGGTTTGAATCCTTTACCCGGGTTTGGGAAACATTCATAGGTAAATAGCAATACGTTGTGGAAACTGTGTGGGGTATACCGACATGGTTGAAGCAATAACTATATTAGTGCTACATATTTGTGGGTACCGGTAGCTTTTGAGTCAATCAAAGAGAATACGGGGCCGCTGAGTGATGTCATGAAGCACTAATGAACTTTTAGAACCTTTACTTGACCATCTTGGCCTTTTTAGGGGTAGTGAGATGACCGGATTTGATGCAGTCCGAAGTTGGTAGATACTCGATACTACACTCATTGAGGGTTATTTTCTTGGAATATTTCGGTCGCCAGTTAAGTGACTAAACTTAAATAATGAACACAGAAAATAATCCAGAGATATTGAGCTCCTTAGAACCCGGTTACTATTTATAGGACAGGTTGAGCCAACTAACTTCAAGAGGGTACTTACCTATGAAACCCCATGCAAGCCTAAAACTAGGAAGTTGTGTGACTTGCTTGTACATATACTTGTGCATACATCATGAACATCATAAAGCATCATATGCATCCACTAACCATTTCAAGGGTTTGGATCTTCATCTTTGTTCTTGTTTTGTAGGTAATGGAATCTCTTCGCAGGAAAACAATTCAAGTCAACCTTGTGAGAATCCCTCCTCAACTCAAGGAGCTTGCTTCCAAGATCCCAGAGAATTCTCCCTTCAGTGAAAGACATGATAGACTTCTCAACTTGGTCAACTCCAATATTGAAGAAGACATGGTGAAAGTTCACTTCCAGTTCTTTGACCCCCTACACCATTGCTTTACATTTCCTGATTACCAACTAGTGCCTACTTTGGAGGAATTTTCTCAACTCCTGAGGATTCCTATTCTCCACCAACTACCCTACAACGGTACGGAAAGAGAACCAAAGCCTGAAGATGTTGCTCAAGCCTTACACTTGCAACCATCTGATATCAAAGGTCAATGGGAAACCAGAAGTGGTGTCAAGGGTTTCTTGGCAAAGTTTCTGTTTGAGAAGGCACAAGACTGCTGGAATTCTCTAGATCTGCAAGCTTTTGAGGAGATTGTAGCACTTCTCATCTATGGGTTGGTCTTGTTCCCAAACCCTGATCAGCTTATAGATGTGAATGCTGTCAAAATTTTCATATCTCGGTATCCTGTGCCTACATTGCTTGGGGACATCCTCCACTCATTTCACACACGAACAATGAGGAAAGGAGGTGTTCTCATGTGCTGTACTCCTCTTCTAGCAAGGTGGTTTATTTCTCACCTTCCCCAGTCAGTTTTGAAGAATGAACAGGGCTTGAGGTGGTCACAACGGTTGATGACTCTTACACATTCTGATGTTCATTGGTGTTCTCGGTCCAGAGAAAATGTCATAGATTTATTTTCTTGCAAATACTCCCCATTAAAAATTGTATCCCCCTCCCATATCAATGTTGTAATAGTCGTAGATTTATTTTACACATTTATAGCTTTCAAATATGCCATGATAGAGATTAGGGTTTGTATGCAATATCCAAAATCAAAACAAATAGTTAGACCTAATGCAAGACATAAATGCATAAAAATGATAACACAATGCACACATGCACCCCTAGGGTTTCATCCACTTGTTGCCTTAAAAATGGCCATGGTATGCATGTTGAGTATCTTGGCAAAACAAATCAAAAAACAAAAAGATCATAGTCCCTCGATGACGCTATCTTGGTTTCCTATACAAAAATGATCTAGTCCCTCAAATAAAAACTTGCTAAGATACTTGGCACAATTGCTATCTGTGATACGGTGGGAGAACTGACTATGGTTTTGCATTTGTTTTCGCAAATGTTTCGGTTGAGCAAGAGTCGCCACCGACTTTTTATTTTATCCTAAGGAAAGGTTTAAAAAGCACAGCAAAAACCTTTGAGATGTTTTCTTGGGTTCGGGGAGTAGATTATAGAAAGGGAAGGTATTAGCACCCTTTCTATCCATGGTTATCCATGGGCTCTTAGGTACTTGCTTAGATCAACTTGACTTGGTTTTCAATTGTTTGAAATGGTGCTTTGTGTGTGCTTTGAAAATGTTTTAAAAAAGATGCCTTGTCTAGGCTACCCTTGTAACAATTCTTTACTCGAATGTTTTACAAAAGGTGTTTGTCTTTTTGAAAAGATGTTTCAAGGTTTTTTGAAAGTTTGTTTTGAAAGTGTTTGTGAAGTGTGGTTTGAAAAATAGGCAAGTGTTTTTGTTTTGCAAGTTGACAAGTACTTAAGAGCTATCTACCCTAAAGTTCTCAAAGATTTTTGCTATGTTTTAACCATTTTAACAATTTTGTTCCACCATTGCATTTGGTGGACAAACTTGTGTTAGGATGTGAAAGGGACGGGCGCGGGTCATCGTTTAGACCATAATTGCAATGGTGCCAAGTATCTTTGGGCAATTTTCCTTTAAGGGACTTGATCATTTTTAGGCAACTTTTCGAAAGCGTCATCGAGGGACTATGATCATTTGAACTGTTTGTTTTGCCCAAAGAGACCTAACATGCAATATGGCCCATTATTGAAGGCAACAAGTGGAATACCCTAGGGGTGCAAGTGTGATTAGTGTTGTCCATTTTCATGCTTGATTATCTTGAAATTAGGTCAAACTATTTGTGTTGTTTTTATTCGCATACAAACCCTAATTCTATCATGGTATATTTAGAAAACTTTAAAGTTTGAAAATTAAAGTTCCTAAGCTATTACAACACAATATGGAAAGGGGGTACAAATGTTCAAATGGGGGGTATTTTGACAAGGAATTTAAACCTAAACTATTACATCAAAATTGAATTATTTACAAGATATTTAATTGCACAAATTAAATGGAAATAAAATAAATATGCAAGATGCAAAAACTGTTTTTATATGTATGAAAAAAGGTATTTCTTTATGTGTCAAATAAACAAAATAAAAAGTATTAATTTTTTGGATTTTTCATGTTTAGGGCAAAACCCTAATTTTATTAAATAAAATGTATTAATTATTTAATATGTACACATTTATTTATTATATACAAAAATAAAATAAAAATGAAGTATATTTGTAAAAAGGTATTTTTAATATTAAATATTAATAAAAAGTAAAAAGGATATATTTTGTATTTTTAACCTAAATATACTAATATATATATGAATTTGTATTATTTATTAAATATATTGCATATATACAAAATAATAATATTTAATATTTATATATAAAAAAAAGTATATTTTATATGAAATATTTTCAGAAGATAATATGAAATAAAAATCAGAAATAAAATATGTTTGCATATTTTTTAGTATTTTTTAAATAAAAGTATGTTTATATATTTATTTATGTACAAATACTTATTTAAACAAATAAATACCTAATAAATATGAAAATGGTGTAAAAAATATTTTTTATATTTTTAATATTATAAGAAAAAATAAATAAGTCAGAATAAAAAAGGAAAAGTCAAAAAATCATTAAAATAAGCAAAATGGGTTCAGGGGGTGTAAAAGTAATAAAAGGGTGCAAAAAGAAAGTCAACTCAGGCCCAGCCCAAGAAGACTTCATCTTCAACCTCAGAACATGTTTGAACACAATCCACGCGCGTTTTTCATCTCTCAATTCCTGGACTTTCAAGCAAAACTCACAACATGAAAAATGTAGAGCATTAAGAGACGAATTCAGGGATATAAAGAACTTGACTTAACTCTCTAAGATGAGAGAGAATTTCTTCTCCCCCAATTCCTGACCTAATTTTTGTTCCATGTTCATACTTAAAATTCTCTAAGCATACATAATATAAATGAAATCTAATTACATGGGCATGTTCAGGGCTATGAATGTGACATGTTTTTTTCACAAACCTAAAGCTAACAATGCCTGGATAGAGAGATATGTGTTCATGAACTTACCTGTTCAGTTGAAGTTGTATCTGGTGATGGAGGTGTCTTCAATGCAAGGTGATGATTGGTACAGCTTCCTTGATGTCCAGGGATGCTATTCCAAGCTTTACTTTGTCTTGAAACCTTTTGAATCGTGCTATAGAACTTCAGCTGCAAAACAAAAAAATGAAAATGGTGATGTTTCCTGGGAGTGTTACAGGTCGTGTTTGAGGTTTGGAATAGCTTCAAGGGATATTATGGGATGTGTTTGATGTGTTTTTAGCAAGAATGCATGAAAGGTTTGAGCTATGGAACTCAAACTGCAGCAGATGCTCTGTTTGGGCAGTTTGAGGGTGATTCTGGGAATGGGGAGGTATTGGGGATGCTAGGCTCGTGTTTCAGCTTAGGATGGATGTTTAGAATATGCTTGACAAGTTTGCTTAAGGCTTGGTTTGCTGAGATGATAGTTGTTATGTGTTATGGCAAGTTTCTTACACTTTAAGCAAGAGATGGCAAGTTGGTGTTCTAGCTTGTACAGGCCCCCCTAATGTGCTGCATAACTCAGTCTTGATCAGTGCAATTAGCCCATAAACTTGTGCCAAAGAGATCTTAACTGTACTTGCTTGGATTTGCATTTTGACATAAAGTTCACTTTTGCAAAAATGGTTAAAATGCTTTATCTATTTTGGGATTAAACCTCTATGCAATGCTTGAACACATAGAATATGGTCTTGGCACAAAGAGTTTGCATTAAATTTATGAGTGTAAAATAGATTTAGGGCCTGTAATCAAGAAATGCATGCTGATTTGAAAATTGCCTAAGTGTATGAACATGGAAATTGGCCATAACAAAAGTGAGTTTTTCCCATATTGCCAAATTCGATTCTCCCTAACCATGAGGTTGTTTGATGAGTTCTTGGACATTTTGGAAAGCTTGGAATGTGTACTACAATATATCTTTGAAATGAAAATTGAAATTCCAATTGGAAGTATATGAAAAATGGTCTTGAAGTTAGGTAAACACCTTGCCTAAAATAGGTCAAATTTTCTCTAAGTTAAGAATGGTTTGGTACCCTTGTTCCAAAAATTGTAACTTGAGATACAAGCTTCTTTTGGGAAAACTTTGTGAATCAAAGTTATAGATTTTTCAATAGGCTACAACTTTCATGTTTTGACTTTTGCTTGAATCCAAATGAATCTTGGTGAGAAAGTGGGGCAAAGTTAGGAAAAAATTAGGGTTTTTCATAACTTAGAAAAATTCTAAGTTATGGAAAATCTTCATTTCAAACCCTAATTTGCAATTCTTGATTTCTTGATGAACAAGTTTCATGATTTGGCATGTTTTGATGAAAAATGAATCTTGACACTTGATTTTGACCAAAAAGTCAAAGTTTGACTTTTCAGTATACAGTCAAAATTGATCAATTGACTGGGAAATTCAACTGTCAATCTTGTGCATTTGGGATCTTTTGAACTTGTTGAGCATGTCAAGATAATTCCATGGGGTCCTTGAGTCCATATGTGAGCTTGGTTTGCCATTGGCTATGTCAAACAGTCAAAAATTGCCTTTGTGCAGTCAAAACCCTAAAAATGACCATTTTGCCCTTTTGGTGATCTGATCAAATTTCTTGTAGAATTGTGATCCAAACTTGATCAAATGGTCCATATGAGTTCATAATGTTGATGTGGGTCAATTTTCATGAGATTTGACTGTCAATTGGCTACAGTTGACTTTTTCCCCAATACAGCTGATTTCTAGGTCAACTGTCCAATTGACTGGGCAAAATTTGGAATCAAGACTTGAAACTTGGTGTGGATAAACTTGGGGGTCCAATATGAAGCATGAAAGTCATCTTAGGCATTTTTGGTCAAAACATCTTTGTGCAAACACAAACCCTAATTTGGGTCAACAGTGCAAGGAGGAGTCTTAAGCAGATGAAACCCTAACTGGATCTTGAGCTTCAAGGGCTTTGTGATGAGAAATCATTGAGAGATGGGAGGGCAAATTTTTGGGTACAACAGTTGCCCCTGTTCAATCTTCTTGAATCCGAAGAGTTAGATAGGCAAGTTTGTCTTTCGCGACTCGAGGGTAAAAGGAGATTGGACACTAGAGTGCCCTTAAATTTGCACTCGTCAAAGCAATGGATGCGGGAATGGGCTTAGAGATGCCATTTGGAGATGGGCTTAACGATGCCATCGGGAGGAGTGACAGAAACTTGTCGGGGATGGGCTTAAAGATGCCATCTGGAATGAGTATCAGAAAGGTGTCCGTGTTTTGGACTATCTCCGAACTGGGGGTCTGAATAAGCAATAGATTGACATCCGTATCTGGAGGCATCCGTAAACTGTTTTCAAAAGTTAAGAAGAGTCTGAACAAGCGATAGATTAACATCCGTTGTGGGGAAGAATCCATAAACTGTTTTCAGAAGTCTTGAAGTTGAATAAGCAATAGAGTAGCATCTGTTGTTGGGAAGCGTCCGTAAACTGTTTTCAAAAGTTGCATCTGAACAAGCGATAGATTAACATCCGTTGTTGGGAAGAATCCATAAACTGTTTTCAAAAGTCTTGAGAAGAATCTGAACAAGCGATAGGTTAACATCCGTTACTTGGAGAACCCGTGAACTGTTTTCGGAAATCTTGAAGTTGAATAAGCAATAGAGCAGCATCCGTTGTTGGGAAGCGTCCGTAAACTGTTTTCAAAAGTTGCATCTGAACAAGCGATAGATTAACATCCGTTGTTGGGAAGAATCCATAAATTGTTTTCAGAAGTCTTGAGAAGAATCTGAACAAGCGATAGGCTAACATCCGTTACTTGGAGAACCCGTGAACTGTTTTCAGAAATCTTGAAGTTGAATAAGCAATAGAGCAGCATCCGTTGTTGGGAAGCGTCCGTAAACTGTTTTCAAAAGTGTCTCGGAAGATAATGATTTTTGTCTGTCGACTGATCTTACCTGAAAAGGTAAAGGGTTAGTTGTATGCAATGTCATGATGCATGATGCAATGTATGTTATATGATATGAATGTAAATGAATGCGCATGTAAGATGGAGAGCTGTCTTGCAAAGGATAGATGAATCCGAGATGGATGAAGATAAAAGCATCTTGACTGCTGCCGGGAAGAATAATTCCTGGTTGTTGCTGGGGAATAAGGAGCTTGGGTTGTATACCAATCTTCTGGGGAATTCCTGTCTTGAGGAGACCTTCACTGTAGAATCTTCGAATATACAATGAGGAACTGAAAACTGAAAGTCTTCAAATTTGCTTGGGGAATACCAGTCCTTCAAATGCCGAGGGGCCTTAGAACCACTTGCGGGGACTTGGAATTTCCTTGGTGACTGGCAGGGTAAGAGAATTTCTGATGATGTCTACTGGGGATTTTAGAACCTGGTAGACTTAAGCTGAGGGGTAAGACTGAGAATCTCTAGTCTAGTGAGAAGCATTTCTGTGTGGAGAAGGTTCACTAGCCTGGCTCCGCTGGGGATTGATAGCCTGAAGTTTTAGCTCTGCTGGAGATACTGAAACTTAGTTCTGAGGGGAATTGAGTTCTGGAGGATTCTCTGGCTGGGTATAACAAAGATAAACTCCTCTGGGGATTGTATTGATAAGTTATGTTGGGGAACTCTGATGAACTCCGTTGGGGATAGGAAGAAATTTGCCGAGTGCGATCTTCCGTGGCAATAAGCTGAGGATAACCCAGTTATAAGCCCTTGTGGGGAGTAACTTTGAATAAAGCTCGGGAGAGACGTCCGTACTCTGCAGGGGATAAACTTCCAGAATCTACTGGGGATAAGCTTCAAGACTTGCTGGGGATATGGATTCCAAATCTCCTGGGGGTTTCCTTTGAAAGGGTATCAAGATATCCAACTGCACCTTCAACCTATCAGTAATCCTTTTTCTTGATTCATAAGGAAATGATTATGTTCAAATGCATATGCCTATTTAACAAAACATTGGACGTTTCTCAAAATAAAACAACTAGTGTAAGAGAAAAGAAAAAGGAAACGACACAAATTTCTGGGAAAAGTATTTGTATTAACTTTCTATGAGTATATTTGTACAAAGGAGACAATCATCCTAGTAAGAGGATTTTGTCGTAAATATTGAAAGATTTATACAAAATAAAGATGGCTATGTGAAATAATTCCATGGGATTCCATTCCGCTATAGCCTTCACAACTCTGAATATCTGTCCATCCAATGCTTCGTTTGCCGATGACTGGATTGATCAGAAACCTGGAACTGGTTGATGAAGAGATTGTATTTGAAGTGATCCGACGAGACATAGTCATACGCTTTAATTCCCTAACTTTTGCCTGAATCGCCCTTTCGGGTTTTCGATCCACCGGGAAACCCCTTTTTGTCCAAGCCGCCCTTTCGGGTTTTCAACTTGCCGGGTGTACAGATTTTTTTTGTTTTTATCCCTAATTTTTGCCTGAACCGCCCTTTTGGGTTTTCGGTTCACCGGTGTTGTACCCCAAAATTTGCCCTCGCATTTTGCTACAAACAATCTCAGCTTCAGACATTTCCTGACTTTTCAAACTGGCGCAAGAATCGGACAAACGGACTTTTCTTGACAGTCAAGCAAAATTAGGGTTTTTACTGATGTTCAGAGCTCTGATTTGTCTCATACAGTTGGCTTAGGGTTGGGATGATTTTTGGTTCAATTTTGATCAGGCGAGCGTTATCTAGCATTTAATCAGAAATTAAGGTTTTATGGGCATATTCTCAGAAGAATTTAAATTCTACCGCACTTTGCAGTTTATTCCGAGATTCGAGTTAAAATTCGCGTTATCTTGATTTAATCAGTAAATGAGGCAGTTGGTTGGAATTCACCAGTCAAAAGGGATGTGTGCAATGTGGAATTACAGTGCTTGGCAAAAGGATCAGTGAAAAAAAAGAATTGCATCTGATTAAATTTATGTGTTCGACTATGCGTTGCTTTGGATAATGGATACGTCGAATTCATTTATTTTTTATCATCAAAAGTTTAGTTGATTATTTATGGTTCTAAGAATTAAAATATTTGAAATTTAAACTTTCATTTTATTTTATTTAAGGAACTATAAATAACAAATAAACAATTAAAGAAAAGGAATTGAGAGAAAATTAAATATCAATGGAATTTTTATTTCACATTTAATAATTGTTACAATTGTTATTATTTGGATACTAATATTTGTTACAAAGTATTTAAAATAATAATAATGTACAAGAATTAAACTGAAAATAAAAGTTCTATCCTATTTCTAAATTCTTCATTCTTCACTTCATGCCGGTGCTCCATTTTTTTTTTATCTGCAAAAAGAAAGAAAAAGTCAGAAAGCAGTTAATTAAAGACAGTTAAAATTGCTCATCATTAGGGGCCACTGACTGGGATCAGTTGACCCTCTCTGCAAATCACGGGATTTCTCCCGGTTCACAGAGAGGGAAGATTTTTTATTATTCATGAAATGCAAATGTCAAAAGCATAAGTTACAAATTCAAGCTGCATAGAATCTCAATTTCAAATCCAAAATTCAAAACTGTATTAGTTCAAATCCAATTCCCACTTCCTATCAAATGCCAAAATATACTCAAAGATATCACAAAGAAATCAAGGAAGTACAATTGCTGCAAAGTCAAAAGCCCAAGATATCAAAGAAATGCAAAAAGTGTAGCAAAGCTGTCAAAAGCAGAATAAAAATGCAGAGAAGTATATGCAAGCAACTTGATCCTTTTCATCATTTCCCAGCATAAGAGGGGGCCCCTTCAGAACCATAGTACAATAATAATCATATATTAACTCTAAAACTGTACTTTGGAGAGGAAAAAGAGAGATAAAGCAGCAGAGTTCAGGTCTCAGGCATAGGCAGTATAACAAGACAGAAAAGATATACAAAAAAGAAGACACAATTCAGCATTGTTCAAAACTACACAGCATAGACAGTTACCAAAAATGGAAAAGGTGCCAAGAAATTTTGTCAAACTACCCAGCAAGCGTGGATCAAAGAGAAGACCAAAGTTTGAAATAAGGTTGGGCGCCAAAGACCAATAAAAAAAAGACAAAATAACACAAGAAAACATACTGATTGAGCCAAGCACCAATATCACCTCTATAACTCAGAACTAAACCAATATAGGCCATAAGCTGATACCTGTCTAAATATACACAAGTTATCAAAACACATCTCAAACTTCATACCAGCACCACCATAACCTGATGCCTCAAGCCCATCCAAAAAACCAGAACAAACATAATACAGTTCAAGAATAGGAGAAAAAATATACAAAAAACCTACTGTCTAGAAACCTGAACAACCATCAAACCTGAAACACCTCAAAATCCATCCTAAAAAACTGAAACCAAGTTCAAAAAGCTTAGGAAACCTGCAAGCTGATATAAACTCAGGGAGCCTGAAGTTCAAATCAGTGGTCAAAGCAAAGAGCTTGTATTATCCCTGCCTGAACCATCAAACACAACCATGAACTCATAAACCTGCCTGTCACCTTTAAAAACCATTCAAAGGCCATATCAAGACAGAAAAACCTCAACCATACTGTCAAAATAACCTACAACAATCAACCAAAAACAGCATTCAGCACTACAGCCTCAGAATTTCTTCATCATTGGCCAAACCTCATAAACCAGTTCCTCAACCTAAGATTCCCTGAAATCACTCAAGCATATCCAAATATCAAAGGCAACCAAGGCCCTCAGACCTCTGAGATCATCACTGGGCATCTCAAAGCATTATATCCAACCCACCAAGGCAACAACTGTTCCAAAATATTCAAGACAAACAGAAGCAAAGGCAACACGAAAGGAGAAGCATACAAATTCCCAAAGGCATCACAGTAGGAAAGAAGAAGATAAAGAGGTGAATTAAAGAGGGCTTCTCAGTATACATCATCATCAAAGCCCTAAAATATCAAAAGATAAAAGATACCAGGGTCCCCAAGAAGCGAAGAATCGCGCAAAACCCTCCTCCGTTCGCTCCGGCCTCCTCAGTGCCTCCACTCTTCTCTCCTCCATCTCCAAAGAACGAAGGTAGCCAACCTTCTCCCTCTTCTCTTCTCCTTTATCTCATAATGAAAAATAAGAATTAAGACTCAAATCAAAACAAAACACACAAGTTCGTAAGAAAGATAAGAGTATAATACTGAAAACGAACCTTGTATCGAGGACGCGAAGTTAACGCCATGGAGGGAAGAGATATTCGAGAGTGACACCGGTGGCCGGAGGAAAGGCTTTTGCTCAGGAAGCTTGCAAGGACGAAGAAGAACGATGGAACTCAGTGAACGCCGCCGCTGCTTCGCCTAAACCCATTTCTTTCCTCAACTGAACAAACAAATGTGAAACCCTAATTTCGTTCAATGTCCAAATCTGGGCCTGACCCGTTTCTGCCTTCCCCAAATCCCATTAATCACTAACCCTTTTCATTTTATAAACAATGTTTATTTCTTTTTTTTTTCTTCTTTTGTAAAATACTAACTTTTTATTTTATTTTATGTTATAAACAAATGTTTACTTTTTTTATTATTTCTTGTAAAATACTAACTTAAATGAAATACATTTTTATCATATGGTTAAAACATCCTTTTTTTTTTAAAATATATTTGTATATAATAATAATAAGATACTTTTTATACATAATTAACTTGAAAATATTTCTTAATACACATTAAAATATATTTGTATATAAAATAATACATATCATTTTTTTTATCATATAATTGAAAGTTAAAAATACTTTTTTAACATACATATTCGTACATAACAATTTAAATGCATTTTTCTCTCTCTAATATTAAACTCACAAATATTTGATTAAAATACTTTCTTTTTTATACATAATACAATTTAATTAAATCAAAACACTTTCTTTTTCTTTTGTACATAATCAAACATACAAAATCAAAGATTCGTTAAAATACATTTCTCTAGGTCAAACTCTAATACGTTTCAACTTCGCATTTCGCACTTGTACATAATTACACAATTCATATACATATACACTTGTGCACTTACACAAATGCATTCACATTGCCCTATACACATTTTTTATCTTACACCTGTATATTCGATATTTATATTTGATTGCGACTTCGATTTGGTTGTAAATACTATAAGTCTCATCCCCTTGTACATTTATACCCCCACTCCCTGATACTACTTTGTAATAGCGTAGATTTTACATTCCGCAATTTACAGTTTTCCAATTATACCATGGTTAGACCTAGGGTTTGTATGTACATAAAATCAAATGCTAGATAACCTAATACAAGACAAATACATGTAATCAATACACAATCACACTTGCACCCCCTAGGGTAATCCCACATGTTGCCTTCCAAAATGGGCCATGCTTGCACGTCAAGTATATTTGGCAAAACAAAATCAAATGATCATAAGTCCCTCAAAGTGTTGCCTAAAACAAATGATCAAGTCCCGTAAAGCAAATTGCCAAAGACACTTGGCACCATTGCATTCATGGTTCATACGATGACCCGCGCCCGTCCCGAATAAACTTCCTAAACGCAAGATTGTCCATCAATTTCAATGGTGGAACAAAATTGTTAAAAGGGGTTAAAACATAACAAAAACCTTTGAGTACAATAGGGTAGACAAAACTCTTAGTTACTTGAGATCAAACTTGCAAAAACACTTGCCTTCTTTTCAAAAACCACAATCCACAACACTTTCAAAAATCAACTTTTCAAACCTTTGAAACATCTTTTCGAAAAGATATACGCCTTTGTAAAACATTCGAGTAAAGAATTATTACAAGGTTAGCCTAAGACAAGGCATCTTTTTCCAAAACGTTTTCAAAAAGCACCCACACACATGTCATTTTCAAAGCAATCGAAAAACAAAGCAAGTGATCTAAAAAACCAAGTAACTAAGAGCCCATGGATAACCATGGATGAAAAGGGTGCTAACACCTTCCCTTTTCATAATCTACCCCCCGAACCCACGAAATATCTCAAAAGGTTTTTGCTGTGCTTTTTTAACCTTTCCTTTAGGATAAAATAAAAAGTCGGTGGCGACTCTTGCTCGACCGCACAAGTGCGAATACGAACGCAAAACACTAGTCGATTCTCCCACCGTATCACAGAACTGGCGACTCTGCTGGGGATGATTTAAAGTGGGGTTACCTTAGGGCTTAGATCACCCTCTTGCATGACTAATTGCTTGATTTGCTTGCTTTATACTTTGGCTCTATTGTTTGGGTTTACAATCCTCCACCCGGATTTTGGGAAACATTCATAGATAGCAATACGTTGTGGAAACTGTGCGGGGTATACCGACACGGTCTAAGCAATAGCTATATTAGTGCGACATATTTGTGGGTACCGGTAACCCTTGAGTTCAATCAAGGAGAGTACGGGGCCGCTGAGTGATGTCACTAAGCACTAATGACCTAGAACCTTACTTGACCATCTTGGCCTTTTATTAGGGGTAGTGAGATGACCGGCTTTGGTGCAGTCCGAAGTTGGTAGATACTCGATACTACACTCATTGAGGGTTGTTTTCTTGGAATATTTTGGTCGCCAGTTAAGTGGCTAAACCAAAACAATGAACAATGAAAACGATCCAGTGATATTGAGCTCCTTAGAACCCGGTTACTATTTATAGGACAGGTTTTTAAGCCAACCACACTCAAGAGGGTATTTACCTATGAAACCCCATGCAAGCCTGAAACTAGGGTTTGGTGTGATTTGCTTGTACATATGTTTTATGCATACATCATAAACATCATGAAGCATCATATGCATTTACTAACCATTTCAAGGGTTTGGATCTTCATCATTGTTCTTGTTTTGTAGGTCATGGAAATACCTCGCCGAAATACCATTCAAGTCAACATTGTGAGAATCTCTCCTCAACTCAAAGAGATCACTTCAAGAATTCCGGAAAATTCACCCTTCAGTGAAAGACACGGTAGACTGCTCAGTCTAGTCAACACCGACATTGAAGAAGACATGATGAAAGTGCTATTCCAGTTCTTTGACCCCCTTCACCATTGCTTCACTTTCCCTGATTATCAGTTGGTGCCCACTTTGGAGGAGTTTTCTCAACTCCTAAGAATCCCTATCCTTAATCAACTACCCTTCAACGGTACGGAGAAGGAACCAAAGCCTGAAGATGTTGCTCGAGCATTACATCTACAACCATCTGAAATCAAGGGGCATTGGGAAACCAGAAGCGGCGTCAAAGGATTCTTAGCAAAATTCTTGTTGGAGAAGGCACAAGAATGTTGGAACTCATTGGACCTACAAGCATTTGAAGAAATTGTGGCACTCCTTATCTATGGGTTGGTCCTGTTCCCAAATCCCGACCAATTGGTAGATGTCAACGCTGTCAAAATCTTCTTGTCCAGAAATCCAATACCAACATTGCTTGGAGACATCCTTCACTCATTTTACACACGAACAATGAGAAAGAGGGGTGTTCTCATGTGCTGTACTCCTATCCTCACAAGGTGGTTTATTTCGCACCTTCCACAATCTGTCTTGAAGAATGATCAAGGTATAAGGTGGTTCCAACGATTGATGACTCTCACTCATTCTGATGTGCATTGGTGTTCTCGGTCCAGAGAAAATGTCATCATCGTCGATCGTTGCGGAGAATTTCCTAATGTCCCCTTACTTGGAATTAGAGGAGGTATCACCTACAACCCTTGCCTAGCTTTGAGGCAATTTGGATATGCACGGAGGGATGGCCCTCATGACATGTTGATTCCTAGCCTAGTTTTTGACTTCGACAACGATGCGCAAGGACTTCGCCAAAGATTCATCAGAGCTTGGGGAAAACTCAACAAGGTTGATAGCAAGACTCTGGGACACAAGAACTCCATCCCTCTTGAGCCCTATCTCAAGTGGGTACGAGCCCGAGCCCAAAGTCTAATGATGCCTTATCCCCATGTACTCCCAGTAATTAAGGAGCCCGTCAATGAAGGAGAGGTCCCCTACACCATCCTGCATCCAGACATGCCTACATCATGGGAGGAAATGCAGAAGAGTTGGATTCAGCTCAAGGAGGAACGAAACACTTTTGAAGCTAGCTACTACGCCAGTGAAAAGAAGGTTCTAGAGCTTACCCGCCAACTCCATGAGCAGGAGGCCCTCAATACCTACATTGCACCAAAGAGGATGCGCAATGTCTTTCTGCCTTGAGAAGTTTATGTTGTAACATTTGGCCCACGGGGCATTTATGTACTAACAGATTTCTTCTTATTAATATGACGTGCGTTCTTCTTTGTCTGAAACAATTTTGAATGTCCTAAATCCTTGAATGCATTGCATACATCAGCATACCATTCATCATGTGCATAAGCAGGTCTCACTCCAGGTTTCCTTATCTATCTGCTGTTTATTTCAGTAGGATGGATCTCGAGCAAACAGTCAAAGACCTACAAGCCCAGAATGCACAGTTCCAGCAACTCTTGACGACCTTGGTCAAGAGTCAAGAGGATATCAAGGCTCATCTGGAGAGTAGAGACCCAGTGAAGAAGAAAAAGAGGGTCGGAGTGGCTACTTTGGGGAGAAGATTTGACAGAGAAGCTCGGAGGGTGCTTGAATTTCCTCCTACTTCTGATGAAGGGACTAGTAAAAGAGATCGGGTTGCGGTGCCTTCCGAGTCTGATGCAGAGGAGGAAGAGGTTGAAGAGGACGAAGATTATTCTGACCAGCAGTATCCTCCAGCTGATGACAAGTACAAGGGTTTAGAAGACAGATTGGCTGCCATGGAATTGCAAAGGGTACCGGGTTTGGATTTTGAAGACATGGGCTTGGTCGCCGGAATTGTGATTCCCCCAAAATTCAAGGTGCCGGTGTTTGTAAGGTATGACGGGCTGTCCTGCCCCAAAATGCATCTCAGGTCCTATGTGAGAAAGATTCAACCCTATACAGCAGATAAAAATCTCTGGATTCATTTCTTTCAAGACAGCTTGTCGGGAGCTCAGTTGGAATGGTTTTATCAGTTAGAAGGGACCAATGTCAGAAATTGGGAAGATTTGGCCACCGCTTTCTATAAACAATACCAGTATAATTCCGATCTTGCTCCTACCCGTACCCAACTTCAGGGTATGTCGCTAGGAACAAGTGAGGGATTCAAGGAATACGCACAAAAATGGAGGGATTTGGCTGGCAGGGTGCAGCCTCCTTTAACCGATCGTGAGCTTGTTGATATGTTTCTTGGGACCCTATCTGGGCCATTTTTCAATCATTTAATTGGTAACTCTTCCGCGGGGTTTACTGATTTGATCTTAACGGGCGAAAGAATCGAGGCTGGCATCAAGTCAGGAAAAATTCAGAAGGGTGTCGCTGCAAGTATTGAGAAGAAGCCGTTTAAGAAGGAGACAGCTATGGTATATTCTCAAAGAAGAGCAGGGAAGGTGGAGCGTCGGCCGTCTGTGGGGGCCGTAATGATTCAAAACACTCCGAGTGAGCAGCCTCGCTACAACCAATCCAGACCAAATCAGCAACGGGTGGAAAGGCCACAACGGCAGTTCACTCGTATTAATATGACTCCAGCGCAGGTGCTTCCCCATCTGTTGAAATTGAATCTTGCCACTATCAAGGAGGCGCCAAAGAATGTAAATACATCCTCTCCACATTATCATGCCAATGCTAAGTGCGCCTATCATTCAGACAGTGTTGGGCATGACACCAATGATTGTTGGGCACTCAAGCATAAGATCCAGGACCTGATAGAGGCTAAGGAGGTAGAGTTTGACGCTCCAGAAAAACCCAATGTGATATCTGCACCTATGCCGAAGCACGGTCGGAATGTCAATGCCATTGAAGAGGATTTGTATGTTGCTGACGTTAGTGATCTGACTACTCCACTGTTAACCGTTAAGTTGAATTTGTTGAGGGCCGGGATCTTCCCGGGATGTAAAAAAGACTGTTACTGTTGCCACTCTCTGCCGTTTGATTGTCCGCTATTAAAGGAAGGCATCCAAGGCCTCATGGATAGCCGACAAATTTTGTTCGAAAAAGTTCCTGCTGTTCCAGTTCATGTTGAAAATGTCTCAATCATAACCATTCACGCCAATCTTTCCGAGGCCGTCAAAAAGCCAGTTAAGATTACACCAGCTGCAAAGTCTATACCTTTGAAGATAACAATGCCAGGGCCTGTTCCCTATGTCTCCGAGAAGTCGATACCTTGGAACTATGGTGGCGACATCTACTACCATGGTATCAAGCAAGTTGAAATAATTGAAGAAGATTCAGATGATGAAAAAGCCAGCATTAGTAACATTGCGGGCACCAGCAAAATCACCAGGAGTGGGAGGATATTTTCTCCAGAGATTGCTTCTCCAAAAGCAGTCTTTGGACCCTCATCAGCTAAAGAAGTCATCCCTGCACCAGTAAAGCTCTCTGCCAGAACTCCTTTGATTGAAGAAATTTTCGTTCCTAGTGCTGTCTCTCCTACCATTGCCGATAAAGGAAAGGGAATACAAGATGAGCCCGTCAGGACGAGGGCTCAACCTTTGGTGATTCCAGAAGCCTCCAAGAAAGAAATGGACGAAATTTTGAGGATAATCAAGAAAAGTGATTACGATGTGGTGGAGCAGTTGGGGCAAACCCCCTCCAAGATCTCCATGCTGGCACTGTTGCTTTACTCAGAAGCGCACGCTCAAGCTTTGATTAAGTTTCTAAAGGCAGCTCATGTGCCCCAAGAAACTTCGGCAGATCAATTTCAACATTGCGTGGCTAGTTTGACTGCAGACAATGGATTAGGTTTTTCTGATGCCGACCTGACCCCTAAAGGCCGAAATCACAATGATGCGTTGCATATTTCAATCGAGTGTCGCGGAACCACCCTTGCGCATGTTTTGGTTGATACCGGCTCATCGCTGAATGTTTTGCCTAAAAAGGCCTTGGACCGGCTAGATTGCGAAGGGTTGGAATTGAAGCCGAGCGATATTGTCGTCAGAGCTTTCGATGGGTCGAAAAGAATGGTCCATGGAGAGGTTGAAATTCCTGTCAAGATAGGTACCGAGGTGTTCAAATCCACTTTCTATGTAATGGACATCCGTCCATCATACTCCTGCCTGTTGGGTAGACCTTGGATACACCATGCTGGGGCAGTCACCTCCTCCTTGCACCAGATGCTGAAATATCCTGTAAAGGGAAAGATCATTACTGTCCACGGCGAGGAAGAGTACATGATTAGCCATTTAAATTCTTTCCGGTATGTGGAGGTCGAAGGGGAGTTCATTGAGACACTGTTTCAACATTTCGAAGAAGTACTTCCTGAGATAGCAGTGGCGAAGTTGGCAGCCGAGACACCAAGACAGATGGCCAGGATGGCATCTCTGGAGGATGCAAGGGCTGCAGTTAAGGAAGGAAAGAATTCAGCGTGGGGGCAGCTACCCGATTTTCCGCATAAGGTTGATAAGCTTGGATTAGGTTTCACCACCGCTGGCCAGAAAGCTATGCGCCGGTCAAAGATTGAGAGAGCTCCAGTCAAGATTTCTCCTTACCGAATCAACGCCCTGGAAGATGAAGACAAAGAAAGCAACTTTGAAGAGTGGATTCATCCGACTGTCAGAGGAGGGTTGAGCAATTGGGAGGCTAAAGACTTTGTCCCCGTCACTTTTATTCCTCAGTAATTTATATATCAAACATTTTCTATTTGGTCTGTAATATTTTACTTTCAAACAATCCGTACACTATCTTTCCACCTCCTGCCTTACCCGGGGCATGTAGGTCCACTTGTAAGGGTTTCGACTATCTTTCATATTCATATGCCATGTTTAATGATTCATTGGACGTTTTTCATTTGATAAACTGCTTGTGTTCATTTTCTTTCCTTTTGCATTTTTTTGTTGTTGTTTAAGGATGGCTATCCCTTACACACACCCACCACTCACCAATGCAGGTACCCATCCACTCCGGATTCCATGGGTGACTATTCTGCTGTATCTTTCAATAACTCGGAAGACCTGGTCAATCTAGCCGAGTATGAAGATGACGAAGGTTGTGAAGTACCCGGGGAACTAGCCAGACTCCTGCAACAAGAGGAAAGGGCCATCTTACCGCATGAAGAGCCGTTGGAAACTATTAACTTAGGAACCGAGGAGAATCGGAAGGAGGTGCAAGTGGGTGCCAACCTGGAACCAGAAGTCAAGGAACGCTTGGTACAGTTACTGAATGAGTATGTCAAAATCTTCGCTTGGTCCTATGAAGACATGCCGGGCCTAGACACCGACACCGTGGTTCACCGTCTCCCCACAAGAGAAGACTGTCCACCGATCAAGCAAAAAGTTTGCCGAATGAGGCCTGACATGTCCGAAAAAATCAAGGCGGAAGTGATGAAGCAGTTCAATGCCGGCTTTCTGGCTGTTACGTCCTATCCTCAATGGGTCGCTTATATTGTGCCAGTGCCTAAGAAGGATGGCAAGGTTAGAATGTGTGTGGACTACAGGGATTTGAATAGGGCCAGCCCTAAGGATGATTTCCCGCTACCTCATATTGACATCCTGATTGACAATACAGCTCAGCATAAGGTGTTTTCTTTCATGGACGGATTCTCGGGCTACAATCAAATCAAAATGGCCCCCGAGGACATGGAGAAAACAACTTTTGTCACGCAATGGGGCACTTTCTGTTACAAAGTGATGCCGTTCGGGCTGAAGAACGCAGGGGCAACTTATCAACGCGCCATGGTAGCTCTATTTCATGACATGATACATCATGAGATTGAAGTTTACGTAGACGATATGATAGCTCGGTCACAAACAGAGAAAGAACACCTTGAACATCTGGAAAAGCTGTTTGCCAGATTGAAAGAATACAAGCTCAGGCTGAATCCGAGTAAATGCACTTTTGGAGTTAGGTCTGGTAAACTCCTGGGATTCATTGTGAGCAACAAGGGCATTGAAGTCGATCCGGCAAAAGTAAAAGCAATACAAGAGATGCCTGCTCCCCGTACTGAAAAGGAAGTTAGAGGTTTCTTAGGGCGCATAAACTATATTGCCAGATTCATTTCACATCTGACTTCTACCTGTGAGCCAATTTTCAAACTATTGAAGAAAGATCAGGTAGTTGAATGGAACGACGACTGCCAAGCTGCTTTTAATAGAATCAAGGAATATTTGCTAGAACCTCCTATTCTGATGCCACCCGTCGAAGGAAGACCATTGATCATGTATTTGACCGTTTTGGATAACTCAATGGGGTGTGTTTTGGGCCAGCATGACGAGTCTGGTCGAAAAGAGCATGCTATTTATTACCTTAGCAAAAAGTTTACCGACTGTGAGACTCGCTACTCGCTGCTCGAGAAAACTTGCTGCGCTTTGGTATGGGCTGCTCGCCGACTAAGACAGTATATGTTGACTCATACTACTTTGTTGATATCCAAAATGGACCCTATCAAATATATCTTCGAAAAGCCCGCTTTATCTGGAAGGATAGCCAGATGGCAAATGATCTTGACCGAGTATGACATCCAGTACACCACCCAAAAAGCTATAAAAGGGAGTGTATTGGCTGACCATCTGGCTCATCAGGCTATCGAAGACTATCAGTCCATGAGATTTGATTTCCCAGACGAGGACATCATGAGTTTGGACAACATTAAAGGTGACAGACCGTATGACGGACCCGAAAAGGGATCCCGATGGACCCTGTACTTTGATGGTGCTTCAAATGCACTGGGAAACGGCATTGGCGCAGTACTTATTTCTCCGGAAGGATGCCACACTCCTTTCACGGCCCGACTTTGCTTCAGCTGCACAAATAATATGGCGGAGTATGAAGCCTGCATCTTTGGTCTCAAGGCTGCTATAGACTTGGGGATCAAATCGTTGATCGTATTCGGGGACTCGGCTTTGGTCATTAGCCAAATCAAAGGAGACTGAGATACCAAGCATCCTAATCTTATTCCATACAAAGAACATGTTCTGACATTGTTGCCTCACTTCGAGCAAATTACCTTCGAGCACTTTCCGCGAGAAGAGAATCAGCTAGCAGATGCTCTAGCCACAATGTCCTCTATGTTTAAACTCAACTGGGATAACGAGGCTCCCCAAATCTCCATCGAGCGAATGGATGAACCCGCGCATTGTCACGAGATTAATACCGAAGAAGTAGTGGAACAACCTTGGTTCCATGAAATCAAAAGGTATCTCGAGACCCAAGATTATCCTGAAGGAGCTTCCGTGAATGACAAGAAGTTCTTAAGGAAATTCGCTGCTAAGTTCTTCCTGAGCAACGGCATCCTTTACAAACGAAGCCATGATTGTGTATTACTCCGATGTGTTGATAAGGCTGAAGCAGAGTTAATCATGACTGATATACACAGCGGCACATTTGGCACTCACCTAAGCGGGCATACAATGGCTAAGAAGATCCTAAGGGCAGGCTATTATTGGTCTACCATGGAGGCTGATTGCCATCAACATTCCCGTACTTGTCACAAGTGTCAAGTCTATGCTGACAAAGTTCATATCCCTCCGGTTCCCCTCAATGTCCTAACTGCTCCATGGCCCTTTGCAATGTGGGGCATTGATATGATTGGAGAGATCAAACCCACGGCTTCCAACGGACATCGCTTCATCCTAGTTGCCATTGAATACTTCACTAAATGGGTCGAAGCAGCTTCCTTCGCCTCTGTCACCAAAAATGTGGTTGCCCGCTTTATCAAACATAACCTCATATGTCGGTATGGTGTTCCAGACAGGATTATCACAGACAACGGTACAAATCTGAATAACACGATGATCACTGCATTATGCGAACAGTTCAAGATTTATCATCACAATTCATCTCCCTATCGGCCGAAGATGAACGGTGCTGTTGAAGCTGCGAACAAAAATATTAAAAAGATTATTCAGAAAATGACAGTCACTTACAAAGACTGGCATGAGATGTTACCATTTGCGCTGCATGGGTACCGTACGACGATGCGCACCTCAACTGGGGCAACCCCATTTTCTTTGGTTTATGGCATGGAAGTTGTTTTGCCTATGGAAGTTCAGATCCCATCTCTAAGGATTATGAAGGACGCAGGTTTGAACGAAGATGATTGGATGCAGACCTGACTTGATCAACTCAATCTGATCGACGAAAAGCGACTTGCTGCTATATGCCATGGTCAGACGTATCAAAAACGGATGATCAAGGCCTTCAATAAGAAAGTCAGACGTCAAGTGTATCAAGTCGGAGATCTAGTAGTCAAGTGGATTATCTTGCCGCAAAGTGATCCCAGAGGCAAATGGACTCCTACATACGAAGGACCATTTGTAATCAAGAGCATATTTTCTGGTGGTGCAATGATTCTGACCACCATGGATGGCGACGATTTGCCACACCCTGCGAACGCAGACATAGTCAAAAGATACTACGCATAAAATAACCCGACAAGTCGAAAACCCGAAAGGGCGGCTTGGGCAAAAATGGGTATCCCGGTGAACCGAAAACCCGAAAGGGCGGTTCAGGCAAAAATTAGGGATAAAAACAAAAAAAATCCGTACACCCGGCAAGTCGAAAACCCGAAAGGGCGGCTTGGGCAAAAAGGGGTTTCCCGGTGGATCGAAAACCCGAAAGGGCGATTCAGGCAAAAATTAGGGAATTAAAGCGTATGACTATGTCTCGTCGGATCACTTCAAAGACGATCTCTTCATCAACCGGTTCCAGGTTTCTGATCAATCCAGCCATCGTCAAACGAAGCATTGAATGGACAGAGGTTCAGAGTTGTGAAAGCTACAACAAAATGGCATCCCATGGAATTATTTCACATAGCCATCTTTGTTTTGTATAAATTTTTCAAATATTTACGACAAGATCCTCTTACTGGGATGATTGTCTCCTTTGTACAAATATACTCAAAGAAAATCAATACAAATACTCTTCCCAAAATTTGTGTCATTTCCCTTTTCCTTTTTCTCTTGCGCTATTTGTTTTATTTTGAGAAACGTCCAATGTTTTGTTAAATAGGCATATGCATTTGAAACATGATCACTTCCTAATTGAACCTAAGAAAAAGGATTACTGATAGGATAAAAGTACAAACGGATATTTTGACACCCTTTCAAAGGAAATCCCTCGAGATCTGTAATCCACGTCCCTGACAAACCTTGAGGTCTATCTCCAGCAGACCCTCGGAGCTTATCCCCAGTAAGGTTCTGAAAGGTATTCCCCGCAGAGTACGGACGTCCCTTCCAAGTTTTATTCAAAGTTATTCTCACAAAGGCTTATAACTGGGTTATCCTCAGCTAACCATCAGGGGAGGTCACGCTCGCCAGAATTCTTCCCATCCCCAGCGGAGTTCCTCAAAATTCCCCCAACAATAACTTATCAATACTATCCCCGGAGGAGTTTATCTTTGCAAATCCCCAGCCCAAGAATCTTCCGGAAATCATTTTTCCTCAGAGTTTAAGCTTCAATATCCCCAGCAGATCAAAAGCTTCAAATGGACAATCCCCAGCGGAGTCAGACTTTTAAATCTTCTCCCCACAGAGTTTTTAGAAGAAAAATCTTGAATTCCCCAGTGAAATCTCCAGAGATACTTCTCTCCCAGCTGAAGATTCTCAATCTGGCCTCCCCGGCATTAAGTCCACTAGTTTGGTACTCCCTAGTAGAAGACTTCAGGAGTTCCCCAGAAGATTGGTATACAACCCAAGCTCCAGGTTCCCCAGTAACGATCCAGGACTTATTTTCCCCGGCAGCAGTCAAGATACTTCTATCTTCCGCTGTCCCGGATTCATCTATCCTATGCAAGACAGCTCTCCAGCTTACATGCACATCCATTTACATTCATAACACCATGATATACATTGTATCATGCATCATAGCATTGCATCCAACTAACTCTTTGCCTTTTTCAGGTAAGATCAGTCGACAGACTAAAATCATTCAATCTCAAGATTTCTGAAAACAGTTCATGGATTCTTCCCAAGTAACGGATGTTAATCTACCAGCTTGTTCAGATGCACCTTTGAATTCCGTTTACGGAAGCTTCCCAATAACGGATGCTGCTCTATTGCTGATTCAACTTCAAGATTTCTGAAAACAGTTCACGGGTTCTCCAAGTAAACGGATGTTAACCTATCACTTATTCAGATTCTTCTCAAGATTTCTGAAAACAGTTCATGGATTCTTCCCAAGTAACGGATGTTAATCTATCAGCTTGTTCAGATGCACCTTTGAATTCAGTTTACGGAAGCTTCCCAATAACGGATGCTGCTCTATTGCTGATTCAACTTCAAGATTTCTGAAAACAGTTCACGGGTTCTCCAAGTAAACGAATGTTAACCTATCACTTATTCAGATTCTTCTCAAGATTTCTGAAAACAGTTCATGGATTCTTCCCAAGTAACGGATGTTAATCTATCAGCATTGTTCAGATGCACCTTTGAATTCAGTTTACGGAAGCTTCCCAATAACGGATGCTGCTCTATTGCTGATTCAACTTCAAGATTTCTGAAAACAGTTCACGGGTTCTCCAAGTAAACGGATGTTAACCTATCACTTATTCAGATTCTTCTCAAGACTTCTGAAAACAGTTCATGGATTCTTCCCAAGTAACGGATGTTAATCTATCAGCTTGTTCAGATGCACCTTTGAATTCAGTTTACGGAAGCTTCCCAGCAACGGATGCTGCTCTATTGCTGATCCAATCTCAAGATTTCTGAAAACAGTTCATGGGTTCTCCAAGTAAACGGATGTTAACCTGTCACTTGTTCAGTTTCTTCTTCCAGACTTCTGAAAACAGTTCACGGGTTCTCCAAGTAAACGGATGTTAACCTATCACTTGTTCAGATTCTTCCCAAGACTTCTGAAAATAGTTCATGGATTCTTCCCAAGTAACGGATGTTAATCTATCAGCTTGTTCAGATGCACCTTTGAATTCAGTTTACGGAAGCTTCCCAATAACGGATGCTGCTCTATTGCTGATTCAACTTCAAGATTTCCGAAAATAGTTCACGGTTTCTCCAGCTTGCAGGTTCCTCCCAACAACGGATGTCAACCTATTGCTTGTTCAGACCCCCGATTCAGAAACGGTCCAAAGCTCGGACACTTTCCTAATATTCCCTTCCAGATGGCATCTTTAAGCCCATCCCCGACAAGTTTCTGTCACTCTCCTAGATGGCATCGTTAAGCCCATCTCCAAATGGCATCTCTAAGCCCATTCCCGCATCCAGTGCTTTGATGAGTGCAAATTTCCGGGCACTCTAGTGTCCAATCTCCTTTTACCTTCAAGTCGCGAAAGGCAAACTTGCCAATCTAACTCTTCAGGTCCAAGAAGATTGAACAGGGGCAACTGTTGTACCCCAAAATTTGCCCTCGCATTTTGCTACAAACAATCTCAGCTTCAGACATTTCCTGACTTTTCAAACTGGCGCAAGAATCGGACAAACGGACTTTTCTTGACAGTCAAGCAAAATTAGGGTTTTTACTGATGTTCAGAGCTCTGATTTGTCTCATACAGTTGGCTTAGGGTTGGGATGATTTTTGGTTCAATTTTGATCAGGCGAGCGTTATCTAGCATTTAATCAGAAATTAAGGTTTTATGGGCATATTCTCAGAAGAATTTAAATTCTACCGCACTTTGCAGTTTATTCCGAGATTCGGGTTAAAATTCGCGTTATCTTGATTTAATCAGTAAATGAGGCAGTTGGTTGGAATTCACCAGTCAAAAGGGATGTGTGCAATGTGGAATTACAGTGCTTGGCAAAAGGATCAGTGAAAAAAAAGAATTGCATCTGATTAAATTTATGTGTTCGACTATGCGTTGCTTTGGATAATGGATACGTCGAATTCATTTATTTTTTATCATCAAAAGTTTAGTTGATTATTTATGGTTCTAAGAATTAAAATATTTGAAATTTAAACTTTCATTTTATTTTATTTAAGGAACTATAAATAACAAATAAACAATTAAAGAAAAGGAATTGAGAGAAAATTAAATATCAATGGAATTTTTATTTCACATTTAATAATTGTTACAATTGTTATTATTTGGATACTAATATTTGTTACAAAGTATTTAAAATAATAATAATGTACAAGAATTAAACTGAAAATAAAAGTTCTATCCTATTTCTAAATTCTTCATTCTTCACTTCATGCCGGTGCTCCATTTTTTTTTTATCTGCAAAAAGAAAGAAAAAGTCAGAAAGCAGTTAATTAAAGACAGTTAAAATTGCTCATCATTAGGGGCCACTGACTGGGATCAGTTGACCCTCTCTGCAAATCACGGGATTTCTCCCGGTTCACAGAGAGGGAAGATTTTTTATTATTCATGAAATGCAAATGTCAAAAGCATAAGTTACAAATTCAAGCTGCATAGAATCTCAATTTCAAATCCAAAATTCAAAATTGTATTAGTTCAAATCCAATTCCCACTTCCTATCAAATGCCAAAATATACTCAAAGATATCACAAAGAAATCAAGGAAGTACAATTGCTGCAAAGTCAAAAGCCCAAGATATCAAAGAAATGCAAAAAGTGTAGCAAAGCTGTCAAAAGCAGAATAAAAATGCAGAGAAGTATATGCAAGCAACTTGATCATTTTCATCATTTCCCAGCATAAGAGGGGGCCCCTTCAGAACCATAGTACAATAATAATCATATAATAACTCTAAAACTGTACTTTGGAGAGGAAAAAGAGAGATAAAGCAGCAGAGTTCAGGTCTCAGGCATAGGCAGTATAACAAGACAGAAAAGATATACAAAAAAGAAGACACAATTCAGCATTGTTCAAAACTACACAGCATAGACAGTTACCAAAAATGGAAAAGGTGCCAAGAAATTTTGTCAAACTACCCAGCAAGCGTGGATCAAAGAGAAGACCAAAGTTTGAAATAAGGTTGGGCGCCAAAGACCAATAAAAAAAAGACAAAATAACACAAGAAAACATACTGATTGAGCCAAGCACCAATATCACCTCTATAACTCAGAACTAAACCAATATAGGCCATAAGCTGATACCTGTCTAAATATACACAAGTTATCAAAACACATCTCAAACTTCATACCAGCACCACCATAACCTGATGCCTCAAGCCCATCCAAAAAACCAGAACAAACATAATACAGTTCAAGAATAGGAGAAAAAATATACAAAAAACCTACTGTCTAGAAACCTGAACAACCATCAAACCTGAAACACCTCAAAATCCATCCTAAAAAACTGAAACCAAGTTCAAAAAGCTTAGGAAACCTGCAAGCTGATATAAACTCAGGGAGCCTGAAGTTCAAATCAGTGGTCAAAGCAAAGAGCTTGTATTATCCCTGCCTGAACCATCAAACACAACCATGAACTCATAAACCTGCCTGTCACCTTTAAAAACCATTCAAAGGCCATATCAAGACAGAAAAACCTCAACCATACTGTCAAAATAACCTACAACAATCAACCAAAAACAGCATTCAGCACTACAGCCTCAGAATTTCTTCATCATTGGCCAAACCTCATAAACCAGTTCCTCAACCTAAGATTCCCTGAAATCACTCAAGCATATCCAAATATCAAAGGCAACCAAGGCCCTCAGACCTCTGAGATCATCACTGGGCATCTCAAAGCATTATATCCAACCCACCAAGGCAACAACTGTTCCAAAATATTCAAGACAAACAGAAGCAAAGGCAACACGAAAGGAGAAGCATACAAATTCCCAAAGGCATCACAGTAGGAAAGAAGAAGATAAAGAGGTGAATTAAAGAGGGCTTCTCAGTATACATCATCATCAAAGCCCTAAAATATCAAAAGATAAAAGATACCAGGGTCCCCAAGAAGCGAAGAATCGCGCAAAACCCTCCTCCGTTCGCTCCGGCCTCCTCAGTGCCTCCACTCTTCTCTCCTCCATCTCCAAAGAACGAAGGTAGCCAACCTTCTCCCTCTTCTCTTCTCCTTTATCTCATAATGAAAAATAAGAATTAAGACTCAAATCAAAACAAAACACACAAGTTCGTAAGAAAGATAAGAGTATAATACTGAAAACGAACCTTGTATCGAGGACGCGAAGTTAACGCCATGGAGGGAAGAGAGATTCGAGAGTGACACCGGTGGCCGGAGGAAAGGCTTTTGCTCAGGAAGCTTGCAAGGACGAAGAAGAACGATGGAACTCAGTGAACGCCGCCGCTGCTTCGCCTAAACCCATTTCTTTCCTCAACTGAACAAACAAATGTGAAACCCTAATTTCGTTCAATGTCCAAATCTGGGCCTGACCCGTTTCTGCCTTCCCCAAAGCCCATTAATCACTAACCCTTTTCATTTTATAAACAATGTTTATTTCTTTTTTTTTTCTTCTTTTGTAAAATACTAACTTTTTATTTTATTTTATGTTATAAACAAATGTTTACTTTTTTTATTATTTCTTGTAAAATACTAACTTAAATGAAATACATTTTTATCATATGGTTAAAACATCCTTTTTTTTTAAAATATATTTGTATATAATAATAATAATAAGATACTTTTTATACATAATTAACTTGAAAATATTTCTTAATACACATTAAAATATATTTGTATATAAAATAATACATATCATTTTTTTTATCATATAATTGAAAGTTAAAAATACTTTTTTAACATACATATTCGTACATAACAATTTAAATGCATTTTTCTCTCTCTAATATTAAACTCACAAATATTTGATTAAAATACTTTCTTTTTTATACATAATACAATTTAATTAAATCAAAACACTTTCTTTTTCTTTTGTACATAATCAAACATACAAAATCAAAGATTCGTTAAAATACATTTCTCTAGGTCAAACTCTAATACGTTTCAACTTCGCATTTCGCACTTGTACATAATTACACAATTCATATACATATACACTTGTGCACTTACACAAATGCATTCACATTGCCCTATACACATTTTTTATCTTACACCTGTATATTCGATATTTATATTTGATTGCGACTTCGATTTGGTTGTAAATACTATAAGTCTCATCCCCTTGTACATTTATACCCCCACTCCCTGATACTACTTTGTAATAGCGTAGATTTTACATTCCGCAATTTACAGTTTTCCAATTCTACCATGGTTAGACCTAGGGTTTGTATGTACATAAAATCAAACGCTAGATAACCTAATACAAGACAAATACATGTAATCAATACACAATCACACTTGCACCCCCTAGGGTAATCCCACATGTTGCCTTCCAAAATGGGCCATGCTTGCACGTCGAGTATCTTTGGCAAAACAAAATCAAATGATCATAAGTCCCTCAAAGTGTTGCCTAAAACAAATGATCAAGTCCCGTAAAGCAAATTGCCAAAGACACTTGGCACCATTGCATTCATGGTTCATACGATGACCCGCGCCCGTCCCGAATAAACTTCCTAAACGCAAGATTGTCCATCAATTTCAATGGTGGAACAAAATTGTTAAAAGGGGTTAAAACATAACAAAAACCTTTGAGTACAATAGGGTAGACAAAACTCTTAGTTACTTGAGATCAAACTTGCAAAAACACTTGCCTTCTTTTCAAAAACCACAATCCACAACACTTTCAAAAATCAACTTTTCAAACCTTTGAAACATCTTTTCGAAAAGATATACGCCTTTGTAAAACATTCGAGTAAAGAATTATTACAAGGTTAGCCTAAGACAAGGCATCTTTTTCCAAAACGTTTTCAAAAAGCACCCACACACATGTCATTTTCAAAGCAATCGAAAAACAAAGCAAGTGATCTAAAAAACCAAGTAACTAAGAGCCCATGGATAACCATGGATGAAATGGGTGCTAACACCTTCCCTTTTCATAATCTACCCCCCGAACCCACGAAATATCTCAAAAGGTTTTTGCTGTGCTTTTTTAACCTTTCCTTTAGGATAAAATAAAAAGTCGGTGGCGACTCTTGCTCGACCGCACAAGTGCGAATACGAACGCAAAACACTAGTCAGTTCTCCCACCGTATCACAACCGGGATGCCCATTTTTGCCCAAGCCTCCCTTTCGGGTTTTTGACTTGTCGGGTTATTTTATGCGTAGTATCTTTTGACTATGTCTGCGTTCATAGGGTGCGGCAAATCGTCGCCGTCCATGGTGGTTAGAATCATCGCACCACCAGAAAATATGCTCTTGATCACAAATGGTCCTTCATATGTAGGAGTCCATTTTCCCCTGGGATCACTTTGCGGCAAGATAATCCGCTTGATTACGAGATCTCCGACTTGATACACCTGACGTCTGACTTTCTTATTGAAGGCCTTGATCATCTGTTTTTGATACGTCTGACCATGGCATATAGCAGCGAGTCGCTTCTCGTCGATCAAATTGAGTTGATCAAGTCGGGTCTGAATCCAATCATCTTCATTCAAACCTGTGTCCTTCATAATCCTTAGAGAAGGAATCTGAACTTCCATAGGCAGGACAGCTTCCATGCCATATACCAACGAAAATGGGGTTGCCCTGGTTGAAGTACGTGCCATCGTACGGTATCCATGTAGAGAAAACGGTAACATCTCATGCCAGTCTTTGTAAGTGACTGTCATTTTCTGAATGATCTTCTTAATGTTTTTGTTCGCAGCTTCAACAGCACCATTCATCTTCGGCCGATAGGGAGATGAATTGTGATGATAAATCTTGAACTGTTCGCATAATGCGGTGATCATCGTGTTAGTCAGATTTGTACCGTTGTCTGTGATGATCCTGTCTGGAACACCATACCGACATATGAGATTTTGCTTGATGAAGCGGGCAACCACATTTTTAGTAACAGAGACGAAGGAAGCTGCTTCGACCCATTTGGTGAAATGGTCAATGGCAACTAGGATGAAGCGATGTCCGTTGGAAGCCGTGGGCTTGATCTCTCCAATCATGTCAATGCCCCACATTGCAAATGGCCAAGGAGCGGTCAGAACGTTGAGAGGAACCAGAGGGATGTGAACCTTGTCAGCATAGACTTGACATTTGTGACAAGTACGGGAATGCTGATGGCAGTCAGCTTCCATGGTAGACCAGTAATAGCCTGCCCTTAGGATCTTCTTAGCCATTGTATGCCCGCTCAAGTGAGTGCCAAATGTGCCGCTGTGTATCTCAGTCATGATCAACTCTGCTTCAGCTTTGTCTATGCATCGGAGTAATACACAATCATGGCTTCGTTTGTAAAGGATGTCGTTGCTTAGGAAGAATTTGGCAGCAAATTTCCTTAAGAACTTCTTGTCATTTACGGAAGCTCCTTCGGGATAATCTCTAGTCTGGAGATACCTTTTGATTTCATGGAACCAGGGTTGTTCCACTACTTCTTCGGTATTAATCTTGTGACAATGTGCAGGTTCATCCACTCGCTCAATGGTGATTTGGGGAGCCTCGTTATCCCAGTTGAGTTTAAACATGGAGGACATTGTAGCTAGAGCATCTGCTAGCTGATTCTCTTCTCGCGGGAAATGCTCGAAGGTAATTTACTCGAAATGAGGCAACAATGTCAAGACATGTTCTTTGTATGGGATAAGATTAGGATGCTTGGTATCCCACTCTCCTTTTATTTGACTGATAACCAAAGCCGAGTCCCCAAATACGATCAAAGATTTGATCCCCAAGTTTATAGCAGCCTTGAGACCAAAGATGCAAGCTTCATACTCAGCCATGTTGTTTGTGCAGCTGAAGCAAAGTCGGGCCGTGAAAGGTGTGTGACAGCCTTCCGGGGAAATGAGTACTGCGCCGATACCGTTTCCAAGTGCATTTGAAGCACCATCAAAGTACAGGGTCCATCGGGATCCCTTTTCGGGTCCGTCATACGGTCCGTTACCTTCAATGTTGTCCAAATTCATGATGTCCTCGTCTGGGAAGTCAAATCTCATGGGTTGGTAATCTTCGATAGCTTGATGAGCCAGATGGTCAGCTAGTACACTCCCTTTTATAGCTTTTTGGGTGGTGTAATGGATGTCATACTCAGTTAGGATCATTTGCCATCTGGCTATTCTTCCAGATAAAGCGGGCTTTTCGAAGATATACTTGATAGGATCCATTTTGGAAATCAACAAGGTAGTATGAGTCAACATATACTGTCTTAGTCGGCGAGCAGCCCATACCAAAGCGCAGCAAGTTTTCTCGAGCAGTGAGTAGCGGGTCTCACAGTCGGTAAACTTTTTGCTAAGGTAATAAATAGCATGCTCTTTTCGACCAGACTCGTCATGCTGCCCCAAAACACACCCCATTGAGTTATCCAAGACGGTTAGATACATGATCAAATGGTCTTCCTTCGACGGGTGGCATCAGAATAGGAGGTTCCAGCAAATACTCCTTGATCTTATCAAAAGCAGCTTGGCAATCGTCGTTCCATTCGACTACCTGATCTTTCTTCAAGAGTTTGAAAATTGGCTCACAGGTAGAAGTCAGATGAGAGATGAATCTGGCAATATAGTTCAAGCGCCCCAAGAACCCTCTAACCTCCTTTTCAGTACGGAGAGCAGGCATCTCTTGTATTGCTTTCACTTTTGCTGGATCGACTTCAATGCCTTTGTTGCTTACAATGAATCCTAGAAGTTTACCAGACCTAACTCCAAAAGTGCACTTACTTGGATTCAGCCTGAGTTTGTATTCTTTCAACCTGGCAAACAACTTTTCTAGATGTTCAAGGTGCTCCTCCTCTGTTTGTGACCGAGCTATCATATCGTCTACGTAAACTTCAATCTCATGATGTATCATATCATGAAACAAAGCTACCATGGCGCGTTGATAAGTTGCCCCAGCGTTCTTCAGTCCGAACGGCATCACCTTGTAACAGAAAGTGCCCCATTGTGTGACAAAAGTTGTTTTCTCCATATCCTCGGGGGCCATTTTGATTTGATTGTAGCCCGAGAATCCATCCATGAAGGAAAACACTTTGTGCTAAGCTGTATTGTCGATCAAAATGTCAATGTGTGGAAGTGGAAAATCATCTTTGGGGTTGGCTCTATTCAAATCCCGGTAGTCCACACACATCCTGACTTTGCCATCTTTCTTAGGTACTGGCACGATGTTGGCAACCCATTGAGGATAGGACGTAACAGCCAGAAAGCCAGCGTCGAATTGCTTCATCACTTCTGCTTTGATCTTTTCAGACATGTCAGGCCTCATTCGGCGGACTTTTTGCTTGATCGGTGGACAATCCTCTCTTGTGGGGAGACGGTGAACCACGATGTCTGTGTCTAAACCCGGCATGTCTTCATAATACCAAGCGAAGATTTCAACATACTCATTCAACAACTGTATCAGGCGTTCCTTGACACTTGGTTCCAGATTGGCACCCACTTGCACCTCCTTCCGGTCTTCCTCGGTCCCTAAGTTAACAGTTTCCAATGACTCTTCGTGCGGTAAGATGGCCCTTTCCTCTTGCTGTAGAAGTCTGGCTAGTTCCCCTGGTACTTCACAACCTTCGTCATCTTCATACTCGGCTTGATTGACCAGATCTTCAGAGTTATTGAAGGATATAGCAGAATAGTCACCCATGGAATCCGGAGTGGATAGGTACCTGCATTTGTGAGTGTGGGTGTGTGTAAGGGATAGCCATCCTTAAACAAAAATGCAAAAGGAAAGAAAATGAACACAGCAGTTTATCAAATGAAAAACGTCCAATGAATCATTAAACATGGCATATGGATATGAAAGTAATCAAAACCCTTACAAATGGACCTACATGCCCCGGGCAAGGCATGAGGTAAAAAGATAGTGTACGAATTGTTCGAAAATAAATATTACAGACCAATAGAAAATGTTTGACAGATAAATTACTGATGAATAAAAGTGATGGGGACAAAGTCTTTTGCCTCCCAGTTGCACAATCCTTCTTTGACAGTTGGGTAAATCCACTCTTCGATGTTGCTCTCTTTGTCTTCATCCTCCAAAGCGTTGATTCCGTAGGGAGAAATTTTGACTGGCGCTCTTTCAATCTTCGAACGACGCATAGCTTTCTGGCCCGCGGTAGTGAACCCTAATCCAAATTTGTCTGTTTTATGTGGAATATCAGGCAACTGCCCCCATGCTGAATTCTTCCCCTCCTTTATTGCGGCCTTTGCGTCCTCCAGAGATGCCATCCTGGCCATCTGCCTCGGTACTTCAGCTGCCAACTTTGCTACTGTTATTTCAGGAAGGACTTCTTCGAAATGCTGGAAAGGTGTCTCAATGAACTCACCTTCTACCTCCACATACCGGAAGGAGTTCAAGTGGCTGATCATGTACTCCTCTTCGCCATGGACGGTTATGATCTTCCCCTTGACAGGGTACTTCAACATCTGATGTAAGGAGGAAGTGACTTCCCCAGCATGGTGTATCCAAGGCCTACCCAACAAGCAATAGTATGACGGACGGATGTCCATCACATAGAAAGTAGATTTAAACACCTCAGTGCCTATCTTAATGGGAATTTCAACCTCCCCATGGACCATCCTCTTCGAACCATCGAAAGCTCTGACAACAATATCACTCGGCTTCAACTCTAACCCTTCACAATCTAGTCGGTCCAAAGCTTTCTTAGGCAGTACATTCAGCGACGAACCAGTGTCGACCAAGACATGTGCGAGAGTAGTTCCTCGACACTCGACTGAAATGTGCAAAGCATCATTGTGGTTTCTACCTTTAGGAGTTAGGTCGGCATCAGAGAAACCTAATCCATTACCTGCAGTAAGGCTAGCCACGCAATTTTGGAATTGATCCGCAGAGGTTTCCTGGGGCACATGGGCTGCCTTCAGGAATTTTATCAAAGCTTTAGCGTGCGCTTCCGAGCAAAGTAGTAGTGCCAACATGGAGATCTTTGAGGGGGTTTGCCCCAGTTGTTCTACCACATCGTAATCACTCCTTTTGATTATCTTCAAGATCTCATCCATTTCCTTCTTGGAGGTCTCCGGAATGACCAAGGGTTGAGCCCTCGTCCTGACGAGCTCATCTTGGATTCCCTTACCTTTATCAGCAGCGGTAGGAGGGACAGTACTAGGAACAACAACATCTTCAATCAAAGGGGTTCTAGCGGAGAGTTTTATTGGTGCAGGGATGACCTTGTCGGTAGATGAGGGTCCAAAGATTGCTCTTGGAGGGGCAATCTCTGGAGAAAATATTCTCCCGCTCCGGGTGATTTTGCTCGTGCCTGCAATGTTTCCAATGCTGGCTTCTTCATCATCCGAACTTTCTTCAGTTATTTCGATTTGTTTAATACCATGGTAGTAGACGTCACCGCCATAGTTCCATGGTATTGACTTCTCAGAAACATAGGGGACAGGCCCTGGCATTGTTATCTTCAAAGGAACAGATTTCGTAGCTGGTGTAATCTTAACAGGCTTTCTGACGGCCTTGGAAAGATTGGCGTGAATGGTTATGATTGAGACATCTTCAGTATGGGTTGGAGTGGCAGAAACTTTTTCAAACAAAATTTGTCGACTGTCCATTAGGCCTTGGATGCCTTTCTTCAGTAACGGACAATCAAACGGCAGAGAGTAACAACAGTAGCAGTCTTCTTTACATCCCGGGAAAATCCCGGCCTTTAACAGATTCAACTTGATGGTTAACAATGGAGTTATCAGATCATTGACATCAGCAACATACAAATCTTCTTCAATGGCATTGACATTTCGGCCATGCTTCGGCATTGGAGCAGATATCACGTTCGGCTTCTCCGGAGCGTCAAACTCCACCTCCTTCGCCTCTATCAGGTCTTGGATTTTATGCTTGAGTGCCCAACAATCATTGGTGTCGTGCCCGACACTGTCAGAATGGTAGGCGCATTTAGCATTAGGATGATAATGCGGAGAGGACGTATTCACATTTTTTGGTGCCTCTTTGATAGTGGCGAGATTCAACTTCAACAGATGGGGAAACACTTGCGCTGGCGTCATATTAATGCGGGTGAACTGTCGTTGTGGCCGTTCCACCCGTTGCTGATTTGGTCTGGACTGGTTATAGCGAGGCTGCTCACTTGAAGGGTTTTGAATCATTACGGCCCCCACAGTTGGCCGGCGTTCAGTCTTCCCTGCTCTTCTCTGAGAATATACCACAGTCGTTTCCTTCTTGAAAGGTTTCTTCTCAACACTTGCAGCGGCACCCTTCTGAATCTTTCCTGACTTGATGCCTGCTTCTATTCTTTCGCCTGTTAAGATCAAATCGGTAAACCCCGCGGAAGAGTTACCAATCAGATGATTGAAAAATGGCCCAGATAGGGTCCCTAGAAACATATCAACAAGTTCACGGTCGGTTAAAGGAGGCTGCACCCTGCTAGCCAAATCCCTCCATTTTTGTGCATATTCTTTGAATCCTTCGCCTGTTCCCAGTGACATGCCCTGAAGTTGGGTACGCGTAGGAGCAAGGTCAGAATTGTACTGATATTGTTTGTAGAAGGCGGTGGCCAAGTCTTCCCAGTTTCGGATGCTGGTTCCCTCTAGCTGATAAAACCACTCCAGTTGAGCCCCAGAAAGGCTGTCTTGAAAGAAATGGATCCAAAGGTTCTTATCTGCCGTATAAGGTTGGATCTTTCTTACGTAGGACCTGAGATGCATTTTTGGACAGGACAACCCATCATACCTCACAAAAACTAGCACTTTGAACTTTGGGGGAATCACAATCCCGGCAACTAAACCCAAGTCTTCAAAATCCAAACCCGGTACTCTCTGTAGCTCCATGGCAGCCAACCTGTCTTCTAAACCTTTGTATTTATCATCAGCCGGAGGGTATTGTTGATCAGAGTAATCTTCATCCTCTTCGACCTCTTCTTCTTCCACATCGGACTCAGAAGGTACCGCAGCCCCACCTCCTTTACTGGTTCCTTCATCAGAAGTAGGAGGAAATTCAAGCACTCTCCTGGCCTCTCCTTCAAATCTTCTCCCTAAAGTAGCCACCCCGAGTCTCTTTTTCTTCTTTTTCACTGGGTCTTTGTTCCCCAGCAAGGTCTTGAGATCCTCCTGACCCTTAGCCAAGGTCATCAGGAGTTGCTGGAACTGTGCATTTTGAGCTTGTAGGTCTTTGACTGTTTGCTCGAGATCCATCCTACTGAAATAAACAGCAGACAGATAAGGAAACCTGGAGTGAGACATGCTTATGCACATGATGAATGATATGCTTATGTATGCAATTCATCCAAGGATTTAGAACATTCAAAATTGTTGCAGACAAAGAAGAATGCACGTCATATTAATAAGAAGAAATTTCTTAGTACATAAATGCCCCACGGGCCAAATATTACAAAAACAACTTCTCAAGGTAAAAAGACATTGCGCATCCTCTTTGGTGCGATGTAGGTGTTGAGGGCCTCTTGCTCATGGAGTCGGCAGGTAAGCTCTAGAACCTTCTTCTCGCTAGCGTAGAAGCTGGCTTCAAAAGTGTTCCGTTCCTCCTTGAGCTGAATCCAACTTTTCTGCATTTCCTCCCACGATGTAGGCATGTCAGGATGTAGGATGGTGTAAGGAACCTCTCCTTCCTTGACGGGCTCTTTAATCACAGGGAGAACATGAGGATAAGGCATCATTAGACTCTGGGCTCGGGCTCATACCCACTTGAGGTAAGGTTCAAGAGGGATGGAATTCTTGTGTCCCAGTGTCTTGCTATCAACCTTGTTGGGCATCCTCCAAGCTCTGATGAATCTTTGACGAAGTCCTTGCGCATCGTTGTCGAAGTCAAAAACTAGGTCAGGAATCAACATGTCGTGAGGGTCATCCCTCCGTGCATATCCAAATTGCCTCAAAGCTAGGCAAGGGTTGTAGGTAATGCCCCCTCTAATGCCAAGTAATAGGACATTAGGGAACTCTCCACAACGATCGACGATGATGACATTTTCTCTGGACCGAGAACACCAATGTACATCAGAGTGAGTAAGAGTCATCAACCGTTGGGACCACCTTGAGCCTTGGTCATTCTTTAAGACAGATTGTGGAAGGTGCGAAATAAACCACCTTGCAAGGAGAGGAGTACAATACATGAGAACACCCCTCTTCTCATTGTTCGTGTGTAAAATGAGTGAAGGATGTCCCCAAGCAATGTTGGTATTGGATTTCTGGACAAGAAGATTTTGACGACGTTGACATCTACCAATTGGTCAGAATTTGGGAACAAGACCAACCCATAGATAAGGAGTGCCACAATTTCTTCAAAGGCTTGTAGGTCCAATGAATTCCAACATTCTTGTGCCTTCTCAAACAAGAATTTTGCAAAGAATCCTTTGACACCGCTTCTGGTTTCCCAATGCCCCTTGATGTCGGATGGTTGTAGATGTAATGCTCGAGCAACATCTTCCGGCTTTGGTTCCTTTTCCGTACCGTTGAAGGGTAGTTGATTAAGGATAGGAATTCTCAGGAGTTGAGAAAACTCCTCCAAAGTGGGCACCAACTGGTAATCGGGGAAAGTGAAACAGTGGTGAAGAGGGTCAAAGAACTGGAATAGCACTTTCATCATGTCTTCTTTAATGTTGGTGTTGACTAAGCTGAGCAGTCTACCATGTCTTTCACTGAAGGATGAGCATTCCGGAATTCTTGAGGTGAGCTCCTTGAGTTGAGGAGAGATTCTCACAAGGTTGACTTGGATGGTTTTTCTGCGAGGAATTTCCATGACCTACAAAACAAGAACAAAGATGAAGATCCAAACCCTTGAAATGGTTAGTGAATGCATATGATGCTTTATGATATTTATGATGTATGCACAAACATATGTACAAGCAAATCACACCAAACCCTAGTTTCAAGCTTGCATGGGGTTTCATAGGTAAGTATCCTCTTGAGTGTAGTTGGCTTAAAAACCTGTCCTATAAATAGTAACCGGGTTCTAAGGAGCTCAATATCATTGGATTGTTTTCATTGTTCATTGTTTTGGTTTAGCCACTTAACTAGCGACCAAAATATTCCAAGAAAACAACCCTCAATGAGTGTAGTATCGAGTATCTACCAACTTTGGACTGCACCAAAGCCGGTCATCTCACTACCCCTAATAAAAGGCCAAGATGATCAAGTAAGGTTCTAGGTCATTAGTGCTTAGTGACATCACTCAGCGGCCCCGTACTCTCCTTGATTGAACTCAAGGGTTACCGGTACTCACAAATATGTCGCACTAATATAGCTATTGCTTCGACCGTGTCGGTATACCCCGTACAGTTTCCACAACGTATTGCTATCTATGAAATGTTTCCCAAAATCCGGGTGGAGGATTACAAACCCAAACAAGAGATCCAAGATATAAAGCAATCAAGACAAACAATTAATCATGCAAGAGGGTGATCTAAGCCCTAAGGTTACTCCACTTTTAAAATATGTCCCCAGTAGAGTCGCCAGTTCTGTGATACGGTGGGAGAACTGACTATGGTTTTGCGTTTGTTTTCGCAAATGTTTCGGTTGAGCAAGAGTCGCCACCAACTTTTTATTTTATCCTAAGGAAAGGTTTAAAAAGCACAGCAAAAACCTTTGAGATGTTTTCTTGGGTTCGGGGAGTAGATTATAGAAAGGGAAGGTATTAGCACCCTTTCTATCCATGGTTATCCATGGGCTCTTAGGTACTTGCTTAGATCAACTTGCCTTGGTTTTCAATTGTTTGAAATGGTGCTTTGTGTGTGTTTTGAAAATGTTTTAAAAAAGATGCCTTGTCTAGGCTACCCTTGTAACAATTCTTTACTCGAATGTTTTACAAAAGGTGTTTGTCTTTTTGAAAAGATGTTTCAAGGTTTTTTGAAAGTTTGTTTTGAAAGTGTTTGTGAAGTGTGGTTTGAAAAATAGGCAAGTGTTTTTGTTTTGCAAGTTGACAAGTACTTAAGAGCTATCTACCTTAAAGTTCTCAAAGCTTTTTGCTATGTTTTAACCCTTTTAACAATTTTGTTCCACCATTGCATTTGGTGGACAAACTTGTGTTAGGATGTGAAAGGGACGGGCGCGGGTCATCGTTTAGACCATAATTGCAATGGTGCCAAGTATCTTTGGGCAATTTTCCTTTAAGGGACTTGATCATTTTTAGGCAACTTTTCGAAAGCGTCATCGAGGGACTATGATCATTTGAACTGTTTGTTTTGCCCAAAGAGACCTAACATGCAATATGGCCCATTATTGAAGGCAACAAGTGGAATACCCTAGGGGTGCAAGTGTGATTAGTATTGTCCATTTTCATGCTTGATTATCTTGAAATTAGGTCAAACTATTTTTGTTGTTTTTATTCGCATACAAACCCTAATTCTATCATGGTATATTTAGAAAACTTTAAAGTACGAAAATTAAAGTTCCTAAGCTATTACAACACAATATGGGAAGGGGGGTACAAATGTTCAAATGGGGGGTATTTTGACAAGGAATTTAAACCTAAACTATTACATCAAAATTGAATTATTTACAAGATATTTAATTGCACAAATTAAATGGAAATAAAATAAATATGCAAGATGCAAAAAATGTTTTTATATGTATGAAAAGAGGTATTTCTTTATGTGTCAAATAAACAAAATAAAAAGTATTAATATTTTGGATTTTTCATGTTTAGGGCAAAACCCTAATTTTATTAAATAAAATGTATTAATTATTTAATATGTACACATTTATTTATTATATACAAAAATAAAATAAAAATGAAGTATATTTGTAAAAAGGTATTTTTAATATTAAATATTAATAAAAAGTAAAAAGGATATATTTTGTATTTTTAACCTAAATATACTAATATATATATGAATTTGTATTATTTATTAAATATATTGCATATATACAAAATAATAATATTTAATATTTATATATAAAAAAAGTATATTTTATATGAAATATTTTCAGAAGATAATATGAAATAAAAATCAGAAATAAAATATGTTTGCATATTTTTTAGTATTTTTTAAATAAAAGTATGTTTATATATTTATTTATGTACAAATACTTATTTAAACAAATAAATACCTAATAAATATGAAAATGGTGTAAAAAATATTTTTTATATTTTTAATATTATAAGAAAAAATAAATAAGTCAGAATAAAAAAGGAAAAGTCAAAAAATCATTAAAATAAGCAAAATGGGCTCAGGGGGTGTAAAAGTAATAAAAGGGTGCAAAAAGAAAGTCAACTCAGGCCCAGCCCAAGAAGACTTCATCTTCAACCTCAGAACATGTTTGAACACAATCCACACGCAATTTTCATCTCTCAATTCCTGGACTTTCAAGCAAAACTCACAACATGAAAAATGTAGAGCATTAAGAGACGAATTCAGGGATATAAAGAACTTGACTTAACTCTCTAAGATGAGAGAGAATTTCTTCTCCCCCAATTCTTGACCTAATTTTTGTTCCATGTTCAGACTTAAAATTCTCTAAGCATACATAATATAAATGAAATCTAATTACATGGGCATGTTCAGGGCTATGAATGTGACATGTTTTTTTCACAAACCTAAAGCTAACAATGCCTGGATAGAGAGATACGTGTTCATGAACTTACCTGTTCAGTTGAAGTTGTATCTGGTGATGGAGGTGTCTTTAATGCAAGGTGATGATTGGTACATCTTCCTTGATGTCCAGGGATGCTATTCCAAGCTTTACTTTGTCTTGAAACCTTTTGAATCGTGCTATGGAACTTCAGCTGCAAAACAAAAAAATGAAAATGGTGATGTTGCCTGGGAGTGTTACAGGTCGTGTTTGAGGTTTGGAATAACTTCAAGGGATATTATGAGATGTGTTTGATGTGTTTTTAGCAAGAATGCATGGAAGGTTTGAGCTATGGAACTCAAACTGCAGCAGATGCTCTGTTTGGGCAGTTTGAGGGTGATTCTGGGAATGGGGAGGTATTGGGGATGCTAGGCTCGTGTTTCAGCTTAGGATGGATGTTTAGAATATGCTTGACAAGTTTGCTTAAGGCTTGGTTTGCTGAGATGATAGTTGTTATGTGTTATGGCAAGTTTCTTACACTTTAAGCAAGAGATGGCAAGTTGGTGTTCTAGCTTGTACAGGCCCCCCTAATGTGCTGCATAACTCAGTCTTGATCAGTGCAATTAGCCCATAAACTTGTGCCAAAGAGATCTTAATTGTACTTGCTTGGATTTGCATTTTGACATAAAGTTCACTTTTGCAAAAATGGTTAAAATGCTTTATCTATTTTGGGATTAAACCTCTATGCAATGCTTGAACACATAGAATATGGTCTTGGCACAAAGAGTTTGCATTAAATTTATGAGTTTAAAATAGATTTAGGGCCTGTAATCAAGAAATGCATGCTGATTTGAAAATTTCCTAAGTGTATGAACATGGAAATTGGCCATAACAAAAGTGAGTTTTTCCCATATTGCCAAATTCGATTCTCCCTAACCATGAGGTTGTTTGATGAGTTATTGGACATTTTGGAAAGCTTGGAATGTGTACTACAATATATCTTTGAAATGCAAATTGAAATTCCAAGTGGAAGTATATGAAAAATGGTCTTGAAGTTAGGTAAAAACCTTGCCTAAAATAGGTCAAATTTTCTCTAAGTTAAGAATGGTTTGGTACCCTTGTTCCAAAAATTATAACTTGAGATACAAGCTTCTTTTGGGAAAACTTTGTGAATCAAAGTTATAGATTTTGCAATAGGCTACAACTTTCATGTTTTGACTTTTGCTTGAATCCAAATGAATCTTGTTGAGAAAGTGGGGCAAAGTTAGGAAAAAATTAGGGTTTTTCATAACTTAGAAAAATTCTAAGTTATGAAAAATCTTCATTTCAAACCCTAATTTACAATTCTTGATTTCTTGATGAACAAGTTTCATAATTTGGCATGTTTTGATGAAAAATGAATCTTGACACTTGATTTTGACCAAAAAGTCAAAGTTTGACTTTTCAGTATACAGTCAAAATTGATCAATTGACTGGGAAATTCAATTGTCAATCTTGTGCATTTGGGATCTTTTGAACTTTTTGAGCATGTCAAGATAATTCCATGGGGTCCTTGAGTCCATATGTGAGCTTGGTTTGCCATTGGCTATGTCAAACAGTCAAAAATTGCCTTTGTGCAGTCAAAACCCTAAAAATGACCATTTTGCCCTTTTGGTGATCTGATCAAATTTCTTGTGGAATTGTGATCCAAACTTGATCAAATGGTCCATATGAGTTCATAATGTTGATATGTGTCAATTTTCATGAGATTTGACTGTCAATTGGCCACAGTTGACTTTTTCCCCAATACAGCTGATTTCTAGGTCAACTGTCCAATTGACTGGGCAAAATTTGGAATCAAGACTTGAAACTTGGTGTGGATAAACTTGGGGGTCCAATATGAAGCATGAAAGTCATCTTAGGCATTTTTGGTCAAAACATCTTTGTGCAAACACAAACCCTAATTTGGGTCAACAGTGCAAGGAGGAGTCTTGAGCAGATGAAACCCTAACTGGATCTTGAGCTTCAAGGGCTTTGTGATGAGAAATCATTGAGAGATGGGAGGGCAAATTTTGGGGTACAACACTATCATGGTCATACAATGACCCGCGCCTGTCCCATTTAACATCCAAACACAAGGTTGTTTACCAAATGCAATGGTAAAACAACAATGTAAAAGGGTTAAAAATGTGTAGGAAAGATCTTTGAGTAGGGTAGACAACTCCTAGTTACTTGATCAATTTGCAAACCATCCTTGCTATTTTCAAAAACATACACACAATTTCAAAACATTTTCCCAAAACAAACTTTCAAACATTGAAAAAATTTTCAAAAGACAAACACCTTTGTATTCATTCAAACAAGAATCATTACAAAGGTTTCCTAGGCAAAGGCCTCTTTTCAAAACATTTTCAAAACCACACACAAAGCACCATTTCAAACAATTGAAAAGCAAAAGCAAGTGATCTAAACAAGTAACTAAGAGCCTATGGAAAACCATGGATGAAAAGGGTGCTTGCACCTTCCCTTTTCATAATCTCCTCCCAGAACTCAAGAAAACATCTCAAAGGTCTTTCCTGTGCTTTTTGACCTTTCCTTTGGATAAAATAAAAAGTCGGTGGCGACTCTTGCTAAACCGAAACATTTGCGAACACAAACGCAAAACCTCAAGTCAGTTCTCCCACCGCATCATAGTAACCCTATCTTTGGATATAAACGGGACGGGCGTGGGTCATCGTATAACCATGATTAGCAATGTTGCAAGGTATCTTAGCATTTTCTTTAAGGGACTAAGATCATTTGAAAGGAAACTTAGATAGCATCGTCGAGGGACTATTATCTTATATTTGCTTATTTTTGCTAAGATACCTTACATGCGTAGTATGGCTATTTTGTATAAGGCAACCAAGTGGAATAACCCTAGGGCTGCTTGTGTGCAAATGTATTGTTTTCATGCTTGATTTTGTCTTGAATTAGGGTTTTTTAAGGATTGGTTTTAGTCTTTCCATACAAACCCTAATTACTAGCATGTTATATATAAAAGTGATAAATTGTGGAATTTAAAGTTACTATGCTATTACAACATTTGTGGGGAGGGGGTATACAAATTGAATGGGGATTGCAAGAATTTTAAACCTAGTTAGTCTATTACAACCATATTGAATTGACATTAATGTACAAGGAAATAAATAAGTACAAAGTATAAAATGAATAAATGTACAAAAATGCAAAATGTGAAGTAAATGGATATTTGTTTGGTTTTCATGAGAAAAAGTGAATTTGTTTTAACCTAATTAATTAAAGAAAATAATTAATCAAACTTAAATTTATTAAGAGAAAATTTTAAACAAAACCCTAAATTTGTTAATTGATTAAAAGAAAATAAGTTTAGAAAAAGTATTTTTTGGTATTTTTATCTTAAAAATATTTATAGCATTATAAAATATTTTTGGCCTTTTTTTTATATATGAATAAATATATTTTAATAGGTGTAAAAAAAATTTTAACCTAGTTTTAATTAAATTTACAAGATGATTTATAAAAAATAAATAAAGTATAGTTAATAAAAACTTTTTTTGTGAGAAAAAATAAAATAAACTAAGTTAAAATGAAAATCTAATTTTTTTGTATTTTTTATGATTTTTAAATGTTAGGAAAAAATATTTGAGAAAATAAAAATGAAATAAAAATAAGAAAATAAAATAACTTGGGCCAAGGGCGCAACAAGGAAATAGGGGGTTAACTAGCAAAAACAAAAAAAAAGAATAACAAAAAGCCCAACAGGGCCCAGCGCCTGCAAAAAAGACAAAATCAGAAAAATGAAAAAAAAAACATGTAAAAACACAAAAGGGTACCATTGGGGCTCGAACCCAGGTCCCAAAGGTTACAGACGCGCGCTTCTACCACTGGGGTGGCTATATATATGTTAACATAGGAAAATCAATAAATATACAAGGCAAAACGCGCCCTAATGACTTCATCTTCAACCTCCAGCCAGACCAACTGTAACTTGCTCATTTCTCATTAAAAATGAAAGTTGTAAACATGAAACTTGTAGCAAATTTTCTCACGGTTTCAGAAATGTAAAGCATTAAAATTATAGATCAAAGATTAGCATGAATTTTAATGGCCCTGATCTGAACCCTAAAAATCTCATAAATTTCAGTTTCAAAATTCTCTAAGATCAAGCAAAATTAATGAAAACTATGGACATGGTTAGCTTTAGGGAAATGATATCTACATGTTTTATTCACAAATAAATCATTGATGATGCTTGTATAAAGAGTTCAAAGTTAAGAAAACTTACCTCAAAACTGGAAATCGTGTTTTGAGTTTGAGCTTGTTTCAAGTGATGGTGATGATCAGGTTAGCTTCATTGAGGTCCTAGGAAGCTAATGCAATGATTAGCTTGAGCAATGGATGACTAAAATGATCTGGAGAAGTCAATGTACAGAGCTCTGTTTTTGGAAATGGAGGATGGTGTTAATGGTGTTACAGTTCTACAACAGGGTGTGGGATCAACTGTATATGATATTTAGAAACTTTAGAAACCAAAAGGCCAAGAGTCGCACGAGTAGATTATGAGTTTCAAGTTTTTGGTCAGTTTGTATGAAAATGGAAGTGTGAAGTGTGATACTGAGTTCTAGGTTCTTTCAAGGCTTGAGCATTCGTGTATCTGTGTCAAATGGTTTGTGTATGTATAAACAAAAGTGTTTGAGAGCTTTGGATAATCAAAAGTACAAGTTTCTAGCTTTTATCTAGGTTACTTGATTTTGAAGAAAAGAGGGAAACAGGTTTCAAGGAGATGTACAAGCATGGGATGGGTGATTGTAAGTGTTTGAAACATTTCTCATAAGTTATAGGACATGTTTGATCAGAAGAGAACAAGTGCAAGGCTCAAGAACAAGTTTTGTACAAAAAGTCACTTTATCAAAATGACAATGTAACCTTTCTTCAAAAAATGTATATAAAGCATGTCCATGCATTGAATGCTTGAAGTGAGGCCTCTAACAGTTGTGTAAACCATTAATTATGGAGTTCCTAACAATTTTGAGGCCTTCAAAGTAGATTTAATGCAGCACAACTTTGAATTTGAATTTTGTTTATCACTAAAATGACTTGTAATTAAAGTGATAAAACCCTAACTTCATCTCTTCGATTCTCCCTACTCAAGAATGATATCAAGGAGTTCTTGGACATTTTAGAAAGCTTACAATGTGATATACAACCCATATTTGAATTTCTTTTGAATATTACCATTGTAACTATATGAAAAAGTTCCATGAAGTTGGGTCAAAATCCTGACCAAATTAGGGCAAAATTTCACTAAGTGTTTTGTTTCATGACCATATGTTCTTAAAATTATAACTTGAGATCCAAGCACTTTTGGAAGAAGTTGTGTAAAGAAAAGTTGTAGATTTCATGGAGATATACAACTTTCATGTTGGAAGTTTCTCTTGAATCACTTTGCATCATGGTGAAATGTTTTCTCAAAGTTATGAAAAAATAAGAAATTTTCAACACTTAGAAAAATTTCTAAGTTTAGAAATTTTGACTTTTCAAAATGAAATCTTGACTTTTTGATTTCTTGATGAATAAGTTTCATATTTTTACATGTTTTGATGAATTGTGATCTTTGGCATTTGAATTTGACCAAAAGTCAAAGTTTGACTTTTCAGTATACAGTTGACTTTTGATCAGTTAACTGAAAATTCATCTGTCAATCCTTTGAACTTGAGTAATGTTTTGAACCATGTCATTAGGTCAAAATGATACAATCGTACTCTTGAGTTCATGCCTTAAACCAATTGACCATTTGCTAGGTCAAAAATCAGAAATTGCCCTTTCCTAGTCAAAACCCTAATTTTGACCATTTTGCCCTTTTTGGAGATTTGATCAAATTTCTTGAGGAGTTGTGGTCTAAACTTGATCAAATGATACATATGAGTTTAAAGTGTTTATGGGGATAAAAAATTATGAAGTTTGACTGTAAATTGGCCATAGTTGGCTTTTTCCTTAATACAACTGATTTTTAGGTCAACTGCTCAATTGACTGATCAAAAATATGATCCAAGGCTTGAAACTTGACATGAGTAATCTTGGGGATCCATAATGATCCATGAAAATCATATGGGGCATATAAAGTTAAAAAATCCTTGTGCAAACCTAAACCCTAATTTTGGTCATCAGTGCTTAAGGAGGTGTCTTGAGTTGATCAAACCCTAGTGCAGTCTTGAGTCAAGGATATCTTGTGAGTAAATTCTTGATAAGTGAGAGGGAAAATTTTGGGGTACAACAGCTTCCCATGTTCAATCTTCTTAAACCTGAAGAGTTATACTGGCGAGTTTTTCCATTCGTGACTCGAAGGTGGAAGATGATTGGACACTAGAGTGCCCAAAAATTTGCACAATGTGATGTGATGGTAGAGGGAATAGGCTTAAAGATGCCATTTGGATAGATGATAGAAAGTTGTTGGAGATGGGCTTGTAGATGCCATCCAGAAGTGATTGTTGAATCGTGTTTGTAATCTGAAACCGGATGAGTATCAGAATGGCGTCTGTGTTTGGAGCGTATCTGAAAGAGACTCTGAATGAGTATTAGAATGGCGTCCATGTCTGGAGCGTATCTATACTATATCTGGAAGTTGAAATGAGTTTCAGGACGACATCCGTGTCTGGATCGCATCTGAACTGTCTCTGAACATTGAATCTGAATGAGTATTAGAATGGCATCCGTGTCTGGAGCGTATCTATATTGTATCTGAAGATTGGATCTGAATGAGCATCAGAATGGAATCCGTGTATGGAGCGTATCTATACTGTATCTGAAGACTTTGAACATTGTTAATGGTAGTTGTTAACCTTATCCTGAAAAGGGTAAAATGTTATCTAAAATGCAAAGTCATGTTGTATGAAATGCATGGTATAATGCATTCGTGTTATCAATGTTTATGATATATGGATGCGATGTATGCGCATGCGAGCTAATCTGATGTACTGCTATTGTATTGGGGAAAATAAATCCCTTACTGTTGCTGAGGATATGGAGTGTAAGTCTTCATGTCGTGAAGTTGAAGTGTTGATGAATTTCCACTTAGAGAAATAAACTCTGTTGTAAGGGAACTGCCGTGTACTGTTTGTAAAAATCCTGTCGTGGAATCTGGAGAAATTGAACGACTTCTACTGGGGATTGATAACTGGAAGCTTTGTTCTGCTGGGGAATAAACTGCACACCATGGGAGATTTCATGGAAATAGCTTAGAGAGATTTCTCTATCTCTTAAAGCCATCAGTGATTGTCTTTCTATTTTGTTTATTTATAAACAGTAATTATGTTCAGATGCATATGTTCAAAAATGAATCATTGGACGTTTTTGTAAACAAAACACAAGAGTAAAGAAAAACAGATAGTTTTGCACTTTCAAAGGGATATCTTTGCATTGACTTTGAGTAAGTATTTTTGTACAATGATACAAACATTCTAGTAAGAGAATGACGTCGTAAAAATGAAAATTTTAAAGAAAAGATAGCTATGTATAATAATCCCATGGAATTTCCATTCTGCTATAGCCTTCGTATCTTTGAGCATCTTGTCTATTTGTTGCCTCGTCTGAAGATGATTGAATTGATCAGAACCTCTGAGTTTGTTAGTGGAAGCCAAAGGTTGTCCGTAAGGTGATCCAACGGGACATAGTCATACGCTTTACTTCCCTAACTTTTTCCTGGACCGCCCTTTCGGGTTTTCAGTCCACCTGGAAACCCTTTTTTTCCCAAGTCGCCCTTTCGGGTTTTCAACTTGCCGGGTGTACAGATTTTTTTTGTTTTATCCCTAGTTTTTTCCCGGACATTTTTGGTTCGTCGGGATGCCCTTGTTTTGCCTAGGTGTGTCAACCTAGCGGGTCTCTTATGTGTAATATCTTTTGACTATGTCTGCGTTTGCAGGGTGCGGCAGGTCGTCTCCATCCATGGTGGTCAAGATCATTGCTCCACCAGAGAATATATTTTTGATTACAAATGGTCCTTTGTATGTAGGAGTCCATTTTCCCCGGGGATCACCTTGCGGAAATATGATACGTTTGACCACCAAATCCCCAACTTGATACACTTGTTGTCTGACCTTTTGTTGAAAGCCTTGATCATCCGCTTTTGATACATTTGACCATGGCAGACAGCAGTAAGCCTTTTTTCATCAATCAAGTTTAATTGATCAAGTCGAGTCTGGATCCAATCGTCTTCATTTAGCCCTGCATCCTTCATAATTCTCAGAGAGGGGATCTGGACCTCAATAGGCAAGACAACCTCCATGCTGTATACCAGAGAATAAGGTGTTGCCCTGGTTGATGTGCAAGTTGTGGTATGATATCCGTGGAGAGCGAATGGTAGCATCTCATGCCAGTCTTTGTACGTGACTGTCATTTTCTGTATGATCTTTTTAATGTTCTTATTTGCGGCTTCGATAACACCATTCATCTTTGGCCGGTAATGGGAAGAATTGTGATGCTGGATCTTGAACTGCTCACACAAGGTTGTGATTATAGTATTGTTCAGGTTCGTACCATTGTATGTAATGATCCTCTCTGGGATACCGTACCAACAGATGAGATTCTTCTTGATGAACCGGGTGACAACATTCTTGGTAACTGAAGCGAAAGAAGCTGCCTCCACCCACTTGGTAAAATAGTCAATGGCCACTAAGATGAAATGGTGTCCATTGGAGGCTGTTGGTTTGATTTCCCCAATCATATCAATCCCCCACATAGCAAAGGGCCAAGGAGCCGTCAAGACATTAAGAGGAACCGGAGGTACGTTCACCTTGTCAGCATAGATCTGACACTTATGGCAGGTTTGAGAGTGTTGATAGCAATCTGCTTCCATGGTAGACCAGTAATAGCCTGCCGTAGGATTTTCTTTGCTATTGTATGTCCAATGGAATGGGTGCCAAAAGTGCCTTCATGTGATTCAGCCATGATCCTTTCAGCTTCGACCTTGTCTACACACCGAAGTAACATAGAGTCATGGTTGCGTTTGTAAAGAATGCCATTATTAATGAAGAATTGAGCAGAAAATCTCCTTAAGAACTTCTTATCATTAACTGAAGCTCCTTCTGGATATTCTTGAGCCTCGAGATACCTCTTGACTTCGTGAAACCAAGGATGGTCCACTACTTCTTCAATATTAATCTCGTGACAGTGTGCTGGTTCATCCATTCATTCAATTGTAATCTGGGGAGCCTCATTATCCCATTTAAGTCTAAACATAGATAACATTATGGTTAGTGCGTCTGCTAGCTGATTTTCTTCTCGCGGGAAGTGCTCGAAGGTAATCTTCTCAAAATGTGGGAGCAATGTCAAAACAGTATCTTTGTAAGGGATAAAGTTAGGGTGTTTGGTGTCCCATTCCCCTTTGATCTGGCTAATGACCAAAGCTAAATCTCTGAGTACATTCAACGATTTGATCCCCAAGTCTATGGCAGCTTTGAGACCAAAGATGCACGCTTCGTATTTCACCATGTTATTTGTACAATTGAAGTAGAGTCCTACTGTAAAGGGAGTGTGACATTCTTCCAGAGATATGAGTACCGCACCAATACCATTATCGAGTGCGTTAGATGCCCCATCAAAAACCAGGGTCCATCAGGATCCTTGTTCAGGTCCGTTATATGGACAAAATTCTTCACAGTTGTTTACCATCATGATGTCTTCATTTAGGAATTCAAACTTCATGGACTGGTAGTCTTCTACAGCTTGGTGAGCAAGGTGATCAGCTAGTACACTGCCCTTTATTGCTTTCTGGGTAGTATACTGTATGTCATATTCTGTCAGGATCATCTTCCATCTCGCTATTCTCCCAGAGAGTGTAGGTTTCTCGAAGACGTATTTTATTGGATCCATTTTAGATATCAACAAGGTAGTATGGGTCAGCATATATTGTCTTAGCCGGCGAACAGCCCATGCCAGAGCGTAACAAGTTTTCTCAAGCAGTGAATATCTTGTTTCACAGTCGGTAAAATTTTTGCTCAGGTAATAAATAGCGTGCTCTTTTCGGCCAGACTCGTCATGCTGCCCCAGCACACACCCCATTGAATTTTCCAAAACGGTTAGATACATGATCAATGGTCTTCCCTCGACTGGTGGCATCAACACAGGAGGCTCTTGCAAGTATTCTTTGATCTTGTCAAAAGCAGTTTGGCACTCATCATTCCATTTGACTACCTGATCTTTCTTCAGTAGTTTGAAGATTGGTTCACAGGTAGCTGTCAAGTGAGAAATGAATCTGGAAATGTAATTTAAATGTCCCAAGAACCCTCTGACTTCCTTCTCAGTATGAGGAGCAAGCATCTCTTGTATCGCTTTCACCTTGGTAGGATCTACTTCAATACCTTTATTACTAACGACATAGCCTAGGATTTTACCAGACCTCACCCCAAATGTGCACTTATTTGGGTTCAATCTCAGCTTGTATTTCTTTAGCCTCTCAAACAGTTTCTGTAAATGATCAAGATGCTCTTCTTCTATTTGAGATCTAGCTATCATGTCGTCCACATAGACCTCTATTTCGTGGTGTATCATGTTGTGAAATAGAGCTACCATGGCACGCTGATAGGTTGCCCCAGCATTCTTCATTCCGAATGGCATAACCTTGTAGAAGAATGTCCCCCATTGTGTGACAAAGGTTGTCTTTTCCATGTCCTCAGGCGCCACTTTGATTTGGTTGTAACCTGAGAAACCATCCATGAAGGAAAACACTTTGTGATGTGTCGTATTGTCAACTAGAATATCAATATGGGGAAGTGGGAAATGATCCTTAGGACTGGTCCTATTCAAATCTCTGTAGTCCACACACATTCGTACCTTGCCGTCCTTTTTGGGCTCGGGAACAACATTGGCAACCCATTGCGGATAAGAGGTGACAACCAAGAATCCATTGTTGAATTGCTTCATGACTTCAGCTTTAATCTTCTCTGACATATCTGGTCGCATTCGACGGACCTTTTGTTTTATGGTGGGCAGTCCTCTTTTGTAGGTAGACGATGTACCACAATATCTACATCAAGTCCTGACATGTCTTCACACGACCAGGAAAAGACCTCAACATACTCGTGTAACAACTGAATCAGACGCTCCTTGACACTGGGTTCCAGATTGGCACCCACCTTGACTTCCCTTTTATCTTCTTCGGTACTTAGGTTGATGGTGTCTACTGGTTCCTCGTGGGGTTGAATGGTTCTCTCTTCTTGTTGTAGTAATCTGGAAAGTTTCCCTGGTACTTCACAATCTTCCTCACCTTCGTCTTCGGCTTGGTAGATTAGATTTTCAGAGTTACAAAAGCCATAGCAGAACTGTTACCCATGGAATCTCGAATGGATGTAGACCTGCATTTGTGAGTGTGAGTGTGTGTAAGAGTATAGCTATCTTTGAAAGAAATGAAAATATAAAAATAAAAACAATGAGCACAAAGTTTGTATGCAAAAACATCCATGATTCATTAATGTCATATGGAAATGAGATAATAACCCTTACAAATGGACCGTTGTGCCTCGGGTAAGACACAAGGTTTTAAGAGTCTGAATTGTTTTAATATTATAGATCCAACAAAATGTAAAGACAAATTACTATGGGATAAAAGTGATCGAGACGAAATCTCTAGCCTCCCAATTGCTGAGCCCTCCACTGGCAGTTGGAAAAATCCAATCCTCCAGGTTGTAGCCGTCTTCATCATCCTCCACCGCATTGACTTGGTGGTTGCCGATCTTCAGGGGTGGTCCTCCGACACGAGCGCGGTGTACAGCCTTCTGGGCACCTGAAGTGAAACCCAGACCAAACTTGTCAGATTTGTATGGGATATCTGGGAGTTGTCCCCAAATAGTGCATCCACCTTCTTCTATCACTGCATTGGCATCTTTTAAAGACGACATCCTGAGCGGAGGCCTTGTGATCCTGGGAACTTGAGACACAACCTTGGTTACTGCCACATCTTGCGGGACTTCTTCAAAATGCTGGAATGGAGTTTCAATAAATTCACCATCTAATTCCATATATCTGAAGGAATTAAGATGGATGATCATATACTCTTATTCTCCATGAACGGTGATGATTTTCCCTTGAATTGGATATTTCAGCATTTGGTGCAACATAGAAGTAACAACGCCGGCATTGTGAATACATGGTCGGCCTAGCAAGGAGGAATATGAAGGGAGAATATCCATTACATAAAAAGTTGAATCAAATGTGTGGGTTCCAACCTTTATGGGGATATCCACTTCCCCATGCACCATCCTTTTTGAGCCGTCAAAGGCTCTCACTACTATGTTGCTTGGTTTCAATGTCAATCCCTCACAATCAAGCCTATCAAGAGCCTTTTTAGGCAACACATTCAGAGATGAACCGGTGTCAACCAAGACATGAGCCAGAGTCGTGCCCCTGCATTCCACTGAGACATGTAATGCCTCATTATGCTTCCTCCCTCTTGGCGTTAAATCAGCGTCTGAGAAATCTAAAGCATTATCTGCAGTCAAGCTGGCTACGCAGACTTAGAACTGATCGGCAGATGTTTCTTGGGGTACATGGGCAGTTTTCAGGAATTTTACCAAGGCCTTTGCATGAGCCTCAGAACATAGTAATAAAGCCAGCATGGAAATTTTTGATGGAGTTTTCCCCAGTTGCTCGACTACATTATAGTTGCTTCTCTTTATGATCTTTAGAATTTCCTCCATCTCTTTCCGGGAGGTTTCAGGGATAGCCAATTATTGTGCCTTCGTCTAGACAGGCTCAATCAGAATACTTTTACCTCGAGTCTCAGTTGACTCGGCAATAGGAATGTTGGTAGGGGTGATAACAGGGATTGTAACAACTTTATCAGCAGGAGTATTTGCAGGACTGGGAATAATATTTGGAGGAGAAATTGTAACAGGAACGATTACAGGTCCAAAAAATGCTTTTGGGGGAGCAATTTCTGGAGAGAATATCCTTCCGCTTCGGGTAATCTTGCTAGTCCCCGCAATATTACTGATATCAGAGTCAACCTTCTCAGAACTTGAATCTTCAGCAGCTGGCCAATCTTGCTTGATACCGTGGTAGTAGACATCCCCTCCATAATTCCATGGTACGGTTTTGTCTGACGAATACGAGACTGGTCCAGGCATTGTAATTATTAAAGGAACTAATTTTGGAACTGATGTAATTCTAACGGGTCTTTTAGTGGAGACCCTGGAAGAATTGTTGGAAATGGTCACGATGGAAACATCATTATAAGAAACAGTTGGAATTGAAGCCTTCTCGAACAAAATTTCCTTGTTATCTATTAGGCACTGAACGCCTACTTTCAACAAAGGACAACTGGTTGGTAAGGACAAACAGAAATGACAGCTTTCATCAAAGCCTGGGAAAACACTGGCATTCAATAAGTTCTTTTTGATAATCAGGAGTGGGGTCATAAGTTCACCAACTAAAGTAACAAACATATCTTCCTCAATGGCGTTGGTATTATGGCCGTGTTTGGGCATAGGGGCATAAATGACATTGGGCTTTTCTGGTGCATCGAATTCAATCTCTTTGGCTTCAAGGAGGTCTTGTACTTTTTTCTTTAGAGCCCAACAATTATTAGTGTCATGGCCAGGAATCTCAGAGTGGTATGCACAGCGGGCATTAGAATGATAGTGAGGAGAGGTTGTGTTAGGGTTCTTTGGAGCTTCTTTCAAGGTCACTAGGTTGGATCTTAACAGATGTGGCAATACTTGAGATAGGGTCATGTTAGTTCTGGTGAATTGTCTGACTGGTCTTTCCATTCTTGGTTGGTTGTTTCTTTGCTGATCAGGTGCATGTTTAGGAATCATAACAACCCCCACCATTGGACGGCGTTCGGCCCTATCTTGATTTCTTTGAGGATATACAACAACCACTTCTTTATTTCCGATGAATGGCTTCCTTACAGCAGCAGAGGATGCATATTTTTGAATCTTTCCATTCTTTATCCCGACTTCTACCCTTTCTCCGGTCAATATCAATTCAGTAAAACCTGTCGGTGAACCCCCAATTAAGTGGTTGAAGAAAGGACCGGACAAGGTGCCCAAGAACATGTCTACTAATTCTCTTTCAGATAGGGGAGGTTGAACTCTTCCGACCAAGTCCCTCCATTTTTGCGCATAGTCCTTGAAGCCTTCACTTGAAACCATGGCCATACTCTGGAGTTGAGTACGGGTAGGCGCAAGATTAGCATTGTATTGGTATTGTTTGTAAAAGGATGCAACAAGATCTTCCCAGTTATGAACATTTGCCCTTTCTAACTGATAAAACCAATCAAGTTGAGTTCCAGGTAGACTGTCTTGGAAGAAATGTACCCATAAATCTTTATCAGCGGTATGGGGATGGATCTTCCTTACATAGGACCGGAGATGCATTTTGGGGCATGAGACTCCATCATATTTGGCGAACCCAGGTGCTTTGAATTTTGGAGGAATGATAATCCCTGATACTAACCCCAACTCCTCAAAGTCTAAGCCAGGCACCTTTTGGATTTCCATTGCACTCAATAGTTCTTCTAGATGCTTATACTTGTCATCGACTGGAGGGTATTGTTCTTCAGAATAGTCTTCTTCTTCTTCTTCCTCTTCTGAATCAGACTGAACAACTGTTTCCTTGCCCTTCCCATCTTGATTGTCTTTCTCACCGGATGTCCTTGCAAAGTCTAAAGCCCTTCTTGTTTGCCCTTGGAATCTTCTTCCCATGTTCAGAATTCCGGTTATTTTCTTCGTCTTCTTTTTCTTCTCCTCAACCAGCAAGGTCTTCAACTCTTCTTGTCCTTTGGCTAGAGTTAAGAACAACTGTTGAAACTATGCATTCTGAGCTTGAAGGTCCTTCACCGTTTGCTCGAGATCCATCTTACTGAAATAAACAGTAGAGAGATGAGGAGACTTATTACAAGAAACCTGCTTATGTTATGATGAATGATAAATGCATATGCAATGATTTCAAGGATCTTAAGATTCAAATTTGTTTTAGACAAAAAGGAAACACACGTTATATTAATAAATTACAGCTTTGAGTACATCAATGCCTTCTTGGGAAAAACAAATACAAAAACTCTAAGATAGAAATGTATTACGCATCCTCTTTGGTGCGATGTAGGCATTCAGAGTCTGCTCCTCATGAAGTTGCTTAGTGAGTTCCAAAACCTTCTTCTCGCTTGTGTAGAATTGGGCTTCGAAAGTATCTCGCTCCCCCTTGAGTTGTACCCAATCCTTTTGTAGGTCTTAAATAGAGGTGGGCATGTCAGGATGTAGGATAGTATATGGAACATCTCCTTCCATGACAGGCTCAATGATTACTGGGAGAATGGAGGGATAAGGCATCATAAGACTCTGAGCATGAGTTTGTACCCATTTGAGGTAAGGCTCAAGAGGGATGGAATTTTTATGCCCCAAAGTCTTGCTATCTACCTTGTTCAAAATCCTCCAAGCTCGGATAAATCTCTGGCGAAGACCTTGATCGTCGTTGTCGTAGTAAAATACCAAACCTTGAATCAGCATCTCATGCAGGCCATCCCTTCGGGCGTAACCAAACTGTCTTAAAGCTAAACAGAGGTTGTAGGTGATAACTCCCCTAATGCCAAGTAAGGGGACATTAGGTAACTCTCCATAACGGTCAATAATAGTAACATTCTCTATGGATCCGGAGCACCAATGAATGTCTGAATGTTTGAGCATCATCAACCTTTGTGACCACCTTGAACCTTACTCGTTCCTTAATACATACTGGGGAAGATGCGAAATAAACCATCTTTCCAAGAGAGGAGTGTAACACATAAGGACACCTCTTTTCCTTATAGTGCGAGTGTGAAAAGAATGTAGGATGTCCCCTAGCAATGTAGGCACCGGGTTGCGGGACATAAAGATTTTGACGGCGTTCACATCTATGAGTTGGTAAGGATTTGGAAACAAAACCATCCCATAGATGAGGAGAGCCACAATTTCCTCAAAGGCTTGTAAATCCAAGGAGTTCCAATAGTTTTGGGCTTTCTCAAACAAGAACTTTTCTAGGAAACCCTTGACACCACTCCTTGTTTCCCAATGAGTTGTGACATCATATGAGTGAAAGTGTAGAGCTTGAGCAATCTCTTCTGGCTTTGGGTCTCTTTCCATACCACTGAAAGGTAGTTGATTGAGAATTGGAATTCTCAAGAGTCGGGAGAATTCTTCCAAAGTAGGCACAAGTTGATAGTAGGGAAATCTGAAGCAATGGTGTAAGGGGTCAAAGAACTGAAAGAGCACCTTCATTATGTCCTCACCTGTGTTGGAGGTGACCAAGTTGAGTAGGCGACCATGTCTCTCGGTGAATGGAGAGTTTTCAGGAATCCTTGAAGCTAGTTCCTTAAGTTGTGGAGGGATCCTTACAAGGTTGACTTGAATAGTTTTCCTGCGAATAGAATCCATGTCCTACAAAACAAGAACAAAGATGAATCCCAAAATCCTTGAAATGGTTAGTGAATGTGTATGATGTTATGATGTTCATGATGTTATGCACAAGTATGTATATACAAACAAAGCAAACAAGTCCTTAGGTTTAGGCTTGCATGGAGTTTCATAGGTAAATACCCTCTTGAAGTTTAGTTGGCTCAACCTGTCCTAGTAATAGTAACTGGGTTCTAAGGAGCTCAATATCACTGGTTTGTTTCCTTGGTCGTTGTTTCAGCACAAGCCTCTTTAATGGCGACCGAAATATCCCAAGAAACCAAACCTCAATGAGTTTAGTATCGAGTATCTACCAACTTCGAACTGCACCAAAGCCGGTCATCTCACTACATCCTAAATGGCCAAGTTGGTCAAGTAAAGGTTCTAAGATTCATCAGTGCTTCATGACATTACTCAGCGGCCCCGTATTCTCCTTGATTAACTCAAAGGCTACCGGTACCCAAAAATATGTCGCACTAACATAGCTATTGCTTAGACCATGTCGGTATACCCCACACAGTTTCCACAACGTATTGCTACTTACCTATAAGGTATCCCAAATCCGGGTAGAGGATTCAAACCCAAATAAAGGACCATAATTTAAAGCATACAAGTCAAACAATGAAAGCAAGTAAATGTGATCTAACCCTAAGGTAACCCCACTTTTAGAATTTTTCCCAGCAGAGTCGCCGGTTCTGTGATACGGTGGGAGAACTGACTTGAAGGTTTTACGTTTGATCGCAAATGTTGCAGTTAGCAAGAGTCGCCACCGAATTTTCTTTTATCCAAAAGGAAAGGTGAAAAAGCACAGGAAAGACCATTGAGATTATTTCTTGAGTTTGGGGGGTAGTTTATGAAAAGGGATGGTATTATCACCCTTTTCATCCATGGTTTTCCATGGGCTCTTAGTTACTTGCTAGATCACTTGCTTTTGTTTGAAATCACGTGTTGTGTGGTTTTTGAAAGTATTTTGTAAAGAGGCTATTGTTTAGGCAATCTTTGTAATGATTTTGTTTGTAAGAATGTATACAAAGATGTTTGATATTTTTTGAAAATGTTTTCAAGATGTTTTGAAAGTGTAGGTGTTTGTTTTGAAAATAGCAAGGATGTTTGTTTGAAATTGAGCAAGTAATTAGGAGCATTCTACCTACTCAAAAGTCTTTCTTGTTCATTTTCCGTTTCCTTTGACATTGTTATCTTACCATTGATTTGGTAAGTAACCCTATCTTTGGATATAAACGGGACGAGCGTGGGTCATCGTATAACCATGATTAGTAATGTTGCAAGGTATCTTAGCATTCTCTTTAAGGGACTAATATCATTTGAAAGGCAACTTAGATAGCGTCGTCGAGGGAATATGATCTTATATTTGCTTGTTTTTGCTAAGATACCTTACATGCGTAATATGGCCATTTTGTATAAGGCAACCAAGTGGAATAACCCTAGGGGTGCTTGTGTGCAAATGTATTGTTGTCATGCTTGATTTTGTCTTGAATTAGGGTTTTCTAAGGATTGGTTTTAGTCTTTTCATACAACAAACTAAAACACCTTTTTAGGTGAACTACGAGTGCCTTGATCTATCATTACACGAAGAGGGTAAGTAGAAACAAAGGTTCACAACCGCGGAGGACATAAATAATAAAAATTTTCTTTTTGTAAATACTTTACATTCATGCATTTTCTCTTAACTTGTGTTTTTAGGCGGATAATGTTACATTCACACTCTAGCAGTTGTCATATTGCAACCCGACCTTTGGAGAATCACACGTCGTATTGCGTAAAGCTGAAATAACACATCTTTTTTCTGAAAAGATTTTTAAAAGAAAAGCCCGAAGGCAGCCTGAAGGAAAAAAAGGTTTAAATTGGTTTGTATTTTTTACTTGAAAAAGGATTTAGAGATTTGAACCACACAAAGACTGAATGAAATGAAGGACAAGCTTCAGGAATGGACCCACTCATCCTTCTCCACTTCTTAAGGCTCATGGAGTGTGATTCTCATCATTATTTATTAAGTGTTTTTGAAATTGATAAAGAAAAAAGAAGTTTTAGTTTTAAAGATGAAAAAAAAGGGAATGAAAAAGTCTAAGGGAGACTAAAGATCCTAATGTTGTCATGCAATGATGGTCATAAAGTTAGGGTGAAAGGGAAACATCTACCTAAGTTAGCATGCAAAGATGGACCTAATGTTGAGGATACAGAAGCTACCTAATATTGACATGCTTGGATAAGAACCTAAGCTCTAATTAGTTCACATATTAAAGAATATGAAACTAAAATCCTAAGGTAACATGTGATTAATACAAGAAAGAAGAAGAGAGAAGATGATAAGAAAACAAGTACTTTGAGCAAGTAAAGAAGAGATGCAAGCACGCAATGATCAACCAAAGAAGGCATGTTATGAAAATACATCAAACAACTTAAATCTACTGGCCCTAACATGTTATCATCCTAATTCTACCCAAAATAAGACAACATAAGTCAGGAAGAAGATGAAATCACCTAACTAGGCAAGTAGTAGTACAATTAAACAAATAGAAGACAAGACTTTAAACAATCTTAAAAGTATCAAACAAATGAAAGGATTGAGTGAATAACTAGACCTAAATATGCTTTAAGACATCACAAGTTATCATCAAGAGGTCACATGTTAACAAGCATCACCTAACTAAAGCAAGCATGCATAGTGGAGGAAGATGAAACTCAAACAAATGGCAAGCATTGACCTAAGTCTAAGATAGTAGTGAGCATACAATTGGAAACCACATTGCATCAATGTAAGCATAATTTCATATCAAGATACTGCCTAAGGATTATGCACAATAGGTAATGGCTTAAAAGTCACATGAAAAAGTATCTATCTGAGCATACTAGCTAGAGAAGACTTATGTGTCAAGTGTCTAACTTATCATGGCATAGGGAAGTGAGGTGAAGTAAAAGAATATGAAGAAGTTTAGAGGTCAGTAACAAAGGCATCAAGATGTTATCATTATCATACAAGAAATGCTTGAGAAAGAATCACAATCAAATGACACAAGCAAAGACAACTAAACAACCTTAGGTGGACATAAGTCCTCATGCAATGCTAGCATGTGAAATAAGTTGAAAGATAAAGGGTACATGTGATAATATATGAGCAAGAATAGACACTTAATTCAGTTAAAACAAGTCTAATGATCAAGAAGAAATCAAATTGGGCATTGAAATCATGGCATAAGCATCATAGTACACAAACATCATTCAAACGTGTGAAGTGAGGTGAACACAAGTGTGTGAGAAATTAGGTATAGTGTTAAGCATTTGAAATGAGTGAAGTTATAAGATAAGACATGTGTTTAATACACACAAATAAACTATAAACATACTTAAGGTATCATACTTAAGCACATTCAAAGGTTGAAGCAACAAGTGGTCAAAACCAAACCCTAACATGTTCCTAATGGCATGTAAGCATCAAGAAAAAGATAGGTGAAGAGGGATCATGGTAAGAAGTTATCAAACATCATAATTCAGAATAAAGTGACCTATAATATTTCACATTCAAGTATCACAAGCAAACACAAAAGATATCATGATGAATCTCAAAGCAACACACCAAAAACTAGGCAATACAAGCAAGTGGTTGAATGAGTTTTGAAAGTAAACAAGTGAACATGTATTAACCATGAAACATAGTATCTTGCATGATAAGTAAACTCAATATGAACACTCAAGCATGAACAAGATAATAGACTCATAATTTTATGTACAAAAGTTGATCTCAAGGAAACTTGGCAAACAAGTAAGCATGTAGTCCACATGATGAAACAAGCATAGTAAACTAATTACTTGTGAAAATAAGAAAAGGGTTGATGTACTTAAGTGTTATGGGCAGTATAAAATACTAAATATCACCAAAATGGACTTGGTTCAAGTGTATGGAAATAATTCAATAAGCAACATGTTCAAAAGCTCAAGTAATAACGAAGATATAGTTTCTAAAGTGTCACCATGTTGATTAGAAAATGAATGCTTAACCAAACAGATCATATAATAATGGATAATTGAGGTGAGAATATAATATGATATCAATATTCAAACATAAAAGTTGGATCATAAACCCCTAAGAGTTTCACTAATTAACAATCCAAAACTAGTTCAAAGAAAGAGATGAAAATAGCTCCTAACTTGTCATCATTATGAGTTAACAATTGAATATTAATCAAAGAATAAAAGAAGAAAGATAAGGAGATATTATAAGCCAGGGTCATAAGTAAGATCATAATATTCACATAAATTTGAACTCATGATTATCAAATGGGAATTGCACAATTGCATTCCAAACCAAGGTCTCAAAGATGGATTAAAGTTTCAAAGATTGAAATAAGTAAAGAAACAATGTTAGAGTGATTGAATGGTTTAACAAAGTGAACTCAAGACTCTTAAAATGTTATTAGAATAAGAGAAATAATAAGGAATTTTATTCCTTAAGGTTTCACCAAGTGCAATCCTTGTATCTCATGCAAGTAACATAAACTAGGCAAGGTAACAAGTTCAAGATGGAAAGTGAAGAGAAAGATTGATCTAATAAAATCAAGTGATTCTAAAATTCTCAAGAGACTATCATTGAACTTATCATCCATCAATAATTGATACACAAACAAAGTATCATAAGAATTGGTTTAATAGATCAATTAAAACACCTTTAGGGTTTCACAAGATAAGTACATAATATGCACACGAAGGATTAATCAAATATTGACCTTAAAAAGATCTATAATTTGAACCCAATTGATATGATCCTTAAGCATACATGTATCTATAATGTAACCATAGGTTAGTATTAAAACATGTCCAAGAATAACTAAACGAAAGCACTATTGGTCAAGTCAAACATCAATGGACATATTCCCAATTTAAATCAAGTAGAAAGAGCACAGTGATGTTAAAATTTAAATAAAAATCATAGGTATAATCTTCAAACAATTAAAATTCATAAAAATATCTTTGAATAATTTTATCTTTGAAGGAAAATGGAAGAAAATAAAAGAACAAGACTAGGTTCAAAAGTTAGCCAACTAGATACTTTAAGCAAACAAATTTGTGAAAAATATAAAATCAGGAGGTAAAATTAAAATAAAAAAAGTTTAATTACCTCAAGACATCACAGAACCTCAAACATGTTTTTTTTTTGGATTTTTAGAATTATGAGAAAGTAAAAAATAAAAATCAATCTTCAAACAAAAGCAATAAAATCAACCAATTTATCACTCTTCAAGAACAATTTTCAAATTCAAATTAAATTAAGTGATAAATTTGGTTGAAAATTATTAAAATTATCTCAAGACATAAGAATCATGTAAAATATTTTTGTGTATTTTTTAGATTAAGAAATCAATAAAAGTAAAATTGAAAAAGAAAATAAACAAATATTTTTTAAGAAATAACACATTTAATCAATTGATTTAATTAATGTGTCACAAATATGTTTAATTAAATAAAAAATATAGAAATAAATTATACTCAACAAAGTATTCTATACAATTTTTTGTAATTTATAATCAAGATAAGAATTAAAATAAAAATGAAATTGAAAGTGTAATCAACAAATATTGAACAAGGCATGGGGGTGTAAAACTAAATCTCCAGAATGAACTAAAAACGATGATTGGTGCTACAATTGGGCTCAGGCAGGGGGTGCAGAAAGGAAAGGTGTTAGGCCCAATGGTTTATTAGTCCACCATCTCATCAATTTATTATTGTTTCTGATTTAAAATATAAAACAAAAAAAGAAAATATAAAAGAGAGAGGAAAAATACGTGGAAAATAAATAAAATCTAACCAACCAATCAGAACGTGCCAAGTTCAGCCAAAGGTTCAAACTTATTTCAGACGCCGGAGCCCTAGCTCTTGTCGTCTTCTTCGTCCAACCTCACCGAAGCTAACCCAAAATCAAACCGAATCAAATACCCTACACTATCCGAAATGAAAATTCACAAGGATCTCAAATCTGACCTTTAAAATCATTTATCATAACTCAAACAACATGTAATTCCATCATAAAGTTCAAATTATCAAAAAAGTAGATCAGTGATTCATGTATCAAATTAACAGCTAACCAATGCCCACTAAAGTTGGGACTTTAGATGCACATATTGATGAACTTAATATGGATTTACATCTAAAATGAGAGGGATATTAGTTGGAGAAAGTTACCAAATGGAGCAAGTGTCTATTGCATTATATTCTGCCTTAAATGATTGATAAAATGATGTAGAACTCCTCTATAAACTTTAGTGAAAGACCAGAAACCCAGAGATTAAATGAATATCAAGAGGAGAGAGAGCTTCGAAGATGAGAGAGTTTGAGAAATTTCTTGCCTTAGATCTCCTTTTTCCCTTCATAATTTGTAGCTAAGAGAGTGTGGAGGCAAGAAGTGTCTTATATAGACTGATTAGAGTAAGGTTGAGAACTGACCAAGGTTAAATTTCTGTATGAGGGTAAGTTTTGAAAATTGACAAAATGAGAAAGTGAGTATTGGAGCTTGCGTTTCATGAAGATTTACTAGGCTTGTGGCTGCATTTTGGTGAGCTGGGAGTATCATGAGATAAGTGTGAATGAAGTGTGAGAGAGTGAGGTTGTGTGGGAGAGGGGAGAAGGAGGGAAAAGTTTTCCTATTTTAGTAATGAGTGGGATACGTTCACATGCATCTCATGCACTTTTTTTGGTTATTTTGAGTAAATGAAAAGAATGAATAGCGAGTGGAGAGATTACAAACAGAAACTTGGAAAGAAATTCTCTTCACTTCACATAAAAACATAAGAATGACCAAAACTGGTTGCAAGTGTAAGATTTCCTTCTCGCCCAGTCTTAACTCCATATCTCTCTCATCTCTTGATAAAACGTAATAAAATTGAGCTCTCTGGAAAGCTAAAGTTGTGTAGATCAAAGTTGATGTTGAATGAATTTTGAAACAATGCTTGTAAGGGTCTCAAAATCGAGCTCAAAAATTGGAATTTTGAGTTGATCAAAATATGCCAACAATCTGACTAAGTGTTGGAAAGAATTCAAGTTTTGAATGACCCACTTCTGAGCATGATATCTTGAGATTTACTGGCTCTTTTGAGAAACTTTATGAAGTAAAATAGTAAAGCAAATATTGATCATCATCTTTGATGTTGATAGGTTTTTGAAACAATGATAGGAACAAGGTGAAAACTGCCCTTGAAAGTATTTCCTTGAAGCTGAGTAAATTGACTTGTCAAATTTACCAACTTAACCAACTAACTTTGAATGATAATAACTTGAGATTCAGTGGGTCATTTGTGATGAAAATGAGCTTGTTGGAAAGTCAGGAGTGAGAACAACAACTTTGATGTTGAGATTGAGTTGAGATAAAGCCTTGATCATAGAGAAAATTAGTCATTAAATAATGTGCATGAAAGTAATCAAATACTCCAAAATTTTCACTAAGTGTTTTAATGTTCAAAATTTAATTAACTATCAACTTCAAAGCTTAATAACTCAAAATCTATGGACAATTTGGATATGAGTCCTCAAGGACAAAGTTGCAAATCTTGGATTACTCTTTCTAATGATACCAAGTTTGCAAAATACTGATTAAAAATGAGGAAATATGTATTTTTGAAAAGTGGTAAACAAGCATAGAAATCTCGTGAACTTAGAAAAAATTTTAAGTATCAAAAAGTCAAACTTGGTCAACTTTCTGATTTTCTTGATTTTATGGATTCCAGTTGGAAAAAACTCAATATTTGACCATATTTAAATTATAGAACATGATATTGACTTTAAAAAGTCAAGAGTTGACTTTTAGCTTTCACAGTTGACTTTTTTCCTAAATCAATTATTTTGTAATTATCTGAACAATTGAGCTTTTTATGAACAAAATTGAGGGTCAATCTTCAAGCCATAGATTCTTAAGAGAATTTATAATACCATGGTGTGATACGGTGGCAGAACCGGACTGTTTTAGGAAATGTTAGTTTGCGTTTTGCGTTTTGCGTTTGTGTTCGCAAAATGTCGCGGTAAGCAAGAGTCGCCACCGACTTTTATTTTATCCAACTGGAAAGGAAAAAAGCACAGAAAAATTCCTTTTTCGAGATTTTGAGTACCGGGGGGGGGGGGGGGGTAGATTATAGAAAGGGAAGGAATTAGCACCCTTTCTATCCGTAGTTTTCTACGGGCTCTTAGGTACTTGCTCATCATTTTAAAAATTGCTTGTGTGTGTTTGATTTGAAAAAAGTTTTTGTTTTACTTCGATTTAACCCTTGCTTCTGCCTTCAAGAGTGTTACGAAGTTGTTTAGAAAACTTTGTTTGAAAAGTGTGTAAGTGTGGAAAAGTTTGATTTTGAGCAAGTACCTACTAGCATCTACCTACTCGAAAAAAGAATGTTTTTGTTCTTGTTTCATTTAGACAGCGCTATCCCACTATTAGTGAGTAGGTAGCACCGTCGTTGGAGTTTTAAGGGTCAATTCGAAAGGGACGTATGATCACTAAAGCAATGTTAGGACGTCTTAGTAATAACCCTAATGTCTTAAGATCATATTCGAGGCAACATTTCCGAGGCAACAGTTCCGAGGCAACATTTCCGAACAGGACATTTGATCTTTGTTTAGACAAGAGAGCGACCACTAAAACACCCTATACTTAATGATCGTTTACCGAAGGCAACCGAAGTGAGAGTATACCCTAGGAGTGCGCATGTACGAGTGATTCAATTTCAAGTTATTATTTTTGCACATTTAGGGTTTGCTAACCGTTTTAAATTTAACATACATTCTTGTCATGCAACCCTAATATCATACATCTAACAGTTAAGATTTGCGAGAATTAAAGTGCGAGAAAGTAAAGCTACACTATTACAAGGCTTTGGGTATTAATTACATAGCCAAAAAACCCGTAAAAACGAAAAAATAAACGAAAAGTCCTAATTAATCTATTACATCCCATGAGCAATTACATCAATAATATAAAATAAGATAAACGCGTGCGGTGAGTCGAGAACAAGAGAAAATTAGGGTTTTGACCCCGTCTAAACCTAATTAAAGGAAAAATCATTTTTTGGTTGTTTTTTTATTATTTTAAGAAAATAAGGGTTTAAATTAAATATGTACATGAAGATGTGAAAAACACAAGAAGGGGGGGTTGAATTGAAAAACTTGGATCAAATAAAAACAACTTAAGGACACAGTATTTTTATCCTGGTTCGTTTGATCTCAAACTACTCCAGTTCACCCGTCAAGGTGATTTCGCCTCTCTCCAACGAGGTCTTAATCCACTATTCTCAAAGGATTACAACAGCTACTTTAACAACTGTTAAAGTCTTCTTGAGTACAACCACAAGTCGGTTAATCTCAAGGAAATCTTTTACAAATATTTGAACAAGAGTGTGTTGTTGTTTTCAAACAAAACAGTATATCACAATTGTGATAATTACACAAATTAAGCTTGGAATAAAATGAATTTGCTAAAGCTTTGAATGCGCGTGGTTTGGAATGCTTGGCAAATTGTTGTGTGCGTACGAACGTGCTTCTTTTCACAAGAAGACTTGTTTTTATAGGCAAGGCAAAGATACATTGTCCATAAAGCAATTTTAATGATAATAACACACTTTCCTTTTGAAGAAGATCTTGTCTGAAGAAAGTTGTTAGCATTTAATTTTGTCTTGAATAAATAATAACGCTTCAGAGTCTTCTTTGCTTTAACTGCTGATAACGCTTCAGAGTGTTGATGACTTGGTAAAGATGTCTTTGATCAGAGTCAGAGTGTACTTGTTTAGATGCATATTCTGGTCATCAAACTTCAGCGTATAATCTTGTAGCTTCAGCGTGTAGCACATATTACTGATCTTTTGATGCTGATTTCATCAGAACTTCTGCATATACAAAACATAATTTTAAGTAGCATTTTTGTTCTTTGTATATATCTTTGGATTTATTTATTCTTTGTATTTTGTTATCATCAAAACTCTAATCAAGGGTTGTAGAATCAAACTATGTTCTAACAATCTCCCCCTTTTTGATGATGACAAAAACCAGATTTTTCAATTAAAAATAAAGAATAAAAAGCATAGAATTTAAGAAGAAAAACTCCCCCTGAGTTGATTACTTCCCTTAAATTCATAGAGTCCTTGAGCATCAGAATTGGACTATGTCTTTCATCAGAGTTTTGTACCTGTTCAAGCTTTTTAGAAGAAAGAAATTAAGAGATCAGAATGTTTGAGACTTATGTCTCAGTAATCCGTTATTGAAAATATCTTATTCTTTCTCCCCCTTTTTTCCAGCTATAAAAAAGAACACATAATCAGAGCTTAAAAAGGATTTATATTAAACATAGGAAGCAATGATAAGAAGTTCAGAACAGCATCAATGTAGAAAATATTACAGATAAACAAGTTTTAAAAACAAAGGAAAATCTAAGATGGAGGAGGAAGGCGCGTGAACAAAGCTTCCAACAAGCCCTTGATCTGGGTGTTGGTTTCCTCTTGTTTGGTTAACATGCTCTTGATTTCCGAAATTTTATCATCCTGTTTATCCATCCTTACCTGCATAACAATATTTGCTCTCTTCAATTCTTCCAGAGTCTGCCTTTCATAGGAGGAAACTTGAGAATCTTCAGTAACTGGATGCTTCTCAGAGCATTCTGCACCGTCATCTTTTTGAACCAGTTCCTCTGCAGGAATCATCTGCTCTGGAGTATCAGTCAGAATGAGTCCTTCTGACTCTGGTTGAACTTTTTCTGTTGGACGATGTTCTGACCAGAGAGCATTGTCCAGAGGGATAACTTCTTCCTTGAGCAGTTGGCTCAGAACTTGATCTTCAATTACCTTTAGCAGATTACTGAAATTATGTTGAACTTGTTCGTAGCTCTATTCTTTCATCTTATGAGTTTCAGAACTTATCCATTTTCTGAAACTTCTAGATAATCTGAAGAAGTAGGATTAATCATCTCAAGACTAGCTTGCTTCAGAGAAGTTATCCACTTCTACATTTCTGTTTCAAACATCAGTAAACTAGTACTAACATCTGGTGTGGGTTCAGATGGTTTTGGTTTTGGAATGGCTGTTTTGTGGGTTATGGAAGCAAGACGTTTAAAAACAGTTAAATCAATGACAGTTTTGGCATTGTCATCTGGATTGTTCTTTGGTGAGGGAGTGGGAGAGTCTGGAATAATTATTGGACTAGTTGGGGAATTTGGTGGAGTTGATTCTAGTGAAGAGGGAATTTGGGGAATATCCAGAATGGTCAGGGGCATACGGATGGCCCGAGGTTCATTGATTCCAGGAATGGGAATGGTATTAGAATCAATAGTTTGGTTGGGTTGATCGTTATGAGGTTCTGGTTCACAGGATTCAGAAGGTTGGACCTCATAAGTTTGAACTTCTGGTTGTGCTTGTTCAGGTTGTGGAGAAGGTGGATGAATTTCTTGTTGAGGAGATGGAGGTAGTGGTATTTATGGTTGTGGAGAGAGGGGAATATCTAGTTGTGGTGCTTCTGAAGTGGTTTTAGAGTTTGGATTTTCTGGTATGGGAGCAAAAATATTTTGGTCAAAAGTTTCAATATCTGACAGAACTTTTGCAAGTTCTGGTTGAGTTGTTTCAATATTTGGATTGATAGGTAGGGAGTGAGATTCTCTAAGACTTAGAGTTTCTGAAGGGTCAAACCCTATGTCAAAATCATCAAACGTTTGTGGGGTAGGAATTTCTGAATGGGTAGGTAAGGGGCCAGATGTTGATAAAGATACTGATTCTAAAACAGTTACAGAAGAAGGATTACCTCTCTTTTTAGCAGCTTTGGGAGTCCGCTGAGATGATCCTTCTGTTGCTTCCTTTCTTTTCTTGTTCTTCTTCAGTATAACTTCTGGAGCCGCCTCTTGCAAGTCCTGAATGTTTAGTCTTGGTGCAGTGCCATCTTCTTTGCATGCATCCAAATATCTGACTATAATCTCAGGCTTGGAGTCAATTTCTGAGAACATGGGGAAATCATCCAGAGGGATTCTTTTGCTGGTGATTGTTGCAAAAGAAGTAACACTGGGTTCCTTCTTGATGTTCTCAATAATCTGCATCTTTTTTAGATTCTTCGCATTCAAAGGCTTCCCAGTTGTTGCCTCTAAAGAGTTGATTTCATGTGCTTCTGTTAGATGCTCTATCAGCCTATTCTTTGTCAAAATATCTGATATGAGCCTTCCAAGGGGTATCCAATCCCTTTTGGTGCGCTCATCTTCTCTAGTCTCCTTAACACTGGTCCTCAGATGATTGAATAGCAAGTGAGCCAGATTCACCTTAGTCTTCTGGGAGATGAAGTAGATCAGAAACTGCTGATCAATGTTGATGTAGTCAGGAGAGCTGGTTGGCTTCCTGTGGTTTATGCATCCCAGAATCATCTTGGCCCATATTCTGTGATGATCCTTCAAATCTCTTATCTTGCTGGAGGGATGAACCAGAGTTAAAATTTCTCTAGCAATTGAAGCAACATCAGCACATCTTTCAGCCATGTCTATACACCTTACGCCACCACCACTGTAACCTATCAATCTTGCAATAAGGTCTTCAGTTATGACTATCTTCTTCCCCATTACATACGAAGTGACTTGATGGTTGGAGGATGAAGCATGAATCTAAAATTCCTTCACAAGGATTGGAAACGTTGGACCTAGAAGACGGTCAAAATACCTGTTCCATCCTTGAGCCTTTACCTCTTCAGAAAGATTAAATCCATTTTCTTGAAGACTTTCAAAATCCACAATCAATTCTGAAAGCACTTCTAAGTTGTCAATGGGCGTGAGGAGAGTTCTAAATGGTTCTTCATATTGTTCTGTGGATTATGTTCTTTGAGTACTGGAATTTGGGATGCTTGAGGAAGCCATGTTCACACAGAAAATTTGAGAAGAAAATGAAAGGGTTTTGAAAGTACAAGCAAAAAACAATTAGACTGGGAGAAAGTGAAAGTGAAAGAGTGTAAAGAGTGAGAAATGCGTTTAAATAGATTTTGAAAACATAAACTGCAAGAGAGAGAAATAAATTGTAATGATTATAAGCATTAATGACAGCTGATTTTAGGGGATTCAGAAAGATATTGGAATGGTTACCCATGACATGTGTCTCAATGCATCCAATCAGCGCTTTTGACCTTTCAGAAAAATGAACGTGTGTTCAGCCTCAGAAAGTAGCTGATGAATGGATGACAATTATTTGCTTACGTGAACAACACACCTCTATCCTTGAAATGAAATGCTCAGATCTTCATGGATAGATTCTGATACAACCTGTACTTATAAAATTCTAAAGGCAGGTTGATCAGCAGTTCACAGAAAATACTAAAAATTCTGAAGATTAAGATATGTAAATAAAACAGTTTATTCAGGGCAAAGCTTCATGTTGAGATGTTTCAGAATGAAGTTGAACCTATCTTCAGAAAGAGGTTTTGTAAAGACATCAGTCCATTGATGGTCTGTGTCAATGAATTTTAAATTTAAAATCCCTTTCTGAATATAGTCCCTAATAAAATGATGTTTTATTTCTATATGCTTAGCCCTAGAATACAAAATAGGATTTTTACTGAGGCAAATAGCAGAAGTATTGTCATAGAGGATAGGGATGTTACTCTCAAATATATTGAAGTCCTCAAGTTGACTTTTCATCCAGAGCATTTGTGTGCTGCATCCAGCTGCTGCTATGTATTCAGCTTCTGCTGTTGATAGAGCTATTGTGGATTGTCTTTTGCTGGACCATGAGATCAGATTTTCTCCCAGAAACTGGCAGCTTCCAGAAGTGCTTTTACGTTCTACTTTGTCTCCAGCAAAATCAGCATCACAGTATCCTACTAGGTTGTAATCATTTGATTTTCTATAAAACAAACCCAGATTAGCAGTACCTTTCAAATACTTGAAAATTCGCTTAACTGATGTTAAGTGAGATTCTCTAGGATCTGATTGGAATCTAGCACAAATGCAAACACTGAATAGAATGTCAGGCCTTGAAGCCATCAGATAGAGAAGAGACCCAATCATACCTATGTAGACCTTCTGTTCTATCTTTTTACTTACCTCTTCTTTTTCCAGAATGCACGTGGGATGCATTGGAATCCTTGATGGGTTACATTCTGAGAGATCAAATTTCTTCAGAAGTTCTCTGACATATTTGCTCTGATGAATGTAAGTTCCTTCTGGGGTTTGATTAAATCTGAATTTCCAGAAAGAATTTTAGTTCCCCCATTAGGCTCATCTCAAACTCTGCCTGCATAGTTTTAGCAAACTCTCTTCCCAGAGAGGGTTTAGTGGATCCAAATATGATGTCATCAACATAAATCTGACATACTAAAATGTCATTCTTAACTGTCTTACAGAACAAGGTTGTGTCCACTTTCTCTCTGGTGACTTCCTTTTCTAACAGGAAGTTACTTAGTCTTTCATACCAAGCTCTGGGAGCTTGTTTCAGACCATAGAGTGACTTCTTTAGTTTGAAAACATATTCTGGATTTTTGGGACTTTCAAAACCAGGGGGTTGGTGCACATATACCTCTTCTTCTATATAGCCATTTAAGAATGCACTCTTGACATCCATCTGATACAGAGTGATGCCTTTATTAACAGCAAATGAAATTAAAAGTCTGATAGATTCTAACCTGGCGACTGGAGAAAGGGTTTCTATATAGTCTATCCCCTCTTGCTGACTATAACCTTGTGCTACCAGCCGTGCTTTGTTTCTGATGACTTCACCTTGTTCGTTCAGTTTGTTTCTGAACACCTATTTTGTACCAATGACGTTGAATCCTTTTGGTTTGGGAACCAGATCCCATACGTCATTTCTTGTGAACTGATTTAGCTCCTCTTACATTACCAGAATCCATTCATTGTCCAGAAGTGCTTCATCAATTGTTGTTGGTTCAATCAGAGAAACCAGTCCCATGAGGGATTCTTCAGAGTTTCTGAAGGTAGATCTTGTTCTGATTGGATCTTCCTTCCTTCCTAAGATTGTTTCTTCTGGGTGATCAATGCTGCTTATGGATGGTCTTTTCTGGAGTTGATCAACAGAAGGTGTTGGGTTGCTTGCAGTGACTCTTTCTGATGTTGAGGGAGTTTCTCTATTGAGAGCCTCTGATGAGTTGTCTTCAGTACCTGTGAGTTCAACTTCCATACCTGCAAGGAATTCATTCTGCTTTGACTTTTGAGAGTCAAGCTTATCATCAAACTGAACACTGATTGACTCTTTAACAATCTGTGTTTCTGTATTGTATACTCTGTACCCTCTTGAGCGTTTAGAGTATCCTAACATAATACACTTTTGTGCTTTAGAGTCAAACTTGTTCAAATAATTTTTTGTATTCAAAATGAAACATGTACATCCAAATGGGTGAAAATAAGAAATGTTGGGATTTTTGTTCTTCCACAATTCATATGGAGTCTTTTCTAGAACAGGTCTTATGGAGATTCTATTCTGAATGTAACACGCTGTGTTTATTGCCTCTGCCCAGAAGATCTTAGCAACGTTAGTCTCGTTGATCATGGTTCTGGCCATTGCTTGCAATGTTCTGTTCTTTCGTTCTACAACTCCATTTTGCTGGGGAGTTCTAGGACAAGAGAAATCATGTAGAATGCCTTTTTCATTAAAGAATAACTCAAAATCTTTATTTTCAAATTCTCCACCATGATCACTTCTGACTTTGACGATTCTAAGATCCTTTTCATTCTGAACTTGGTTGCAGAAGGTAACAAACACAGAGTGTGACTCGTCCTTGTGCCTTAAGAACTTTACTCATGTCCATCTGCTATAGTCATCTACGATTACTAACCCATACTTCTTGCCGCTGACTGAAGCAATTTTAACTGGTCCAAATAAGTCAATGTGCAAAAGTTCTAATGGCTTAGAGGTGGAAACAACATTTTTGGATTTGAAAGCAGGTTTTGCAAACTTTCCTTTCTGACATGCTTCACACAGAGCATCTGAATTGAACTTCAGGTTAGGAAGTCCTCTGACCAGATTGAGTTTGTTAATCTGAGATATTCTTCTCATACTAACATGTCCCAATCTTCTGTGCGAGATCCATTGCTCGTTGTTAACAGACAGAAGACATTTTACATTTTGACTTTTCAGTTCAGAAAGTTTGATTTTATAAATGTTGTTTTTCCTCTTTCCATTAAATAGGATAGTCCCATCTTTCTGACTAACAACTTTGCATGAATTTTGATTGAAGATTATATCATAACCGTTATCACTTAATTTAATTATGGATAACAAGTTATGCATTAATCCATCAACTAATAAAACATTACTTATAGAGGGAGATTTTCATTACCTACTGTTCCAGAGCCAATGATCTTTCCTCTCTGATTGCCTCCAAAGCCTACGTGGCCTCCAGGCTTAAGTTCTAGGCTTTGGAACATATGCCTTCTTCCCGTCATGTGTCATGAGCAGCCAGAGTCCAGGTACCATGATTGGTGTCTTTGCTTTGCTACTAAAGATATCTGCCACATGTATTATTTTATCCTTAGGTACCCACATTTTCTTGGGTCCTGATTTGTTAGTTTTACCAAAACTCTGGTTAAATTTTGGTTTGACAGAGTAATCACTACTTGTGTATTTTATGTCATGTGTGTGCCCATATATAAAGTGTGAATCAAGTGGAGTGCATTTTATAACTAAGTCCATGGCATTTTTTGGTGTAGGTACCTTACCTTGATATCCTATCCCTTTTCTGCCATTTCTGCTAACTCCATAGATCATTGAAGCCATTTTACTTCTGTCTATGTTTTTAGCAAGAAACTTCTGAAAGTTGTGATCATACTCTTTGATGATCTCATCAGCATTGCTGGGAGTTTCAGGGATTGTTTCCTTCTGAGAGTTTTGCAATTGGTTTTCTAACTTTGAAATTTTTTCTTTTAACTCAGAATTCTCCAATCTGAGACTCTCAGTCTTATCAGAGTCAGAAGCAAGATTCCTTTTCAGGTTTCTGAATTTGACTCTAATCTGCTGATACCTTTCCAAAATTTCATTAAGGCTTTCATCTAGTTCATCCTTAGTAAAGTTTATAGTAAAGTCATGGAATACCTCTTCTATATCTGATTCAGAGTCTGAATCAGAAGCTTCACTGTCTTCAGTTACGTTTGCCATGAGAGCTATGTTTTCTCTTTCATCATCTGATTCTGAGTCAGCTTTAGATGTGTCAGAATCATCCCATGTAGCCATGAGACTTTTCTTCTTTTCCTTGCCAAACTTCTTTTTAGGCTTCTCCTTCTGAAGCTTTGGGCAATCACTTTTGTAGTTCCCTTGCTCATTACATTCATAGCAGATGATGTCTTTGTTGTTTGGCTTTCTGTATCCTGAAGAACCTTCAGATCTTCTGTGTCCAGAGGAGGATTCTGACCTTCTGTATCTGGAGGAAGATTCATTCTGATTTTCTGATCTTCTGGGATTCCTGAACTTCCTTTGCCTCTGCTTCCGCAGTTGGTTCACCCTTCTGGAGAGAAGAGTAGTTCATCTTCTTCTGATGAGGATCCATCAGAGTTTTCTTCCACAGCCTACAAAACTTTGGATTTAGATCTTCTGTTAGATTTTAAAGTTAATGTCTTACCTTGCTTTTGAGGTTCATCTGCTTCTAGCTCTATCTCGTGACTTCTGAGGGAGCTAACAAGTTCCTCCAGAGAGATTTTGTTGAGATCCTTGGCTAGCTTAAGTGCTGTGACCATTGGCCTCCACTATTTTGGAAAGCTTCTGATGATCTTCTTAACGTGATCAGAAGTGGAATACCCTTTGTCAAGAACTTTTAGACCAGCAACAAGAATTTGGAATCTTGAAAACATAGTTTCTATTGATTCACTATCTTCCATCTTGAATGCCTCATACTTCTGAATGAGTGCAAGGGCTTTGGTTTCTTTGACTTGAATGTTGCCTTCATGCGTCATTCTCATAGAATCAAACATATTCTAGGCAGTTTCTATGTTTGATATTTTCTCATATTCTGAATATGAGATGGCGCTGAGAAGAATTGTTATGGCCTTGTGATGATTTCTGAACTCACGCTTTTGCTGATCAGACATCATTTTCCTGTCAATCTTTTGACCACGTCCATCCACTGGGTGCGTGTATCCATCAATCACCATGTCCCATAGATCAACATCATGGGCCAGAAAGAAACTCTCAATTCTGTCTTTCCAGTAGTCAAAGTTCTCTCCATCAAATACTGGAGGTTTACCACTGAATCTGTCCCTTTCTTCATTGTTGTCATTGCTGATGTTTTGACTTGGTCATGCCATTGTGTTTTTCTGACACTGGATCTTGTACTGACACGGTTAAGTGTTTAAGCTCAGAACCAGACGCTCTGATGCCAATTGAAGATGTGAAAAACACAAGAAGGGGGGGGGGGTTGAATTGAAAAACTTGGATCAAATAAAAACAGCTTAAGGACACGGTATTTTTATCCTGGTTCGTTTGATCTCAAACTACTCCAGTCCACCCGTCAAGGTGATTTCGCATCTCTCTAACGAGGTCTTAATCCACTATTCTCAAAGGATTACAACAGCTACTTTAACAATTGTTAAAGTCTTCTTGAGTACAACCACAAGCCGGTTAATCTCAAGGAAATCTTTTACAAATATTTGAACAAGAGTGTGTTGTTGTTTTCAAACAAAATAGTATATCACAACTGTGATAATTATACAAATTAAGCTTGGAATAAAATGAATTTGCTAAAGCTTTGAATATGCGTGGTTTGGAAGGCTTGGAAAATTGTTGTGTGCGTACGTACGTGCTTCTTTTCACAAGTAGACTTGTTTTTATAGGCAAGGCAAAGATACATTGTCCATAAAGCAATTTTAATGAAAATAACACACTTTCCTTTTGAAGAATATCTTGTCTGAAGAAAGCCGTTAGCATTTAATTATGTCTTGAATAAATAATAACGCTTCAGAGTCTTCTTTGCTTTAACTGCTGATAACGCTTCAGAGTGTTGATGACTTGGTAAAGATGTCTTTGATCAGAGTCAGAGTGTACTTGTTTAGGCGCAGATTCTGGTCATCAAACTTCAGCGTATAATCTTGTAGCTTCAGCGTGTAACACATATTACTGATGTTCTGATGCTGATTTCATCAGAACTTCTGCATATACAAAACATAATTTTAAGTAGCATTTTTTTCTTTGTATATATCTTTGGATTTATTTATTCTTTGTATTTTGTTATCATCAAAACTCTAATCAAGAAACTATGTTCTAACAATACAAACCTAATTATTAATTAAATTAAATCAAAAAATATTTACATTTGACCTAATTTTGTGATTTTGGTTATTTTTTAGAAAATAGAAAATAAATTAGGTTAAGCAAAAACCCTAGTTTTTCTAATTGATTTTAATTTATTTACAAAGAAAATTAAAGTTACCTAAAAAATTAAATTAACTAATTAAATTAATTTTGGTAAAAAATAAAACCTAAATCTAATTTGGTGAAAAATTGATTTTATGATTTTCTTGATAAAAAAGAATTAATTTTGTGTGTTAGTAAAATAATTAAATGAATTAATTAAGAAAATATAAAAGAATAGAGAAAAAGAGTAATGGGCCTTGTGATCGGTGGATCTGGAACTGATTGTTTAACGCTGGTTCGTGAAATGTCGCGGAAGCAAGAGTCGCCACCGTCTTTTATTTTCTCCAAATAGAAAGGACAAAAGCACAGAAAAATTCCTTAAAGAGATTGCTCTCGGTTCGGGAGGTAGGTTATAGAAAGGGAAGGTGTTAGCACCCTTTCTATCCATGGTTATCCATGGGCTCTTAGATACTTGCTCATTGTGTTTTCAAAAATGGTTTGTTTGCTTTTCAATGTGGGTTTTAAAAAAGTTTCTTTGAAAATTCCAGTTCGACTCTTGTATCGGTCCTCAAGAGTGTTTGAAAAATTGCTTTCGAAAGCTTTTTGAAAAGGTGTCGGTGTGAAAAGTATTTTTGAATTTGTTTTGAATTTAGAGCAAGTATCTAGAGTCGTCTACCTACCCTAAGGAATCCGTCTGTGTAAATGTCCTTTAAAGTAGTGTCATCCCACCATTGAGAGGTAGGTAGCACCACCGTTGGAGGTGTTCGGGTCAATTCGAGGTTTGGGATATGGTGATCACCAGAGCAATGGGAAGATACCTTAGAAGCTACCCTCATTCCAGGTTCCTGGATCATGAGGACTTACTAAGACATCCTCTACTCGACGATCACCTTTCGAGGCAAGGCAACAGTGAGGCGTACCCTAGGGGTGGTGTGTGATTTGTGTGTCAGATTCAGTTATTTTATCTTGTCATGTCATGGGTGATCTATGCGTTTGTTTTTTATTTAAGGCCATTCATTCTTGCATGTGATTTTAATTAACAGTTAAAAGAGTGCGGAAAGATAAAAGTTCTAAACTATTACAAAGGCGCGGGTCCACATCGCCAAATTTAATCCAGGACCCGATTTGACAGAAAATAAAGAAAAGTGCGAAAAATTAAATTTACACGGCTTTGGGAGAATTACATCAATATTATAAGAAATAAAATAAAATGCGCGAATTGGAATTAGAATTGGAAGCGAGGGCGTTGGATCCTTTAAAGAAATTAAATGAAATTAAAAAGCTAATTAATTATTTAATAAAAGGAAAGAAATGTTTTTTAGTTTTTTGTATTTATGAAATAAAGAAAATTAAAATTAAAAGAAACTCTAATTCTAAGTTTTTTTAATTATTAATGAAAATGTTAAAGTTTAACCTAATTTACTAAATATTTAATGTATATGTTTATTTACAAAAATATTTAATAATTAATAACAATAATAATAAGAAAAAATTATTTATTAAAAAGATGATGAAAAGTTAAAAACCCTAATTTCTACATATTTTAATTTGTTAAGAAAAAGACTTAAGTTTTAAAACCTAATTTAACTAAATTAATTATTTAACATTTATTTACAAAAATATTTAATAAGTAAATTAATTAACATATTCTTAGTTTTTGATTTTCTGGTTTTATATTATAAAAATTAATTCATGAATTTAAAGAAAACAATTAAAACAATTAAAAGAATGAAAAGGAAAATCAAAATAAAAAATAAAAATGATGCAAACCATGGGGGTGTCTGGCCCTTTTTGGAGGTGAATTGGAGTGGTTTGACCATTTGTATTCTGGCTGTTGGCCATTTGTGTTTTGGCCTCATCATGCATAAGTTGTTCTACTTTGGCCATTTGGCTTTTGGCTTTTGGCCATTTGTGTTTTTGGCCTCAACGTTCCTTAATCTTCTCAGGATGTCTGTCTCGCCATGTATTGATGTCATGTGTAAAATGTTCTGTTTTGACCATTTGGCTTTTGGCTTTTGGCCATTTGTGTTTTGGCCTCAACGTTCCTTAATGAACCTGCATGAGATACTGTCTAAATCTGCAGTGTTGAACCTCATGAACACATTAAATAAAATCATAAAAATTCAAATAAAGCCAACATATGAAGAAATTTAATGTTTAGGCACAATATGACATGTATGAATGATTATACCCTTTTGATCATGGAGATCAAATCAATCTTACCCTTACTGGAAAATTAGTGACCTGAATGCTTTTATGCCTTACTGGAAAATTAGGATCATGGAGATCAAGCCAGCCTTATCCTTACTGAAGAAGTAGTGAGGTGTTGGTTTGTAAATGTGATGGTTTGTTGGTAGTGAGAGAGGGATTTGTAATAAGGATTTCAAGGTTTTAGGGTTCTTGAAAGTGTTTGATATTCTAACAGTGTTGTGGCAAGGTTTTTTTTTCTCTCTTTTTTTTCTCCTCTGGTTTGTGTGAAAAGAAGGTGATTATATAATGGAAATTAGGGTAAAGTAAATGGGCTTTGAATGTGCAATTGGGCCTCCAATATTCACTTGAATTCGTCACTTTCCAGGCTAAATCGCAAGGACTTAAGTGCATTTTTTGAAGTTGAAATGTGAAAACAAAATGTATCCGACATCGATAGCTAACTCCTGTCCGAAAATCGGCTCAATCGGATAAACGGTGAATTAGTTATGAATTTTTGAAGTTTCAACTCAGACAAACTTATTTTGGGCTCCAGTGTCGACTCTGACACATTCTTCAATAAAAAACTGGTATTGATCGGAGCATAATCCGGTCTCGACTTTTGAAGCAAAGTTGTAGATCTACAAGTCAGGGACCTTGTGTAAAAATATGAGCCCAATCCGATAAAAATTGACCGAGTTATGAATTTTCGAAGTTTCGGCCCAGATGAAATAATATTCAGCATTCAGGATTTTCGGTGTGTCACGCACTCTGAGCAAAAAACGAAGGCCTTTTGAATACCGTTTGAACTCAATACCTTCTGTGAAAATGTAGCCAACTCAATTTGTGAAATTTTGGCGCTAGAACCAGCTCGATACGATGAAAATTGACCAAGTTATGATTTTCTGAACATGGCGCAGATAAACTTGTCACAAATTTTCTGTGCGAAAATACTTGATAAATCCACATTTTTGAAGACCTTCTGATCGAAATTGGCTTCCAGCCGTGAGAGATGAAAACGTAGATAATGTCAAGACGGAATTTTGGCCACCGGAACGGGTTTAAAACGAGCCACGATCTTCAAGTTATGAATTTTTTAGTGCGTAAAAACTGCACTTTCAGCACACTTTTTCACTATATTTCTTCGAGAAAAGTTACACATTCGGATACCTTCTTTAAAGAATTGACTCTTGAGCCGAACCTGAATTTGAGAATACGTTATCAGAGATATCTTGGCGAAAGAATACCTGAATATGACGCGCCGGGTTGGACTTGTGAATTTTTTCTTGAAATATTTTGAGAAATATGGGAGGGCAAATTTTGGGGTACAACAGTTGCCCCTGTTCAATCTTCTTAGACCTGAGGATGCAGATTGGCTGACGTGCCTTTCGTAATCCGAAGGTGGAAGATGATTGAACACTAGAGTGCCCAGAAATTTGCGCTCACATGTTAGCAGTATGATGGTGGGAATGGGCTTATAGATGCCATTTGGAGATTGACGGATAGGAAGATGGGCTTATAGATGCCATGCTGAGAGATAATGGAAGGTGGATGGGCTTATAGATGCCATCTGGGTGTCGATCGCGTAAGAGATTCCTTAGCGAGAACTTGCGTACCTGCAAAAGAAAAAGATTACCTGACCTGTTACAGGAGCCGGTCTTCAAACTCTTTGTGTAGATGTGTCCTGACTGGTTACAGGAGCTGAATCTGGATCTTCAAAAGGTGATGAATGAACCAGGGATGGTTACTACCTCAACAGGAACGGTGAGAGAACCTTGGACGATTACTACCTCAACAGGAATCATTGAGAGAATCTGGGGACGATTATTACCTCCACAGTAACGGGGAGAGAACCATAGGTGACTTCAACCTCAACAGTAATCATTGAGAGAATCTTGGACGACTTCAACCTCAACAGTAATCATTGAGAGAATCTTGGGCGACTTCAACCTCAACAGTAATCATTGAGAGAATCTTGGACGACTTCAACCTCAACAGTAATCATTGAGAGAATCTTGGGCGACTTCAACCTCAACAGTAATCATTGAGAGAATCTTGGACGACTTCAACCTCAACAGTAATCATTGAGAGAATCTTGGGCGACTTCAACCTCAATAGTAATCATTGAGAGAATCTTGGACGACTTCAACCTCAACAGTAATCATTGAGAGAATCTGGGGATGAGTATCAGAAGGTAGCCATATCCGGGTCACATCTGAACCATCTCTAGAAAGGTGATCTCTGAATAAACAATAGAACAGCTTCCGTGTCCGGAGCATCTCTAAGTTATCTGAGGGGGGGTCTAGAATAAGTTTCAGAACGTCGCCATGCTTGGGTCACATCCGAACCATATCTGGAAGGAAATCTGGAAGAAGTATCAGAACGTTGCCATATCTGGTTCACATCTGAACTATATCTAGAAGGAAATCTGGAAGAAGTATCAGAACGTTGCCATATCTGGTTCACATCTGAACTATATCTAGAAGGAAATCTGGAAGAAGTATCAGAACGTCGCCATATCTGGTTCACATCTGAACTATATCTAGAAGGAAATCTGGAAGAAGTATCAGAACGTCGCCATATCTGGTTTACATCTGAACTATATCTAGAAAGAGTTGCGATAGTTGATAGTAATCATCCTTGTATTGACCTTTCCTGAAAAGGTAAAGCATCAGTTATATGCAAGATCATGATGCATGAACTGCATGATTTCAGGATGTCCTCAAAATTGATGAGATTCGTGTAGTATAATGCATATGCATGCTATAATGTATGAATATGTAATGTTCATGAATGTATTTTTTTCGTCTTAGGAAGATAAATCCTTGACGGGTGCCGGGAAGCCACTCCTGGGCTGATGTTGGAGAGTATATTTTGCTTCCGCTGGGGATGATAGTTGCAAGAATACCAGTAGGAGGAGATAACTCCGTTGGGGAATAAACTTGGCGAATGGATTACTCTGCGGGGAGAAGAGTACTCTAACGATCTTGCTGGGTAGCAATACTCTGTGGGGAGAGAGATACTTCGCTGAGGTTGATGATAACTCCGCTGGGGATACCATTGTTATGTTGGAAGTGCTAATAGACTCCGCTGGGGGTAAGAAGACTTTTTCGAGGACGATCTTTCTCATGGCTATTGGCTGAGGATAACCCAGTTATATCTTGGTAGGGAGATAACTCTTTGAATAAAGGCCGGGGGACGCGTTCGTGCTCTGCGAGGATAAGCTTCCAGAATCTACTGGGGATAAGCTTACTGCTTGGGGAGATGGATTCCAACTTTCTTGGGGAAGCTGGATTGGACTCTCTTGGGGAAGTTTTGAATTGCTGGGGAGGTGACTCCATTGAATGTTTGATATACCGCCAGGGAACAATCTTTAGACCAAGATTGTCGGGGATGCTTGTTAAGAATACATGTACTGCTGGGGAATGTTGAGATCTGCTGGAGGATACTCAACTTCCTTAAGGTTGATAATAGCTTTGCTTGGGGAGAGAGTGCACTGACTTGCTGGCTCACTCTCTGGGGAATTAAGATATCTGGTTGTGTTCTTCAGCTGAATTTACCTTGATACCTTGGAGGACAGAACAATTAGATTGCTTGGGCAACTCATTACTGCCCCTGTTTCTGAGATGGGAGAGGAAGACCTGTGAGGTGCTGATAGTTGTTGATGGACAAACCTTCTTATGGTAGGCAGGTGACAGGATGACAGGACATAGTCGTACGCTTTAATCCCTAACTTTTGCCTGGACCGCCCTTTCGGGTTTTCAGTCCACCAGGATACCCATTTTTACCCAAGTCGCCTTTTCAGGTTTTCGACTTGTCGGGTGTACAGATTTTTTCATTTCATCCCTTATTTTTGCCCGAACCCTTTTGGTTCGCCGGGAAGCCCTTGTTTTTGTCTAGGTGTGTCAACCTAGCGGGTCTTTGATTTTGCGTAGTATTTTTTTTTTGACTATGTCCATGCTCTCAGAATGTAGGGAGTTGCCCCTGTTAGAAGTGTTTTTGCCCTGCCACTAGAAGATGTTTGATCAGGCAAGGTTCGTTGTTGGAATGCCCCAAGTGACCTAGGCGGAGATTTGCCCCAGGCTACTTGGCCTTTGAGAGATTCTCCGAATCTTGACTTAACTGCCCCAGATGATGGACAATAGTCAGGCCATGCCCCTTGATTGGAAGTGCTTTTGTTCACTAGGTATTCATCGTGCGAATTTCCCTGTTGTTCAAACGAATAGTCATATGCAAACAATGTTATATCAAAAATGCAAAGCTTATGTCTGTCTTGAAGATTTTGAAAATGCATTCTTTTTCATAAAACAAATGAATGTTTGTAAAACGTGATGTCAACTCCGTATTTACCGTAGGCCTTAAGGAGTCGGGATACCTTTGTAACAGTATGCTTTCGAACTAACCCATGCTTCAGCTAGGACTTTTTAAGGGTTATAACGTGGCCTGGTTCACGGTTTAAGAAACAAAGGATAAAGGCTCAAATTATTTGTACCCACCCGCTCTTCGTGATGTTCTCCAAACCTAAACTCAGCTGATCGTGCGTTAGACCTTGTTTGAGTCTTTGCTCTGATTTTCCGGTGATGGTTCGGATGTTGACAATTTATTTCGAATAGGCAGTCATTTTTTGTTGAGGGTTTGTAAGACCTCTTTCTTTTTTGATTTTGTTTATCCCTGTTTTTTGCCTGAACTGTTTCTTTTGTGACTACAGTCAGCGGGATGCCCCAGTTTTTGTAAGTCTCCTTCATAGGTTTTGACTTAATGGGCTTTTATTTTGAGAAGTAATGACTGCCTGTCTTTATGATTATTCGGAACCATCACTGTCTTTCTTTGTTTTGTAAGGACCTCATTCAGTGCCGTTCGTTATGCACTTGGATCAACTGAGAAGACTACCCTGCCCCAGGTTATGATTAAGGGTTTTAAATTTCGAAAAGAAAAACTCCTACTTCTTTGGCTCAAAGGGGTTGACGAGGGATTATCTTCCTTATAACTCCAGTGTTTAGGAATTGAAACAATGCCTGTACCTCATCAGCGGGGTCTGTTCAAAAGCATACTGTAAAGATAGCAGTATCGTTTTCGTCATCCTCCCTCAAGAGGCTTAGAATTATTAATTAAGAGTTGATCATCAGAAAAAATATGAATATAATTTGCATTTAGTGAATACGAATATATTGTTTCAGAACAGACATATGCGATGCATTAATGAAATAACAATGTTTAACATGAGTAAATGTTTGAACAAAAGAAAATTGCAACTTGAACATTCGAATGAACAAAAATTTCTCAATCCTAGCCATGTTTTGGCAAGGGAGCAGTGATCACGTTAGGAGTCTCGGCGGGCTCGAACTCGATCTCTTTAGCATCGATCATGTTCTGAATCTTGTACTTCAGTGCCCAACAATCCTCAGTATCGTGCCCCGGGCTACCAGAATGGTAAGCGCACCTTGCTTCTGGGTTGTAATTTGGAGAGGAAGTCTTTGGATTTGCAGGAGGGTTGATCACCGCAATCAGTTTCATCCTTAACATGTGTTGCAAAGCTCGTGACCATGGCATGTTGATGTTGGTGAATTGTCTCTTAGGCTCGTCCGGCTGAAGCCGGTGAGGCTGATGCTGAATTTGTGACACTGGAGCCATTTGAGGAGCTCTCCCCTTATCTCCTTGTCTCAAAGGTGGTTGAACGATGACTGGCTTTTTACCCTTAGACGTTTGCCCCAGTTGGTTATTCTGAAGCAGTTGGTTGACGAGAACCCCGAGCTCATCTTGTCTTTGAGCTAACCCTTGAATAGCAGTCACCTGCCCCAGCATCTGGGCTTTCATTGCATCCATCTCAGTTTGCAGGTGTTTCAGCCGTTCGTCCTTGTCATCTTCAGGACTCTTTCTGATCAGATTCCCCATGAGGAGTGTCCTCAACTCTTCCTGCCCCTTGGATAGGCTTAGAAAGATCTCCTTGAACTGAGCCTCTTGAGCAAGAAGGTCCTGGTTATCTTATTGGGAAGCCATTGCTGAAATAAACAGCGGAGATGGTAAGTGACCTGTCAAAAGGGTACCTGTTATGCAATGATGTGTGTGATATGCATGTAATGTTTTCAAGGACCTCGCAGGGTAAACAAGAAAATTGCTAGCATTGGAATTTATAGCTTGATTGAAGGACACCCGTGTTGTTGAGAATTCTTCTTCAAGGGTCAAAGGCTCACCATATCCAGTGGGTCATAGCCCCTGACTTTAGTCATCATGTCTGGTTTTGATTTCCAAACAACCTTGGTTAAGGGAACCTTCTTCAAGAGTCAGAGCTCACCATATCAAGTGGGTCATAGCCCCTGACAGCTTTGGCTAGAGGAAAATAAATCCTCTCTGCCCCTTGCTAGGTGTTTGATTTATCATGACCTGCATCACAAGCCTTAGAGATCCTTGAAATGGGTTAGGATGTATGCAATGGTATGATGTCATGATGCATGGGGTAATGTAGGTAACCCTGTTATGAGTCCCAATTAAGGACTATAAACAAAACCTGCAAGCAAACTCAGTAAACCCTGTTATGAGTCCTAATTAAGGACTAAATAAAACCTGCAAAACACTCAGTAAACCCTGTTATGAGTCTTAGTTAAGGACTACAAACAAAACCTGCAAGGAACTCAAGTGTCAGATAACAAGCATGCAAGTAGTCAAGTACGAAGGCACACAAGTCACACAAGAGAAGCCCTTAAAGGTTAGGCCAGCATGAGGTCTGGGTAGTACCCTCTTGAAGTTGGTGGGTTCAACCTGTCCTATTAGAAGTAACCGGGTTCTAAGGGTCCCAATATCATGGGATTGCTTTCATTGTTCATCGTTTCGATTTAGCCACTGAACTGGCGACCGAAATATTCCAGGAAAGCAACCCTCAATTGAGTGTAGTATCGAGTATCAACCAACCTCGGACTGCATCAAAGTCAGTTATCTCACTACCCTAAAGAGGCCAAGATAGTTCAATTAAGGTTCCTAAGGTCTGTTGATGCTTCACGAAACCATGCGGAGGCCCCGTACTCTCCTTGACTGAACTCAAGGGTTACCGGTACACACCAAAGTGCCACATCAACGTAGCAGACTGTTTCAACCATGTCGGTATACCCCGCACAGTTCCCTCACAGCCTTGTTGCTACTTTCTAAGAAGGTATCCCCCAGATCCGGGTTAGGATCTATAGAACTCCCGAGACAATACCCACAATTTAAAGCAAGCAAAGCAATACAATTGAAAACACAGTGATCTTAGTCCTAAGGTACACCTTACTTTAAAGTCTTATCCCCAACAGAGTCGCCAGTTCTGTGATCGGTGGATCTGGAACTGACTGTTTAACGCTGGTTCGTGAAATGTCGCGGAAGCAAGAGTCGCCACCGTCTTTTATTTTCTCCAAATGGAAAGGACAAAAGCACAGAAAAATTCCTTAAAGAGATTGCTCTCGGTTCGGGAGGTAGGTTATAGAAAGGGAAGGTGTTAGCACCCTTTCTATCCATGGTTATCCATGGGCTCTTAGATACTTGCTCATTGTGTTTTCAAAAATGGTTTGTTTGCTTTTCAATGTGGGTTTTAAAAAAGTTTCTTTGAAAATTCCAGTTCGACTCTTGTATCGGTCCTCAAGAGTGTTTGAAAAATTGCTTTCGAAAGCTTTTTGAAAAGGTGTCGGTGTGAAAAGTATTTTTGAATTTGTTTTGAATTTAGAGCAAGTATCTAGAGTCGTCTACCTACCCTAAGGAATTCGTCTGTGTAAATGTCCTTTAAAGTAGTGCCATCCCACCATTGAGAGGTAGGTAGCACCACCGTTGGAGGTGTTCGGGTCAATTCGAGGTTTGGGACATGGTGATCACCAGAGCAATGGGAAGATATCTTAGAAGCTACCCTCATGCCAGGTTCCCGGATCATGAGGACTTACTAAGACATCCTCTACTCGACGATCACCTTTCGAGGCAAGGCAACAGTGAGGCGTACCCTAGGGGTGGTGTGTGATTTGTGTGTCAGATTCAGTTATTTTATCTTGTCATGTCATGGGTGATCTATGCGTTTGTTTTTTATTTAAGGTCATTCATTCTTGCATGTGATTTTAATTAACAGTTAAAAGAGCGCGGAAAGATAAAAGTTCTAAACTATTACAAAGGCGCGGGTCCACATCGCCAAATTTAATCCAGGACCCGATTTGACAGAAAATAAAGAAAAGTGCGAAAAATTAAATTTACACGGCTTTGGGAGAATTACATCAATATTATAAGAAATAAAATAAAATGCGCGAATTGGAATTAGAATTGGAAGCGAGGGCGTTGGACCCTTTAAAGAAATTAAATGAAATTAAAAAGCTAATTAATTATTTAATAAAAGGAAAGAAATGTTTTTTAGTTTTTTGTATTTATGAAATAAAGAAAATTAAAATTAAAAGAAACTATAATTCTAAGTTTTTTTAATTATTAATGAAAATGTTAAAGTTTAACCTAATTTACTAAATATTTAATGTATATGTTTATTTACAAAAATATTTAATAATTAATAACAATAATAATAAGAAAAAATTATTTATTAAAAAGATGATGAAAAGTTAAAAACCCTAATTTCTACATATTTTAATTTGTTAAGAAAAAGACTTAAGTTTTAAAACCTAATTTAACTAAATTAATTATTTAACATTTATTTACAAAAATATTTAATAAGTAAATTAATTAACATATTCTTAGTTTTTGATTTTCTGGTTTTATATTATAAAAATTAATTCATGAATTTAAAGAAAACAATTAAAACAATTAAAAGAATGAAAAGGAAAATCAAATAAAAAATAAAAATGATGCAAACCATGGGGGGTGTCTGGCCCTTTTTGGAGGTGAATTGGAGTGGTTTGACCATTTGTGTTCTGGCTGTTGGCCATTTGTGTTTTGGCCTCATCATGCATAAGTTGTTCTACTTTGGCCATTTGGCTTTTGGCTTTTGGCCATTTGTGTTTTTTGGCCTCAACGTTCCTTAATCTTCTCAGGATGTCTGTCTCGTCATGTATTGGTGTCATGTGTAAAATGTCCTGTTTTGGCCATTTGGCTTTTGGCTTTTGACCATTTGTGTTTTGGCCTCAACGTTCCTTAATGAACCTGCATGGGATCCTGTCTAAATCTGCAGTGTTGAACCTCATGAACACATTAAATAAAATCATAAAAATTCAAATAAAACCAACATATGAAGAAATTTAATGTTTAGGCACAATATGACATGTATGAATGATTATACCATTTTGATCATGGAGATCAAATCAATCTTACCCTTACTGGAAAATTAGTGACCTGAATGCTTTTATGCCTTACTGGAAAATTAGGATCATGGAGATCAAGCCAGCCTTATCCTTACTGAAGAAGTAGTGAGGTGTTGGTTTGTAACTGTGATGGCTTGTTGGTAGTGAGAGAGGGATTTGTAATAAGGATTTCAAGGTTTTAGGGTTCTTGAAAGAGTTTGATATTCTAACAGTGTTGTGGCAAGGTTTTTTTTCTCTCTTTTTTTTCTCCTCTGGTTTGTGTGAAAAGAAGGTGATTATATAATGGAAATTAGGGTAAAGTAAATGGGCTTTGAATGTGCAATTGGGCCTCCAATATTCACTTGAATTCGTCACTTTCCAGGCTAAATCGCAGGGACTTAAGTGCATTTTTTGAAGTTGAAATGTGAAAACAAAATGTAGCCGACATCGATAGCTAACTCCTGTCCGAAAATCGGCTCAATCAGATAAAAGGTGAATTAGTTATGAATTTTTGAAGTTTCAGCTCAGACAAACTTATTTTGGGCTCCAGTGTCGACTCTGACACATTCTTCAATAAAAAAACTGGTATTGATCGGAGCATAATCCGGTCTCGACTTTTGAAGCAAAGTTGTAGATCTACAAGTCAGGGACCTTGTGTAAAAATATGAGCCCAATCCGATAAAAATTGACCGAGTTATGAATTTTCGAAGTTTCGGCCCAGATGAAATAATATTCAACATTCAGGATTTTCGGTGTGTCACGCACTCTGAGCAAAAAACGAAGGCCTTTTGAATACCTTTTGAACTCAATACCTTCTGTGAAAATGTAGCCAATTAAATTTGTGAAATTTTGGCGCCAGAACCAGCTCGATACGATGAAAATTGACCAAGTTATGATTTTCTGAACATGGCGCAGATAAACTTCTGTCACAAATTTTCTGTGTGAAAATACTTGATAAATCCAAATTTTTGAAGACCTTCTGATCGAAATTGGCTTCCATCCGTGAGAGATGAAAACGTAGATAATGTCAAGACGGAATTTTGGCCACCGGAACGGGTTCAAAACGAGCCACGATCTTCAAGTTATGAATTTTTTAGCGCGTAAAAACTGCACTTTCAGCACACTTTTTCACCATATTTCTTCGAGAAAAGTCACACATTCGGATACCTTCTTTAAAGAATTGACTCTTGAGCCGAACCTGAATTTGAAAATACGTTATCAGAGATATCTTGGCGAAAGAATACCTGAATATGACGCGCCGGGTTGGACTTGTGAATTTTTTCTTGAAATATTTTGAGAAATATGGGAGGGCAAATTTTGGGGTACAACAGGCCTGTTTGCAAGTAATTGAGGGGGTGTCATCAGCAGCTTTTGGGCCCAAGAATTCTGACCCACGTTGACCTCTATGCTTCCATGTTGTGTGTTGACCAAGGCTTTTGGTGGATCATCACATGATGGCCTTCAGATCTGGCCTTCTAGAGATCCAATGGTTGAATCTTGAGGGCATATGGTGGACTCCACGCAATGTGTGCATGCCTGATCATTCAAATAAAAATAACATGAAATATATGGGGGACCTGGGATTCGAACCCAGGTCCTATGGCCTTTTCCATCTATTTCACTACCAACTGAGTCAGGCGCCTTTGTTGTATATCAAACACCCATTAATCATTATATTAGAAAACAAACAAAATAAACTTATCAGCGCGCGAAATTTAAATGGGGCAATCAAGGCTTGCCACGCAGGTCGTCTTCTTCCCCTCTCTGTTGGTAAAAGTCAGAGACTTTTACCTACGGACATAGGTCCGCCACTAGAACTTCTGCACATTGCAAAATCACATACAGGAATGATAAATGAATTCTAATGCTGTGGACCAATTCGTCTTGGCCTGCTGAGCATCATGGTGCCCTTCTTGTGGACCAATTTTTCCTGTATGAAAAGATCCCAAAATGCAACAACAAAACCTAGCCATGGTGGATTGCAATATAGCCAACAAAAATGCAATTAATTGTCACCATGAGCTTGCAAACATGTTAGGGACTATGAATATGCTATTGAAACATGATAAAGATGCAAGAATAAAGAGATTCGATTTTGAAAATAGTGGTAAACTGTGGGGGTCGTGGAACCGGATTCTGGGCACTAGAATGCTTGCTTTTGATTGGTATAGGTTCCTTGAACTCCCAGGAAGCGAATGAGATGGCTTGGGAGTCTTGAAAATGCTTGGAAATAGGAAAACAGATCACCACTTTTCTTGAGTTTTTTTTTCAAGTTTTGTTCTTCCTCTCCACGCCTCAAAACCTTCTGCTTTTTGTTCACTATATATCACTGATCAAATTAGGTTTACAAAAGTCCATTCAATCTTTGTCAATTATGGTCTTTGATCATGATTGGATATTCATGAAAATCTTTCCAAAATAAGCCAAAAACTAATCTTTTCATGCATAAACATGCCTTGTACGATTTGATCCTCTTGCTAGCTGTATAAGATACTTGAAATATGCACAAAATCTTAAGGTTTGCATGATTTAGATATTTTCATGATTTATTTTGATTTAAATTGATTTAATTGAAATAAAAAATCTAAATAAATGGTAAAAATAAAATAAAGGCAAGTGGTAATAGTTAGGGCTCGTGGACCATGTTACAAACTTAGGCAGGGTACAAAAAGTTGGGCCCATTTGACAAAAATTGCAATTTGAGGCATATTTGACTTTTGACAATTTTGCAAAATAGGTCAACTTCACCAATGCATAACTTCTTCAATTTTGACTCTATGAAGGTGTTCTTGGACTTTTTAGAAAGCTTGAGATGTCCTCTAAGCAACCCTTTTGGTATCATCTCAATTGAGTCTTCCATGTTCATGTATGAAGCTTTGACAAAAGGTGTTTTTGTTGACTTTTCAAAATGACTTACAATGTCCAAATTCATAACTTCTTGTGAGTGCATATTTTGACCTTGGGAGATGAAGATGGATTGTAGAAAATTGCATTCTCTTAAAAATTAGCTTTGGATGGGTCATTTCTGATAAAGTATGAAAAAGTTATGCTTGGTCAAAGTTGAGTTGACTTTTCCTACAAAACCCTAATTTAGCAACTTTTGGGTTTTGATGAATTGTGAGCAATCCTTGATGAATCATGATCAACCCTTGATAAAATGATGAATAATGCTTCAAAATGAGAATGTTGACCAAAAATCTTCAAGTTTGACTGTATGTGGGCCACAATTGACTTTTGCCCTAGCATAGTCAATTTTTCCGGCCTTTGAGCAATTGACTGAGCAAACTTCCTCTACAAGGCTTGAAACATGACATGGATGATCTTGAGAACATATTAGGACAATGGTGAGAATTTGGTATCCCTTGGACTCAAACATCTTGATGCAACATGAAACCCTAATTTGAGGTAGACTATCTTAGGAGAGAGTTTGTATGGTCAACCCTTGGACTTCCTTGAGCAATTTGAAAACCTCACTTGAAATGTATTGAGAAATATGGGAGGGAAAATTTTGGGGTACAACACATGGGAACAAGTTTTAATCAAAGAATCATAAATAAACAGATTTTATCACATACCCTAATTTTCATTCATAGTGATAGGAGATGAGTGCACAACTTCAAAACCCTAAATTCTTTAAGTATGCTGAAGAAACTCTTGAACAAGGATGGCTTATGTACCATGATAATGATAATACTTCAAAAATATTGCTCATAAAAAGTGTCACACGCTTCAATTAATCAAAACCCTAATTCCAAGAGATGGATAGGAGAAATGACATGCTCTTCAAATCTTTAGCAAACTCAATCATCTGATGACCTGATGGACATGTTGGGATGTCTTGAGGCATGAGAAGCCCTTGTATCTTGAGTGACCAAAATAATGAGAATACTATATCCTCCTTCTACTGCTTGACAATTCGACCATCTTCTATTTCTTGAAGAAAACCACCATAAGGCAATAATACTTTGATCCCATCTCAAATGAATGAAATATGCATGCTAAGATGAAATATAAGCCAATTAGGTTAAAAAGAAGAGGGAAAATTTTGGGGTGCAAAAACTTCCATATGCTATTTTTAATCTATCAATATGTGGATAATGACAACTTTGATAAAGTTGGTGATTGTGAATCACCGAAGCAAGCATAGGAAATTCTTGATAAGGCATATGCATGGGCTGACAAGGCGAGGGTACTGAGGTTACAAACTCAAACCTCAACTTGAATCGATTCAAATGGAGGAGAAGGATACCATCAACTATTTTACTACAAGAATTACTTGATTGGTGAACCAAATAAAAGCATGTGGAGAAACAATCAAGGAGAACTATGTTGTCACAAAAATCTTGCATTCATTGATGGCGAGATTTGATAACATAGTCATACCGATTGAGGAATTGAAGGATCTTGTCATAATGAGCAAAGAGGAGCTAAATGTTGGATGATTTGGGCGGCTATAGAGGTTATCAAGCAAAAAGATAAATCTAAATATTGACATTGAAAGTTTAACACAACAATGACGATCATGTGATAGTCGATGGACAGTTAGTGAGTATCAATCAAGTTAGTTTAGTTCTCGGATTTGTTTACTGATGAGTTGTGTTTCAGAGAATATTTGAATCTTTAGGGTTTTAGAATTTATAAATATGATTCTCTCTCACTTGTTGTATGTACGAGTTGCATAAGATGTAGACATCCTAGTGATACACAGGGGTAAATATTCCTAAGATTTTATTCTTAGGGTTTAACAACTTTTGGACTTATAAAAGGGGCTTGGAAAACACTTTAAACACTTTAAACACTTAAGATTTATGTGATTCATATATTCAGGGTTAAAGAAATTTGAAAACAATTGGATAGAAAATAGATTTTATTATTAATAATTTTTAAGGTTATTTTTTTAAACTCTTTTGTAATATCTTGTAACAGTTTTAAAATATAGTGAATCAGAGAGTTCTTCTCTCTCTCGTAATAGATTAATTTTGTTGAATTGAATTAAAAATTTATTTTTATTGAACTTAAGTCATTGGTTGGCTATTAGTATTATTTGACCCACACATCAAAAGTCTTGTTCTGATAGAATCTTTCAATTTCAAAACAACTATATATCAAATTTTAAATTTGTTTTTATATAAAATGAGAGCATCGAAAGGCCCTAAAAATACATAGGAAGAACTCAAATAGGAACAAGGTGTACCACACCAAGAAAACAAAATAAGGATACAATAATAAATAAAGAAGGCAATAAATCAAAGTGGTACAGAGTCTTAAAACAAACTAACACAAAATAATCAGTATAAAAAAGAAAAAAGATACAAGTAAAAATACCAAACATTAAAGATTATATTTCTTATTTTACATGTATACATGTAGGGGTATATGGTAAATAATTTTAAAAATATGATGGACATGTTTGTTATATTTGTTTACGAAATAAACATTAGGGAGCAACTTTTTCCAATCTTCACATTTCAATACAAAAATTACTGTGATACGGTGGGAGAACTGACTTGGGTGTGTTTTGTTTGATTGCAAATGTTGCGGTTAGCAAGAGTCACCATCGACTTTTCTTTTATCCAAAAGGAAAGGTGAAAAAGCACATGAAAGACCTTTGAGATTGTTTCTTGAATTCGGGGGATAGATTATGAAAAGGGAAGGTGTTAGCACCATTTTCACCCATAGTTATCTATGGTCTCTTAGTTGCTTTCTAGATCACTTGCTTTGTTTGAAAATATGCTTTGTGGCGGTTTTTGAAAGTATTTTTGAAAAAGCGCCTTCGTTTAGGAAAACTTTGTAATGGTTCTCATTTTGTAAGAACGTATACAAAGTGTTGGACTTTTGAAAATATTTTATGTTTTTGAAAGTGTTTGGTGTGTGTTTTCAAGGATGTTTGTTTTGAAAGTGAGCAAGCAACTAGAAACATTCTACCTACTCAAAATTCTTTCATGTTCGTTTCTCTCTTCCTTTGATATTGCTATCTCACTATTGATTGGTAAGAAGCCTTATCTTTGGATGTAAAGGGACGGGCGTGGGTCATCGTATAGTCATGATAGCAATATTGTGAGATATCTTAGTATTTCTCTTTGACGGACTAAGATCATTTGAAAGGCAACTTTTGAAGCGTCGTCGAGGGACTATGATCTTGTATTTTTGATTGTTTTTGCTAAGACATCCCACATGCATAACATGACCATTTTTTAGGCAACAAGTGGAGTTAACCTTAAGGGTGCATGTGTGAATAGTGTGTTTGATTTGCATGCATTTAATCTTTGATTAGGGTTATCTACTTGTCGATTTTTTTATCTCCCCATACAAATCCTAATTACTAGCATTTACATGAAAGGGATAAATTGTGGAATGTAAATTTACTACGCTATTACATCATTAGGGGGGTGGGGTATACAAATTTACAAATGGGGAGATGAAAGCAAATAAACCTAATTTACTATTACAAAGCTTTGACAATTACATAATTATAGTGCGAAATAATAAAATGTACAAAGAAATATAAAGAGAAGAGAAATTATTTTTTATGTTTTTTTTATGCAAAAAAGTTCTAATTGATTTGAAAAGAAATTAATTAAAATCCTAAGGTCTAAATTAATTTAATCAAAATAAACCAAATTGAAATAAAATCTAAGTCTAAATTTTAAATTAATTTTAAGAAAAGAAATTGATTTTAATAAGAAAATGTCTTTTGTCTTTTTTTTTAGTTTAGAAAAAAAAAATAAAACAAAAGTGTATGCATACATATTTAAATAAAATATTTTATTTGAATTTTTTATATGAAAATAATAATAATAAAAGTATAAAGAAAAATAAAAATAAAATTAAAAAAAAAAAGATAAAAAAAGGTTTTATGAGCTGACACATGAGCTTATGTATTGGCTCATGTATTGGCTCATCCAGATTTCGTATTGGCTCATGTGTCGGCTCATGTGTGTTTCTTGCTCTTGGAAGTCAAAATAACTCAGTATGAGTCGACGCATATTAGTTTCGTTTCAACTCATAACCATTTCGTATCGATGCATACGTGTTTCGTGTCGACTCATTAACTGTTTTGAACATAGTATGTGTCGTCTCATAGCATTTCATATCGACGCATAACTGCTGTTTTTTTTATCACTGTTTTGCTACATGTAAAAGTCAATTCTCAACACATGGTTAGTGAAAATGAAAATCAAGCATATGTTTAGCTTCAAGGCAATGATATATACATTTTATCTTCACAAATGAACCATTAATGATGCTTGTATGAAGTGTTCAAAGTCAAGAAAACTTACCTTGAAACTGAAATTTGTGCTTTGAGTTTGAGCTGTTGTATGGGTTATTGTTGAGCTTGGGAAGTGATGATAGTGATGTTACAAAAAAATTTCTTGTGTTTGAACAACTTCTATATGATGTATGTGGAGTGTTTGGATGGTTTGTTTGGACAAAACTTACAAGGAATGAGAGGTTCAAGGATTTGGACTTCAAAGCTCAACAATGGGGGTTTTGTGGGCAATTCTTTTTTTTTAGAGTGCAGGGATTTTTTAGGGCTTCTACACAAGAGAACTTCTTACTTTTCTCTCTATTTTTTCTAACCTATTTCTCTTGCAATTGGACTCTCTATTTATAGAGAAGGTTTGAGACTTGAAAAACTCAGACTTTTGAAAATCACATGTTATGCATTTTTCAAATTCATAAAGACAAGTTGCTTCATGATGAAGAAAGGAGTGAATTAAGGAACTTAGCCATGCTTTGCAGGTCTTGTGGATTTCTTCTGATGTTGAGATATTTTTCTGTGATCTTTGGAACAAATTTCAAGCTTTGAAAGAAGAGAGTGGTTGGAAAAGTGAAGCTTTATGCAAATGGAAATATTGCTTTTGTATTTCTAACCATAAATAGTATCAAGACTTGGACAAAGCTTCAAATGATTGTGTAATACACTTAGGGTTTGTGTAATTTCTTGATTATGAATATATTTGGAGAGAACATAACCTGAAAATAGAGATCTTGTAGCTTTGTTTGGAATTTTAGTCAAGTGTACATCACAAATTCTGCTTTGTAATTCAAGAATGAAACCCTAACTTCATCTCTTCGATCCTCTCAGCTGAAGAATGATCTCAATGAGTTCTTGGAATTTTTGGAAAGATTTTAACCTCCCATAAAACTTTCATGTTTTCCACTTTTGTTAAATCAAGCTGGAACTTGATGAAAATTGGCCAAGAAGTTGGGACAAAAACCTGACTAAATATTGCTGAAAATTTCACTAAGTGCTTTAGCTTTATGACCAAGACTTCATCGGTTAATAACTTGAGATCCAAGAATTTCTAGGAGAAGTTTTGTAAATCAATATGTTAGATTTCATGGAGATCTACAACTTTCATGTTGAAAGTTTCTTTTGAATCATCTCGCATCATGGTGAAAAATTGGCTCAAAGTTGTGGAAAAAAACTTGAAGGTTTCAACACTTAGAAAAATTTCTAAGTTTGAAAACTTTGACTTTTTAAAATGAAGTCTTGACTTTTTGAATTCTTGATGAACAAGTTTCATATTTTGACATGTTTTGGTGAATTGTGATTTTTGACACTTGATTTTGACAAAAAAGTCATAGTTTGACTTTTTAGTGCACAGTTGACTTTTCATCAGTTGACTGAAATTCATCTGTCAACCCAATGATCTTGAGAGGTGATTTTAACTATGAAATTAGGTCAAGATGTTGCATTTGAATCCTTGATATCATGTCTTAAATCAATAAGTCATTTTCCTGGTCAAAAGTTAAGAACTGGGCCTTCTCAAACAAAACCCTAATTTTGACCATTTTGCCCTTTTGGTATTCTGATCAAATTTCTCTGAGGAATTGTGATCCAAACTTGATCAATTGACATATATGAGTTCATAATGTTGATATGGATAAAAAATTATGAAGTTTGATTTTAGGTTGACCACAATTGACTTTTTATCCAATAAAGTTGATTTTAGGTCATATGATCAAATGACTGAGAAATTTTGTGATCCAAGACTTGAAACTTGACATGAGCAATCTTGAAGGTTCCTAATGATCCATTAAAGTCATTTGAGGCCTTTAAAGTCCAATTGTCCTTGTGAAAACTCAAACCCTAATTTTCAGTGGTCAGTGTTGAGGAGGTGTCTTGAGCTGATCAAACCTTGTGTAGTCTTGAATCAATGGAGATCTTATGAGAGATTTCTTGAGAAATGAGAGGGAAATTTTGGGGTACAACAGCTGCCCCTGTTCAATCTTCTTAAACCTGAAGAGTTAGATTGGCGGACCCGCCATTCGTGACTTGAAGGTGAAAGATGATTGAACACTAAAGTGCCCAAAAATTTGCACTCGAAGATGTATTGGGAATGGGCTTATAGATACCATTTGGAGGAATGATGGTAAATACTAGAAGAAGTATCAACACAAATCTTTGGTCGATTTATACTAAAACTTGATGTTTTGCCGATGGGAAAAAGGGTTTGTTAAATGCAGATGTATGCATGGCGTTCTCAAGATGAATGAGATTGTGCTAAATGCGTTTCATATGAATATTCTATGATGTATGAATGTGAGATGCATATTTTTCCGAAAAAATAAATCCCTGACTACTGCTGAGGAGTTCTGGGAAGCTGAATCCCAGATTACTGTTGGGGATGAAGAATATACATATCTTCAATTTTTGTTAAAAGAATGCTTTCGCCGGGAATTATCTCTTGAAAGTTATGTAAGTCTAAGAGTGCCTAAGAGGGGGGGTGAATTAGGTATATAAAAATTTATTCGGTTTTATGAGAATACTTGTAGTAATTTGTGGTTAAGTGTTTGAAGGTTTTTGACTATATCTTATCTTTTCTTGATTATGGTGATGAAAATGATAAAAGCGGAAAAGTAAAGAACACGGCGATATATCCTGGTTCCCCTCACAATCCGAGAGTACTCCAGTCCCCTTTCCAACACGAAAGGGATTTCACTATAGATTAGAATTATTGTACAGCCTATGCTTACTATCTAACCTATAGGGTGACCAAAGGTTCTTAACACCTTTAAGGTCAAACAAACACTAATGTGAATGAAGAACAATCCTCTTCAAATCACAACACTTACTTCCAACAATCCTGGATAGTAAGGGAATACTTTATTTTTGTAATACAATGATTTATTTGAAAGAGATGGAGAGCACTATCAATCTTTGATTGATCTTCTTCTTCAAGAAAGAAACAATTCTCAAGCAATGATTATAAATGTTCACAAAGAATGTATGAAACTTGTAATGGTTTCTTAATGAAAATGTATATGGCAAGTTTCACAAAATTTATGATTTGTAAGAACACTTGAAAGTTTGTAAGAATATGCAAATTTGAATGATGAAAATTGTTAATTGAAGAAGGTAATTTGAATTTGAAAATCTGCACAATTTATAATGTCACAAATACCTCTTCATTCATGCCATTTGATATGAAAAGATGCAATGCAATCATGAAAGAATACCATTTGAATTATGTTCAAAAAACAAAAGAAAATTTGTACTGGTTCGCTGGGAACCGGTTCCGACCCAGGCAGAACCCGGTTTCTAGTGAACGTTATAACCCAGAATTCAAAAATAACACGCAGGAATCGGTTCCCCTATAGGTACAACCCGGTTCCTGGTACAAATTCCAGGGAAGTGATTTTTGAACAAGTTTGGAACCCGGTTCCCTGTTAGGTAGGAACCGGTTCCTGAAAGTTTATTTTCAAAAAATCCTTATGAAAAAGATTTCAAACATAGTTTTTCTTATTGTTAAAAATGTGGGATATGTATATGATTATGAATGCATATTTGTGAACATCTATATTCAAGTTTAAGAATTATTTATACCTTTTGACATTTGTTGTTTCTTTAATAATTTTTCTTCTAATCTTCAAGACTTGTAACAAGGTTTTATATGATATTGATAAACTTTTTGCACATCCTTTGAATATTGATATCCATGTTGTCTTCATCAAAACCAATGCTTTAAACGTGACTTGAGAAGCTTGCAATTACATTCTCCCCCTTTTTGATGATGACAACCAAGTCTTGAAAAAAATTCTTGAAATGTTTATGTTGTTTTGTGTAGCAAAAATGTTAAGCAAATGCAAGGCTCCCCCTAAATTGTATGCTCCCCCTAAGTCCATGATTCTTTGAATTTTGGAGTGAGTTTTATGATAGTTATTTTGGCCTGCAATTTCTTTGAAACAAAACAACACATATGCATATTCTTCTCCCCCTTTGTTAACATCAAAAAGGATGGGGAAAAAGAGTGAAACAAATTCATTTAAAAAACACAAACAATTTTAAACACATATTTTATCAAATAAAAACATATAAAAGAAGGAGTAGAAGCAGAGTGTACTGAAACATAAATTTTTTGAAGAAAAATTAAGACGTGCACCTTATGAGAAACATTTAGAGATCACTTTCATCCAAAATACCAAGTTCTCTTCGGATTTTGAAGAATGGTTCTCGAGCAAGCGCTGCTATGTATTCTGCTTCGGCCGTGCTAAGAGCAACACATGCTTGCTTTTTACAAGCCCATGATACTAATGCATTTCCAATAATGTGACAAGTACCACTTGTGCTTTTACGATCAGTTTTACAACCTGCATAATCTGCGTCAGAATAACCAATTAAAGTGCAAATACTACCTTTAGGATACCATAAGCCGACATTGGTTGTTCCTTTGAGATACTTCATAATCCTTTTAACTGCCATGAGGTGTGATTCCTTTGGATTTACTTGAAAGCGAGCACAAATACAAACACTAAACATTATGTCAGGACGGCTTGCCGTCAAATACAATAAGGAACCAATCATACCTCAATATTTTGTAATATCAATTGGAGTACCGGATTCATCTTGATCAACATATGTACCGGAGCCCATTGGAGTATTCATTGCTTTACAATTGTCCATATCAAACTTTTTCAATAATTCTTTGCAATACTTAGATTATTTGATGAAGATTCCATCTTTTAGTTGCTTGATTTGTAGTCCAAGAAAGTAGTTCATCTTTCCCATCATAGACATCTCGAATTCTCCTTGCATCATCAATGAGATTTCCTCACACATTTCTTTGTTAGTCGATCCAAAAATGATATCATCAACATAGACTTGAACCAATAAAGTGTTACTTTTGATTTTCTTAATGAACAAAGTTTTATCAACCTCACCCTTTTCGAAACCTTTTTCACACAAAAAATTGCTAAGTCTATCATACCATGCTCTTGGTGCTTGCTTTAAGCCATAAAGAGCCTTTCTCAACTTAAAGACATGTGTAGGATGTTTGAAGTCTTCAAATCCCGGAGGTTGTTTGACATAGACTTCTTCATTGATGTATCCATTCAAGAATGCGCTTTTGACGTCCATTTGAAAAAGCTGAAAATTTAATGAACAAGCATAAGCAAGTAAAAGACATATAGCTTCTAACCTTGCAACCAGAGCAAATGTTTCTTCAAAGTCGATTCCTTCCTATTGATTGTAGCCTTGGGCAACCAACCTTGCTTTGTTTCGAACAATTAGACCATTCTCATCAAGTTTGTTCTTAAACACCCATCGGGTACCTATGATGTGTTTACCACTTGGTCTAAGAACAAGTTCCCAAAATTGATTTCTCTCGAATTGATTTAATTCTTCTTGCATAGCAATAATACATTGATCATCTCCTAAGGCTTCATCAACTTTGGTAGGTTCAATTTGAGAAACAAACGCCATGTTTAAGCAAGCATCTTTTAGATTTAATCTTGTTGATACTCCTTGGCTAATGTCACCAATAATTTTGTCAATAGGATGGTCTCTATGAGTTCTCCATTATTTTGGTAGATCATTGATGTTTGAATCTTGTTGTACAATGTCTTCTTGATTTTCGGTGATTTCACAACTTGATCATTTGAAAGTTCTTCCGGTGGTAAATCTATAGGATCATCATCATCACACACAACTACTTCCTCGAGATTGTCTTTGTCATTGTTAAGAACAAAACACTTGCATCCAAAAATGTGGAAGTGAGCAATATTTGGCTTTCTTCCTTTGAAGAGTTCATATGGAGTCTTCTTTATTATAGGTCTAATGATAACTCGATTTCCAACATAACATGCCGTACTAATCGCATCCGCCCAAAAATATTTAGGAAGATTTGCATCACTAAGCATTGTTCTTGCAAGTTCCACTAGAAACCTATTCTTTCTTTCAACTACTCCATTTTGTTGTGGAGTTCTAGGTGCTGAAAAAATTGTGAGAGATACCATGTTCTTCACAAAATTCTTCAAATTGTGCATTTTGGAATTCTCCACCATGATCACTTCTTATGGATACAATCTTTAGTGATTTTTAATTTTGGATTTGCTTAGCATACTTCTTAAAAGCTTTAAAGGCATCACTTTTCTGCACAAGAAACAAAGTCCAAGAATATCTAGAAAAATCATCAACAATAACCAAAGCGTATACATTACCTCTGAAGCTTTTTGTTCTTGATGGACCAAAGAGATCCATGTGTAAAAATTGCAGTGGCCTTGTAGTAGACACCACATTCTTAGATTTGAAAGATGATTTTGTCTGTTTGCCCTTTTTGCATGCACTACAAAATTTGTCTTTGATGAACTTCATCTTTGGTAGACCAATAACTAAGTCATGCTTAACCATTTTGTTCAAGTGCTCCATGTGAATGTGAGCAATCCTCTTGTGCCATAACCAAGCGTCATTGTTGTTTACCATAAGACATTGTACCTTCATAGACAAATCATCTAAAGTAATCATAAAAATATTGTTAGATATTATACCTTTGAGTTTTACCTCATTGGTTGCCTCATCCATAATAAGGCACTCTTCTTTGTTGAATTTGATCTTGAACCCTCTATCGCAAAGTTGACTTATGCTAAGAAGGTTGTGCTTTAATCCTTCAACATAGAGAACATCCTCAATTTGAATGGATGGAGGTGTGCCAACTATTCCAACACCAAGTATCTTTCCTTTGGTGTTGTCTCCATAGGTGACATACCCTTTGGCTTTATGTACTAGATATGAAAATTGGTGTACATCTCCTGTCATATGCTTTGAACATCCACTATCAAGATACCAAACATTTGATGTGGATTTCAAGCATACCTACAAAAATAAATTATTTCTTGTTAGGTACCCAAGTTGCCTTGGGTCCTTCATAGTTAGTTCCCTTTTTCACCCATGCATAATGTCCACTAGCCATACTGAAATTTCTAATATAGCATGCATTGGGTGTGTGTCCAATAATACCACAGTAAAAACAGTTTGGAACAAATTTGCTCTTGTATCTAGGAATTTGTTTTCTTTTAGATACATTAGCCTTTTTCTTTTGATGATTATGAACAACTTTCTTCTTTTCTACTTTCTTGGGATTGGAACTATTACTAGCCTTTACAAAAACAGTGGGATTGTTACTTGGTTTCTTAGTATTCACATAACCAAGACCTCTTTTATCATTTGGATAACGTTGTTGGCTTAGTAATCCTTCCAATCCTATTTGTCCTTTTTCATATCGTTCAATGACTCTTTTCAACTGAACAATTTGAAAGACATTTGATTCACACTTGGAGCATGCAAAGTTTTCCTTTTCTTTAATAAAATTCTGTTTTTGAAGATCAAAATCTTTAGTCATGGTGTCAATTTTTTCTAGACAAATTAGAAGTTCTTTTTCTTGTTTTGACACCTTTTTGTATAAACTTTTGCATTATTTCAAGAGTTCATCAATTGCACCTTGAACATCATCATCAAAAAGATTAAATTCATTACTAACCTCTTCTTCATCGTCGGAGTGATGCGATGCCATTAAGGCTAAGTTTGCACATTCGTCGCTTTCCGATTCCGATGAACTGCTCATATCATTATCTTCCCATGCTATGTAGGCTTTCTTTTGTTTTGAGTCCTTTCCTTTGAATCCATTTTTCTTTGGGAGATTTGGACAGTTTGGCTTGATGTGTCCTTGCTTTCCATATTCATAACATGAGACATCTTGTGTTGATGTGGAGGCTTCTTTATCTTTATGCTTATAAAATTTCTTTATTTTTACAAGTAGCAAGAAGTTTTTATCTTCCTCCGATGCATCTTTATCTTAACTTTCTTTTGAATCAACTTTCAAAGCAATGCCTTTGGATTTCTTCTCATGATTCCCATGTTTTTCAAGCCTTCCAAGTTCCGTCTCATATTCTTGAAGCTTTCCGAAAAGTGTTGCGGAAGTCATAGTTGCTAGGCTTTTCTTTTCGGATATTGCCGTCACTTTTGGTTGCCATTCCCTAGTTAAAGACCTAAGCACTTTAAGATTTAATTCATCGTTAGTTAAAGTCTTACTGAGTGCCTTCAAATGGTTTGTCAAGTGAACGAATCTCTTTTGCAAGTCAAGGATGGATTCTCCGGGCAGCATTCTGAATAATTCATATTCTTGACTCAAAGTGTTCAATCTAGACCTTTTGACTTCGGCGGTTCCTTCATGAGTTTCTACAAGAGTATCCCAAATTTCCTTTGCCATTGTACATGCCGATACTCGGAAAAATTCATCCATACTAAGAGCACTTTGGAGAATATTGATTGCCTTTTTGTCAAAGAGAACTTTTTTCTTGTCATCGTCATCCCATGATGCTTTAGGCTTTGATGACCCAACACCATTGACAACACACACCGGAGTAAATGGACCATTCTCAACAGCATTCCATATTTCTTCTCCTTGCGCTTCAAGATGAGCCTTCATGCGAATTTTCCAAAAGTCAAAGTATTCACCACAAAACAATGGAGGCTTGTTGTTACTACCACCATCTTTGAAAACCGTATTTTGATTTGCGGAAGCCATTCTGGATCTTTAGGAACAACTTACCTATAACTTGCTCTGATGCCAATTGTAAGTCTAAGAGTGCCTAAGAGGGGGGTGAATTAGGTATATAAAAATTTATTCGGTTTTATGAGAATACTTGTAGTAATTTGTGGTTAAGTGTTTGAAGGTTTTTGACTATATCTTATCTTTTCTTGATTATGGTGATGAAAACGATAAAAGCGGAAAAGTAAAGAACACGGCGATATATCCTGGTTCCCCTCACAATCCGAGAGTACTCCAGTCCCCTTTCCAACACGAAAGAGATTTCACTATAGTTTAGAATGATTGTACAGCCTATGCTTACTATCTAACCTATAGGGTGACCAAAGGTTCTTAACACCTTTAAGGTCAAACAAACACTAATGTGAATGAAGAACAATCCTCTTCAAATCACAACACTTACTTCCAACAATCCTGGATAGTAAGGGAATACTTTCTTTTTGTAATACAATGATTTATTTGAAAGAGATGGAGAGCACTATCAATCTTTGATTGATCTTCTTCTTCAAGAAAGAAACAATTCTCAAGCAATGATTATAAATGTTCACAAAGAATGTATGAAACTCGTAATGATTTCTTAATGAAAATGTATATGGAAAGTTTCACAAAATTTATGATTTGTAAGAACACTTGAAAGTTTGTAAGAATATGCAAATTTGAATTATGAAAATTGTTAATTGAAGAAGGTAATTTGAATTTGAAAATCTGCACAATTTATAATGTCACAAATACCTATTCATTCATGCCATTTGATATGAAAAGATGCAATGCAATCATGAAATAATACCATTTGAATTATGTTCAAAAAACAAAAGAAAATATGTACTGGTTCACTGGGAACCGGTTCCGACCCAGGCAGAACCCGGTTTCTAGTGAACGTTATAACCCAGAATTAAAAAATAACACGCAGGAACCGGTTCCCATATAGGTACAACCCGGTTCCTGGTACAAATTCCAGGGAAGTGATTTTTGAACAAGTTTGGAACCCGGTTCCCTGTTAGGTAGGAACCGGTTCCTGAAAGTTTATTTTCAAAAAATCCTTTTGAAAAATATTTCAAACATAGTTTTTCTTATTGTTAAAAATGTGGGATATGTATATGATTATGAATGCATATTTGTGAACATCTATATTCAAGTTTAAGAATTATTTATACCTTTTGACATTTGTTGTTTCTTTAATAATTCTTCTTCTAATCTTCAAGACTTGTAACAAGGTTTTATATGATATTGATAAACTTTTTGCACATCCTTTGATTGTTGATATCCATGTTATCTTCATCAAAACCAATGCTTTAATCATGACTTGAGAAGCTTGCAATTACAAGTTAATTGTTATCTGGTCGGATCCAGGCGTCACAATAACTCACTAAGGATGAGGAAGTCAACTGCTATCTGGTCGGGTTCCAGGTTTGTTAGTAACGTACTAGGGAAGAAATAGTTGAACTGATATCTGGTCGGGTCCAGGCTTCATAGTAACTTGCTTGAAACTAGTTGTTATCTGGTCGGATTCCAGTTTTCACAATGAATTTCTGAGGGAATAAAGTTATTTTCTATCTGGTCGGATCCTGGTTTCACAATAACTTACTTGAAAAGATGAAGTTGAACTGATATCTGGTCAAATCCAAGCTTCACATTAACTTTCCGAGGTAGAGGCAAACTCTACTGGGGAAAAGAAGTTAAACCCTTGTCTGGTTGAGTCCAGGTTCTTCAATATCTCGAAGAGTTAAACTATTATCCGGTCGGGTCTAGGCTTCATAGTGTCTTGAGAAGTTAACTATTATCTGTCGGGTCCAGGCTTCATACTAACTGAAAATTGTACTATTATCTGGTCAGGGTCAGGCTTCATAGAATTTGAAAAGTTACACTATTATCTGATCGGGTCCAGGCTTCATAGTGACTGAAAGTTGTATTATTATCTGGTCAGGTCCAGGCTTTATAGTATTTGAAAAAGTTACACTATTATCTGGTCGGGTCCAAGCTTCATAGTGACTGAAAGTTGTACTATTATCTGGTCCGGTCTAGGCTTCATAGTATTTGAAAAAAGTTACACTATTATCTGGTCGGGTACAGGCTTCATATTATTTTGAACAAATGAGGTTGACTATTATATGGTCGGATCCAGGCTTCACAATAACTTAAAACTGTTATCTGGTCGGATTCCAGGCTTCACAGCAACTTTTGGAGATAACAATGACTTTATTGGCGACTTCACTGGTGATTAGGGGTTGTGGCCCTCTGATTTGTAATAGTATTAAAGGCAAACTCAAGCTGGAGAGGATAGACTCAGTCGGGGTAGACAAATTTAGCTGGGGAATTTTATTGTTCGTTGTTTGTTGTTTGTTGTTTATTGGGGAAATAAACCCTGTTGGGGAAATAAACCCTGTTGAGGAATACTTGATGAACTGCCGACGAGGTGATTTATTTTAGGAAGAGATCCACAAGGCTTCTTCTTTTAGGACTAACTTAGCTGGGGAGAGAGCTGTCAAGAGATTGAGACTCTGGCTGGGGATCAACCTGTGCAAAGAGACTTCGTGGGAAACTCTGTTGGTGAAAGGTTTATTGTAACCGTCTTTGTGGGGATAATGCTAATGAAATAACTCTGGGGATACTCCATATACATTAAAGAGATGCTTGCTGCTGCTTAGCAGGACACATGTGCCAAATAGTTTTAATCATGTTCACATGCATATGTTCGTTAAATTTTAGTCATTGGACTTCTTTGCATTCAAAACAAAAAAAAAAGAAAGTTTTCACTTCAAAGTATATTTGTATTGGTATTTTGCCCATGAATAGGCATTTTTGTACAAAGAGACGGAGATCCTAGTAAGAGGAAATCTTCGAAAGGAAAACAAAATTGAAAACAAAGATAATAGCCATGTGGAAGTGATCTCATCGCGTTCCAACTCTACTATTGCCCCAATGTCTTCGAATGCCCCTTGTCGTTGACAGAAATTGATTGGACTGATCTTGGACCGTTTAAACTTGGACCTTGGTAATAAATTCGACTATGGTGATTCCATGGGACATAGTCATACACTTTTAATCCTTAACTTTTGCCTGGACCGCCCTTTCGGGTTTTCAGCCCACCAGGATACCCATTTTTACCCAAGTCGCCCTTTCGGATTTTCAACCTGCCGAGTGTACAATCTTTTGCATATATCCCTAATTTTTTCCTAAACCTTTTGGTTTGTCGGGATGCCCTTATCTTGCCTAGGTGTGTCAACCTAGAGGATCTCTTATGCGTAGTATTTTTTAACTATGTCCGCATTCACAGGATGTGGGAAGTATTTACCGTCCATGGTAGTCAGCATCTAGGCACCACCATATAAAACTCTCTTGAAAACAAATGGCCCTTTGTAAGTGGGAGTCCATTTGCCCCTGGGGTCGCCTTGTGGAAGAATGATGCGCTTTATTACCAAGTCACCAGCTTGATATACTCGAGGCTTGATATTTTTGTTGAAGGCCTTGATCATACATTTTTGGTACATCTGACCATGACAAACAGTAGCCAGTCATTTTTCATCGATCAAGTTCAATTGATCCAACCTTGTCTGAATCCATTCGTCTTCTCCTAGGCCTGCTTCATTCATAATCCTTAATGAGGGAATCTGAACTTCCACTAGCAGAACAACTTCCATGCCATAGGCCAAAGAAAAGGGAGTTGCCCCAGTTGATGTCTGAGCTGAAGTACGGTAGCCATGAAGAGCAAAAGATAACATCTCATGCTAGTCTTTATAAGTTGCTACCATCTTCTGCACAATCTTCTTAATAATTATGTTGGCCGCTTTCACTGCGCCATTCATTTTAGGTCTATAAGGAGAAGAATTTTGATGCTTGATTTTTACTTGAGTGCAAAGTTCTGTAATCATAACATTGTTGAGGTTAGTCCCATTGTCGGTGATAATCCTTTCGGGGATACCATAGCGGAAGATGAGGTTGTGTTTGATGAATCTGGCTACCATGTTCTTTGTGACTGAGGCAAATGAGGCGGCTTCGACCCATTTGGTGAAATAACTGATAGCGACAAGAATGAAGCGATGTCCATTGGAAGTAGTGGGTTTTATATCTCCAATCATGTCAATGCCCCACATTGCAAATGGCCACGGAGCGGTCATGATGTTCAGAGGGATAGGAGGCACATGGACCTTGTCGACATAGATTTGGAATTTGTGGCAAGTTCTTGAGTGGTGATGGCAATCAGTCTCCATTGTTGACCAATAGTAACCAGCTCTCAGGATTTTCTTGGCCATAGTATGTCCACTAGAGTGAGTCCCAAAGAGACCATCATGCATGTCTTCCATAATTTCATTTTCCTCCTTCTTGTCCACACATTGGAGTAGTGTATAGTCATGGTTGCATTTGTACAAGATTCCATTACTTAGGAAGAATTTTGCTGAAAATCTTCGTAAGAACTTTCTGTCATTGATGGATGCTCCTTCAGGGTACTCTTATGCTTCAAGGTATCTCTTAATTTCATAGTACCATGGCTTTTCCGTGTCAGTGTCGAGCTCATAGCAGTGCGCAGGTTCGTCGAATCTCTAAATTGTAATCATAGGAGCTTCGTTGTCCCATATGACTTTGAACATGGAAGACATTGTGGCCAATACATTGGCTAGTTGATTTTCTTCCCTTGGGAAGTGTTCAAATGTGACCTCTTCGAAGTAAGGAATCAGAGATAGCACAAGCTCCTTGTAAGGGATGAGATTAGGGTGCCTAGTGTCCCAATCTCATTTTACTTGGCTAATCACTAGAGCGGAATACCCAAACACATTCAAATGCTTGATCCTTAAATCAATGGCATCCTTCAGACCCAAAATGCATGCTTCGTACTCATCCATGTTGTTCGTGCAGTCGAAGCATAGTCTGGAAGTGAAAGGAGTATGGAAACCTTCAAGGGAAATTATCACAACACTAATTCTGTTACCCAAAGTGTTGGAAGCCCGTCGAAGACCATAGTCCATCGGGATCCTTGTTCAGGTTCGTCATACGGTCCAGGTTTCACGCAGTCGGTTACTAGCATGATATTCTCATCTAGGAAGTCAAATATCATAGACTGATAATCATCACCAGCTTGATGGGCCAAATGATCTGCTAATACACTTACTTTGATGGCCTTTTGCATTGTGTATTGAATATCGTACTCAGTCAAGATCATTTGCCATCTAGCTATCCTTCTGGAAAGAGCGAGTTTCTCGAAGATGTACTTGATAGGATCCATCTTAGAAATCAACAAAGTGGTATGAGTCAACATATACTGTCAGCCGGCGAGCAACCCATGCCAGAGCACAACAAGTTTTCTCGAGCAGTGAATATCTGGTTTCACAATCGGTAAACGTTTTCCTCAGGTAGTAAATAGCATGCTCTTTTCGGCCAGACTCGTCATGTTGGCCCAACACGCACCCCATAGAATTCTCTAGCACCGTCAAGTACATGATCAAGGTTCTTCCTTCAACTAGAGGCATGAGAATACGAAGTTCTTGCAGATATTCTTTGATTTTGTCGAAGGCAGCTTGGCATTCATCATTCTGTATGACTACTTGATCTTTCTTCAAGAGTTCGAAGATTGGCTCACAAGTAGTAGTTAAGTGAGATATGAAGCGGGCGATGTAGTTAAGACGACCGAAGAATCCTCTAACCTCCTTTTTAGAGTGGGGGACTAGAATTTCTTGGATGGCCTTTACCTTGGAAGGATCGACTTCGATGCCTTTACCACTGACAACAAAACCTAGAAGCTTTCCAGATCGTACTCTGAATGTGAACTTATTAGGGTTCAACCTTAACTTGTACTTTTTCATCCTCTCGAATAGCTTGTATAGGTGACTGAGATTCTCCTCTTCAGTTTGTGATCTTGCAATCATATCATTCACATATTCCTCTATCTCATGATGGATCATGTCATGAAACAAAGCTACCATAGCCCTTTGATATGTTGCCCCTGCATTCTTTAATCTGAATGGCACGGCCTTGTAGCAAAAGGTGCCCCATTGCGTAACGAAAATGGTCATCTCCATGTCTTCGGGAGCCATCCTAATTTAATTATAGTCGGAGAAACCATCCATGAAATAGAAGACTTTATGTTGAGCAGTGTTATCGACCAAGACATCAATATGGGGTAGAGGGAAATCATCCTTGGGACTTGTCCTATTCAGATCCCTATAATATATGCACATACGAACTTTTCCGTCTTTCTTTGGCACTGGAACCACGTTTGCAACCCATTGGGGATAAGATGTCACAGCTAGGAATCCTGCGTCAAATTATTTCATCACCTCAGCTTTTATCTTTTCAGACATGTCAGGCCTCATGCGATGAACTTTTTGTTTGACAGGAGGACAATCTTCTTATGTCGGCAGACGATGAACTACAATGTCGGTATCCAACCCTGGCATATCTTCATACGACCAAGAAAACACTTCCACATAATCATGCAACATCTGAACCAATCTGCTTTTAACACTGCTTTCCAGGTTAACGCCGATCTTGACCTTTTTCTTGTCTATCTTGGTACCAATATTGATGACTTCAACTGACTCTTCGTGCGGCTGAATAGCTTTTTCCTCTTGTAATAGAAGTCTGGATAGTTCTCACGGTATTTCACAACCTTCCTCGCCTTCGTCTTCGGCTTGGTTAATTGGATGTTCGAAATCATAGTCGGCAATAGTAGAGTCATTGGCAATGAGATTCCGAGTGGACGAGGACCTGCAAGAGTGTGTGTGTGTGCATGTAAGACACATGGATATTTTGAAAATTGTATTGACAAAAAAGAAATACAATGAGCACAAAATTTTGAATGCAAAAAAGTCCAATGGTTTGTATTGAATGATCATATGATAAAATGAACATAAATAAAACCCTTGACAAATGGACCATAGTGCCCCGGGCCAGGCACGTGGCTTAAAAGTCATTGTTTAATATTACAGACAAAATGTTCTTGAATTAATAGAAAGCAATAAACAAGTAATTACTCCTTAATGAAGGATATGGGAACAAAGTCCTTTGCGTGCCAATTGTTGAGCTTTGTTGTAGTAGGATATACCCATTATTCAAATGCAACCTCATCATCAGAATCACCCACAACGTTAACTTCATGACTTCCAATACAGAGAGGGGGCTTCCCTGCACGAGCGTGCCTCACTTATTTCTAAGCCTTGATAGTGTAACCCAAACCACATTTGTCTGCTTTGAATGGGATCTCGGGGAGTTGCCCCCAAGTATCACAGCTTCCTTCTTCGACTGTGGCACGGGCATCTCTAAACTTTGGCACGACCTTAACAACTTTAGACACATCAGAGGAAAATTTGGCAGTAGCAACCATTGGTGGCACAACTTCAAAATCCTGACACGGAGTTTCTATAAATTCTCCATCCATATCCACATATTTGAAAGAATTTAGGTGGCTTACCATGAACTCCTCCTCACCACAAACAGTGACGATCCTTCCCTTGACCGGGTACTTGAGCTTTTGATGAAGGGTTGAAATTATTGCCCTTGCTCCATGGATCCAAGGGCGACTCAGCAAACAGGAGTAAGCAGGACGGATATCCATGATGAAGAAAGTAGAGTTGAAAATCTGTGAGCCCACCTTGATATGAACTGTCCTTTTGGACCCATCGAAAGCCCTCACAATAATATCACTTGGTTTCAAAACTAGTCCTTCACAGTCTAAACGGTCAGAAGCCCCCTTGGGTAGCACGTTTAAAGAAGAGCTAGTGTCAACAAGAACATATTCTAGGGTAGCCCCCTTACATTCAACAGAAACATGCAACACTTTATTATGGTTCTTTCCCAGTGGTGTCAGATCAGCATCTGAGAACACCAAACCATTGTTGGCCGTCAAGCTTGCCACACAATTTTCAAACTGGTATGTCGTGGTCTCATGAGGGACATGAGCCTTCTTCAAGAATTTGATTAACGCCCGAGCATGAGCATCGAAATAGAGTAGCAAAGATAACAGAAATATTGGAAGGGGTTTGCCCCAGCTGCTCCACTATCTTGAAATCAATCCTTTTTATAATTTTCAAGATCTCATCCATTTCTCGAGCAGAAGGTTCCTCAGCAGCAATGCCTTTTGCGGGTATTTCTGTCTTAGCAGGCTCAACTACTTTTTCCTTTCCCTTTGTGTCAGCACTAGGCTTAGCAGTGGTGATGCGGACAGATGCCTTTGTAGCAGTTGGTGGTGAGATGTTGGGTGAAAATATTCTCCCGGTTCTGGTCACCTTACTAGAGCCAGTAATGTTACCAATGTCATCAGTTTTTCTTTCTTCAATCCAAGCGTCTTGCTTTATTCCATGGTAAAACACCTCAAAACCATAGTTCCATGGCACTGCTTTATTTGAAGAGTACGGAATTGTCCCGGGGGCGGTAATTATCAGAGGAGCAACTGTCGGTTTATTTGAAATCCTGATGGGACCCTTGGAGGAGATCCTAAGAGGCTTGTTTGCGATTGTTATGATGGATAGGTCTTCAAATTTATTGGTCAAACTTTTGGCGGACGGAGTCTTTTCAAATATGATCTCATGGGTATTCATTAGGCGTTGAATGCCTTCCTTCAGCCATTTGCATCCACTGAGTTATTTGGCACAGCAATCACAGTTCTTCAAACAGCCAGGGAAAATCCCGACTTTCAGCAGATTCTTCTTGATAATGGTTAACGGAGTAGTCAAGTCTTCTACCGAGGAAACAAAAATGGTGTCTTCAACAACATTGACACCTTTGCCATGATTTGGCATAGGCGCGGTGATTACATTTGGAGCTGGAGGAGGATCAAATTCAATAATCTTGTTGTCTATTAAGTCTTTAATTTTATTCTTAAGCGCCCAACATTGGTCAGTCTCATGCCCAGGACTATTTGAGTGATATGCACACTTGGTATTCAGATTGTACTTAGGTGAAGAGGTGTCTGGATTGGCCGGAGGATCACGCAGTGTAACCAAATTAGCCTTTATCAGGTGTTGTAGGGCTTGTGATAGCGACATGCCTATCCTTGTGTATTGTCTTCGCGGAGCCTCAAACCATTGATGATTGGAATATTGTCTTTGAACAGGTGGTGGGTTGGAAATCTGAATAACATTAACGGACGAACGATCATCTTTCTTGGTATGGACCCTTGCCCCATACACAACATTAGTTTCTTTCTTCCTAATGAAGAGTTTCTTTACGGGATTGGAGGTGGAAGAAGATGCTATGGGAATCTTCCCGCTTTTGATACCGCTTTCAACTTTTTCACCGGTTAAGATCAGTTCGGTGAAACTGGAAGAAGAACAACCAAACAATAAGTTGAAAACTGGACCAGATAAAGTTCCCGTAAACATATCAATGTGCTCCCTGTCGGTTAACGGCGGTTGGACCCTACTGGTAAGATCCCTCCACTTTTGGGTGTACTCTTTGAACCCTTCACTCTTACCCATTGTCATGTCTTGCAGTTGAACTCTTGTCGGCACCAGGTCGGCATTATACTGGTATTGGTGGTAGAAAGCAGTGGCTAAGTCTTCCCATGTATGGATACGGGAACCCTTCAATTGGTAAAACCACTCTAGTTGCATCCCAGCCAAGCTTTCTTGAAAGAAGTGAACCCAGAGTTTCTTGTCAGCGGTGTGCAGTTGTATCTTGCGCACATAAGACTTCAGGTGAAGTTTTGGGCAGGAAACCTCATCGTATTTCGTGAAGACTGGTATCTTGAATTTGTGGGGAATGACAACCCCAAATATTAAACCCAAATCATCAAAATCCAAACCGGGGACAACTTGAATCTCAACGGCTTTCAGTCTATCCTCTAGTTACTTGTACTTAACATCGGCAGGAGGATACTGCTCGTAAAAATAATCCTCATCATCGGACGCTTGATCATTGATACACCTAGTCTAGGTACTCCTTGCTTCTCCAATTTGATTTTCGTCTTCCTCAGACGAGTCTTCCACTATCGATATCTGACGAGTCGGTTCTCTGAAACTCTTACCCATATTGACTAGGGCTTTCCTCTTTGGTTTCTTTTTGGATGCTAGCAATGCCATCAACTCTTTTTGCCTCTTAGCCAGGGTCAGCAGAGTATCTTGAAACTGGGAGTTTTGTGCTTGTAGATCCTTTATTGTTTTCTCGGTATCCATCTTGCTGAAATAAACAGTAGAAATATAAGGAAACATGACATGGAAAACCTGTTGTGTTATGATGCATGGAAGATGTGTATGCAAATGATTTCAAGAATTTATGAAATTTAAATTTGTGTAGACAAAGAATAAACAAACGTCAAATTCCATTAATTAGTTCAAAATGATTACATCGTGCCTCTTGGGCTTACAAAATAAATATCTAAGATAAAAAGTTTGAATGCATCCTCTTTGGCGCAATGTAGGCGTTCAAGCTTTGTTCTTCATGGAGTTGCTTTGTAAGTTCCAGAACCCTTTTCTTGCTAGCGTAGAATTGAGCTTCGAAGGTATCTCGTTCTTCCTTTAGCTGAATCCAAACTTTTTGTAAGTCTTCAAGAGAAGTAGGCATGTCGGGATGGAGGACAGTGTACGGGACATCTTCTTTAGCCATAGGATCCATGATAACTGGTAGGATGGAGGGATAAGGCATCATGAGCTTTTGAGCACGAGCTCATACCCACCTAAGGTAAGGCTCAAGGGGAATAGAATTCTTGTGTCCCAGCATCTTACTATCCACTTTTTTTACCATCCTCCAAGCTCGTACAAACCTCTGACGGTAGCCTTGATCGTCGCTCTCATAGTCGAATACCACTCCTTAGATGAGCATATCATGCGGACCATCTCTTCGGGCATACCCAAATTGTTGTAAGGCTAAGCAAGGGTTGCAAGTGATACCTCCCCTAATGCCAAGCAAAGGGACATTATGGAATTCCATACAAAGGTCGATGATAGTAATGTTCTCTAAGGATCGAGAACACCAGTGAATATCTGAATGTTTGAGCATCATCAGCCTATGGGACCATCTCAATCCTTGCTTGTTCTTCAACACAGACTAGGGAGATGCGAGACAAACCATCTAGCCAAAAGAGGAGTGCAACACATGAGGATACCTCTTTTCCTCATAGTGCGAGAGTGGAGATAATGTAGGATATCTCCCAACAAAGTAGGCACCGGATTGCGAGATATGAAGATTTTGACAGAATTCACATCTATAAGTTGGTCAGGGTTTGGAAATAAAACCATCCCATAGATGAGAAGGGCCAAGATTTCTTCAAAAGCTTGTAAATTCAAAGAGTTCCACCAATCTTGAGCTTTTTCAAACAAGAACTTGGCTAAGAACCCTTTGACACCACTCCTGTTTCCCAATTAGTCGTGACATCGGATTGTTGCAAGTGAAGTGCTCGGGAAATCTCTTCAGGGCTTGGATCTCTTTCTGGACCTTTGAAAGGTAGTTGATTGAGAATGGGAATCCTCAAGATTTGAGCAAATTCTTCCATAGTAAGTACGAGCTGGTAATCGGGAAAGGTGAAGCAATGGTACAAAGGGTCAAAAAACTGGAAAAGAACCTTCATCATATCTTCATCAGTGCTCAAGGTAACCAAGTTTATGAGGCGTCCATGTCTTTCGGTGAATGAAGAATTCTCAGGGACCCTCGATGCCAATTCTTTGAGTTGAGAAGGAACTCTTACGAGATTGACTTGAATAGTATTCATGCGGATGGAAGCCCTGCCCTACAAAACAGAACAAAGATAAATCCCAATAATCCTTGAAATGGTTAGTGAGAATGCTTAAGATGTTATGATGTTTATGATGTTATGTACAAGTAAGCATATATACACAAGGCAAACAAGTCCTTAGGTTTAGGCTTGCATGGAGTCTTATAGGTAAGTACCCTCTTGAAGTTTAGTTGGATCAACATGTCCTAGTAATAGTAACTGAGTTCTAAGGGATATCAATATCACTGATCTTTCTTGTCAGGCATTATTTCAGCGCAAGCCTCTTTAATAGCGACCAAAATATCCCTAGAAGTCTGATCTCAATGAGTGTAGTATCGAGTATCAACCAACTTTAGACTGCACCAAAGTCGGCTATCTCACTACTTCCTAATGGCCAAGTTGTTCAAGTAAAGGTTCTAAAGTCAGTTAGTGCTTCATGACACCACACAGTGGCCCCGTATTCTCCTTGACTACTCAAGGGCTACCGGTACCCACAAATGTGTCAAACTAACGTAGCTATTGCTTAGACCATGTCGGTATACCCCACATGGTTTCCACAATGTATTACTACTTACCTATAAGGTATCCCAGATCTGGGTAGAGGATCAAAATAAGCCCAAACAAGGAACCAAAATATAAAGCAAGCAAGTCAAACAATGAAAGCAAATAAAGGTGATCTATCCCTAAGGTAACCCCACTTTTAAGATTTCCCCAGCAGAGTCGCCAGTTCTATAATACGGTGGGAGAACTGACTTGGGATGTTTTGCGTTTGATCGCAATTGTTGCGGTTAGCAAGAGTCGCCACTGACTTTTCTTTTATCCAAAAGAAAATATGGAAAAGAACAGGAAAGACCTTTGAGATTATTTCTTGAGTTCGGAGGATAGATTATGAAAACGGAAGGTGTTAGCACCCTTTTCATCCGTAGTTATCTATGGGATCTTAGTTTCTTGCTAGACCACTTTCTTTGTTTGAAAATATGCTTTATGGTGGTTTTTGAAAGTATTTTTGAAAAGGAGCCTTCGTTTAGGCTAACTTTGTAATGATTCTCGTTTTCGGAGAGAATGTATACAAAGTGTTAGACTTTTGAAAATATTTCATGGAAGGTGTTGGTGTATTTGAAAAGATGTTTGTTTTTGAAAATGTTTGGTGTGTGTTTTGTTTTGAAAGTGAGCAAGCAACTAAGAACGTTTCTACCTACTCAAAAGTCTTTTGTTCATTTCTCTCCTTTCCTTTGATATTTCTATCTTACCATTGATTGGTAAGAAGCCTTATATTTGGATGTAAAGGGACGGGAGTGGGTCATCGTATAGTCATGATAGAAATGTTATGAGATATCTTAGCATTCCTCTTGAGGGACTAAGATCATTTGTAAGGCAAAATTTGTAGCGTCATCGAGGGACTATGATCTTGTATTTTTTATTGTTTTTGCTAAGACATCCCACATGCATAACATGACCATTTATAAGGCAACAAGTGGAATAACCCTAAGGGTGCATGGGTGAATAGTGTGTTTGATTTGCATGCATTGGTTTATCTTGAATTAGGATTCTCTAAGCATTGATTTTATCTTTCCATACAAACCCTAATTTACTAGCATTTATATGAAAGCGATAAATTGCAGAAAGTAAATTTACTATGCTATTACATCATTTGGGGATGGGGTATACAAATTTACAAATGGGGATTTCAAGGAATTAAACCTAATTATCTATTACAATCATATTGAAACTTGAATAATGTACAAGAATTGAAATATAATGTACAACGATATAAATGGAAAAGAAATGGATTTTTTGTTTGGTTTTGTTAAGGAAAATGGTTTTAACCTAATTATATAAAAGAAAATAATTAATAAAAATAAGTAAAATTAAACCCTAGTTTGAAAGAAATAAAATTAATCAAGAAAGCATTTTTAGGTTTTTTTAGAAAAGGTTTTAAGTTTAATCAAAATAGTATAGAAATTAATTAATTAAAAGAAAACCTAAATCCTAAGTTAATTTTAATTAAAAAGAAAATAACTAAACTTAAATCTAATTACTAATTTATTTAAGAAAAGAATTAAATTTGTTTAAGAAAAATATTTTGTCTTTTTTAGTTTTTAAAGGAATAAAATATAAGTATATAGAATGCAAATAATAAATAAAAATATTTTTGGAATTTTTGATTTAATAAATAATAATAATAATAATAATAATAATAATAATAATAATAATAATAATAATAATAATAATAATAATAAATAATAAATTAAAGAAAATAAAATAAAATATGAAAAATAAAGTTAGAAGGTAAAATGGAATTTAGGATGCTTAGGAGTAAAACAATTTTTTTGAGTTTGGCCCATTAATGATTTTGTTTGGAAATCAGAAAAAAGAATAAAAATAAAATAAATGGGTTGTGTTGTCAAAAGGAAACATGGGGGTTAGGAGAAGTAAAAATGCAAAGGCCCAGTGAGGGATGGCCCAGGCGTGCATGCTGTGTGATAAAAGGAAAAAAATGTTAGAAAATAAGCAAAATGGCAGCGCTGGGGCTTGAACCCATGTCCTTGACTATAAACGTGTGCTGCTTTACTACTGGGGTGGCTATACATCCGTTAAATTAAACACAACCATAAATGTATAATACAAATCCATTCTTAGAAATGAATTTCATCTTCAACCTCCAGCCTAGGTCCCTATATCTCATTCATTTCTCATCCATTCTCAAAACATCCAACATCAAACTTGTTAGAAATTTTACCATGATTTCATAAATGTAAACAATTTGGACTAATAATCAAAGATGAGCATGTATTTCTAAAAGTACCAAATCCTGATCTAACTTTTTTCAGAGATTCAAACTTAAAATTCTCTAAGCTCAGGCAATATAAATGAAAACTATGGATATGTACAACTTCAGGGTAATGATATCTACATTTTTTCTTTGAAAATGAAAACCTAACAATGCCTAAAAGAAGAAATGAAAGTTCAGAAAAATACCTCAAAAACTGGAAATCGTGATATGAGTTTGAGCTTGTTTCAAGTGGTGGTGATGATTATGTTAGCTTCCTCAAGTTCCCACGAAGCTAATGCAACCCTTACTTGATGCTGGGAGTGTTTGAGTCTTGCTAGAGAAGTCAAGATGCAAGCTCTGTTTTTTGATTATTGGAGGAAGGTGATGGAGATGTTATAATCGTGTAACGAAGTGTGGGATTGTTTGTATATGATGTTTAGGAACTTTTGGAAGTGAAAGGCCAAGAAACGCACGAGTGGATTAGGTGCTTGGGATTTCTAGCCAGAAAGTGCAACAATGGATGTTGTTTATGCAATCCTGACTTTGAGAGGGTTTGAGGGCTTAAGCATTCGTCCGTTAGCTTGCAAATAGTGTATGTATTTATAGGCAAGAGGTTTTGTATGCTACAACAAGTCAAAATTTGAAATATCAAGTTGTAAAACCTTTACTTGTTTTTGAAGCAACCATGACAAACATCTTCCCAAAGATTGTACATGCTATTGTAGAGTGGTTTAATTTTAAACAAGCTTGCTTCTGACTTATAGATGTTGTGTGTGCAAAAGGAACAAGTGCAAAGCTCAAAACAAGTTTACTTTGCATAAAGCTTGCTTTTTCAAAATGGAAGTGGTGACTTTCTTCCTTAAATGGCAAGGTGTATTGGACAAAGATTAAATCAATTGGTTCATAGCTTAAAATCTTGTGCAATCTTCTGATTAAGGATATATACACAATTTATAGGGCTTGAAAAGTTGGATTATGCAGCATTTCTTGGAATTGGGTCAAATGTTAATCATGAAAATGACTTGAAAAACAAGTTTGAAACCCTAACTTCTTGCCTTCGATTCTCTTAGCTCAAGTATGATATCAATGAGTTATTGGACATTTTGGAAATCTTGTAACATCCCCTACAACCTTCATGTTGGACATTTTTTAAGATTCAATTTGGAGCTAGGTGAAAAGTTTCCATGAAGTTAGGTCAAAATCCTGCCTAGCTAGGGAAAAATTTCACTAAGTCTTTTAGTTTCATGGACATGTCTTCATAAATTCATAACTTTAAATCCAAGAATTTCTAGAAAAAGTTCTGACCTACAATGTTTTAGATCTCATTGGATCTACAACTTTCATGTTGGAAGTTTTCCTTGAATCATCTTGCATCATGGTGGAAATTTGGCACAAAGTTATGAAAAAAATGTTAAAATTCTAACACTTAGAAAAATTTCTAAGTCTTTGAATTTTGACTTTTCAAAGATAACTTTGACCTTTTAATTTCTTGATGAACAAGTTTCAAATTTTTACATGTCTTTATGAAATATGACTTTTGAAACTTGATTTTGATCTAAAAGTCAAAGTTTGACTTTTCAGTATACAATTGACTTTTCATCAGCTGACTGAAATTCATCTGTCAATCCAATGATCTTGAGAGGTGATTTGAAATATGAAATTAGGTCAAGATGGTTCATTTGAATCCTTGAGATCATGTCTTAAACCAATAAGTCATTTTCCTGGTGAAAAGTCAAGAACTGAGCCTTCTCAAACAAAACCCTAATTTTGACCATTTTGCCCTTTTGGTATTTTGATCAAATTTCTCTGAGGAATTGTGATCCAAACTTGATCAAATGACATATATGAGTTCATAATGTTGATATGGATAAACAATTATGAAGTTTGACTGTAGGTTGACCACAGTTGACTTTTTATCCAATATAGTTGATTTTAGGTCATCTGATCAAATGACTGATCAATTTTGTGATCCAAGACTTGAAACTTGACATGAGAAATCTTGAAGGTTCTTAATGATCCATCAAATTCATTTGAGGCCTTGAAAGTCCAATTTTCCTTGTGAAAACTCAAACCCTAATTTTGAGTTGTCAGTGTTGAGGAGGTGTCTTGAGCTGATCAAACCTTGTGTAGTCTTGAATCAATGGAGATCTTATGAGACATTTCTTGAGAAATGAGAGGGAAAATTTTAGGGTACAACACCTGTTAAGACATCTCAGAATTTTATTAGTAGCAATTTCATTGGAAACAAGTTTTCCAAGTGCATTTAAACGACTTACAAGATAAATGAATCTCCTTTGCATGTCGGAGACAAATTCTCCTTGTTTCATGTGAAAGAGCTTGAACTCTTGATTGAGTGTGTTAATGCGAGACTGTTTAACTTCAGTAGTGCCCTCATGGGCAATTTCTAAAGTATCCCACATTTCTTTAGCAAACGTGCAATGAGACACCCTATAATACTCATCTACCCCAAGTGCTGAGATAATTATATTTCTGCCTCTCCAATTGCAAGACCACTTCTTTTCATCTATTTCATTCCATTGATCCTCAGGTTTAGGTACTATTGCACCTGCATCATTCCTCATGGTAATTTGAAAAGGACCATTCTGAATGGCAGTCCATACATTCCTGTCAATGGAATTTATGTGTACTCGCATCCAATCTTTCGAGTAGCCATAGTTTTCAACATTCAAAATATGAGCTCTATTATATGCCCCTTTGGTTCAATAGCGATAGCGTTACTAGTAGACACAAAGCACCAGTAAACCGGCACTCTGATACCACTTGTTAGACGGTGTGGCAAGTGATCGAGAGGGGGTGAATAGATCACCTCCTTATTTACTAAGGATTTAAAATCTTTTATCAAAGTTTGTTAAAAGTAGAAGAAAAGTGAGGTTCAGGATCAACTTCTGTCTATTTTGAACTAACTACTAGAAAATCGAACATAAGATAAACTTGCTGGATTTTATTAGTATGAAATAGATGAAACTTAAACACAGATTGATGAATGTTTTTAATGCACTTATCACTAGAACAATGTTTCCAATGCATTAAAACTTGCAAGCAATTTTGTCAAACAGTTGGCGTATGCTTGTTTGATGATTAATAATGGTGATTTGATGAAAGTATTTGAACCACTATTTTATCATTAAACAGAAAAATCAGCAAGCCAATTGAATCACAAAATTGCGGAAAATGTAAAGAGATAGAGAGAAAGAAAAACAATACACAGGAAATTTGGTAAGGAAGTTCCCCATTATCGTTCTCGCGTGTGGGTACGTCTCCCTCTCAATTCCAAAGTTTAAATTGAGAACTCTTATATTAATTTTGTTGAAAGTTTGTATACAAGGTTACACTACACAAACAAAATGAAATCCCTAAGATCTTATTCTTCCTGTAAGAACCTCCACTTGATATGTGCCTATCAAGATTCCCTGCAAGATCCACAATCAATCCTCCTCTTCCACGACCTTTTTGCAAAATCCCTCTGATTTCCAAACCCCTCACTACGGCCGAATCTGACTTGCGCGACCGTGACTCACAAACCCTCAAGGACACACCCGTTCTTGAAGGACAAACCCTTGGTTTTTCCTTGAATCCCCCTTCTGAATCTTCAACCCAACTGAGATTACTTGATTAAATAGCTGAGAGTTATCTCTTGATCTCTTTATCCAATTGAACAATGATGTTTATCTTTTTTTGTTTTTGAATTAAAAAGGTTGAGAAGATGAAGAAGATGAAATGTCTTTCAGGCTTCTTGTTGCTCAGTAATTTGATGCTCACAATTGTAATTTGTGTCACACAAAATTTGCTGCTGAAAACTTACTTATATATGTAACATAAAACGGTTAAAGACAGAAATTCACATTATGAGTCGATGCATGTTTAACATTGGTCGACTTATTTTAGTTATACAACATAAAATGAGTCGATGCAAGTTGTTATGATTCGATGCAAACTAATACCACAACATATTACATAGCCAACCATTTTACATGAGTCGATAAATAACATGTATGTGTCGATACATACTGAATTGAATTTTTTATTTTTGAAGATAAAACATGTTGTGTTTCGATGCATGGAGTTATGTATCAATGCATAAAAGTTGAAAATTGTTTTCCAGGGGCATCAACATGTCATGTGTCAATGCATGGAGTTATGTATCGATGCATAAAAGTTGAAAATTGTTTTCCAAGGGAATCAACATGTTATGAGTCGATGCATAGCATGAATGTATCGACTCATACTGAAGCAAAATCGCTTTTATGATTCTTTGCTGAAGTATGTGTCGATGCAAAGCTCTCTGTGTCGACTCATAAAAGTGTTTAATGTGTAAAACACATTTTTAACTCTTTTTGAACATGTTATACTATACTTATACAATGCACACATATAGATAAATCATTTTTAACATTCATTGATTATTTCACACATATTTGCTATCATTCAAAACTAATTAAATGAAGGGGTTGCTCACATAAGGAAGTTTTTGTCAATTGGCATAGTTATGGGGATCAATACCTATACTATGAGATGACTGATAACAAAGGCCACAATTTTTGGATAACCTTCATCTATGCTCATAATCATGCTACAGACAGAAGAAGACTGTGGAACAAAATTCAGAATATAGCTGGTAATATAAATAGTCCTTGGATTGTAATTGGAGATTTTAACAATGTTCTTTCTAGTGCTGATCGAATTGGTTGAAATCTAGTGCATGGTGCAGAATTTAAAGACCTGAATTCAATGATGAGAGTTGCAAATATTTTTAAACATGACACTCGAGGAAGCTACTTCACCTGGTCAAACAAACAGAGTAATGGTCTTATCTACTCTCGCATTGACAGGGCTTTATGTAACCAGACCTGGTTTGTCAAGTTTCCTAATTGTGAAATTAATGTCCTAAAAGCTCACATTTCTAATCATAGTCCTCTTAGAGTCAAGATCCATGGCCAAACGTATAAGAATTTTAAAGGCCAGAAGAGATTTAGGTTTATGAATAATGTAGTGACCCAATATGATTTTCTGGATATTGTTAAAAACAGCTGGAGTAAAAGTGAGAAGGGCCAACCTATGTATGTGTTATGGCGCAAATTGAAGAGGCTTCAACCAATCCTGAGGGGTTTAAACAGGAGGACCCTAAATGATATTAAGAAGATACATGATTACAGAGAGAAGCTTGCTCAATGTCAAAAACTGTTAAATAGAGATCCCTTTAACCTTGTTTTATTACAGGAAGTCAAAACCTGGACTGAAAAAATAATCTATGTTATAGAAGAGGAAGAAAAGATATTGAGGCAAAGGTAAAAAGCTAATTGGATTCAATTAGGGGATGCTAATAATGCCTACTTTCATGCACTAGTGAAAGGTAGACAAAAACAAAATGCTATACATCACCTAATAGACCAAAATAGCAATTGTTTGACTCAACATCAGGATACAGAGAAAGAAGTGTTGAGGTTTTACTCAGACTTGGTGGGTACAGCTACAGCAAAGTTGAATCACATATATATTGGTATTATTAGGAAAAGATCCCAGATGTCTGAAACTAGTAAGGTCAGTTTGATTAAACATTTCTCTGATAAGGAGGTTTGGGATGCTCTTATTAGTATTGGTGATGACAAGACCCTAGGGTTAGATGGCTTCACTGCTAAATTATTCAAAAGTGCCAGGAATATTGTGAAAGATGACCTGTTTACAGCTATCCACGATTTCTATCAGCACAATCATATTTTTGCAGCGATCAATTGTGTAGTTATGACGCTTATTCCTAAAATCCTTGATGCAAAATATATGAAGGATATTCGACCTATTGCTTGTTGTACTACAATGTATAATATCCTGTCAAAAATTATTACAAATCGGCTCAGCAAAGTAATCAATGAAGTCATTGATATCAGTTAATCTGTTTTTCTGCCAGGAAGGTTGATTCATGACAACATCCTAATGGCTTATGAGCTATTGAGGGGATACAACTGCAAACATATTTCCCCTAGATGTTCTATTTAAATGGATATTCATAAAGCTTATGATACGGTGGAATGGAATGCATTAGCAACTGTTATGAAGGAGGTGAATTTTCCTGGAAAATTTGTGGACTGGATAATGGAGTGCGTCAGCACTGTCTCTTATAGGTTTTCTGTAAATGGCCAGTTGGCAGAATTATTAAAAGAAAAAAGAGGTTTAAGGCAGGGAGATCCAATATCTCTACTGCTTTTTGTTATCGTAATGGAATATCTTCACAGGATGGTATCTAATCTTACCCCGTTGCAAAAAACTTTGCATAACTAATATTAGCTTTGCATATGATCTCATTTTGTTTTCTAGAGGTGACGCCAATTCTGTGAGCATCTTGATGAATATCTTCAGGTCCTTTTCTCAATCCATGGGTCTGTATATTAAACCAGTAAAATGTCGAGTTTACTTTGGTGGAGCCCATCATATTGTGAAACAGGATATAGTGCAGCTTTCTGGATTTAGTGAAGGGAGCCTGTTGTTCAAATATTTAGGTGTATCATTGGCGAGCAGGAAACTGTCCATCCATCATTGTCAGCCTTTGATTGAGAAAATTACCATGAGGATTAAACATTGGACTTATCATCTCTTGAGTTATGTTGGAATATGCCAACTGATAAAAAGCGTCATTTTTGCTATTTCTGCTTACTGGCTGCAAGTTCTTCCCCTGCCTCAACAGGTTCTGCAGAATGTCGAAGCCATTTGTAGAAGTTATTTGTGGAGCAACTCGGATGAAATTAGTAGAAAAGTCTCGATAGCTTGGGATTCTGTTTGTCAACCTAAAGTGGCTGGTGGTTTGAACATTATCAAACTCCATAATTGGAATCAAGCTTCGCTTGGTAAACTTCTTTGGAATATTCACATTAAAGTTGATAGGTTGTGGATTAGGTGGCTGGATACTTTCTATTTTAAAGGTTGTAAGGTGTTATCTTGGCAGGGTTCCAATTCGAGTTCCGGGGTTTTGAAGAGAATCTTCAAATATAAAGACCTAATTAGTAGCACTGCGTATTGGGACGATGTTGTCGCGACTGGGAAGTGTAATACATGAAGTATGTATAAGGCTTTATGTGGTAATATCACTCATGTAAGTTGGAAAATAATGCTCTTTGACAACTATGTCAGGCCTAAATCATGTTTCACATTATGGATGACTTTATGGAAGAGGATCCCTAGTAAAGGTAGATTAAAGAAGTTTGGGTTTATTGATGATAGTTGTTGTATTTACTGCGCTAATGAGGAAATTATGTATCACTTATTCTTTGAGTGCCAATACACAAAGAATATCTGGCTGCAAATTTTGAATTGGCAGAATAGTAACCATACTCCCCTTGGCTATGATCAAGAATTGTTTTAGTTAATAGGCCGGACTAGAAGGAAAAAACCTCGTGGGATGCTGCTGAAGATTTCGCTTACAGAGACTATTTACGAAATATGGCAGGATGGGAATTGGTTTATATTCAAAGGTAATCATAAGGAGGGCAACATTGTAGATAGAATACATCATACTGTATAGACTAGATGTAGCAGACATAGGATTCTAAGTAGCCATATTAATGGGCTTACTTAACTTAGTCGTTTGTGGACACTTGGATCTCCAGATCAGTTGTATTTAACTGTTTTTGGTTAATAAAATCATGCTTTTTCTATACAAAATAATAATAATAATAATAATAATAATAATAATAATAATAATAATAATAATAATAATAATAATAATAATAATAATGATAATAATAATAATAATAATAGTAATAATAATAATAATAATAATAATAATAATAATAATAATAATGATAATGATGATGATGATGATGATGATGATGATAATGATAATGATGATGATAATAATAATAATAATAGTAATAATAATAATAGTAGTAATAATAGTAATAATAATAATAATAATAATAGTAATAGTAATAATAATAATAGTAGTAATAATAATAATAGTAATAATAATACTATAAAATAATAATAATAATAATAATAATAATAATAATAATAGTAATAATAATAATAATAACAAATAATAATAATAATAATAATAATAATAATAATAATAGTATATATAGTTTTGATCTAATTTAATGCATTTTTAATTACAAATTTTGATTATATTTGTAATGGTATTACATTCTTTTATTTTTTTATATACATTAAAAGACACAAATAATAATAGTTATGATCAAAGGTGTGATTTTTGCTATTCCTACTTATTGGATGCAGTACATCCCTTCTAAAGAAAGTGAGAGTTTTTTTTTGGAATAACCATGTATTAAAAAAAATTCACAAATAACCATGTTTCGAAGAAAATTACGCAAATAACCATGTTTCAGAAAACCCCACAAGGGAGGAGCCAACCCAGTTGGCGCATGCACTTAACATTTTGCCCTAGGCACCATCCCACTTGGCGCCTCCTCTCTATTTTAGCCAAGTGAGATGGCGCATGCACTTTAAAAGTGATAGGAGGCGCGATCTCACTTGGCTCCTAGGGCAAAATGTTATTTATATAAATAATTCGTCTGTTTCTCCGTCATTCCTCACACTTTCTCGCACTGTTCTCTTATTTTTTACTCTGTTATTTGTGTCATGACATCGCCCATGATTTTTATCAGAGATGGTTACGTTATTTTCTCCGCCACAAAACCTCCGAGGAAAATGAAATTCTGGTACATTCACTCCATGGAGCGTCTGAAGAGGGAGTCGATGCGATGGCTAGAGGGGGACATCAAGGAGGGGGAAAAAATTAGAAGGATCCAGCAAAGACGAACAACAACCTCACTTACGATAGGAAGACCTAATTTTTGGTTGGAGGAAGTCAAAATAGACAGCGACGCAATGTTGATGATGCATGGGTCAGATGGAATTGTTTTACCGGTTGTAATTTTGTAGACGGTTTATCGTTTTTTATTTCTTATCCGTGCAATGTTTATTGTAACAAATGTTGTTAACGAAAAACCCTAATGTTTACAACTTAATAAAGGAAAGATTTTTTGTAATACAATTTTTATGTGGTTGAGCCAGTAGCCTGATTTAGACAATTTTTGCGATTGTGTCCGACCTGACGACATAAACCAAAATTTCTTTCTAGCTTGTCAAGGGAGTCCATTTCGGTTATGATGCGCTTACTTTTGGGACGACCCTTTTTATTCCTTCGCATTTGGTCATTGTGCCATACTATTTCGCCGTCGTATGCAGGCTAATAATCAGGTTTTGCTACCAAAGGGAAGCTGTTGTTGTAAATGTTGAGCAAGGTTTCAGATTTGTAAATAGGAGACAAAAGTTATAGCGCGTCTTGATGAGTATAGGGACACGTGGAAATGACATGAGAGCAAGGCATACGAAAGGCTTGAAACTTGCCACAATCTCACCAACGAGAAGGTAGTATAATCATATACTCTTGTCTTGGCAGGCCCTTGTTGTGGTCGATTGTCTCTTTGACAATGAAGTTGTGATTGTGTCGATCAAACCGTATAACCAGATGGGTGTTGGCTTTGGCACTTTCTGCCTTAATGTACTTTATGCAGCTTTCACTACATAGTTGTCCAGATTGTAACACAACATTCCACATTTCACCTCTTTTGGCAAACAACGAAGCCATCTTAAAACATGCTAATTTAACCAAAGCAGTGACTGGTAGGTTTCATATGCCTTTGAATACCCAATTCATAGATTCAATTAAATTTGTTGTCATGTGGCCCCATCTTTGTCCATTGTCGTGTGACTTAGTCCATTTTTCTACAGGAATACTATCGATCCACCTACCGGCTTCAGATTTGACAAGCGGATCTCGTTGCGATAATATTTGAATGTAGGTTGTGTCAATGCATATCCCGCATTCATAACCACTTTCTTAAGAAGTTTGTCTTTGATCTCCCTCGTGAAATTTTGGACGATATGTCCAATGCAATAGACATGCGTAGAAGGAGGGTCATGCAAACCGTTTGCAGGATTGTTGTATGCACTTTCAATGGATGCATATCTATCATAGATCAAAAAGAGATATGGTTGAGGAGCCACATGTGTTCAGATATTCTTGAGAAAAAAATCTCCAAGCACCACTAGTTTCCCCCTCGACTAGGGAAAAGGAAATTAGGAATATGTTGTTGTTGTCATCTTGTGCAACTGCCATCAGTAGCGTGCCTTTGTATTTCCTATACAACTAAGTCCCATCAATTTTTATAATTGGTTTGCATGACACAAAACCTGTGATGCAAGGTTGAAAAGCCCAAAACACTCGACTGAATATTCCATTTCTATTAAGTTGACTACCGTTCGGGGCGTACACTGGCACTGCTTCCAGAATGTAAACAGTACCCGGAGAATAAGTCTGTAGTGCATTTAGGTAGCGAGGAAGTTCTTGGTATGACTCTTCCCAATTTCCATATACCTTTTCAATCGCCTTAGTCTTTTCTAACCACGCCTTTCGGTAAGACGGAGTATAGTTAAATACCGTAGTGATGTGGGAGATTATGGTTTTCACCTTCAATGGTGGATCGTTGCTGACAAGTGGTAGGATTTCTTGATAAATGAGATCATAATTTAGTTTCTGATGATCCTGTGATTGAATAGAACTGACACATGTGTGGGTAGACATAGAACCTATGACCCAAGAATCACCTCTTAATCTATATGATGCAGTGAGCTTGAACATACAATCTGGGTGGACACACTTGATCTTGTACCTTTCTGGATTTACACGGTCCACCTTAAAATCGACCGAGTTGAACATGTGAAATTTTTTGATGGCTCGGATACACTCTTCTCTGTTACGAAATTTGTCTTTCTCTTTTAAGTTTTCATCCGACTGCATATACAGATTGAAAAATAAATCAGAAGACAGTTCATCTCCACCCATGTTGAAGTTTGTCATGTGCAGAGGTGGTGTGTAGATCTCATTTGAAGGAATACCAGGTATCCCATCATCTTCGGAATCATCGTTGACCATGTCGTCAAACTACAACTCGTTATCTTCTTCTTCTTCATCAATGGCATCTACTTCTGCTTGTTCGGTCTCCAGAGGATCAACCACTTGTGACAGGTGAGGCTCTCGCAACATAATGTACAACTTAATATAGTCGTACCCAGAATACTCATGACTAGAAAACATATTCTGAAGGCCCTCGTCATCTTGAACCTCAACCTTATAAAATATTATTTGGTTGTTACAAAAAAAACCGGATTCTGATAAAATATTTGTGTCACGGGACCCCGCCCAAGTTTGGCCTCCAATCATTTTTTGAAGTACAAGAAATTGGCTTTCCTGTTTAAACAAAATTGGATGTTCTCAGTGTCTCTAAACAAAAACCCAGCAGTGGGACAAATGTATGTCTCACCGTTGAAATGTGCACTGATCACATATTGGGGTGCCGAGGCCTTTGTGTATGACTGTTTGAAGGTTTGAAGGTTTGAAGGTTTGAAGTTTATGAGTTTATTGCTGGAATTTTTGAATGTTTTAGTGTTTGAGTGATTAAGTGAATGAGTGTTTTGATAAATGTAAGATTAAATAGGTTGTACTAAATTTGAATAAACCAAATGTAAGCAATCTCCAAGGCTGTCACCTAGCCTGCACCTACACTGCAACCCATGCCACCTCTAAGGCGCCTCCCATCACGTCCAATCGTGTTACATGCATTCAGAGATACCTTCTCCAAGGCTGTCACCTAGCCTACACCTACACTACAACCCATTCCACCTCTTATTCTCCAACAGGGATGGCGACACCTTTCATTTTTGTACTCTTACACCAAGTCCAATGGCGCCTACCTTCACGTCTAATCGTGTTACATGCATTCAGAGATGCCTTCTCCAAGGCTGTCACCTAGCCTGCACCTACACTTCAAACCATGCCACCTCTAAGGCGCCTCCCATCATGTCCAATCGTGTTACATGCATTTAGAGATGCCTTCTCCAAGGCTGTCACCTAGCCTGCGCCTACACTGCAATCCATGCCACCTCTTATTCGCAAACAGGGATAGCGACACCTTTCATTTTTGTACTCTTACGCCAAGTCCAATGGCGCCTACCTTCACGTGCAATCATTTTACATGCATTCAGAGATGCCTTCTCCAAGGCTGTCACCTAACATGCACCTACACTGCAACCCATGCCACCTCTAAGGCGCCTCCCATCACATACAATCGTGTTACATGCATTCAGAGATGCCTTCTCCAAGGCTATCACCTAGCCTGCGCCTACACTGAAACCCATGCTAACCTCTTATTCGCCAATAGGGATGGCGACACCTTTCATTTTTGTACTCTTACGCCAAGTCCAATGGCGCCTCCCTTCACGTCCAATCGTGTTACATGCATGCAGAGATGTCTTCCTCAACGCTGCCACGTAGCCTGCACCTACACTCCAAGAGTGACACTAATCATGCATGCATGCACCCACCTACCACCTCACTTACTCTATGATAAAAATTTGCCTATAAATGCAGAGCCACATATACTTCTTTCGCATCCATAATCGTTTCACTCTCTACTACAAACTCTTTCATAACCTCTTACAATTTCAAACTCTTTCATAATCTCAGACATTTTCAACAATGGCTCTTCTCACAATGTGAGATTCTCACAGAGGGAAAAGGGACAACATTGCAGCATTTGTAAGTTTCTTTTATACTTATACATTTTTCATACTTCTATTAATGCTTTATTCATCTTACCTACTCTTACACTTTTTACATTATTAACTTAGGATACTAAAAGATTCAGAATCCGGTCACACAACTACCTTGCTCCCGACCCGTTGATCGTACCCTATCTCGAATACACAGGTTTCAGAAACATTATAAAGATATCCAACTGCACGATTGATTCAAAGTTCATACTTGCAATGTTGGAAAGGTGGAGACCAGAGACCCATACATTTCATATACCAATAGGTGAATGCACCGTCACACTAGAGGACGTGTACATGTTATTGGGTCTCCCTATCAACGGTAAGGCGGTTAACGGGTCGGTTCAACAACCCAATTCTCTGTGTGAAGAATTGTTGGGCAGGGATATGGTTGAAGGTGGTGGTGCGAGAGGTCAGGGCATACTACTTACTGAGCTAAAAAATCATTCTGCGACTCTGGAATTGAACAAAAATTCCTCCGAGCTAACTAAGGTAATAAAAGCTAGAAACTATATAATGATACTATTTGGAACCTTTTTATTTCCCAAAAGTACGGGAAATTGTGTAAATTTTATGTATTTAAATTTACTTAGAGACTTCGAAAAAACAAGAAAGTATAGTTGGGGTTCTGCTATTTTAGCCCATCTATACAGTTCCTTGTGTAAAAATGCAATTAAGGAAAAATGTACATTTTATGGTTGTGCTTTTTTACTTCAAGCCTGGGGTTGGTGGAGGATCGAGTCCCTAAACCCCGCCAACAACAACACATTCGTTTTCCCATACACAACAAAGTAAGTCATCAACTTATATCATTTATTACTATTCATCTCTTCACCAAATATATGATAAAAATAAAATATTTTTCAATTCCTTTAGGTATTGCGTGAGGGGTATGGATTACGGAAAGAATCCAAGATTCAATGTCGCTCTATACCACAATCTATTGGATCACCTTGGCCCGGATGATGTAAGTCATACCTTTCAACTTTTCTACTTTTAAATTATTTATTTATTACATTTTCATTAACCTGATTTAATTTTATCTGCAGTTTGTCTGGAGACCATATTTGGGTTTGGACCATGAACTAAACCCCGAGGATGCAGCAATTTGGAGCGCAGAGACTGCAATCATACGGTTCAATGTTGTGGAGATGCACCACAATGACCGTGTCAAGATGCAGTTTGGAATGCATCAAGAGATACCCGGTGATCCGACTTGTTTGTCCCCATGGCATCTCAAAAGGGTCGACGCCCAATGGGGTCTTACCAACTGGAAAGATTTTGCTCCAGAATGGTGTAAGATGTGGCAGAGACGTCACCGACATGTCTTGCAATTCCCAGTTTTCCTCAACCATGGTAATATGTGACACACGGATCAATATTTATCTTGGTACAGATCGGTTAGTACACCTGAAATGCATGTGTCTCATCCAAGGTATTTGGTTGACCCATGAACACAATGGGCACAACCCTAATTTCCCCAACAACAAACCCAACACACATCAACCTCCCCCCCCCCCCCCGACGAAACAGAACCACAAACACCTAACCACAGTCACCACCACAATACATACACCCACATGCCCCACAACCAACCACAATCACCACCTCAGTACCAATAACCCCTCATGCCTCACACCCAACCACAATTTCAATCACAATACCAATACACCCCATACCCCACACACAATTTCAGTCTTCTGCATATCCCAATATGGGCCCCTCAACATCCAACCTTAGCCCTGATCTGGGATTGTCCGAAGATTATGAACCAACAGACCCAACTTATCATCAACCACAACATCACGACAGCACCCAACATCCTCAATACCAAACACCCCAAGATCCATTTCCTTTCTACCCCCCGTACTCAGACGACTAGTGCTATAGACCAACTATGGAACCCCATCCACCACCAACACAACCAAACTTTGAGGATATGGGCAACCGACTGTACCAAAGTGGATCTTCTAGATATGGAGATCTGACTGATTTCATGGATCCGGAACATATTGACTTTGCTGGGCCATCGATCCTGCCACAACAGGAAACGCGACGAAACCTAGAACGGGAAAGGCGAGGACGGGGATGTGGAACCGGGGGTCATTACCGAGTTCTGGGGGATCACTGATTAATCTGTATTTTTTTATGTAATTGTTATGTGTGTAATCATATTTTGTAAATAAAAAGTCAATTTTGTTGATCCTATATTGAATACGTAACGCACCGCATTTAAAATAAAAAACGCGAAAAATCGCCTCCCAATTGCACTAAGGCGCCATCTCACTTGGCTTAAGGCAAAGCTTTAACACCTAGGCGCCAAGTGAAATGGCGCCTCCCCTTAAAAATAAGGTATAGGTGCCAAGTGGGATGGATCCTCCCTTGAGGAGTTTTCTGAAACATGGTTATTTGTATAATTTTCTCAGAAACATGGTTATTTGCGAAATTTATTTTTAATACCTGGTTATTCCAAAAAAAAATTCATAAAGTGATTCAACAGGATGGAGCTATATGTATATCCTTTTTTTTTGTCTAAAAGTAAGAAGATTACCGGAAAATTACATAGTCTGGCACAAAATGTGCTCCTCTAAGAATCAACGTGGTCTCAATATCATTTCTTTAGAGAAATGGAACAAAACTACAAAGATAAAACTTTTGTGAAACTCGTGTGGTAAATCTGATAGTATTTGGATCAAATGGATCCTTAATTATTACGCAAAGAAAATGGACATCATGACTTTGTCTGTCAGGAATTCGGGCTCTTGGATCCTTAAGTTCATCCTCAAATATAGGCAAGTCATAACTCAGATGCAGATGTGGAATAACATGTTACTGGTGGTGAAATATCAAACTAAGAAAATGTATCATGTTGTAAAGGAGAAATATCAAGTGGTAACATGGAGGAAAATACTCCATGGAAACATTGCTAGACCAAGAGCAGTGTTCATCCCTTGGATGGTCTGCCAAGAGAGGCTAGCAACAAAAGAAAGAATGGTTTGATTTAGTTTGTTGGATAATGATATATGTTGTTTTTGTAGGGACCAAAAAACTACTCAATGTATTTTATTCTTGTGTCCAGTCTTGAATTGTATTTGAGTGTATGTTCTTAACTGGATGTAGATTGAGCATGTTCCTCAAGCTTGAAAAGAAGAGTTGAATAATTGACAATAGTAAAGAGAAGGATAGGAGAACTTCTATTGAAAACTATTTATGAAATTTGGAAGTTTAGAAATGCTCATTGTTTGGTATAACAATGTGACTAGTAGCGCTATCGGTCCATATCATTGATATTGTTTGTATAGGACTTTTTTAAAATCTATACTTATATATCGTGTTACTAATAATGACTTAATTGATCATTTATATTGCATGTTGTCTTTTGACCGAGTGTATCATTCTAAAATCACCTTGTTTGTATATATTTTAAATAAAAAGACACAAATTATATATATTTTTATTTTGTCAATAAATTTTTTAAAAGCCAAAAAATAAATATAATAATAATATATATAATTTTGATTACAAATATTTTTATTATAAATTTTGATTATATTTATAATATTATTTCATTACTATTCTTTATATGTTACTAAATGCATTTTTAATATACGAAAAGAATGTCTGTTAAATATAATGTTCTATATATTAATGGGCTATTAGACCAAAAATGTGAAAATTATAATAAGTAATTTTAAAAATATAATTGGTAATAAAGAAAAACTAATAATTTATCAAATTAGAATAAAAATGAGTAACACGAATATATATATATATATATATATATATATATATATATATATATATATATATATATATATATATATATATATATATATATATATATATATATATATATATATATATATATATATATATATATATATATATTCATTTTGTCACTAAAAACTAAATAAAAATTGACTCCATACCTCCTACATGATAGGCACAATTTGCAAATGTAACAACATCATTTATGAGTTGAATTAGTTTTAATTGAATTCGATTCTTCACCGCCCAACTAAATTTTTTCTATAATTACAAATTACTTAGCTATTATTATTACACATGTCAACTAAAAATAGCAAATTAAGACATTAACATTTTTTTAGTACCTTAAGACTAGTTCTTTATGTAACGCAAATAGAAACATTATTAACCACAACTTTAATTTCTCGCTTATACTATATAAGCAACCAACACTCTCTTCTCTCTTGAAATTCACAATATTCTCTCATCGAACACAAAAAAAAAACTTAACACATATGGCTAAGTATTCAAAGAATGTGCTTGTTTTCTGCATTGGAATGCTTCTTGTAAGCTTGTGGTGCATGAAAGTGAATGCTCATGAAGATGCACCTGGAAAAGGACACGAAGATGACATTGTTAAGCCCTTGAAGAAAGTGAATGGTGACCAAGGAATATTTGGACCTGGAAAATCGTTACATGAAAAGGAAGATGCATCTGGAAAAGGACATGAAGATGACATTGTTCAGCCCTTGAAGAAAGTGAATGGTGACCAAGCAATATTTGGACCTGAAAAATCGTTACATGAAAAGGAAGATGTATCTGGAAAAAGACATGAGGATGACATTGTTCAGCCCTTGAAGAAAGTGAATGGTGACCAAGGAATATCTGGACCTAGAAAATCATTACATGGAAAGGAAGATGCATCTGAAAAAGGACACGAAGATGATATTGTTCAGCCCTTGAAGAAAGTAAATGGTGACCAAGGAATATTTGAACCTGAAAAATCGTTACATGAAAAGGAAGATGCATCTGGAAAAAGACATGAGGATGACATTGTTCAGCCCTTGAAGAAAATGAATGGTGACCAAGGAATATCTGGACCTGGAAAATCATTACATGGAAAGGAAGATGCATCTGAAAAAGGACACGAAGATGACATTGTTCAGCCCTTGAAGAAAACAGGTGGAGGTGGTAATAAAGGAGAGAAACATGAAAATCCTTTTAGAAGATGGTTTGGTGATAACTAATAAAGAGTATTCAACCTAATTATGCTCATCAAAATAAAATAAAGTAATAAGGAGTAAAGCATCTCAAATTGTGAATTATTATGTATGTATAATTTTATAAGTTACGTTGGAATACACTATATTTTAGATATTGGTTTAAATCTATTTTTGTTCTCTCTATTTTAATTTTTTGTCTTTTAATTTCTAGTTAAAAAGTTTTATTTTTTAGTTTCACGATTGAACATTTTGTATTTGGTAAAGATTGAACTCATGTCATATTTATTATAACTAAATTGTTAGAACAACGGATAAAATTAGGAAATAAATTTTTTTGCAAATATTGATCAGATAAAAACGACTAAGTCTTGCAATGAATCTTCAATATGTTTCTGTTGATGTTGATGTTTATTTTTCCTAAGTTGATTATTCAACGATCATGATTATTTTATCTTAGTTCTTATATCCAATTCTTTCGTGTAGAACTCACTCTTCTAAACTATGATACCCTAATCCCCTAGGTCACTTGAATAGTTAGAACAAACAATTTTAAGAGCGTTAAATCCTAAGTCACAACTTATCATTTCTAATTCCTAATCAATTACCAAGTTGAATTGGTTAATTTAATTTAGATTCATAGAGTTATGGTTGGTAATCACCATATAAATTTGTAAACGCATATAAAGTAATAAATACAAAATTAAACTTAATAACAATAATGAAGTAATCAAATAAGAAAATAGTACGAAACACAAACATATAACCCAAAAGATTAATACAAATTCATCTAACAAATCCTAATCAATAAAAACTTAATTACTCATACTAGTTAATAAGGATCATAATTGAAGTAATAAATAATAGTACATGAATCTCCAATTAGAATTAGAATTTTCCATAGCTCCAAAACTTGTTTTACAATCCAATTTATATCACAAGAAGAGTGTCCTGAGAGAGAGAAAATTTTGTTAGAATTGACGTTTTTATTTAGTTTGTCTTTTTTTTTTTTTTAAATTACAATCTAATTTATTTGTATTTGTTTTATTAATTTATATATTTTTATCTACTAGAAATACAAAAAAAAAAAAACTTTTATATTTAAAGACAGAATATACCAGTATCAATTTTTTATTTATTTTTAATAATCTGAAAGTATTTTTTTCAGAAGCAGTCAATTTTTAATATTATAATAATTGTTCTAACTTTAACTCATTTTTTCGAAGAAATCAAATAATAAAAATATAAATATTTCACAAATAGTAAGTTATATCGATATGTAATTTTAGTATTTAGGTTACAGCGTGCTATATTTTAAATGATAACTTAAATACTTTAAATTATCATTTTATTTTAATTTTTATAATTTTACAGTGTTTTATTTAATTTTTTTTTTTTGGGATTTTTTAGATCCTTTCATATTTATCTTGGCACATTATTTTCTTACATACACTAGACGGAGATAATATTGTGTATGTAATGTCATTCAATTATATTATTTAACATTATTAATAATTTGCATATTAATAATATTTATGAGTTAATTATTAATGTCATGTATATTAAAGAATGATTGGATAATGATTGACTAATTAACAAAATAAATATTTTGCATTTAGTAAGAATTGAAACTATGTCCACTTCACTAAAAAATCCACTTCTTAACCATTGCAAATTATTGTAAAGTAGTTGCAGCTAATTTTATGGTTCCCCCAAATAACACCAAAACACAAAATAATGAAAACCAACAACATTCTTCTATTCTTTTTGAGGTATATTACTAATTTTTTTTCTAGCTTCAATTGCTCGTCAATATCCTTCTTGCTAAGTGGGACATCAACGCAACTTATGAACAAATTCTTTTCATTCCACAACCACTAACCATGTCAAATAAGGATCAAAGCTGCTTGCTTTATTTGATTTAGAACAAAGAAAATCGTAGTTAGATAACGACAACATCTAATCATGTCAACTTCAACTTTTGAATGTTTAACAATTATGAGAAAATCTATAATTCAAGGGTGATAACTGATCAGTACATGCATGTAATTGATTATCCTTAAATGAAAAGGTTCAATATGGTGAAAATAAGTTATTTATTTGAGAGTGTAATTAGTTACATATTTGTAATAATTGATTATCACTGATATGTTTTTAGTTTTTGCAGTAGTTGTAATTAGTTACATACAGTTAATTTTTGTTTTTAGTTTATGTTATTTATATTTCAATTCAACTGTAAATTGTATAAATACTTAATGAGTATCCTCTTCAATGGTTAATGCAAGTTCATATTCTCACCCTCTGTTATATTCTCTTTAATTCCCTCTCTCATTCTCTCCCTCTCCACACTCAATTACTCCATTTTCATTAATTTTGTGGTTTCAAGTTCTAACATTTGGCATCAAGAGTCTGATTCTATCCACCAAACACCTAGTGTACAACATGAATTCAGTCTCCCATGAAAGAATCTCTACGAATCTATTCATCATTCATGCGAAGAATTACGATAAATGGTGCAAGCAAATGAAAGTGTTGTTTGACTACCAAGATGTTCTTGAAGTGATCGAGAACGGTGTGAATCTTCTTGTCGAAGGTGCAACAGATGCACAACGAGCACACATAAGGAAGAAAAAAAGAAAGATTTCTGAGGCAACAGGAGAAAAATAAGCAATGAAGTTGCCATCAAATATTTATTTATCCCACGGAAGGAAAAGAAAAACATCGAAGAAAACCTGAGAAGGGGGAAATCATGGTCTCGCAACCAAGAGAACGGGCACGAGAGTCGATTACGCAAGGAAAAGGTATTAGCACCCCTAACGTCTGTGATATTCCACGGGATCCACTCTTGTTGTTCTAATCAAAGAGTGTGTCAAGTCTAAAGCTAACAAGTTAAGCGAAAATGCATGAATGTAAAGTATTTACAAAAAGAAAGTTTTTATTAGTTATGTCCGTCGCGGTTGCGAACCTTTGTGTCTACTTACCCTCTTCGTGTAATGATAGATCAAGGCACTCGTAGTTCACCTAAAAAGGTGTTTTAGTTTATTTTGTGTTTTTAGGCGGACAATGTTACATTCACACTCTAGCAGTTGACATATTGCAACCCGACCTTTGGAGAATCACACGTCATATTGCGTAGAGTGGAAATAACACATCCTTTTTGTGAAAAGATTTTTAAAAGAAAAGCCCGAAGGCAGCATGAAGGAAAAAAGGTTTAAATTAGTTTGTATTTTTTACTTGAAAAAGGATTTAGAGATTTGAACCACACAAAGACTGAATGAAATGAAGGACAAGCTTCAGGAATGGACCCACTCATCCTTCTCCACTTCTTAAGTCTCATGGAGTGTGATTCTCATCATTATTTATTAAGTGTTTTTGAAATTGATAAAGAAAAAATAAGTTTTAGTTTTAAAGATGAAAAAAAGGGGAATGAAAAAGTATAAAGGAGACTAAAGATCCTAATATTGTCATGCAATGATGGTCATAAAGTTAGGGTAAAAGGGAAACATCTACCTAAGTTAGCATACAAAGATGGATTTAATGTTGAGGATAAGGAAGATACCTAATATTGACATGCTTGGATAAGAACCTAAGGTCTAATTAGTTCACATATTAAATAATATGAAACTAAAATCCTAAGGTAACATGTGATTAATACAAGAAAGAAGAAGAGAGAAAATGATAAGCAAACAAGTACTTTGAGCAAGTAAAGAAGAGATGCAAGCATACAATGATCAACCAAAGAAGGCATGTTATAAAAATACATCAAACAAATTAAATCTACTGGCCCTAACATGTTATCATCCTAATTCTACCCAAAATAAGACAACATAAGTCAGGAAGAAGATGAAATCACTTTAGTAGGCAAGTAGAAGTACAATTAAATAAATAGAAGACAAGACTTTAAACAATCTTAAAAGTATCAAACAAATGAAAGGCTTGAGTGAATAACTAGACCTAAATATTATTTAATACATCACAAGTTATCATCAAGAGGTCACATGTTAACAAACATCACCTAACTAAAGCAAGCATGCATAGTGGAGGAAGATGAAACTCAAACAAATGGCAAGCATTGACCTAAGTATAAGATAGTAGTGAGCATACAAATATAAACCACATTTCATCAAGGTAAGCGTCATTTCATATCAAGATACTTCCTAAGGATTATGCACAATAGGTAATGGCTTAAAAGTCACATGAAAAAGTATCGTTCTGAGCATACTAGCTAGTGAAGACTTATGTGTCAAGTGTCTAACTTATCATGGCATAGGGAAGTGAGGTGAAGTAAAAGAAGATGAAGAAGTTTATAGGTCAGTAACAAATACATCAAGATGTTATCATTATCATACAAGCAATGCTTGAGAAAGAATCACAATCAAATGACACAAGCAAAGACAACTAAACAACCTTAGGTGGACATAAGTCCTCATGCAGTGCTAGCATGTGAAATAATTTGTAAGATAAAGGGTACATGTGATAATATAGGAGCAATAATAGACACTTAATTCAGTTAGCACAAGTGTAATGATCAAGAAGAAATCCAATTGGGCATTGAAATCATGGCATAAGCATCAAAGTACACAAACATTATTCAAAGGTGTGAAGTGAGGTGAACACAAGTGTGTGAGAAATTAGGTATGGTGTTAAGAATTTGAAATGTGTGAAGTTATAAGCTAAGACATGTGTTTAATACACACAAATAAACTATAAACATACCTGAGGTATCATACTTAAGCACATTCAAAGGTTGAAGCCACAAGTGCTCAAAACCAAACCCTAACACGTTCCTAAAGGCATGTAAGCATCAAGAAAGGGATAGATGAAAAGGGATCACGGTAAGAAGTTATAAAACATAATAATTCATAATAAACTGACCTATAATATTGAACATTCAAGTATCACAAGCAAACACAAAAGATAGCATGATGAATCTCAAAGCAACACACCAAAAACTAGGCAAGACAAGCAAATGGTTTAATGAGTTTTGAAAGTAAACAAGTGAACATGTATTAACCATGAAACATAGTATCTTGCATGATAAGTAAACTAAATATTAACACTCAAGCATAAATAATAGAATAGACTCACAATTTTAGGTACAAAAGTTGATCTCAAGGAAACTTGGCAAACAAGTAAGCATGTAGTCCACGTGATGAAACAGGCATAATAAACTAATTACTTGTGAAAATAAGAAAAGGGTTAATGTAATTAAGTATTATGGGCAGTATAAAATACTAAATATCACCAAAATGGACTTGGTTTAAGTGTATGGAAAGAATTCAATAAGCAACATGTTCAAAAGCTCAAGTAATAACGAAGATATAGCTTCTAAAGTGTCACCGTGTTGATTAGAAAATGAATGCTTAACCAAACGGATCATATAATAATGGATAATTGAGGTGAGAATATAATATGATATCAAGATTCAAACATAAAAGTCGGATCATAAACCCCTAAGAGTTTCACCAATTAACAATCCAAAACTAGTTCAAAGAAAGAGATGAAAATATCTCATAACTTGTCATCATTATGAGTTAACAATTGAATATTAATCAAATAATAAAAGAAGAAAGATAAGGAGATATTATAAGCCAAGGTCATAAGTAACCTCAAAAGATTCACATAAGTTTTAACTCATGATTATCAAATGGGAATTGCACAATTGCATTCCAAACCAAGGTCTCAAAGATGGATTAAAGTTTCAAAGATTGAAATAAGTAAAGAAACAATGTTAGAGTGATTGAATGGTTCAACAAAGTGAACTCAAGACTCTTAAAATGTTATTAGAATAATAGAAATAATAAGTAATTTTATTCCTTAAGGTTTCACCAAGTGCACTCCTTGTATCTCATGCAAGTAACATAAACTAGGCAAGGTAACAAGTTCAAGATGGAAAGTGAAGAGAAAGATTGATCTAATAAAATCACGTGATTCTAAAATCCTCAAGAGACTATCATTGAACTTATCATCCATCAATAATTGATACACAAACAAAGTATCATAAGAATTGGCTTAAGAGATCAATTAAAACACATTTAGGGTTTCATAAGATAAGTACATAATGTGCACAAGAAGGATTAATCAAATACTGACCTTAAAAAGATCTATAATTTGAACCCAATTGATATGATCCTTAAGCATACATGTATCTATAATGTAACCAGAGATTTGTATTAAAAAATGTCCAAGAATAACTAAATGGAAGCACTATTTGTCAAGTCAAACATCAATAAACATATTCCCAATTTAAATCAAGTAGAAAGAGCACATTGATGTTAAAATTTAAATAAAAATCATAGATATAATCTTCAAACAATTACAATTCATAAAAATCTCTTTGAATAATTTTATATTTGAAGGAAAATGGAAAAAAAATAACAAGACTAGGTTCAAAAGTTAGCCAACTAGATACTTTAAGCAAACAAATTTGTGAAAAATATAAAATCAGGAGCTAAAATTAAACAAAAAATTAGTTTAATTACCTCAAGACATCAAGGAACCTAAAACATGTTTTTTATTTTATTTTTAGAATTATGAGAAAGTAAAAAATAAAAATCAATCTTCAAACAAAAACAATAAAATCAACCAATTTATCACTCTTCAAGAACAATTTTCAAAATCAAATTAAATTAAGTGATAAATTTGGTTGAAAATTATTAAAATTATCTCAAGACAATAAGAATCATGTAAAATATTTTTGTGTATTTTTTAGATTAAGAAATCAATAAAAGTAAAATTGAAAAAGAAAATGAACAAATATTTTTTAAGAAATAACACATTTAATCAATTGATTTAATTAATCTGTCACAAAATTTTTTAATTAAATAAAAAATATAGAAATAAACTAGACTCAACAAAGTATTCTATACAATTTTTTGGAATTTATAATCAAGATAAGAATTAAAATAAAAATGAAATTGAAAGTGTAATCAACAAATATTGAACAAGGCATGGGGGTGTAAATCTAAATCTCCAGAATGAACTAAAATGATGATCAGTGCTACAATTAGGCTCAGGCAGGGGGGTGCGGAAAGGAAAGGTGTTAGGCCCAATGGTTTATGAGTCCACCATCTCATCAATTTATTATTGTTTCTGATTTAAAATATAAAAGAAAAAAAGAAAATATAAAAGAGAGAGGAAAACTACGTGGAAAATAAAGAAAACAAAACCAGCCAATCAAAACGTGCCAAGTCCAGTCAAAGGTTCAAACTTATTTCAGACGTCGGAGTCCTAGAACCAGTCATTTCTCCGTCCAACCTCACCGGAGCTAACCCAAAATTGAACCGAATCAAACAATACCCTACACTATCCGAAATGAAAATTCACAAGGATCTCAAATCTGACCTTAAAAACCATTTATCATAACTCAGACAACATGTAATTCCATCATAAAGTTCAAATTATTAAAAAAGTAGATCGGGGATTCATGTATCAAATTAACAGCTAACCAATGCCCACTAAAGGTGGGACTTTAGATGCACATATTGATGAACTTAACATGGATTTACATCTAAAAATGAGAGGGATATTAGTTGGAGAAAGTTACCAAACGGATCAAGTGTCCGTTGCATTATATTTTGATTTAAACGATTGATAAAATGATGTAGAACTCCTCTATAAACTTTAGTGAAAGACCAGAAACCCAGAGATTAAATAAATATCAAGAGGAGAGAGAGCTTCGAAGATGAGAGAGTTTGAGAAATTTCTTGCCTCAAATCTATTTTTTCCTTTCATAATTTGTAGCTAAGAGAGTGTGGAGGCAAAGAGTGTCTTATATAGAGTGATTAGAGTAAGGTTGAGAACTGACCAAGGTTAAATTTCTGTATGAGGGTAACTTTAGAAAATTGACAAAATGAGAAAGTGAGTATTGGAGCTTGCATTTCATGAAGATTTACTAGGCTTGTGGCTGCGTTTTGGTGAGCTGGGAGTATCGTGAGATAAGTGTGAATGAAGTGTGGGAGAGTGAGGTCGTGTGGGAGAGGGGAGAAGGAGGGAAAAGTTTTCCTATTTTAGTAATTAGTGGTATACGTGCAAATGCATCTCATGCACTTTTTTGGTTATTTTGAGTAAAGGAAAAGAATGAATAGCGAGTGGAGAGAGTACAAACAGAAACTTGGAAAGAAATTCTCTTCTCTTCACATAAAAACGTAAGGATGACCAAAACTGGTTGCAAGTGTAAGATTACCTTCCCGCCCAGTCTTAACTCCATATCTCTCTCATCTCTTGATAAAATGTAATAAAATTGAGCTCTCTGGAAAGCTAAAGTTGTGTAGATCAAAGTTGATGTTGAAGGAATTTTGAAACAATGCTTGTAAGGATCTCAAAATCGAGCTCAAAAATTGGAATTTTGAGTTGATCAAAATATGCCAGCAATCTGACTAAGTGTTGGCAAGAATTCAAGTTTTGAATGACCCACATCTAAGTATGATATCTTGAGATTTACGGGCTCTTTTGAGAAACTTTATGAAGCAAATATTGATCATCATCTTTGATGTTGATAGGTTTTTGAAACAATGATAGGAACAAGGTGAAAACTGCCCTCGAAAGTATTTCCTTGAAGCTGAGTAAATTGACTTGTCAAACTTACCAACTTAACCAACTAACTTTGAATGATAATAACTTGAGATTCAATGGGCCATTTGTGATGAAAATGAGCTTGTTGGAAAGTCAGGAGTGAGAACAACAACTTTGATGTTGAGATTGAGTTGAGATAAAGCCTTGATCATAGAGAAAATTAGTCATGAAGTAATGTGCATGAAAGTAATCAAATACTCCAAAATTTTCACTAAGTGTTTTAATGTTCAAATGTTAATTAACTATCAACTTCAAAGCTTAATAACTCAAAATCTATGGACATTTTGGATATGAGTCCTCAAGGACAAAGTTGCAAATCTTGGCTTACTCTTTCCAATGATACCAAGTTTGCAAATTACTGATTAAAAATGAGGAAAATATGTATTTTTGAAAAGTGGTAAACAAGCATAGAAATCTCGTGAACTTGGAAAATTTTCTAAGTGTCAAAAAGTCAAACTTTGTCAACTTTCTGATTTACTTGATTTTATGGATTCCATTTGGAAAAATCTAAATCATTGACCATATTTGACTTATAGAACATGATATCGACTTTAAAAAGTCAAGAGTTGACTTTTATCTTGCACATTTGACTTTTTCCCTAAATCAATTATTTTGTAATTATCTGAACAATTGAGATTTTTATGAATAAAATTGAGGGTCAATCTTAAAGCCATAGATGCTTAAGAGAATTTATAATACCATGGGAACAAGTTTTAATCAAAGAATCAGAAATAAACGGATTTTATCACATACCCTAATTTTCAGTCATAGTGATAGGAGATGAGTGCACAACTTTAAAACCCTAAATTCTCTGAGTATGTTGAAGAAACTCTTGAACAAGGACGGCTTATGTACCATGATAATGATAATACTTCAAGAATATTTCTCATAAAAAGTGTCACACACTTCAATTAATCAAAACCCTAATTCCAAGAGATGGATAGGAGAAATGGCATGCTCTTCAAATCTTTAGCAAACTCAATCATCTGATGACTTGATGGACATGTTGGGATGTCTTGAGGCATGAGAAGACTTTGTAGCTTGAGTGACCAAAAGAATGAGAATATTTGGTCCTCCTTATACTTCTTGACAATTCGACCATCTTCTATTTCTTGAAGAAAACCATAAGGCAATAATACTTTGATCCCATTTCAAATGAATGAAATATGCATGCTAAGATGAAACATAAGATAATTAGGTTAAAAAGAAGAGGGCAAATTTTGGGGTGCAAAAACTTCCAGATGCTATTTTTAATCTATCAATGTGTGGATAATGACAACTTTGAGAAAGTTGGTGATTGTGAATCACCGAAGCAAGCATATGAAATTCTTGATAAGGCATACGCATGGGATGACAAGGCGAGGGTACCGAGGTTACAAACTCAAACCTCAACTTGAATCGATTCAAATGGAGGATAAGGAGACCATTAAATATTTTACAACAAGAATTACTTGATTGGTGAACCAAATAAAAGCATGTGGAGAAACAATCAAGGAGCACTGTATTGTCACAAAAATCTTGCATTATTTGATGGCAATATTTGATAAGGCAGTCGTATCGATTGAGGAATTGAAGGATCTTGCGATGATGAGAAAAGAGGAGCTAAATGTTGGAAGATTTAGGCGGCTATAGAGGTTATCAAGCAAAAGGATAAAACTAAATGTTGACATTGAAAGTTTGACACAACGATGACGATCATGTGATAGTCGATGGGCAGTTAGTGAGTATCATTCAAGTTAGTTTAGTTCTCGGATTTGGTTACTGATGAGTTGTGTTTCAGAGTGTATTTGAATATTTAGGGTTTTAGAATTTATAAATATGATTCTCTCTCACTTTTTGTATGTACGAGTCGCATAAGATGTAGACATCCTAGTGATACACAAGGGTAAATATTCCTAAGATTTTATTCTTAGAGTTTAACAACTTTTGGACTTATAAAAGGGGTTTAGAAAACACTTTAAACACTTTAAACGCTTTAAACACTTAAGATTTATGTGATTCATATATTCCCGGTTAAAGAGATTTGAAAACAATGGGATAGAAAATAGAGTTTATTATTAATAATTTTTAAGGTTATTTTTTTAAACTCTTTTGTAATATCTTGTAACAGTTTTAAAATATAGTGAATCAGAGAGTTCTTATCTCTCTCATAATAGATTAATTTGGTCAAATTGAATTAAAAATTTATTTTTATTGAACTTAAGTCATTGGTTGGCTATTAGTATTATTTTCCCCACACATCAAAAGTCTTGGTCTGATAGAATCTTTCAATTTCCAAACAACTATATATCAAATTTTAAATTTGTTTTTATATAAAATGAGAGCATCGAAAGGCCCCAAAAATACATAGGAAGAACTAAAATATGAACAAGGTGTACCACACCAAGAAAACAAAATAAGGATACAATAATAAATAAAGAAGGCAATAAATCAAAGCGGTACGGAGTCTTAAAACAAACTAACACAAAATAATCAGTATAAAAAAGAGAAAAGATACAAGTAAAAATACCAAACATTAAAGATTATATTTCTTATTTTACATGTATACATCTAAGGGTATATGGTAAATAATTTTAAAAATATGATGGACATGTTTGTTATATTTGTTTGCGAAATAAACATTAGGGAGCAACTTTGTCCAATCTTCATATTTCAATAAAAAAATTATTGTGATACAGTGGGAGAACTGACTTGGGTGTTTTGCATTTGATCGCAAATGTTGCGGTTAGCAAGAGTCGCCATCGACATTTCTTTTATCCAAAAGGAAAGGTGAAAAAGCACAGGAAAGACCTTTGAGATTGTTTCTTGAGTTTGAGGGATAGATTATGAAAAGGGAAGATGTTAGCACTCTTTTCATCCATAGTTATCTATGGTCTCTTATTTGCTTGCTAGATCACTTGCTTTATTTGAAAATTTGCTTTGTGGCGGTTTTTGAAAGTATTTTTGAAAAGGCGCATTCGTTTAGACAAACTTTGTAATGGTTCTCATTTCGTAAGAACGTATACAAAGTGTTGGACTTTTGAAAATATTTTATGTTTTTGAAAGTATTTGGTGTGTGTTTGCAAGGATGTTTGTTTTGAAAGTGAGCAAGCAACTAGGAACGTTCTACCTACTCAAAAGTCTTTCATGTTCGTTTCTCTCTTCCTTTGATATTGCTATCTCACCATTGATTGGTAAGAAGCTTTATCTTTGGATGTAAAGGGATCGGCGTGTGTCATCATTTAGTCATGATAGCAATGTTGTGAGATATCTTAGCATTTCTCTTTGAGGGACTAAGATCATTTGAAAGGCAACTATTGAAGCGTCATCGAGGGACTATGATCTTATATTTTTGATTGTTTTTGCTAAGACATCCCACATTCATAACATGACCATTTTTTTAGGCAACAAGTGGAGTTAACCTTAAGGGTGCATGTGTAAATAGTGTGTTTGATTTGCATGAATTTAATCTTTGATTAAGGTTATCTACTTGTCGATTTTTTTATCTTCCCATACAAATCCTAATTACTAGCATTTATATGAAAGTGATAAATTGCGGAAAGTAAATTTACTACGCTATTACATCATTAGGGGGATGAGGTATACAAATTTACAAATGGGGAGATGAAAGCAAATAAACCTAATTTACTATTACAAAGCTTTGACAATTACATAATTATAGTACGAAATAATAAAATGTACAAAGAAATATAAAAAGAAGAGAAATTATTTTTTATGTTTTTTTATGAAAAAAAGTTCTAATTGATTTGAAAAGAAGTTAATTAAAATCCTAATGTCTAAATCAATTTAATCAAAATAAACCAAATTTAAATAAAACCTAAGTCTAAATTTTAAATTAATTTTAAGAAAATAAATTTATTTTAATAAGAAAATGTTTTTTGTCTTTTTTTTAGTTTAGAAAAAAAATAAAAATTAAACAAAAGTTTATGCATACATATTTAAATAAAATATTTTTTTTGAATTTTTTATATGAAAATAATAATAATAATAATAATAATAATAATAATAAAAGTATAAAGAAAAAAAAAAGATTAAAAAAGGTTTTATGAGCTGACACATGAGCTTATGTATTAACTCATATATTGGCTCATCCAAATTTCGTATTGGCTCATCCAGATTTCGTATTGGCTCATGTGTCGGCTCATGTGTGTTTCTTGCTCCTGAAAGTCAAAACAACTCAGTATGAGTCGACGCATACTGGTTTCGTGTCGATTCATAACCATTTCGTATCGATGCATACGTGTTTTGTGTCGACTCATAACCTGTGTTGAACATAGTATGTGTCGACTCATAGCATTTCGTATCGACGCATAACTGTTGTTTTTTGTTTTTATCACTGTTTTGCTACATGTAAAAGTCAATTCTCAACACATGGTTAGTGAAAATTAAAATCAAGCATATGGTTAGCTTCAAGGCAATGATATCTACATTTTATCTTCACAAATGAACCATTAATGATGCTTGTATGAAGAGTTCAAAGTCAAGAAAACTTACCTTGAAACTGAAATTTGTGCTTTGAGTTTGAGTTGTTGTATGGGCTGTTGTTGAGCTTGGGAAGTGATGATAGTGATGTTACATAAGTTTTTCTTGTGTTTGAACAACTTCTATATGATGTATGTGGAGTGTTTGGATGGTTTGTTTGGACAAAACTTACAAGGAATGAGAGGTTCAAGGATTTGGACTTCAAAGCTCAACAATGGGGGTTTTATGGACAATTCTTTTTTTTTTAGAGTGCATGGATCTTTAGGGCTTCTACACAAGAGAAATTCTTACTTTTATCTCTATTTTTTCTAACCTCTTTCTCTTGCAATTAGCCTCTCTATTTATAGAGAAGGTTTGAGACTTGAAAAACTCAGACTTTTGAAAATCACATGTTATGCATTTTTCAAATTCATAAAGACAAGTTGCTTCATGATGAATAAAGGAGTGAATTAAGGAATTTAGCCATGCTTTACAGGTCTTGTGGATTGCTTCTGTTGTTGAGAGATTTTTCTGTGATCTTTGGAACAGATTTCAAGCTTTGAAAGAAGAGAGTGGTTGGAAAAGTGAAGCTTTATGCAAATGGAAATGTTGCTTTTGCATTTCTAACCATAAGTGGTATCAAGACTTAGACAAAGATTCAAATGCTTATGTAATATACTTAGGGTTTGTGTAATTACTTTATTATGCATAGATTTGGAGAGAACATAGCCTGAAAAGAGAGATCTTATAGCTTAGGTTGGAATTTTAGTCAAGTGTTCATCACAATTTCTGCTTTGTAATTCAAGAATGAAACCCTAACTTCATCTCTTCGATCCTCTCAGCTCAAGAAAGATCTCAATGAGTTCTTGGACTTTTTGAAAATATTGGAATCTCCCCTACAACTTTCATGTTTTCCACTTTTGTTAAATCAAGCTGGAACTTGATGAAAATTGGCCAAAAAGTTGGGACAAAAACCTGACTAAAAATTGTTGAAAATTTCACTAAGTGCTTTAGCTTCATGACCAAGACTTCATGGATTAATAAATTGAGATCCAAGAATTTCTAGGAGAAGTTGTGTAAAGCAATGTGTTATATCTCATGGAGATCTAAAACTTTCATATTGAAATTTTCTTTTGAATCATCTCGCATCATGGTGAAAAATTGGCTCAAAGTTGTGAAAAAATACATGAAGTTTTCAACACTTAGAAAAATTTCTAAGTTTGAAAACTTTGACTTTTCAAAATGAAATCTTGAATTTTTGATTTCTTGATGAACAAGTTTTATATTTTGACATGTTTTGGTGAATTGTGATTTTTGACACTTGATTTTGACCAAAAAGTCAATGTTTGACTTTTTAGTGCACAATTGACTTTTTCCCCAATACAACTGATTTTTAGGTCAACTGCTCAATTAACTGAGAAACAATGTGATTCAAGACTTGAAATTGACATGAGTAATCTTGGGGGTCCATAATAATCCATGAAAGTCATATGAGGCATTGAAAGTTCAATTATCCTTGTGCAATCTGAAACCCTAATTTGAATCATTAGTGCTTAAGGAGGTGTCTTGAGTTGATCAACTCTAGTGTAGTCTTGGACCAAGAGATCTTTGTGAGAAAATATTTGATAAGTGAGAGGGAAAATTTTGGGGTACAAGAGCTTCTCATGTTCAATCTTCTTAAACCTGAAGAGTTATATTGGCGGATTTGCCATTCGTGACTTGAAGGTGGAAGATGATTGGACACTAGAGTGCCCAGAAATTTGCACTCGAGGATGTAATGGTTGATGGTGTATGGAATGGGCTTAAAGATTCCATTTGGAGAGATGATGGAAATTTGTCAGAGATGGGTTTGTAGATGCCATCCAAAATGATTGCTGGTAGGAATAGAAGAAGTATCAGAATAAATCTCTGGTTGATTTACACTGGAATAATGGATGTGTTGGGTTGAGTACTAGAATAATATCCATAAATGGATTGTATTTGACTCATTTTTTGAAAGTTGAATTTGAATGAGTATCAGGATGGCATCCGTGTCTGGAGCGTATCTGAACTGTATCTGAAAGTTAAATCTGAATGAGTATCAGGATGGCATCCGTGTCTGGAGCGTATCTGAACTGTATCTGAGAACTGAATCTGAATAAGTATCAGAATGGCGTCCGTGTCTGGAGCGTATCTAAACTGTATCTGAGAACTGAATTTGAATGAGTATCAGAATGGCGTCCGTGTCTGGAGCATATCTGAACTTTATCTGAAAGCTGAATTTGAATTCGTATCAGAATGGTGTTCGTATCTAGAGCGTATTTGAACTGTATCTGATGACTGAATCTGAATGAGTATTAGAATGGCGTCCGTATCTAGAGCATATCTGAATTGTATCTGAAAGCTGAATCTGAATGAGTATCGAAATGGCGTCCGTATCTGGAGCATATCTGAACTGTATCTGAAAGATGAATCTGAATGAGTATCAGAATGGCGTCCGTATCTGGAGTGTATCTGAACTGTATCTGAAAGCTGAATCTGAATGAGTATCAGAATGGCGTCTGTATCTAGAGCGTATCTGAACTATATCTGAAAGCTGAAACTAAATGAGTATCATAATGACATCCGTATCTAGAGCGTATCTGAACTGTATCTGAAAGCTGAAACTGAATGAGTATCAGAATGGCATCCGTATCTAGAGCATATCCGAACTGTATCTGAAAGCTGAATTTGAGAAGAAGCCTGTGTAGGATTGCTTCAGCTGGTCGTGTAGATAATTGTCCTGGCTTGTTTCAGGTATTAATCTCTGACTTTTTACAAATTATTGATGATAGCCATCTACTGGCTGATCTTTCCTGAAGAGATGAAAGATTAGTTGTATGCAATGTAATGATGTATGAAATGCATTGCACAATTATGTTCTAGCAAATGAATGAAATTATGTTGTAAGCATTCGTGTCATAGATGTTTATGACGCATGGATGCGATGTATGGGTATGTAAGTTATGATGCTGTAATAATGTTGGATTAGGGAAAATAAATCTCTGACTGCTGTTGGGGACGTGGAGTGTAAGTCTTCATGTTTTGAAGTACTGATGAGTTGATGAGCTTCTATTTGTGAGAGAAATAAACTCTGTTGTAAGGGAAATACCGTGTATTGCTTGTGAAATCCTGTTGGGGAATCCTGAGAAATTGGGCGACCTCTACTGGGGAGTGATAACTGGAAGTTTTGTTCCGCCAGGGATGTGAGAGAGCTTGATATCATTAAGCTGCACACTGTAGGGATTTTATAGTCTAAAGATATTATCCTATTTCTTAAAACCATTCGTGATTGTCTCTCTATTTTCTGTTCCTTTTTGTTCATTTGTAAACAGTAGTTACGTTCAAATGCATATGTTCAAAAATAAATCATTGGACTTTTTTGTAAACAAAACACAGAAATAAAGAAAAATAAATAGTTTTGCAATTTCAAAGGGGTATCTTTGTATTAACTTGAATAAGTCTTTTTTGTACAATGAGACAGAACATTCTAGTAAGAGAATGTCGTCGTAAAAAATGAAAATTTGATATAAAGAAAAGATAGCTATGTGTAATAATCCCATGGGGTTCCCATTCTGCTATAGCCTTCGTGTCTCTGAGCGTCTTGTCCACTTGCTGCCTTATCGTAAGTTGATTGGATTGATCAGAACCGATGAGTTTGTCAGTCGAAGCCAAAGGTTATCTGTAAGGTGATCCAACGTGACATAGTCATACGCTTTAATTTCCTAACTTTTTCCTGGACCTCCCTTTCGGGTTTTCAGTCCATCGGGATACCCTTTTTTGCCCAACTTTCCCTTTCGGGTTTTCAACTTGTCGGGTGTACATTTTTTTTTGTTTTATCCCTAATTTTTGCCCGAACCTTTTTTGGTTCGTCGGGATGCCCTTGTTTTGCCTAGGTGTGTAAACCTAGCGGGTCTCTTATACGTAGTATCTTTTGACTATGTCCGTGTTCACAGGGTGCGGCAGGTCGTCGCCATCCATAGTGGTTAAGATCATTGCTCCACCAGAGAATATGCTTTTGATCACAAAAGGTCCTTCATATGTAGGAGTCCATTTGCCCCTGGGATCACCCTGCGGAAGTATGATGCACTTGATTACCAGATCTCCGACTTGATACACTTGGCGTCTAACCTTTTTGTTGAAAGCCCTGATCATCCGTTTTTGAAACATTTGACCATGACAGACATCAGTAAGCATTTTCTCATCAATCAAGTTCAGTTGATCAAGACGATTTTGGATATAATCTTCTTCATTCAGCCCTGCATCCTTCATAATTCTCAGACAGGTGATCTGGACCTCAATAGGCAAGACAACCTCCATGCCGTATACCAGAGAAGGTGTTACCCCAGTTGATATGCACACTGTGGTGCGGTAATCATGGAGAGAGAATGGTAGCATCTCATTCCAATATTTGTATGTGACTGTCATTTTCTGTATAATCTTTTTTATGTTCTTATTTGCGGCTTCGACAACACTATTCATCTTTGGTCGGTAAGAGGAAGACTTGTGGTGCTGGATTTTGAATTGCACACACAGTGCAGTGATCATAGTGTTGTTGAGATTCGTACCATTTTCTGTGATGATCCTCTCCGAGACACCGTACCGACATATGAGATTCTGTTTGATGAACCGAGCTACAACATTCTTGGTAACGAAAGCGAAAGAAGCCGCCTCAACCCACTTTGTGAAGTAGTCAATGGCCACCAAGATGAAGCAGTGTCCATTAGAGGCTGTTGGCTTGATTTCCCCAATCATATTGATTCCCCACATAGAAAAGGGCCAAGGAGCCGTCAAGACATTCAAAGGAACCGGAGGCACGTGCACCTTGTCAGCATAGATCTGACACTTGTGGAAGGTTCGAGAGTGTTGATAGCAATCTTCTTCCATGGTAGACCAGTAATAACCTGCCCGTAGGATCTTCTTTGTCATCGTATGCCCACTGGAATGGGTTCCAAAAGTGCCTTCATGTAGATCAGCCATGATCTTCTCTGCCTCAACCTTGTCTACGCAATGAAGTAATACAGAGTCGTGGTTGTGTTTGTAGAGAATACCATTACTGATGAAGAACTTAGAAGAGAATATCCTTAAGAACTTCTTATCATTGACTGAAGCTCCTTCCGGATACTCTTGAGCCTCGAGATACCTCTTGACTTCGTGGAACCAAGGCCAGTCCACTACTTTTTCAGTATTAATCTCGTGACAGTGAGCTGGTTCATCCATTCATTCAATGGTGATCTGGGGAGCCTCGTTATCCGATTTGAGTTTAAACATGGATGACATTGTGGCTAGCGCATCCGCTAGTTAATTTTCTTCTCACGGGAAATGCTCGAAGGTAATCTTTTCAAAATATGGGATTAATGTCAACACGTGTTCTTTGTAGGGGATGAGGTTTGGGTGTTTCGTGTACCATTCTACTTTAATTTGACTGATGACCAAGGCTGAATCTCTGAATACACTTAAGGATTTGATCCCCAAATCTATGGCAGCTTTGAGGCCAAAAGTGCATGCTTCATATTCTGCCATGTTATTTGTACAATTAAAGTAGAGCCTTGCAGTAAAGGGAGTGTGACATCCTTCAGGGGATATGAGTACAACACCAATGCCATTTCCGAGTGTGTTGGACGCCCCATCAAAAACTAGGGTCCATCGGGATCCTTGTTCAGGTCCGTCATATGGTCTGAGTTCTTCACAGTTGTTTACCATCATGATGTCTTCATCTGGGAATTCAAACTTCATGGACTGGTAGTCATCCACAGCTTGATGAGCAAGGTTATCGGCTAGTACACTGCCCTTTATTGCTTTTTGGGTAGTATATTGAATGACATATTCCGTCAGGATCATTTGCCATCTTGCTATTCTCCCAGAGAGGACAGGTTTCTCGAATATGTATTTTATTGGATCCATCTTGGATATCAATAAGGTAGTATGGGTCAGCATATACTGTCTTAGCCGGCAAGCAGCCCATGCCAAAGCGCACCAAGTTTTCTCGAGCAGTGAATATCTTGTTTCACAATCGGTAAAATTTTTGCTCAGGTAGTAAATAGCATGCTCTTTTCGGCCAGACTCGTCATGCTGCCCTAGCACACACTCCATTGAATTTTCTAAAACAGTTAGATACATGATCAAAGGTCTCCCCTCGACTGGTGGCATCAAAATAAGAGGCTCTTGTAGGTACTCTTTGATCTTGTCGAAGGAAGTTTGGCATTCATCATTCCATTTAACCACTTGATCTTTCTTCAATAATTTGAAGATTGGTTCACAAGTAGCGGGCAAGTGAGAAATAAATCTGGCATTGTAGTTTAAACGTCCCAAGAATCCTCTGACTTCCTTCTCGGTACGAGGAGAAAGCATTTCTTGTATTTCTTTCACTTTGGAAGGATCCACTTTGATACCTTTACCGCTGACGACGAAGCCTAGGAGTTTACCAGACCTCACCCCAAATGTGCATTTATTCAGGTTCAACCTCAGCTTGTATTTCTTTAGTCTCTCAAACAGTTTCTGTAAATGGTCAATATATTCTTCTTCTGTTTGAGATCTGGCTATCATGTCATCCACATAGACCTCTATTTCGTGATGTATCATGTCGTGAAATAGAACTACCATGGCATGCTGATAGGTTGCCCCAGCGTTCTTCAACCCGAATGGCATAACCTTGTAACAGAATATGCCCCATTGTGTGATAAAGGTTGTTTTCTTCATGTCCTCAGGCGCCATTTTGATTTGATTGTAGCCTGAGAAACCATCCATAAATGAGAACACTTTATACTTTACGGTATTGTCGACCAGAGTATCAATGTGGGGATGTGGGAAATCATCCTTAGGGATTTACCTATTCAAATCTTTGTAGTTCACGCACATGCGTACTTTTCTGTCCTTTTTAGGCACAGGAACAACATTGGCGACCCATTGCGGATAGGAGGTGACAACCAAGAATCTAACATTGAATTTTTTCATGACTTCGGCCTTAATCTTCTCTGACATGTCTGGTCGCATGCGACAAAATTTCTGTTTTACTGGAGGACAGTCTTCTTTTGTTGGTAGACGATGTACCACAATATCAGCATCAAGTCCTGGCATGTCTTCGTATGACTAGACAAAGACCTCAACATAATCACGTAGCAACTGAATCAGGCGCTTCTTGACACTGGGTTCCAGATTGGCACCCACCTTGACTTCTTTCTTGTCCTATTCGATACCTAGGTTCATTGGGTCCACTGGTTCTTCGTGGGGCTATTTGGTCCTCTCTTCTCATTGTAGTAACCTGGAAAGTTCCCCTGGCACTTCACAATCTTCCTCACCTTCGTCTTTGGTTTGGTAGATTAGATTTTCAGAGTCACAGAAGGCCATAGCAGAATCGTTACCCATGGGATCTCGAATGGATGTAGATCTGCATTTTGAATGTGAGTGTGTGTAAGAGTATAGCTACCTTTGAAAGAAATAAAATGTAAAAAGAAAGAAAAAGATCACGAAGTTTGTATGCAAAAACGTCCATAATTCATTGATGACATATGAAAATGAGGGAACAACCCTTACAAATTAACTATTGTGCCTCGGGTAAGACACAAGGTTTTAAAAGTCTGAATTGTTTAATTATTATAGGCCCGACAAAATATTTAAAGAAAATTACTGTTGGATAAAAGTAATTGGGACAAAATCTTTAGCTTCCCAGTTGCTGAGTCCTCCATTGACAGTTGGGAAAATCCATTCCTTCAGATCATAGTTATCCTCACCATCCTCCACTGTGTTGATTCCGTGGTTGCTGATCTTCAAGGGTGTTCCCCTGGCACGAGCATGACGCAAAGATTTATGGGCTCCTGAAGTGAAACCCAAACCAGATTTGTCAGATTTGTATGAGATATCCGAGAGCTGGCCCCAAATAGTACACCCAACTTCTTCGATCACTGCCTTGGCATCTTTCAGAGAAGACATCTTTAGCGGAGGTCTTGTAATCTTCGGGATTTGGGAAACAACCTTAGTTACTGCTACAGTTTGCAGGACTTCCTCGAAGTGCTGAAATGGAGTTTCAATGAATTCACCATCCAATTCCCGTATCTGAAAGAGTTCAAGTGACTGACCATATATTCCTCTTCTCCATGGACAGTAATGATTTTCCCCTCGGTTGGATATTTCAGCATTTGATGTAATGTAGAGGTAACGGCACCAACGTTGTGAATCCATGGTCGGCCCAATAAGTAGAAGTAGGAAGGGAGAATTTCCATCACGTAAAAAGTTGAATCAAAGGTTTGGGTTCCAACTTTTATGGGGATGCCCACCTCCCCATGCACCATCCTTTTTGAACCGTCGAAGGCCCTTACCACTATGTTGCTTGGTTTTAAGGTCAAACCTTCACAGTCGAGTCTATTAAGAGCCTTCTTAGGCAGCACATTCAAAGACGAACCGGTATCAACTAAGACATGGGCCAAAGTTGTGCCCATGTATTCGACAGATACATACAATGCCTCATTGTGCTTCCTCCCACTAGGTGTCAGGTTGGCATAAAAAAAGCCTAAACCATTATCCACGGTCAAGCTGGATACACAGTCTTGGAACTGATCAGCAGAGGTTTCTTGTGGTACATGGGTAGTTTTAAGGAATTTCACCAAGGCCTTCGCATGAGCCTCGGAGCACAACAATAAAGCCAGCATGGAAATCTTTGACGGAGTATGCCCTAGCTGTTTGACTATGTTGTAGTTGCTTTTCTTTATTATTTTCAGAATCTCTTCCATCTCCTTTTGGGAGGCCTCAGGGATAGATACTTATTGCGCCTTCATCCGGACAGGCTCAACCAGAATTCCTTTTCCCCGAGTCTCAATTGACTTGGTGGCAGGAGTATCGGTAGGTGTCACTGTAGGAATTGTAGTAGTAGTAGTGTCAACAGGAACAGAAACATGGATGATCACAAGACTGGTAACAGTCTTCGGAGGAGCAATCTCTGGGGAGAATACTCTGCCACTTCGGGTTATCTTGCTGGTTCCCGCAATGTTACTGATGTTGGGGTCAGCCTTCTTAAAAATTGAGTCTTCAACAGCCGGCCAATCCTGCTTGACCCCGTGATAGTAGACGTCTCCCCCATAATTCCATGGGACAGTCTTATCTGATAAATACAGGATTGGTCCAGGCATAGTAATTATTAGTGGATCTACTTTAGGAACTGATGTAATCCTAATGGGTATTTTGGTTGAGACCCTGGAAGGATTGACAGAAATGGTTACTATTGAAAAATCTTTGTAAGAAATAGTTGGAACGGGAGTCTTTTCAAACAAAATCTCTTTGTCATCCATTAGGCGTTGAACACCTGCTTTCAATAAATGACAGCCAATTGGTAAGGAGGAACAACGGTGGAAGCTTTCGCCACAGCCTGGAAATAAACCAGTGTTCAACAGGTTCTTCTTGACGGTCAGGAGAGGAGTAACAAGTTCATCCATAACAGTAACAAACATATCATCTTCTACGACGTTAACACCACGGTCGTGCTTTGGCATATGGGCGGTAATAACATTTGGGATCTCAAGAGCATCAAACTCAATTTCTTTGGCTTCAAGAAGGTCTTGCACCTTGTTCTTCAAAGCCCAACAGTTGTTGGTATCATGGCCTGAGCTTTCTGAATGGTAAGCACAACGAGCATTAGGATGGTAATGAGGAGAGGTTATGTTAGGATTCTTCAGAGCTTCTTTCAAAGTTACCAGATTAGATCTCAACAAATGTGGCAGGACTTGAGATAGTGTCATATTAATTCGGGTAAATTGTCTTAATGGTCTTTCTGTTCTAGGCTGGTCGTTTCTTTGTTGAGTAGGTGCAGGTTTAAGGATCATGACAGCCCCTACCATTGGACGGTTTTCATTTCTTTCTTGATTTCTTTGAGGATACACAACACCAACTTCTTTCTTCCCGATAAATGGTTTTCTTATCGTAGAAGAGGATGCGTCTTTTTGAATCTTCCCACTCTTAATCCTAACTTCCACTCTTTCTCCGGTCAAGATTAATTCAGTGAAGCCTGTTGAGGAGCTTCCAATTAAATTATTAAAGAAAGGACCAGACAGGGTACCCAGAAACATGTCTACTAACTCTCTTTCAGAAAGGGGAGGGTGGACTCTTTCTACAAAGTCCCTCCATTTCTGAGCGTAGTCTTTGGAACCTTCACTTGACACCATAGCCATACTCTGGAGTTGAGTACGGGTAGGAGCAAGGTCCGCGTTGTATTGATATTGCTTATAGAAAGCAGTGGCAAGGTCTTCCCAATTGTGAATATTGGCCCTTTCTATTTGATAGAACCAATCAAGCTGAGTTCCGGATAGACTGTCTTGAAAGAAGTGTACCCACAAATCTCTGTCAGCAGTGTGAGGCTGTATCTTCCTCACATAGGATCAGAGATGCATCTTGGGACACGAAACTTCATCGTACTTAGCAAATATTGGTGCCTTGAATTTTGGTGGAATGACAATCCTAGACACCAAACCCAGCTCTTCGAAGTCCAGCCCAGGCACTTTCTGAATTTCCATTGCACTTAGTCGTTCGTTCAGATGTTTGTATTTGTCATCGGCCGGGGGATACTGCTCTTCAGAGTAGTCTTCTTCTTCCTCTTCAGATTCTAGATGGACAACTACTTCCTTGCCTTTCACTTCTTGATTATCCTTTTCACCATATGACGTGCAAAGTCTAGGGTCCGTTTGGCTTGTCCTTGGAACCTTCTTCCCATATTCAGAGCTCTGGTTACTTTCTTTGCTTTCTTGTTCTTTTCTTCAACCAGAAAAGTTTTCAGATCCTCTTGTCCTTTGGCTAGAGTCAAGAACATCTGTTGAAACTGAGCATTCCGCGCTTGGAAGTCTTTCACTGTTTGCTCGAGATCCATCTTACTGAAATAAACAGTAGAAAGATGAGGAGACTTGTTGTGAGAAAACCTGCTTATGTTATAATGAATGGTAAATGAATATGCAATGATTTCAAGGAAATTAGAGATTTAAATTTGCTTTAGACCAAAAAAGAACACACGTTATATTAATAAGTCAAACTTTGAGTACATCGTGCCTCTTTTGGGCTTACAAAGAAATACAAAAACTCTAAGATAAGAAAATTATACGCATCCTCTTTGGTGCGATGTAGGCATTCAAGTTCCGCTCCTTATGAAGTTTCTTAGTGAGTTCCAAAGCCTTCTTCTCGCTGGCGTAGAATTGGGCCTCGAAAGTATCTCGCTCCCCCTTAACCTGTATCCAATCCATTTGTAAGTCTTCAAGAGAAGTAGGCATATCAGGATGTAGGATAGTGTATGGAACATCTCCTTCCACAACAGGCTCTATGATAACCAGGAGAATTGAGGGGTAAGGCATTATAAGAATTTGAGCACGAGCTCGTACCCATTTGAGGTAAGGCTCAAGAGGGATGGAATTATTATGCCCCAATGTCTTGCTATCTACCTTGTTCAACATCCTCCAAGCTCAGACAAATCTATGGCGGTGACCTTGATCGTTGTTCTCATAGTCAAATATCAAACCTTGAATAAGCATCTCATGTGGGCCATCCCTTCGGGCGTAACCAAACTGTCTTAAGGCTAAGTAGGGGTTAGAGGTAATACCTCCTCTAATTCCAAGTAAAGGGACATTAGGGAATTCTCCATAACGGTCGACGATAGTAACATTCTCTATAGATCGGGAACACCAATGAATGTTTGAATGTTTGAGCATCATCAAGCTATGTGACCCCCTTGAACCTTGCTCGTTCTTCAATATAGATTGGGGAATATGCGAAATAAACCATCTTTCCAAAAGAGGAGTACAACACATAAGGATACCTCTTTTCCTCATAGTGCGAGTGTGAAAAGAATGTAGGACATCTCCTAGCAAAGTAGGCATCGGGTTACGAGACATGAATATTTTGAAGGTGTTCACATCTATGAGTTGGTCAGGATTTGGAAACAAAACCACCCCATAGATGAGGAGAGCCACAATTTCCTCAAAATCTTGCAAATCCAAAGAGTTCCAACAGTTTTGGGCTTTCTCAAACAAGAACTTTGCTAGGAAACCCTTGACACCACTCCTTGTTTCCCAATTAGTTGTGACATCAGATGATTGCAAGTGTAGATCTTGAGAAATATCTTCTGGCTTTGGATCTTTTTCTGTACCGTTGAAAGGTAGTTGATTGAGGATGGGAATCCTCAAGAGTTATGAGAATTCTTCCAAAGTTGTCACAAGTTGATAATCGGGAAATATGAAGCAATGGTGTAAAGGATCAAAGAAATGAAAGAGCGCCTTCATCATGTCTTCATCAGTGTTGGTGGTGACCAAGTTTAGTAGGCTACCATGTCTCTCGGTAAATGGAGAATTTTGAGGAATCCTTGATGCTAGCTCTCTAAGTTGAGGATGGATCCTTACAAGATTGACTTGAATGGTTTTTCTGCGGATAGAATCCATGTCCTACAAAACAGAACAAAGATAAATTCCAAGATCCTTGAAATGGTTAGTAAATATGAGTATGATGTTATGATGTTTATGATGTTATGTACAAGTTTATATATATACAAACAAAGCAAACAAGTCCTTAGGTTTAGGCTTGCATGGAGTCTTATAGGTAAGTACCCTCTTGAAGTTTAGCTGGCTCAAACCTGTCCTAGTCATAGTAACCGGGTTTTAAGGAGCTCAATATCACCGGTTTGTTTCTTTGGGCATTATTTCAGCGCAAGCCTCTTTAATGGCGACCAAAATATCCCAAAAAATCAAACCTCAATGAGTATAGTATCGAGTATCTACCAACTTCGGACTGCACCAAAGTCGGTCACCTCACTACGTCCTAATGGAAAAGTTGGTCAAGTAAAGGTTCTAAAAGTTCATTAGTGCTTCATGAAATCACTCAGCGGCCCGGTATTCTCCTTGACTACTCAAGGGCTACCGGTACCCACAAATATGTCGCACTAACATAGCTATTGCTTAGACCATGTCGGTATACCCCGTACAGTTTCCACAACGTATTTCTACTTACCTATAAGGTGTCCCAAATCCGGGTAGAGGATTCAAACCTAAACAAAGAACCATAATGTAAAGCATACAAGTCAAATAATGAAAGCAAGTAAATATGATCTAGCCCTAAGGTAACCCCACTTTTAAAATTCTCCCCAGCAGAGTCGCCAGTTCTGTGATACGGTGGGAGAACTGACTTGGGTGTTTTGTGTTTGGTCGCAAATGTTATGGTTAGCAAGAGTCGCCACCTACTTTTATTTTATCTAAAAGGAAAGGTGAAAAAGCACATGAAAGACCTTTGAGATTGTTTCTTGAGTTCGAGGGATAGATTATGAAAAAGGAAGGTGTTAGCACCCTTTTCATCCATAGTTACCTATGGTCTCTTAGTTGCTTTCTAGATCACTTGCTTTGTTTAAAAATGTGCTTTGTGGCGGTTTTTGAAAGTATTTTTGAAAAGGCGCCTTCGTTTAGGCAAACTTTGTAATGGTTCTCGTTTCGTAAGAACGTATACAAAGTGTTGGACTTTTGAAAATATTTCATGTTTTTGAAAGTGTTTGGTGTGTGTTTGCAAGGATGTTTGTTTTGAAAGTGAGCAAGCAACTAGGAACGTTCTACCTACTCAAAAGTCTTTCATGTTCGTTTCTCTCTTCCTTTTGATATTGCTATCTCACCATTGATTGGTAAGAAGCCTTATCTTTGGATGTAAAGGGACGGGCGTGGGTCATCGTATAGTCATGATAGCAATGTTGTGAGATATCTTAGCATTTCTCTTTGAGGGACTAATATCATTTGAAAGGCAACTTTTAAAGCGTCATCGAGGGACTATGATCTTGTATTTTTGATTGTTTTTGCTAAGACATCCCACATGCATAACATGACCATTTTTTAGGCAACAAGCGGAGTTAACCTTAAGGGTGAATGTGTGAATAGTGTGTTTGATTTGCATGCATTTAATCTTTGATTAGGGTTATCTACTTGTCTATTTTTTTATCTTCCCATACAAATCCTGATTACTAGCATTTATATGAAAGCGATAAATTGCGGAAAGTAAATTTACTACGCTATTACATCATTAGGGGGATGGGGTATACAAATTTACAAATGGGGAGATGAAAGCAAATAAACCTAATTTCCTATTACAAAGCTTTGACAATTACATAATTATAATGCAAAATAATAAAATTTACAAAGAAATATAAAGAGAAGAGAATTTTTTTTTAATGTTTTTTTATGAAAAAAGTTCTAATTGATTTGAAAATAAATTAATTAAAATCCTAATCTCTAAATCAATTTAATCAAAATAAACCAAATTGAAATAAAACCTAAGTCTAAATTTTAAATTAATTTTAAGAAAAGAAATTGATTTTAATAAGAAAATGTTTTTTGTCTTTTTTTTAGTTTAGAAAATAAAACAATAAAAAAAACAAAAGTGTATGTCTACATATTTAAATAAAATATTTTTTTTGAATTTTTTATATGAAAATAATAATAATAAAAGTATAAAGAAAAAATAAAAATAAAATTAAAAAAGGTTTTATGAGCTGACACATGAGCTTATGTATTGGCTCATGTATTGGCTCATCCAGATTTCGTATTGGCTCATGTGTCGGCTCATGTGTGTTCTTGCTCCTGGAAGTCAAAACAGCTCAGTATGAGTCGACGCATACTGGTTTCGTGTCTACTCATAACCATTTCGTACCGATGCATACATGTTTCGTGTCGACTCATAACCTATTTTGAACATAGTATGTGTCGACTCATAGCATTTCGTATCGACGCATAACTGCTGTTTTTTGTTTTTATCACTGTTTTGTTACATGTAAAAGTTAATTCTCAACACATGGTTAGTGAAAATTAAAAGCAAGCATATGGTTATCTTCAAGGCAATGATATCTACATTTTATCTTCACAAATGAACCGTTAATGATGCTTGTATGAAGAGTTCAAAGTCAAGAAAACTTACCTTGAAACTGAAATTTGTGCTTTGAGTTTGAGCTGCTGTATGGGCTGTTGTTGAACTTGGGAAGTGATGATAGTGATATTACATAATTTTTTCTTGTGTTCGAACAACTTCTATATGATGTATGTGGAGTGTTTGGATGGTTTATTTGGACAAAACTTACAAGGAATGAGAGGTTCAAGGATTTGGACTTCAAAGCTCAACAATGGGGGTTTTATGGACAATTCTTTTTTTTAGAGTGCAGGGATTTTTTAGGGCTTCTACACAAGAGAACTTCTTACTTTTCTCTCTATTTTTTCTAACCTCTTTCTCTTGCAATTGGCCTCTCTATTTATAGAGAAGGTTTGAGACATGAAAAACTCAGACTTTTGAAAATCACATGTTTTGCATTTTTCAAATTCATAAAGACAAGTTGCTTCATGATGAAGAAAGGAGTGAATTAAGGAACTTAGCCATTCTTTACAGGTATTGTGGATTGCTTCTGATGTTGAGAGATTTTTCTGTGATCTTTGGAATAAATTTCAACCTTTGAAAGAAGAGAGTGGTTGAAAAAGTGAAGCTTTATGCAACTGGAAATGTTGTTTTTGCATTTCTAACCATAAGTGGTATCAAGACTTAGATAAAGCTTCAAATGCGTGTGTAATACACTTAGAGTTTGTGTAATTGCTTAATTATGCATAGATTTGGAGAGAACATAGCCTGAAAAGAGATATCTTGTAGCTTTGGTTGGAATTTTAGTTAAGTGTTCATCACAAATTCTGCTTTGTAATTCAAGAATGAAACCCTAACTTCATCTCTTCGATCCTCTCAGCTTAAGAATGATCTCAATGACTTCTTAGACTTTTTGGAAAGATTGGAACCTCCCATACAACTTTAATGTTTTCCACTTTTGTTAAATAAAGTTGGAACATGATGAAAATTGGCCAAGAAGTTGGGACAAAAACCTGACTAAAAATTGCTGAAAATTTCACTAAGTGCTTTAGATTCATGACCAAGACTTCATGGATTAATAACTTGAGATCTAAGAATTTCTAGGAGAAGTTGTGTAAAGCAATGTGTTATATATCATGGAGATCTACAACTTTCATGTTGAAATTTTCTTTTGAATCATCTCACATCATGGTGAAAAATTGGCTCAAAGTTATGAAAAAAACATGAAGTTTTCAACACTTGGAAAAATTTCTAACTTTGAAAACTTTGACTTTTCAAAATGAAATCTTGACTTTTTGATTTCTTGATGAACAAGTTTCATATTTTGACATGTTTTGGTGAATTGTGATTTTTGACACTTGATTTTGACCAAAAAGTCAAAGTTTGGCTTTTCTGCACACAATTGACTTTTCCCCCAATACAGCTGATTTTTAGGTCAACTGCTCAATTGACTGAGCAACAATGTGATCAAATACTTGAAACTTGACATGAGTAATCTTCGGGGTCCATAATGATCCATGCAAGTCATATGAGGCATTGAAAGTTCAATTATCCTTGTGCAATCTCAAATCCTAATTTGAGTCATTAGTGTTTAAGGAGGTGTCTTGAGTTGATCAACCCTAGTGTATTCTTGGACCAAGAGATCTTTGTGAGAAAATATTTGATAAGTGAGAGGGAAAATTTTGGGGTACAATAATTACAAATCTTTTTTAAAGTGTACTTGTGAGCAATATATTTTGACTTAATTATAACAAATATTGGCACCTACCAACTGACTAAATTAACGAGGTAATTTTTTTCTTTTAAATAATGGTTTCTATTCCTTCAATTATAGTTTAGTTCTTTTTATAAGAATAGGGATAATATTGAAATATAGTTTCTTTTAAACGATCTTTTTTTATTTTACACATGAGTATTATGAATCAAATCTTCGACCACTTATTTATAAGATATTCAAACTACCTACCACTCGTGTAAGGTTAACATGAGTAGTAGTTATAGTTTTATGGGTGATTGATTATGTTAACTTATGTAAATTAAATATGTTATTAGTTCTCATTGTTTTTTGGTTGGGTTTCAATCAAGGATAGATTCCCTTCAATTATCTCAGATGTCCAATCTTCCATGGGAAGCCAAAGACTGAGAATTTCCATAATATAGCTCATAGAGTCAGATTGAAGCTAACAACTTGGAAGGGTGCTCTATTATAAATAATAGGAAAAACACTCGGTTAATCAAGTCGGTTACCCAAGGTATGCTAGTTTGTTATTATTGTATTTACATGTGGAAAGAGAGGATGCTTGCTCAAATGGATATTTTATTTAGAAACTGCTCTGGACTGGGCCGACACTTGTCCCATCGTTGGGGAGGCCCAATCCAGCACCTTTACCAAAGGTCCAAAAGCATGCAGTCTAATCTAAGAACCGTTGGGCATTTCCTAATGTGTCCCTTAGGAGGACGTATCCCACATGTCCATATCATCGTCATCCTGCCCTCTGAAAATAACGGGTCCAAATCTTGCTTTCTCGAGGTAGTTAACCAAGGATGAGGCCACATAAACCCTAACAGTCTTTTTTGTTGGGCCTCATCATGGTCCATCATTGGAGACATTGGCCCAACATTGAGGGATATAAATACCCTCTCACTTGAGAGGGTGAAGCATTCATTTTCCACTCACTCATATTCTCATACTTGATAGCACTTGCTCTTAACCTCACTCTGGCATCAGAGTGTTTTATAGGTACCCCCCCCCCCCCCCCCACTTCACATTCAATTGTTGCTCGACTCAAAGTTTGAAGGCTTTGACAATTCCTCCTGGCCAGGTACGATCATAAAATTTATTTGGAACGGGAATGTAACTACTCAGAAAATTTTTACGGTTGCTTGGAAAAATATATGCAAACCTTTAAATTAAGGAGGATTTGGTGTGGTTTCATCAAACACTACTATAAAAAAAACCTTTCGTAACACGTTATTACGATGGCCTTCATGTTAACTATGACAATGTATTGATTATGTGTGCCTATATTTTTTAATTATTTATTAGAATATATTTAATTTTGATCCTATAACACAACCAAAGTGGTATATTGAAGTTTACTTGCTTTGATTCTCTACACAAACCGTTTTCTTCTTTTCGTCACCAAAAGGAGATGTCAGATATATATTATAAATATGTATTAAAATAAAATTATTTACCACCACAATTAGTTATTTAAACTGTTGTAAATATGTCTTATTTATTATCACGTTTTTTGTTAACAGACGTACACACACACATATGAACACACGCGCGCGCACACACACACACACACACACACACACACACACACACACACACACACACACACACACACACACACACACACACACACACACACACACACACACACACACACACACACACACACACACACACACACACACACACACACACACACACACACACACACATATATATATATATATATATATATATATATATATATATATATATATATATATATATATATATATATATATATATATATATATATAAGCTTCAGTACGAAGTAGTCATCATTCTCAAAATAAAACCCTAACATTTCTCTCTTCATATGCAGGGAACTCGTCCTACTATGCTTATTCAAAATTAAAGGTAATCAAGTTCAAAATAATTGAACACAAAGCTTTATCTTTATTCTTCTTCTTCATAGATTTCTTCCATTTTTCTCAAAACAAAACCCTAAAATCTGTCTCTTCCATGCAGCGAACTCATCTCATAAGCTTCTTAAAACTTATAGGTAATCAAATTCTCCCATTGTCCATAGTTCTTGTTAGAAACGGTTTCTCATTTTTTTCATTTGGTGAATGCTCCATGTAATGTTGTTAATGTCATGGTGTTTATGTTTTTTTGACTTATAGGGAAAGTGAATGAAGAAAACCACCTTAACAAAGCACATACTTTGGTTATGGTTTACATATGGTTTGTGTTGCTATGGAAAAACAATACAAGAAGTATGAAGCTATTGTGTAAACTTCATCCATCTTGTATTATTTTTCATAGAAATATAAATTTGATGATCTTCGTCATTAATTCCACGATTCTTTTCAATAAAAGGTACGTTCAATATTTTTTATATATTATATCTTGTGTTATTGGATGATGTTGTATGTTGTTAGTATTTTGCTGATAAAATGTATGTTTTATATGTTGTTGTGTTGTTGATAAATTTTGTTGATTAATGTTCTCAGAACAAGAAACAAAACATTTCTAAGTCGAAATAAAGAGGCTTCTTGTGACTTAGTAATGTTTTTTCTTTAAATTCTTATGCAGGATGACAGAAGATGAAGTTAAGTTTATTATATTGTATGTAGATTGTTTCACTAATCCTTCATTGAAAATACAATCATTTAAATTGATTTAGAAACTTATAATCTTAAAATTAAGTTGTATTTGAAAACCAACTTATATCAATCAATGTTTTTCAAATTGCATTCATCTCATAATTCATCTCACACTCTTTAACATATAGAATATGGTTTAATGACCTAAATCCTTCATGGCATTGATATCTTCTCTTATAGTTTGTTTTAAATAACATCAATTTATTGACCAAGTCTACCTCATCATCGTCACTTATCATCATAATTATTATGATGATAAGGCATTGTCACCATCATCATGATAATGATGATGATGAGGCAAACTTGGCTAACAAATTGATGCTATTCAAAATAAACTAGAAGAAAAGGAACCGATGCCATGAAAGAATTTGGCCATTGAACCATATTCTAAATGTTAAAGATCCAGCTATAAGTCGTGACATGCATGCAATTTGAAAAATAGTTTATTTTTCAAGAATAGTTTAATTTTCATATTATATACTTCTTCATCAATTTGAATGGTTGTGTTTCTTTAGTGAGGTGTATGGAAAACGAGAAATATATATATATATTATATAATAAACTTTAGGTACTTTCCAAAATGGTTATCTATTGTAACCATGATGAAATGTTATTTACATTCCAAATAAATTTTTTTTGTTAGGTTTCGAACTCATTACCTAAATATATATCATAATAGTTGATAAGAGTAATCGTTGTGATAGGTAGCATGTTTCATTTCTTATTATCACTGTCCCACGACCATGGTGGAAAGTACTAAACATACAACCACACCTTACCTCACAACCGTTGATTAGACGTTGTGGTATCCTTTTTCCAGTCATTGTGGTATGGTAGTTTCGTAATAGTGAAAGCAGTTTAATGAAGCTCTTATTCTACAACTTAGATGGAGATTTCTCATATCTATGAATGATTGGGTCAAAGTATGTAAATTCAGGTATCTTTGTAACAACTTTCCTCAAAGTTACTATTTAAAATCCTCCATTTGGCCAAGTATCAAGCCACACTATAAAACACTCGTAAAGAATATAAGATGGATCATCGAGACAGGAAATATGATTAACTATTGGATAAATGATTGTTTGGGAAAACATGTGCTTGAGCTCATCGATATTGCTCCACGGGCTTGAAAGAGGCTTTTAATAAAAGTGTTAGACCTTAGCACTAATTGATCATGGAATATTCCTAATCTAATATTAGAGAAATTCCAAAATCTTATTACCAGAATTTATGGTATTCAGTTGCGTCAAGGGGATTTGTAATATAGACTAGTCTGGATCCATTCTACCAGTGGACAATTAATCGCTAAGGAGGATATCATATTTATTATTGAGGATCAATGAAGTTTATATTAGGTTCTTCTAATATGGTAAACTTGCATCCCCTTTTCTTCTTCTTCTTCTTCTTCTTCTTCTTCTTTCATTGTTTGGAGGTTAATCATGGGGAAAATACCATGTGATAAAAACTTTATGAAAAGGGGATGCCTGATTGCATCAATGTGTAGCATTTGTAAATGTCTAAGGGGATCTACCTTTCACTTATTCTTGTTGAAACATGTACAAGAAAAGTTGGTGAGTTAATGGTGAAAAGTGGTTAATTGGAGAAGATGAAGTTAGAGAGAATTTGGAGATTATGAGATAGAAAGAGTAATTGAGGAGAAAAGTTTTATTATGGCATTAAATGGTAAAAACAAACATTACATGAGAGTTTATATAAGATTCCACAAAAATACAATTTGGGACCAAACAGGCCCAAGAAAACACCAAAAACACAAAATATCACGTTGGAAATCGATTTTCCAAAACAAGGGAATCAATTTCCTGAACTAAAAAAGAAAATCCCAGAAAAACCTAGTTGTGGAAATCAATTACCCACTTTGTGGAAATCAATTTCCTCTTTGAGAATTCTAGATTTCATATTTCCAAAATTTCTTTTCAAATAAGTTGTTTTCAACGAAACGATTCCTGAAGCTTTCACAATGCATTTGAATTATTTTAAACTTCCAATAAACCACCTTAATTGAAATGCTCCAAGTTTTTAATACCTAAAATCACCACAAGATTCTTGAACACCACATTTGTTACACCTTTCATTAACAAATCCATAAGTTATTCTTCGCTTCAACAATATCCTAACCTCAGTTGCTCTGCACACACCAGTTCCCTCAAGTAATGAAATATCATTTCAAATTGTTTTCTCCTCCTATGTGATATGGAATTCCTCTCAAGATTAATGGCTTAAACATTTTCAACAAAAAGTGTGACAGGTTCTTCAACCTTGTTTCCCAACTCTTCCAGCAAATTCACATGCCACACAACCTGAAACACACACATCATCGCAGTGATATACTCGACCTTACAAGAAGAGAGTGCCTCCACAGCTTCCTTTTTAGAGCACCAAGATATTGGAGCTCCGCCAAACATAAAGACATAACCATCCATAGACTTTCGATCATCCTTATATCCACACCAATTGGAATTCGTATAATCGAGTCACTCGCATTTTCTGCCCGTGTCAGCTGCAGGAAAGGGTATTCCACAACCAAGAGTTCTTTTGATGTATCTTAGGACCCTCTTAACTACTTCCAAGTGAGATACCTTTGGTCTTTCCATGAGTTTACTTGCAATACTGACACTAAATTTCAAATTTGGATGCATATTGCACAAGTAAAGTAACGATCCAATCAACCTCATATACTACGTTGGATCCATATTTTTATCATCATCACTTTTGGATAGTCGCAACCTTGATTCAACAAGTGTATTGGAAACTTTACAATGCTCCATATCTGACCTTTTCAAAATCTCAAGAGCATACTTTATTTGATGCATGAGTAGTCCCAATTTTGACTTGTGGAACTCTATGCCAAGAAAGTAAGTCATGATTCCAAGGTCACTCATTCCAAATTATTTCATAAGCTCAATCTTGAACTTAGAAATATCCACATTATTTCTACCCGAGATCAATAAATTATCCACATATAAGCAATGTATGATCACATATTTGCTTGCATCCGTCTTCACATGGACACCATGTTCAAAAACACATTACTTGAAGCCAAATTCAACTAGAAAAGCATCAATCCGTTTGTTCCAAGCTCTATGAGCTTGTTTCAAACCATAAAGCGCTTTCTTTAATTTGTAGACTCTCCCCTCTTGATTTGTCACAACAAAATCAAGGGGCTACTCTACATATATAGACTTCCTCCTCAAGTGGACCATTCAAAAATGCGAATTTCACATCCATTTGATAAATTGACCAATTATTGCTATTCATAATACCAACAACCAGCCATATGGTTTTTAATCTAGCCATAGGTGAAAACACCTCATCATAGTCCATACATTCTCTTTGCAAAAATCCCTTCGCAACTAGTCGAGCCTTATGCTTGATAATTCCGCCTTTTGGATTTATGTTTACTTTATAGACCCATCTCACTCTGATTTGCTTTTTCTGTCTCGGTAGATCTACCAACTCCCAAGTACTTTTTTTCTCAATCGATTCTAGATCCTCTTTCATCGCACACACCCACTTTGGATTACTTAATGCCTCCTCCATGTTCACGAGCTCGAATTCGACCATAGGCGCATCATGAATAAGATCACCATCATTGTTGATCTCATTTTCATGGAATAATTCACAACCTCATAGCATTCGAGGTAGACCTCTGCGCCTTATTGGTCATCTATTGGATTCACCATTTTCGATCTTAACCGGCTATTGCATAGAATCTACAGAATCTATAATTTCTACATTTTCTTCAGGAAATCAATTTCCATAATTGGGTGAATCAATTTCTGCTTCTGAAAATCCAGTTCCAGCAGCTTCTGTATGCAAAAACTGCAAAGGAAATCAATTTCCCTCATCTAGGAAATCGATTTTCGCAACTGATATGCCCTTTTTTATGTTTTCAAATTTCCTTACCTTATCCACATTCACTACCATGTCTCGAGTTATTACAATCTTCTTGATTTTCACATCAAACAACTTGTAATCTCCAGTAGGATGATAACCAACAAGTAACATCATCTCTCCTTTGTCATTCAACTTCTTTCGAAGTTGACCAGGATCATGTTGAAATTCTACCGAACCAAAAAATTTCAAATGACTCAAAGTTGGTTTAAGTCCAGACCGTACCTCTTATGGAGTCACCTTGTCCAACTTATTTGTAGGGCACCTATTCAACAAATAGCCAACTGTAGAAACGACTTCTCCCCATAGTTCCTTCGACAAGCTTTTTCCCTTCAATATGCTATGAACCATATTCATTATCGAACCATTTTTCCTCTCGGCAATACCATTTTTTGAGGCATATAAGGTGAAGAACCTCACGCATTATACCCTCATCATCAAAATAATTCTCAAACATATTCGAGGTATAATCACCTCCACCATCCATTTTGAGAATTTTGATTTTGTGATCACTTTGCAGCTCAACCATGGACTTGAATCTTTTAAACACATCAAATACCCCATCCTTACTTTTTATTAGGTATATCCATAGCTTCCTACTAAAATCATTGATAAATGTGACAAAATATATATTTCCACCATACGAGTCGACTTGCATTGGATCACACACGTAGAAGTACACCACCTCATGGTGATGTTTGGTCCTATGAGCTGCATCTTTGTTGAAATTATTCTTGTGTTTCTTCCCTTGAACACACTCTTCACAAATCTCACCTGGAACATTGATCTTAGAAAGCCCGGTCACCATACCATTCCTTTGTAACACGTCGAGGTCTCGAAAATTAAGATGCCCAAGACGATAATGCCACAACCATTCATCACGACTTGCTGCTATAGTAAGAAACCTATGTTCCATCACTTTCAACTCTATCTTGAAAGTCTGTTTGGCATCCATGGGTGCTCTAAGGACTAAAACTCTATTTCGGTCCAAAATGCACAAAATCTTGTTTTCCATTCGAATTGTGTAATTCTTCTCAAGCAATTGGTTAATACTAAAGAGATTGCATTTAATTATAGGAATGTATAACACATATTTGATCAAAGAATTAATCTCATCCCTCTTCATGATCAAAACATCACTGACACCATCGGTCGCTAAAGTGGTTTCATCCGCGAATTTTACTTTATTCTTTGTGGCTTGATTGATTTTAGCAAACCAATCCTTTTTACCCGTCACATGCATTGAAAAACCAGAATCCAAGTACCACTCATCACTGTATTGTACTCCATCTCAAACAATTACCATTACATTTTGCTCCAAACGCGTTGCTGCAACATTTTTCACGCTCCAGACGATGTTGCCCTGCCTTTGACAACTACTGCTGCTGCTACCAGCAGCTTTTCCTTGCCATAATTATCCTGTGTAATCATGACCAGAAGTGTGTTATCATCATCTACCTATTTTCAAGCAACCTTAGCCTCGTCACTTTGAGTTTATCTCAATTTTGCATTACATTCCTTTGCAAAATGACCAAACTTATGACAATTGTAACAATTCACTCCACTCTTGTCAAACTTTTAGTGTAGTTACCTTGACCACTACCTTTGGAGCTACTTTTACCTATTTGCAACATCGAATCCTTTGAATTTTGTGAATCTTTTCCATCAAAATTCTGGAAATTTGTCTTCCCTTTTGAAGACCATTTTCCTTTCGATTGCTTACTCTTCTCATTAAGCCGTGCTTGCAACATAATCTCTTCTTTGAATTTTTCATTTCATCTTTCATCCATCCTTTATTCATGAGCTTATAGTGAGTGTGAAGATCCTCCTTGCTCAATGTTGGAAGATCCTTCTATTGCAACCACAATGTTCTCGAATCTTGACGTTAAAGAACGTAACATCTTTGCAACAATATTCTGCTCTGACACGGTTTCACCGCAAGATTTCATTTGGCTCACCAAACGCGTTATACATGTAACATAATCATTGATCGACTCCTTATCTTCAATTTTCACCAACTCGAACTGCCTCTTGGGAGTTTGTAACCTCACAACCTTTGATTTATATGACCATCTCATACGCTTGCTTCGCTGATCTGCAATCACTAACCCTTTCGAAGTTGTCATTGTCGATGTAAGAATGTATCAAGAAGAGTGCCTTGTAATATTTCTTCTTATCTTCCTTGTATGCATCTTGTTAAGAAGTTGTAGCTTCTTCCCCAAGTGGTGTAACACCATCGTTAACCACTTCAAGAACGTCTTGATACTCAAACAAAACTTTCATTTATTTGCACCATTTGTCATAGTTCTTGGAGTCAAGGATTGGAAGATTGATAGGGATTTAATCATTGGAAAATGTAGACATGTTTGCAGCAGATTAATGGATCAGAATCTAGGTTCTTGATGCCAAATGTTAGAACATGCACAAGAAAAGTTGGTGAATTAATGGTGAAAAGTAGTTAATTGTAGAAGATGAAGTTAGAGAAAATTTGGAGATTATGAGAGAGAGAGAGAGAGTAATTGAGGAGAAAAGTTTTATGACGACATTAATTGTTAAAAGCAGACATTACATGAGGGTTTATATAGGATAGCACAAAAATACAATTTGGGACCAAACATGCCCAAGAAAATAACAAAAACTAAAAATATCGTATTGGAAATCGATTTTCCAAAACAAGGGAATCGATTTCCTGAACTAAAAAAGAAAATCCCAGAAAAACGCAGTTTAGAAATCGATTACCACTTTGTGGAAATTGACTTCCTCTTCGAAATTTCTAGAAGTGCTTCTCAAATAAGTTGTTTTCAACGAAACGATTCATGAAGCTTCCATAGTACATTTGAATTATTTTAAACTTCCAATATTTCTTTAAATGTAATTTTGAGATTCAGATTTGGAAAGAAGTTGTCAAATATTTCTAAATTATAAGATTTTCCAATAATATGGAGGACTTGTTCAGAATGGTGAACCATGGATGACATCCAAAACTTAAAGATACGATCTTGGCAGCTATGATTCATATAATACATTGGATATGGATAGCGAAAAATGAACCTTTCTTTATGGATGTTAGCTCTTCTGAATATATGGTGGTGAGTAATATTATGGCCCTTACTAAGATCAACTTTGACGCTTCAACAGGTTGAATTGCATATTGTAGTGTTGATCACAGAATTATGGAAAACATTTTAATTGCCTGATGGTATAGGAAGGCTCTAAGGATCATTTCGGTGTATTGGAAGAAACCTATGGTGGGTTAGATGAAAGTAAACACTGACAAATCACATACGGATACTAGATTAGTAGGAGGAGTAATCTTTAGAGATCATCATGGTTGTTTTGAGCTAGTTTCTCAATTAATCTAGGGGATTTGGAAGTCTTGAGGTTGAAAATTACATTAATTATTGTTGGGGGGAGATACTAGGAGCATTGATGCATAATGTAGGACTAGGCACCTTTGTGAGATATGCACCACTTATCCACCTAAAACCTTAAGGTGATAGGTGAGTGAGTTCTCCCACTTATATATGCTTAAATCTCCACATTCCTATCCAACGTGGGACTATTTCCCCACTTACTCACACTTTCTATATTATTCCAACACTCCCCCTCAAGTGTGAGTCCACAATGCTCCCTCACTTATACCTCCATTGATATCTTGCAACAGAACACCACTTCCTGGGCGTATTTTGATACAAGTCTCTTTCGGTCCCTTTCTCGAACCTGGCTCTGATACCATTTGTTGGGGGGAGATACTAGGAGCATTGATACATAGTGTATGACTAGACACTTTTGTGACAGACACACCACTTATCTAGTAGTGGAGACTCTTTAGGTGGATAAGTGGTGTGTCTCTCACAAATGTGCTTATTCCTACACTATGTATCAATGCTCCTAGTATCTCTCCCCCCCCCCCAACATGGTATCAGAGCCTTTTCGAGAAATGGACCGAAAGAGACTTGTATCAAAATTCACCCAGGAAGTGGTGTTCCGTTGCAAGATGTCAATGGTCATTTTATTGAGTAATTCAAATTTTTTGTTCTCAAATTCACCACCATGGTCACTTCTGACTTTAACAATTCTAAGATCTTTTTCATTTTGGACTTGGTTACAGAAAGCAAAGAACACAAAATGTGACTCATCCTTGTGTATTAAGAACTTTACCCATGTCCATCTGCTATAGTCATCTACGATCACTAATACATACTTCTTGCCACTAATGGATGCAGTTTTCACTGGTCCAAATAGATCTATATGCATAAATTCTAATGGTCCAGAGGTAGAAACAACATTTTCTGTTTTGAAAGAAGGTTTTGCAAACTTGCCTTTTTGACATGCTTCACACAGAGCATCTGAGCTGAACTTCAGGTTAGAAAGTCCTCTGACCAGATTGAGTTTGTTAATCTGAGATATCCTTCTCATACTAACATGCCCCAATCTTTTGTGCCAGACCCATTGCTCATCGTTAACAGACAATAGGCATTTTACATTCTGACTTTTTAGTTCAGAAAGTTTTTTTTGTAAATGTTGTTATTTCTCTTTCCATTAAAGATGACATATCCATGTTTCTGACTAACTGCTTTACAGGACTTTTAATTGAAAATTATATCATAACCGTTATCACTTAATTGACTTATAGATAATAGGTTATGCAATATTCCATCTACTAACATAACATTAGTTATAGAAGGAAGTGTACCTTTACCAATAGTTCCATAGCCAATAATATTTCCTTTCTGATTGCCTCTGAAACCTACGTAGCCTCCATATTTAAGCTATATGCTTTGGAACATATGCTTTCTTCCCGTCACGTTTCGTGAGCATCCAGAGTCCAGGTACCAAGATTGGTGTTTCAACATTGTTGTTAAAGACATCTGCAACATAGGAAATTTTGTCCTTATGTACCCATATCTTTTTGGGTCCTTGTTTGTTAAAGTTACCAAAATTCTGTTTGAATTTTGGTTTAGCAGAAAAATCATCACTAGTATACTTTATGTCATGTGTGTGCCCATAGGTGAAGTGAGAATAAAGAGGTGTGTGTTTTATGACCATATCCTTAACTTTCTTAGGTTGAGATACTTTACCCTTGTATCCTATTCCTTTTCTACCATTTCTTCTAACTCCATAGATCATTGAAGCCATCTTGCTTCTATCTATGTTTTTAGCAAGAAACCTTTGAAAGCTATAATCATATTCCTTTATGATCTTATCAGAGTTACTAGGAACTTCTGAGATAGTTTCTTTCAGAGCCTTTTGTAATTTATTTTCTAGTTTAGAAATTGTTTCTTTAAGCTCAGAGTTTTCCGATCTCAGTTTCTTAGTTTCTTCAGAGTCAGAAACTAGATCCTTTTCAGGTTCTTGTTTATGACTCGAAGTGACTGATATCTTTCAAGAATTTCTGACAGACTTTCTTCTAATTGAGATCTAGAAAAGTTATAGAATACCTCTTCTGCCTCTGAGTCTGATTCTGATCCAGATGATCCAGTGTCATTTGATACATTGGCCATTAGGGCTATGTTGGCTCTTTCATCTTCTGATTCTGTTTCAGCTTCAGAAGAATCTGAGTCATCCCATGTTGCCATGATGATTTTCTTCTTTTCCTTAAAGAACTTCTTTTTAGGTTTCTCTTTTTGAATATTTGGACATTCGCTCTTGTAGTGCCCTTGTTCATTGCATTCGTAGCATACTATGTCTCTATTACTTGATTTTCTATATCTAGAAGATGGTTCATAATGATTTCCCGTTCTTATGGAAGTTCTGAACTTCCTTTGTCTGTGCTTCCACAGATGATTGACTCTTCTGGAGAGAAGAGATAGTTCGTCTTCTTTTGATGAGGATCCACCAGAGTTTTCTTCTTTTGCCTACAAAACTTTCAGTTCATATTTTTTGTTAGATTTAAGAGCTAAAGATTTAACTTGCTTCTAGGGCTCATCTTCTTCTAACTCTATCTCATGACTTCTCAGGGAGCTGACAAGTTCTTCTACAAAGAATTTTTTTAGATCATTGGCCAGTTTAAGAGTTGTGACCATGGGTCTCCATTCCTTGGGTAAACTTCTGATGATTTTCTTTACATGACCTGCAGTTGAGTACCCTTTATCCAGAACTTTTAGCCCAACAACCAAAATTTGAAATCTTGAGAACATTGTTTCAATGGTTTCATCTTCTTCCATTTTGAAGGCTTCATACTTTTGAATGAGAGTAAGAGCTTTGGTTTATTTGACTTGCGTGTTGCCTTCATGCGTCATTCTCAAGGAGTCAAACATGTGTTTTGCTGATTCTCCGTTTGTGATATTTTGGCCTTGTGATGATTTCTAAATTCCCTATTTTGATGATCTGTCATTCTTTTTCTGTCAATCTTATGACCGCTTTCATCAACTGGATGAATGTACCCATCAGTCACCATATCCCAGAGATCAGCGTCATGAGTTAGAAAGAAACTTTTGATTATGTCTTTCCAGTAATCGAAGTTTTCATCATCAAAGATCGAAGGTGTGCTGTTGATTCTGTCTTTCTCATCATGATAATTATTGTTGATATTCTGACTTGGTCCCACCATAGTGTTTTTCTTGCTTGGATCTTTTTTTGACACGGTTAAGTGTTTGTACTCAGAACCAGGCACTCTGATACCAATTGAAGAATGCAAAAACACAAGAAGGGGGGTTTGAATTGGGGTTTTTAAAACTTAAAGTAAAAGACACGTTGGTTATTCTGGTTTGTTTGAACTCAAACTACTCCAGTTCACTCGCCAAGGTGATTTCGCCTCTCTCAACAAGGTCTTAATCCATTAATCAAACTTGATTACATAGATACAATGACAACCGTCAACGTCTTCTTGAGTTTAAACTACAACCTGATTTTCTCAAGGTATTACACAATACAATATTTGAAAGGTTGTACAATATGTGTTTTCTAATAAAGCATTATCACACAAGTGATGTTTTACACAAATGAATTTTTGTAAGATGAAGGTGATGAAAATATTTTGTTTGTTGTGCGCAGAAAAATCGTAATCGATTTCTCCTTCAAGTCTTGTATATATAGGCAACACATGTGAGGAGCTTTTGGAATGTTGATAAATAGTAATTAAAGAAATTTCCAAACATAGAGATTCTTTCCCTCTTTCACCCATTACTTTTGAATAACCATAAATGAAATGTAACGCTTCAGAACATGCTTGCTTCAAAACGCTTCAGAAGATGTATTTTACCGTTGGGACTCCTTTACTTCTTTCCAGAACTATATGAATCAGAATAATGGAGTTCTTGTTTGCAACATTTAGTGCACTCAGAAGTTGTAGCTTAAGAACTTTTCTATATAAGTGCGTTATGCAGATTGCTTTCTATATAAGGTGTGTAGAATTAGAGTTTAAAAAACAATCTAACTCATCTTATATGCTTCTTCCATCAGAACTTCTCTGCAAAACAAAATACTTATTTAGGGAGCATAATTGTTATTTGAGTGTTTGTTATCATCAAAACTCTTACAAGGGTTGTAGAATTAAACTATGTTCTAACATTTGTGACGACTACTACTTCAACAGGTTATGAAGGAATCTTTGATTACTACTACTTCAAAATTTTATAAAGGAATTTGTGACGACTACTACTTCAATAGGTTATGAAGGAATTTACGATGACTACTACTTCAACAAGTTATGAAGGAATCTGTGACGACTACTACTTCAACAGTTTATGAAAGAATCTGTAATGACTACTACTTCAACATGTTATGAAGGAATCTTTGACGACTACTACTTCAATAGGTATGTTCTTCAGAATGATTCCCTGGGGAAAGTCTTCAATGGAATACTTGTCAATTTTTAGTCTCCGTAGAGAATTGTCTGATTATGTAGATAGCTGATGACATTCATCTGTTAATTGATTTTTCCTGCAAAGGTAAAGAATTAGATGTTATGCAATGTCATGATTCATGTATTGCATAATGATGTTCTCAAAGTAATTGAGATCGTGTTATATGCGTTTTATATGGATAGGTTATGATGCATGAACGTTGTTAAAATGTATTTTTCTATGGGAAAATAAATCCCTGACCACTGACAGGGTGTTGGGGAAATAAACCCTGAAGATCTTACTGGGGAAATGTACTTATTTGGGGAAGGACTTTTTGTAAAGTTTAGTTTTGGAAAACCTGACTGGGGAAGCGAATTTCCAGGGAATGTGTCTATTAGAACTCTAGATGGAGTAACCTTGTGGGGATAATGTTATTGGGATAACTGTTCGTGCGTTCATTTATTAATATTTAATCATGTTCATATGCATATGCTCATTCAAATTTAGTCATTGGACATTTTTGCACTCAAAACAGAAAAATAAAAAGTTTGTACTTCAAAGTATATTTGTATTGATAATTTGCCTAAAAAGCATACGTTTTTTTATACAGGGAGACAAAAATCCTAGTAAGAGGAAGTCTTCGAAAAAAATGAAAAGAATACAAGGTGAAAACAAAAAGTTATAGCCATGTGGAAGTGATCTCAATGGGTTCCAACTCCGCTATTCCCCCTATGTCTTTGAACATCATCCCCCTCCGCCAAAAGAAGTTGATCAGATTGATCTCATACCATTTAAACTTTGACCTTGGTAATAAAGTTGGCTGTAGTGATTCGACGAGACATAGTCATACGCTTTTAAACCTTAACTTTTGCCTGGACCGCCCTTTCGGGTTTTCAGTCCACCAGGATGCCCTTTTTCGCCCAAGCCTCCCTTTCAGGTTTTTGACTTGCCAGGTATACAATCTTTTATTTATATCCCTAATGTTTTCCAGAACCTTTTTGGTTCGCTGGGATGCCCTTATTTTTGCCTAGGTATGTCAATCTAGCGGGTCATTTTTATGCATAGTATTTTTTGACTATGTCTGCATTCAAGGGATGCGAGAAATCTTCGCTGTCTATAGTGGTTAGCATCATAGCTCCACCAGAGAATACTTTATTGACAACAAACGACCCTTCGTAAGTGGGAGTCCATTTGCCCCTGGGATTACCTTGTGGTAAAATTATGCACTTTATTACCAAGTCTCCAGCCTGGTATACTCGAGGTTTGATCTTTTTGTTGAATGCCTTGATCATACGCTTTTGATACATTTGACCATGACAAACAACAGTCAGTCTCTTTTCATCAATCAAGTTCAACTGATCCAATCTAGTCCGAGTCCATTCGCCTTCGCCTAAGCTCGCTTATTTCATAATCCTCAGAGAAGGAATCCAAACTTCAACAGGCAGGACAACTTCCATGCCATAAACTAAAGAGAAAGGGGTTGCCCTAGTTGATGTTCGAGCCGAAGTACGGTAGCTATGAAGAGAAAAAAGTAGCATCTCATGCCAATCTTTGTAGGTCACTATCATCTTTTTCATAATCTTCTTTATGTTTTTATTGGCAGCTTCTACAACACCATTCATCTTAGGTCTGTAAGGGGAAGAGTTGTGATGCTTGATTTTGAATTGCACACAGAGTTCAGTGATCATAGCATTGTTTAGGTTGGTTCCATTGTCAGTGATAATCCTTTTGGGGATGCCATACCATAAGATGAGGTTATGCTTGATAAATTGGGCTGCAACATTCTTAGTGACTGAGGAAAATGAAGCGGCTTCGACCCATTTGGTGAAGTAGTCAATGGCGACCAGGATGAAACAATGTCCATTAAAGGCAGTGGGCTTGATCTCTCCAATAATGTCAATGCCCCACAATGCAAATGGCCATGGAGCAGTTATGACATTCAAAGGAATTGGAGGCACATGAACCTTGTCGACGTAGATTTGACATTTATGGCAAGTCCTCGAGTGATGGTGGAAATCAGTTTCCATAGTCGACCAATAGTAACCAACCCTTAGAATCTTCTTGGCCATAGTGTGCCCACTAGAGTGAGATCCAAAGATATATTCATGCATGTCTTCCATGACTTTCTCTGCCTCCTTCTTGTCCATACAACGGAGCAGAGTAGAATCATGGTTGCGCTTATACATAATCCCACTGCTTAGGAAGAATTTGGATGAGAACCTTCACAAACATTTCTTGTTGTTGATGGAATCTCCTTTGGGATACTCTTGTTCTTCGAGGTACCTTCTCACTTCATGATACCACGTGTTGTACCCCAAAATTTGCCCTCCCATATTCTTCAAGATTTGTCAAAAGCATGCTTCAAAGTTCCCCAAGGGTTGCACAGTTCAAGGGCCTCCTAACAGTCAAAATTAGGGTTTTGGTTCTGACAAAGTAAATGAAGTTTCCAAGGGTCCAATCAAGTCCCACATGCCTACAAACATGATCAAGCATCCTCATATCAAGTTTCAAGACTTTCAGCACAAAATTGCACAGTCAAAAACCCTAATTGCACTACAGTCAACTGTAGGGGCAAAATGGTCATTTGACAGTCAAAAGTTCAAAATTTTGGTCAACATCTCATTTTGAAGCCCCAAACATCATTTGATCAATGCTTGATCATGATTCTCAAAGCTTGGCTCAAAAATCATCAAGATGCAAAAGTTGTCATATTTGGACAGTTGAAAAAGTCAACTGTAACTTGACCAAGGCATAACTTCCACATGGATTATCAGAAAAATTCCATCCAAAGCTCATTTTGAAGAGAAAGACATTTCCTACAACTCCTCTTCATACTTCAAGTCCAAGAAATGCTCTCACAAAAAGTTATCAATTTCAACATTATAGGTCATTTTCAAAAGTCAACAAAAAGGGACTTTAAGTCAAAGGCCATAACTTGAGATTGGTAAATCAAAATGACATGGGACCAAAGGCATTGGTTAGAGGACTCAAAGACCTTTCCAAAATGTCCAAGAACATGAGCAAAGCTTAAAAATTGAGCAAGTTATGCCTTGTGGAAGTTGGGAAATTTTTGGGTATTTTGAAAAGTCAACATTGATTCAAATGACCTAAAAATGCTAATGGGCCTCTTTTTCTTCCACAATTCATCATCCAAGGCATGTACACGACCATTTGTCCCAAAGGGAAGTTTTTTATCATTTTTAGTTATTTATTTGGATTTTTAATTATTAATAATTCATTTAATTAATTAAAATACATGAAAAATACTAAACCTAACTTTTCAAATCTTTTTATGCAAGGAATAAGCTTATGATTTCGTGCAAGACCAAATATAGAAAGAATCAAGTCAATTGGCCATGATTTGTACCAAATAGGCATGAAAAAATATTTGAAAAGATCTTTGAAAATCAAATCTTGCAAATCATGAATGCAAAGGTTTTTGTGTGATTTCTTTGACCTAAAACCTTCACACATACATATATAGTGCAACCCTAATGCATAGAGGCTCTAAGCTGCGCCATAGACAAAGAATCAAACTCACACTTTTGCCTAAAAAATTCAATACTGAAAACCAAGTTCTAGGTCGATTCAAGCAAAGAGACTTGTTCCATCACCTTCCTGAGGCTTCAAGGAAGGTTTTCAAATCAAAACCAACCGTCCTAACGCCCTGAATTGGTAAAACGATCGCACCCTGTACAGAAAAATTTTCATGTTCTTGCATCATGAATCATACGCTTTTAGTAATTTTTAACATTTGATTTATGTTCATTGCCTAATTCTAAAGCTAACTGTGTGGTTTAATTGTGTTTTTGTGCACCCTTGAGGATTTCACCATGAATACGTGCTAGGGTTTTAGGGACCTTGAATTAGGGCTTCTTAGTTAAGGAAAAATTAGCACTCGAGACCTGGACCATTGCAATAAGCGTGCTTGGACGAAAGGAATCCAACCCTCGCGCTTAATTTATGAGGCCATATGGCCTATTCGCTATTTTTTAGAAAGATGCTTTTGGGGACGGTTCAAAACCGTTGCCCTTTCTTTTTTTGTTTCAGGAAATAAACAAGACCAGGAGGAAGATGATGATGTGTAGAGCATTGGTTGGTCCATTCAAAATTTCGCGCTAAAAAGTCATTAACGCTTGGTTTTATTTTATAATAATTGATTGTTATATAATGTACAAAGAAGTCAAATGGAGCAGTTGGTCAGGCGTACGCATGGTAATCTCTAGGACCTGGGTTCGAGCCCCAGGTCCCTCACCCTTTCCATAGTATTTTTCAATTAACACTTCTATGCAGTTTCAACGCTGAAGACCACCATACGTCCACAATTCCCAGTTTGCCACGCGTATGCCAAGATCAATCAGAGGGCCACAGTTTGAGGAACATCATGGACGTGAGTCAATAGCGCTACACGCTGGCATGGAAGTCAACGAGGCCAAAGATGCTTGGGCCCAAATCACTACAACAAACCCTCCACTTGGGGACAGCACCCCCTAGAGTTTGTTTCTTTTTACTCTTTTTATATTTTTCTTTTCTTTATTTTAATTAATTTCTTTTAATTCCTTATAATTATTATTTTCATAATATAAAAAAATACAAAAAAATCAGAAAGGACCAAAATTAAAATATATTTATTTAATTAATATTTTTTGTAAATAAAACCTTTATTAATTAATTAGTTCTAATCTAGGGTTAACCTTAATATTTTTCAATAAAACTTAAAAATTGATAGAATTAGGGTTTCAAATCTTTTCATTCTTTTTTTTCTTTTCATTAATAATTAAATATTATTTATTTTTGTAATTAAATTATCAATTAATTAATTAGGCTTAATTTTAGATAATTGTCATATTTTCTTAATAAATAAAAATTGTAGAAGTAGGTTTTTAATTTCATTAAATTCTCATAAATACAAAAAAACCAAAGAATAATTTCTTTTTTTCATTAATTTAATCATTTAATTTAATTTCGTTAAAAGGGTCCAACGCCCTCGTTTTTAATTCTTGTTTAATCCGCGTATTTATTTCTTTTTCGTATAATTTTTATGTACCTCTCCCAAAGCCATGTAAATATTTATCTCTCGCACTTTTACTTTAATTCTTTATTTTTTCTGTCAAATCGGGTTCTGGAAATTTTGGCGGTGTGGACCCGCGCCTTTTGTAATAGTTTAGAATTTTTACCTTCTCGCAATTTTTAACTGTTAAATAATGGCATGCAAGAATGAATGGACAAAAAAATAAAAACAAACGCATAGATCACCTTTGACATGAACAAGATAAAATAAACGAATCTGACACACAAATCACACACCACCCCTAGGGTACGCCTCACTGTTGCCTTGCCTCGAAAGGTGATCGTCGAGTAGAGGGTGTCTTAGTAAGTCCTCATGATCCGGGAACCTGGCATGAGGGTAGCTTCTAAGGTGTCTTCCCATTGCTCTGGTGATCACCATGTCCCGAACCCTCGAATTGACCCGAACACCTCCAACGGTGGTGCTACCTACCTCTCAATGGTGGGATGGCACTACTTTAAAGGACATTTACACAGACGAATTCCTTAGGGTAGGTAGACGACTCTAGATACTTGTTCTAATTTCAAAACAAAATTCAAAAAATACTTTTCACACCGACACCTTTTCAAAAAGCTTTCGAAAGCAAATTTTTCAAACACTCTTGAGGACTGATACAAGAGTCGAACTGAAATTTTCAAAGAAACTTTTTTAAAAACCCACAGTTGAAAAGAAAACAAACCATTTTGAAAGCACAAGTGAGCAAGTATCTAAGAGCCCATGGATAACCATGGATAGAAAGGGTGCTAACACCTTCCCTTTCTATAACCTACCTCCTGAACCGAGAGCAATCTCTATAAGGAATTTTTCTGTGCTTTTGTCCTTTCCATTTGGAGAAAATAAAAGACGGTGGCGACTCTTGCTTCCGCGACATACGTGATCCAGCTTTAAACAGTCAGTTCCAGATCCACCAATCACAGAACTGGCGACTCTGCTGGGGACTTAAACTTAAAGTGAGGTGTACCTTAGGGTTAGTTCATAACTGTGTTTTCAATTGCTTTCTTTGTCTGCTTTAAATTTGTGGGTTGCATGGGAGTTACATAGATCCTAACCCGGATCTGGGGATACCCTGTTTAGGTAGCATAAGCTGTGAGGGACCTGTCCGGCGTAGACCGACACGGGTGAAGCAGTGGCTACGTTGGTGTGGCACCTTGGTCTGTACCGATATCCCTTGTGTCGCAACGAGGAGAATATGGGTCTTCTGAGGAGTCATTAAGCACCAACAACCTTAGAACCTTAAATGACACAACTTGGCCATTAGAACAGTAGCAGTATGCTACGCCCATTGAGGCTAAACTCTCGTGATGGTTCTGGCCGCAAGAAAAGATTGTGATGCTGGAGTTATGACCGATTGAGGGTAGTCAATGATATTGGGATCCTCTAAGAACCCGGTTACTTTGATAGGACAGGTATGAACCAACAAACTGAAAGAGGGTAATACCTAGACCTCATGCTGGCCTAAACTTTAAGGGCTTGCCTTGTGTGACTTATGTGCCTTACCATGTTTGCCTTTGTATCTATTTGTGGTGTGCTTTATCATAACATCATAACATCATGAGCATTACATGCATCCTGCATAAGGACTGACCATTTCAAAGACAAAAGGGTTTCACCTTTGCTCTGTTTTGTAGGACATCATGATGCCTGTGCGAAGGAATACTATCCGGTTCAACTTTGTTCATTCATCTGAGTTGCTTGAAGAGTTGGTTAGCAGAATTCCAAATACCACTTCCTTCATTCAGAGGCATGGTTCTCTTCTCAGTTTAGTCACTGCAAAGCGGGATCAACAGTTGATGAGTGTTCTGACCCAGTTCTATGACCCTCTGTACCAGTGCTTCACCTTTCAAGACTTCCAGCTGGTCCCTACCCTGGAAGAGTTCTCTGATTTGCTTGGTATCCCTATCTTGGATCAGACTCCCTTCACTGGTTGGGAAAAGACCCTCAGGCTTGAGGATGTTGTTGCAGCTCTTCCCCTGACACATCAAGAGGTAATGGACAACTGGGTAACTAGAAGCGGAGTTAAGGGTTTCTTGGCCAAGTTTCTGATTGGTAAAGCTAACAGTTTCTGGAATAACATGGACTTTAGGGCATATGAAGACATCTTGGCTCTCCTAATCTATGGGTTAGTCTTGTTTCCTAATCCTGACAACTTCATCAATGTCACTGCCATAAGGATCTTTATGTCTCAGAATCCTGTGCCCACTCTCTTGAGTGACATCTTGCAACAACTTCATGCTCGTACTACCCGAAGACGAGGAATCCTATGGTGTTGTATCCCTTTTTTGGTGAGGTGGTTTATTTCGCACCTCCCTAAGTCCGTACTGAAGAACCAAGAAGGAAGAGGTTGGGCTCATAGGTTAATGTCTCTCACCGATAAAGACATCATTTGGACTTGCAGAGGTTTGGATGAGATAGCTATTATTGATCGATGCGGGGAATACCCTAATGTTCCTCTGATTGGTACCCAAGGAGGGATCTCTTACAATCCATGTCTAGCGCTCCGTCAGTTTGGAAGAGCCAGAAGAGCAGGGCCTCATGAAATGTTGGTGCCTCACATCAGTTTTGAGTTTCAGGTGGATAGTGACGAGCTGCGTCGTAGGTTCATCAAGGCTTGGGACAAAGTTCATAAAGCTGACCCACAAGAGTTGGGGCCAAAGACTTCTTTACCTATGGAAGCCTACTACAAATGGGTTCGCATCCGTGCTCAGAAGTTAGGTATGCCGTATGAAGCTGTCAGACCCGTCATTCTTGAGTCTCCTGACAAAGATGGTGTTCCTCCAACTGTCCTTCCTCCCCAGATACCTACTGATTATGAGACATTAAAGAGGTCTTGGTCGCAACTGCGAGAAGAACGGGATTCTTACCGGGAAAAGTTCAACGAGCAAGAATTGAAGATCCAAAAGCTGACAAAGCAGTTGGAGAATGAGCGAGCTCTGAATGACTACATCCGTACTGAGAAGAGGAGACCATGGGATCAATAAGGAGCTCTGGGTGTTCTTTTACAGTTTTATTTCCCTTTTCAGTATTTCCTTTCATGTAACGCCTAAGGGCAACCTGTTGAACAATTTAAGTTTCAAAGTTGAATCTAATGAAGTGTGTTCCCTTTTTTGTTTACAAAGTTGATTCCCGATTGTCTTTGAAAACATAAATCATACGCATTCCATTCATCATGTGCATAGCAGGTTTTCCTCTTTTCAGGTCGCTTACCGTTCTTCGCTGTTTATTTCAACATCATGAATCCTGACTCATCGTCAACTGAGATGTCCATCAAAGCTCTCCAGGTGCAGAATGCGCAATTTCAGGAATTAATCATGGGTTTGGCTCAGGGCCAAGAAGAGCTGAAGGCTCTGCTTCTGAAGAAGGAAAAGAAGAAGAAGAGGAGAACTGTCCTTTTTAACTCGGGCCGAAGGTTTGGCAACACTCTGCAAAATGAAGAGGTTGGTTCTTCTATTGGCAAAAGTACTCCTCAAGCGGAAAAAGGTCCTAGTCCGGTAGTCTCCGACAACGAGACTGATTTTGATGAAGAGCAATATCCTCCGGCAGAAGACCGTTACAAGCAGTTGGAGGACAGGCTGAATGCTATGGAGATACAACAGGTACCTGGGCTGGATTTTGGAGATTTGGGTTTGTCTACTGGTGTGATTATCCCTCGTAAGTTCAAAGCACCATTTTTCACTAAGTACGACGGGGCGTCTTGTCCCAAGCTACATCTCAGGTCCTATGTTCGGAAGATTCAACCGTACTCAGTGGATAAGAATTTGTGGATCCACTTCTTCCAGGAGAGTCTTTCAGGGACTCATCTCGAATGGTTCTATCAGCTGGATGGGACCAAGGTTCGTAACTGGGAGGAGTTGGCTACTGCTTTCTATAAGCAGTATCAATATAATGCCGACCTTGCCCCTACACGTACCCAACTCCAGGGTATGTCGTTAGGTTCAAGTGAAGGTTTTAAGGAGTACACTCAGAAGTGGAGGGATCTGGCTGGCAGGGTGCAGCCTCCGTTGACTGATCGGGAGTTGGTAGACATGTTCTTGGGGACCCTATCTGGACCATTTTTCAACCATCTTATCGGTAATTCTTCTGCTGGATTCACTGATCTTATTCTGACTGGAGAGAGAATTGAGGCTGGGTTGAAGTCTGGTAAGATTCCGAAGGGTGCATCGTCTAGCTCTGAGAAGAAACCCTTCAAGAAGGAGGCTAGTGCTGTATATGGCTCTAGAAGACAAGAGAAATCTGAGTGCCGCCAATCTGTCAGTGCGGTAATGATTGTTAAGCCTGCTGCCGCTCCTCGGCCAACCAATCCTCAAAGGGCTGAAAGACCCCGGAGAGAGTTCACCCGTTTGAGCATGACCATATCCCAAATTTTGCCGCAGTTACTATCCACCAATCTAGTGACTGTCAGAGAGGCCCCCAAAGGTGTAAACACTGCCTCTCCGAAATACAATCCAAATGCCCGTTGTGCGTACCATTCTGATAGCCCGGGACATTCCACTGATGACTGTTGGGCATTAAGGAATAAGGTGCAAGACCTTATTGACGCGAAAGAGATACAGTTCGAAGCGCCTGAGAGGCCAAATGTGGTTACTGCTCCTATGCCTCAGCATGGGGTAAATGCTGTTGATGAAGAGGTGTACGCTGTTTCTGTGGATGATCTAGCCACTCCCTTAATGACCGTCAAGAAGAATCTACTGCTGGCCGGTTTATTTCCGGGTTGCAGTGAGGGTTGCCTGTTCTGTGCTGTTTCCCTATCCGGTTGTCCTTTGCTGAAGTTAGGCGTCCAAAGCCTAATGGATAGCAAGGAGATTCTGTTTAAGAAGTCTGCTGTTCAGTTGGTTCCGGTAGAAGAAGTTTTCGTGGTTACAATCTATAATAATCCAATCAAGGCTCTCCCGAAGAAGCCTGTCCAAATCATGACTGTCGCACCTGTTGTTATCACTGTTTCGGGGCCTCTTCCCTACGTATCTGATAAAGCTGTCCCCTGGCATTATGGGGAAGATGTGTATGTGAATGGAATCAAACAAGAGTTCAACACTGGCGCCAGTATCTTTGATATCACTGGTCCAGCCAAGGTTACCCGCAGTGGCAGGCTCTTCTCGCCTGACATTGCACCGCCCGCTACTCGAAGACCCCTCCTTATAACACCTACAAGTGTACCTGTTCCTGTTGCTGATCAAGTTGTTACCCCTGCTGCCGAGTCATCCAATGCTTGGGGAAAGGGAATTGAAGATGAGCCTGCCCGGATGGAGGCACCGATACCTATAAATGTTGAGGCCTCCCAACAAGAGATGGAGGAAATCCTGAAAATAATAAAGAAGAGTGATTTCAATGTTGTCGAACAGCTGGGGCATACGCCCTCCAAGATCTCCATGCTCTCCTTATTGCTATGCTCCGAGGCCCATGCTAAGGCCTTGATCTCATTTCTCAACAAGACGGCCCATGTGCCACAGGAGACATCTGCAGTCCAGTTCACTGATTGCGTAGCAAATCTGACGGCAGACAATGGCTTGGGTTTCTCAGATGCTGACCTGACTACAAAGGGAAGAGACCACAATGATGCTCTACATGTCTCTATTGAATGCAGGGGCACTACTCTGGCGCATGTGTTGGTGGACACTGGTTCTTCCTTGAATGTGCTACCCAAGAAAGCTTTATACCATTTGGATTGTGAAGGCCTGGAACTGAAACCCAGTAATATCATCGTCAGGGCCTTTGACGGTTCAAAAAGGATGGTTCATGGAGAGGTTGACATTCCTATTCGTGTGGGCTCTCAGGTGTTTGACTCTACTTTTTATGTGATGGATATCCGTCCATCTTACTCTTGTCTACTGGGTCGACCTTGGATCCACAAAGCTGGGGCAGTGACCTCTACCTTGCACCAGAAGCTGAAATACCCCGTCAGAGGGAAGATTGTCACTATATAGGGAGAGGAGGAGTACATGGTAAGCCACTTGAATTCCTTCAGATACATTGAGATGGACGGGGAGTTTATTGAAACCCCCTTTCAGCATTTCGAGGAGGTACTTCCAATTTCAGCAACAGCAGAAACAGCGGTCGAAGAGAATGTTCCTTTGAAGATGGCTTCCCTGAAGGATGCCCGGGTTGTGGTTCAGAAAGGTGAATGTGCTAACTGGGGCAGGCTTCCCGACTTTACACAGAAAACTGACAAATTTGGACTGGGTTTTACTGTAGAGGGTCAGAAAGCTATGCGGAAGGCGAAGACCAGAAGACCTCCTGTGCTCATTACAAATCCAGGAGTGAATGCTGTTGGGGAGGATAATAAAGTGGATGAAGCTGAGTTCAATAGCTGGATCTACCCGACAACCGAAGGCGGATTGACCAATTGGATTGTCAAAGACCATACTCCTGTTACTTTTGTTACGCAGTAATAAACTTCTTTGTTTTGTTATTTGTAATAAACAATAAATAAACTCTCTGGCCCGGTGTCTTACCTGAGGCACCGTGGTTTCATTTGTGAGGGCATATAAATTGTCATTTCATATATCATAAATGAAAATCTTGGACGTTTTCTCGCATTTCAAATCTTGTGCTCCTTTTCTGTCTTTCCTTCCTTTATACATATTTCAAAACAGCTGTATTTACACACACTCACTCATACAGGTTTCAATCCACTCTGGATCTCACTGGTAACGACTCTGATACCGCCAGTTATGACTTCGAAAATCCGATCAACTTAGCCGAAGACGAAGGTGAAGATGATTGCGAAGTGCCTGGCGAGCTTGCAAGACTGTTACTTCAGGAAGAGAGGGCAATTCAACCACATGAAGAGCCAGTGGAAGTAATAAACTTGGGTACTGAAGCAGACAGGAAAGAGGTAAAGATTGGTGCCAACCTAGAGCTCAGCGTGAAGCAACGGTTGACTAAGATGCTACATGATTATATGGAGATCTTTTCCTGGTCCTACGAAGACATGCCCGGGTTGGATACCGACATTGTGGTCCATCACCTGCCTACTAAGGAAGAATGCCCTCCAGTTAAGCAAAAGGTCTGTCGTATGCGTCCCGAGATGTCTGAGAAGATTAAAGCCGAGGTAATGAAACAGTTTGATGCTGGGTTCCTTGCAGTGACGTCTTACCCTCAGTGGGTTGCTAATGTGGTGCCGGTACCTAAGAAAGATGGTAAGGTCAGAATGTGTGTTGATTACAGGGATCTGAACAGGGCCAGCCCCAAGGATGACTTCCCCCTACCTCACATTGATGTCCTTGTGGATAATACTGCTCAACATAAGGTGTTCTCTTTCATGGATGGTTTTTCAGGTTACAATCAGATCAAGATGGCTCCTGAAGACATGGAAAAAACTACCTTTGTTACTCAGTGGGGCACCTTCTGTTACAAGGTCATGCCTTTTGGACTAAAGAACACTGGGGCAACCTACCAACGTGCCATGGTTGCTTTATCTCATGATATGATCCATCATGAGATAGAAGTGTATGTTGATGACATGATCGCAAGGTCCCAGACTGAGGAAGAACACCTAGATCATCTGCAGAAGTTGTTTGACCGGTTGAAACTGTACAAACTGAGGTTGAACCCGAACAAGTGCACCTTCGGGGTAAGATCGGGAAAGTTGCTAGGCTTCGTTGTAAGTGATAAGGGTATTCAAGTGGACCCTGCTAAGGTTAAAGCTATTCAAGAGATGTCAGTTCCTAGGACAGAGAAGGAAGTCAGAGGCTTTTTAGGACGCCTGAATTACATTGCTCGCTTCATCTCACACCTAACTGCTACTTGTGAACCAATCTTCAAGCTGCTGAAGAAAGATCAGGTAGTACGTTGGAATGATGAATGTCAGGCTGCTTTTGACAGAATCAAAGAGTATCTCCAAGAACCACCCATCCTTATGCCACCGGTTGAAGGGAGACCTCTGATACTATATCTGACAGTGCTTGACAACTCAATGGGGTGTGTACTGGGGCAGCATGACGAGTCTGGCCGAAAAGAGCATGCCATTTATTACCTTAGCAAAAAGTTTACCGACTGTGAGACCCGATACTCACTGCTTGAGAAAACTTGCTGCGCTTTGGTATGGGCTGCTCGCCGGCTGAGACAGTATATGCTGACTCACACTACCTTGTTGATCTCAAAGATGGATCCTATAAAGTACATATTCGAAAAGCCTGCTCTGTCTGGGAGAATTGCAAGATGGCAAATGATCTTGACGGAATACGACATTCAGTACACGACCCAGAAAGCCATCAAGGGAAGTGTATTGGTAGACCACTTGGCACATCAGGCCGTAGATGACTATCAGTCAATGAACTTTGAATTTCCTGACGAGAGTATCATGATAGTGACTGATTGTGAAGTACCTGGACCGGATGAAGGACCTGAGGAAGGATCCCGATGGTCTATGCACTTTGACGGAGCCTCCAATGCTTTGGGTAACGGTATCGGCGCTGTAATCATATCACCGCAAGGCACTCATACTCCGCTCACTGCCCGACTATGTTTCAACTGTACCAACAACATGGCGGAGTATGAGGCATACATCATGGGTCTCCAAGCTGCGATCGACTTAAGGATCAAGTTTCTGAGTGTCTTCAGAGATTCCGCTCTTGTGATCAATCAGATCAAAGGAGAGTGGGATACGAAACATCCGAACCTTATTCCTTACAGAGAATGTGTGTTGACCTTGATCCCCCACTTCACGAAGATAACCTTTGAACACTTTCCGAGAGAGGAGAATCAGCTGGCGGACGCGTTAGCTACAATGTCTTCTATGTTCAAGGTCAAATGGGATAATGAGGCTCCCCGGATCATCATCTGGAAACTGGACGAACCGGCATACTGTTGCGATCTCGAGACTGAATTGGTGACTGAGAAGCCTTGGTACCATGAGGTGAAGAGATATCTGGAAACTCAGGAATACCCTGAGGGTGCCTCTGTCAATGATAAGAAGTTCCTGAGAAGGTTCGCGGTAAATTTCTTCCTTAGCAACGGCATCTTGTACAAGCGAAACCATGATTCAACCTTACTGCGTTGTGTGGATAAGACTGAAACAGAAAAGATCATGGAAGAGCTACATGAAGGGACCTTTGGTACACACTCCAGTGGACACACTATGGCAAAGAAGATCCTTCGGGCAGGGTATTTCTGGTCCACAATGGAAGCTGACTGCTACCAACATGCCAGGACATGCCATAAGTGCCAGATTTATGCAGACAAGGTGCATCTTCCTCCAGTTCCTCTGAATGTTCTGACTGCGCCTTGGCCGTTTGCAATGTGGGGCATAGACATGATCGGTGAGATTAGACCTACGGTGTCTAATGGGCATCGCTTCATCCTAGTGGCGATTGATTATTTTACAAAGTGGGTTGAAGCAGCTTCCTACGCTACGGTAACCAAGACTGTTGTGGCACGGTTCATTCGGCATAATCTGATCTGTCGGTACGGCATCCCAGAGAGGATCATTACAGACAACGGTACCAATCTGAATAATAAGATGATCACTAAGCTCTGCGAGCAGTTCAAAATACAGCACCATAATTCTTCTCCTTACAGACCGAAGATGAATGGGGCTGTAGAAGCAGCAAATAAAAATATCAAGAAAATCGTGCAGAAGATGACAGTGACTTATAAAGATTGGCACGAGATGTTACCGTTTGCTCTACATGGGTACCGTACCTCAGCCAGGACGTCAACCGGGGCAACTCTTTTCTCTTTGGTTTATGGTATGGAGGCAGTCTTACCGATCGAAGTGCAAATACCCTCTCTCCGGATAATGAAGGATGCAGATCTGAGTGAAGATGATTGGATCCAGACACGACTTGATCAGCTAAACTTAATTGATGAAAAGAGACTTGTTGCTATCTGCCATGGTCAGACGTATCAGAAACGGATGATCAGGGCATTTAACAAAAAGGTCAGACCACAGGAATATCAAGTTGGGGATCTGGTAATCAAGCGAATCATCCTTCCTCAGAGTGATCCAAGGGGAAAATGGACCCCTACGTACGAAGGGTCGTTTATGGTTAAACATGTGTTCTCAGGAGGAGCCATGATTCTAACCAACATGGATGGTGACGACCTCCCTCACCCCGCCAATGCAGACATAGTAAAAAAATACTACGCATAATAAAGACCCGCTAGGCTGACATGCCTAGGCAAAAATTAGGGCTCCCGGCGAACCAAAAGGGTTCGGGAAAAATGAAGGGATGAAATGAAAAAAAATCTGTACACCCGGCAAGTCGAAAACCTGAAAAGGCGGCTTGGGAAAAAATGGGTATCCCGGTGGACTGAAAACCCGAAAGGGCGGTCCAGGCAAAAGTTAGGGATAAAGCGTAATACTATGTCTCATTGGATCACCTTGCATCCAGAATCCGGTATCTACATCAAGTTCAGACGGCATCGATCAGTCAGCTTCATCTTCGTTTAGGTCATCAAGTGATGAGACGCTCGGAATTATAAAGGCAATAGCAGAGTTGAAACCCAGTGGGATCATTCATTTCACACAGTTGTTTTATTTTCTCTTGTACAAAATTTGTATAAACTCTTTTGTTCGGCGGCGTTCTCTTACTAGGACGTCAGCCTCTTGTACATAAACGCCTATTTACAGGCCATTCAAAAATCAATACAAATATACTTTTCAGTTAAAAGCGCCAATTGTTTTTCCTTTTCTGTTTTGTTTTGCGAAGAACGTCCAAGGTTCAATTTGTGATATATGCATTGATAATAATTTGCTAACTCATGAATATTTGCATACGAAACAAAGGATTAATTACAGGTAACATTAGAAACAGGGGCAATAAGGGGTTGTCTAAGCAATCTAATTGTTCTATCCTCCAAGGTACTAAGGTAGGTCCAACTAAAGAACATAGCCAGTACATCCCAATCCCCCAGAGAGTGAGCCAGCAAATCAATACACTCTCTCCAAGCAAAGTTATCAACCTTAAGGAAGTTGGGTATCCTCCCGCAGAACTCAAACATTCCCCAGCAGCATATATACATGTATTCTTAACAAGCATCCCCGACAGTCTTGGTCTAAAGATTGTTCCCCGGCGGTATACCAGCATTCAATGGAGTCACTTCCTCGATACAGCTCAAAACTTCCCCAAGAAAGTCCAATCTAGTTCCCCCGGAAAGTTGGAATCCATCTCCCCAAGCAGTAAGCTTATCCCCAGTAGATTCTGGAAGCTTATCCGCGCAGAGCACGAATGCGTCGCCCGGCTTTATTCAAAGAGTTATTTCCTTACTAGGATATAACTGGGTTATCCTCAGCCAAAAGCCACGGAAAGATCGTTCTCGACGAAGTCTTCTTATCCCCAGCGAAGTCTATCAACGTTTCCAACATAACAAAGGCATCCCCAGCAAGTTATTATCAACATTCCAGCAAAGTATCTCTCTCCCCACAGAGTATTACTTCCCAGCAAGATTGTTAGAGTACTTTTCTCCCTGCAGAGTTATCCATTCGCCAAGTTTATCCCCCAACGGAGTTATCTTCTCCTACCAGTATTCTTGCAACTATCTTCCCCAGCGGAGGCAAAAATCTATTCTTCAATCGCAGCCCAGGAGTGACTTCCCGGCACCCGTCAAGGATTTACTTTCCTAGACGAAAACATACATTCCTAAACATCACATACATCATTGTAGCATGCATATACGCATCATATCTTACAAATCTCATTTATGTTGAGAACATCATTGCTTGATCCATATCACGCATTGCATATGACTGACCTTTACCTTTCAGGAAAGATCCAGTTAAGCTCTCAGCTATATCCAAGACCCAGACCGGTTCAGTTAAATCGACTCCAAAGATTTCTCTGTTTCTTATCCAGTCAAAGGCCTTCTCTAGTCCAGCTAAATCGACCCCAAACAGATTTTCCTGATAAAGACTTAGTAGAAGATACCCAAGATTCTCTCAATGATTGCTATTGAGGTTGTAGTCGCCTATGGTTCTCTCCCCGATCCTGCGGAGGTGGTAATCCCAGGTTTCGCTCAACGATTGCTGTTGAAGTTGAAATTATCCAAGATTCTCTCAATGATTGCTATTGAGGTTGTAGTCGCCTATGGTTCTCTCCCCGATACTGCGGAGGTGGTAATCCCAGGTTTCGCTCAACGATTGCTGTTGAAGTTGAAATTATCCAAGATTCTCTCAATGATTGCTATTGAGGTTGTAGTCGCCTATGGTTCTCTCCCCGATACTGCGGAGGTGGTAATCCCAGATTTCGCTCAACGATTGCTGTTGAAGTTGAAGTTATCCAAGATTCTCTCAATGATTTCTATTGAGGTTGTAGTCGCCTATGGTTCTCTCCCCGATCCTGCGGAGGTGGTAATCCCAGATTTCGCTCAATGATTGCTGTTGAGGTTGAAATTATCCCAAGATTCTCTCAGCGTTCCTGTTGAGGTAGTAATCGTCCAAGGTTCTCTCACCGTTCCTGTTGAGGTAGTAACCACCCCTGGTTCATTCATCACCGTTTGAAGTTCTAGATCCAGCTCCTGTAGCCAGTCAGGACACATCTACACAAAGAATTTGAAGACCAGCTCCCGTAACAGGTCAGGTAATCATTTTTCTTTTTGCAGGTATGCAGGTTCTCGCTAAGGAAACTCTTACGCGATCAACATCCAGATGGCATCTATAAGCCCATCCACCTTCCATCATCTCTTAGCATGGCATCTATAAGCCCATCATCCTATCCATCAATCTCCAAATGGCATCTGTAAGCCCATTCCCCACATCACACTACTATGTGAGCGCAAATTTCTGGGCACTCTAGTGTTCAATCATCTTCCACCTTCGGATTACGAAAGGCACGTCAGCCAATCTGCATCCTCAGGTCTAAGAATATTGAACAGGGGCAACTGTTGTACCCCAAAATTTGCCCTCCCATATTCTTCAAGATTTGTCAAAAGCATGCTTCAAAGTTCCTCAAGGGTTGCACAGTTCAAGGGCCTCCTAACAGTCAAAATTAGGGTTTTGGTTCTGACAAAGTAAATGAAGTTTCCAAGGGTCCAATCAAGTCCCACATTCCTACAAACATGATCAAGCATCCTCATATCAAGTTTCAAGACTTTCAGCACAAAATTGCACAGTCAAAAACCCTAATTGCACTACAGTCAACTGTAGGGGCAAAATGGTCATTTGACAGTCAAAAGTTCAAATTTTTGGTCAACATCTCATTTTGAAGCCCCAAACATCATTTGATCAATGCTTGATCATGATTCTCAAAGCTTGGCTCAAAAATCATCAAGATGCAAAAGTTGCCATATTTGGACAGTTGAAAAAGTCAACTGTAACTTGACCAAGGCATAACTTCCACATGGATTATCAGAAAAATTCCATCCAAAGCTCATTTTGAAGAGAAAGACATTTACTACAACTCCTCTTCATACTTCAAGTCCAAGAAATGCTCTCACAAAAAGTTATCAATTTCAACATTATAGGTCATTTTCAAAAGTCAACAAAAAGGGACTTTAAGTCAAAGGCCATAACTTGAGATTGGTAAATCAAAATGACATGGGACCAAATGCATTGGTTAGAGGACTCAAATACCTTTCCAAAATGTCCAAGAACATGAGCAAAGCTTAAAAATTGAGCAAGTTATGCCTTGTGGAAGTTGGGAAATTTTTGGGTATTTTGAAAAGTCAACATTGATTCAAATGACCTAAAAATGCTAATGGGCCTCTTTTTCTTCCACAATTCATCATCCAAGGCATGTACACGACCATTTGGCCCAAAGGGAAGTTTTTTATCATTTTTAGTTATTTATTTGGATTTTTAATTATTAATAATTCATTTAATTAATTAAAATACATGAAAAATACTAAACCTAACTTTTCAAATCTTTTTATGCAAGGAATAAGCTTATGATTTCGTGCAAGACCAAATATAGAAAGAATCAAGTCAATTGGCCATGATTTGTACCAAATAGGCATGAAAAAATATTTGAAAAGATCTTTGAAAATCAAATCTTGCAAATCATGAATGCAAAGGTTTTTGTGTGATTTCTTTGACCTAAAACCTTCACACATACATATATAGTGCAACCCTAATGCATAGAGGCTCTAAGCTGCGCCATAGACAAAGAATCAAACTCACACTTTTGCCTAAAAAATTCAATACTGAAAACCAAGTTCTAGGTCGATTCAAGCAAAGAGACTTGTTCCATCACCTTCCTGAGGCTTCAAGGAAGGTTTTCAAATCAAAACCAACCGTCCTAACGCCCTGAATTGGTAAAACGATCGCACCCTGTACAGAAAAATTTTCATGTTCTTGCATCATGAATCATACGCTTTTAGTAATTTTTAACATTTGATTTATGTTCATTGCCTAATTCTAAAGCTAACTGTGTGGTTTAATTGTGTTTTTGTGCACCCTTGAGGATTTCACCATGAATACGTGCTAGGGTTTTAGGGACCTTGAATTAGGGCTTCTTAGTTAAGGAAAAATTAGCACTCGAGACCTGGACCATTACAATAAGCGTGCTTGGACGAAAGGAATCCAACCCTCGCGCTTAATTTATGAGGCCATATGGCCTATTCGCTATTTTTTAGAAAGATGCTTTTGGGGACGGTTCAAAACCGTTGCCCTTTCTTTTTTTGTTTCAGGAAATAAACAAGACCAGGAGGAAGATGATGATGTGTAGAGCATTGGTTGGTCCATTCAAAATTTCGCGCTAAAAAGTCATTAACGCTTGGTTTTATTTTATAATAATTGATTGTTATATAATGTACAAAGAAGTCAAATGGAGCAGTTGGTCAGGCGTACGCATGGTAATCTCTAGGACCTGGGTTCGAGCCCCAGGTCCCTCACCCTTTCCATAGTATTTTTCAATTAACACTTCTATGCAGTTTCAACGCTGAAGACCACCATACGTCCACAATTCCCAGTTTGCCACGCGTATGCCAAGATCAATCAGAGGGCCACAGTTTGAGGAACATCATGGACGTGAGTCAATAGCGCTACACGCTGGCATGGAAGTCAACGAGGCCAAAGATGCTTGGGCCCAAATCACTACAACAAACCCTCCACTTGGGGACAGCACCCCCTAGAGTTTGTTTCTTTTTACTCTTTTTATATTTTTCTTTTCTTTATTTTAATTAATTTCTTTTAATTCCTTATAATTATTATTTTCATAATATAAAAAAATACAAAAAAATCAGAAAGGACCAAAATTAAAATATATTTATTTAATTAATATTTTTTGTAAATAAAACCTTTATTAATTAATTAGTTCTAATCTAGGGTTAACCTTAATATTTTTCAATAAAACTTAAAAATTGATAGAATTAGGGTTTCAAATCTTTTCATTCTTTTTTTTCTTTTCATTAATAATTAAATATTATTTATTTTTGTAATTAAATTATCAATTAATTAATTAGGCTTAATTTTAGATAATTGTCATATTTTCTTAATAAATAAAAATTGTAGAAGTAGGTTTTTAATTTCATTAAATTCTCATAAATACAAAAAAACCAAAGAATAATTTCTTTTTTTCATTAATTTAATCATTTAATTTAATTTCGTTAAAAGGGTCCAACGCCCTCGTTTTTAATTCTTGTTTAATCCGCGTATTTATTTCTTTTTCGTATAATTTTTATGTACCTCTCCCAAAGCCATGTAAATATTTATCTCTCGCACTTTTACTTTAATTCTTTATTTTTTCTGTCAAATCGGGTTCTGGAAATTTTGGCGGTGTGGACCCGCGCCTTTTGTAATAGTTTAGAATTTTTACCTTCTCGCAATTTTTAACTGTTAAATAATGGCATGCAAGAATGAATGGACAAAAAAATAAAAACAAACGCATAGATCACCTTTGACATGAACAAGATAAAATAAACGAATCTGACACACAAATCACACACCACCCCTAGGGTACGCCTCACTGTTGCCTTGCCTCGAAAGGTGATCGTCGAGTAGAGGGTGTCTTAGTAAGTCCTCATGATCCGGGAACCTGGCATGAGGGTAGCTTCTAAGGTGTCTTCCCATTGCTCTGGTGATCACCATGTCCCGAACCCTCGAATTGACCCGAACACCTCCAACGGTGGTGCTACCTACCTCTCAATGGTGGGATGGCACTACTTTAAAGGACATTTACACAGACGAATTCCTTAGGGTAGGTAGACGACTCTAGATACTTGTTCTAATTTCAAAACAAAATTCAAAAAATACTTTTCACACCGACACCTTTTCAAAAAGCTTTCGAAAGCAAATTTTTCAAACACTCTTGAGGACTGATACAAGAGTCGAACTGAAATTTTCAAAGAAACTTTTTTAAAAACCCACAGTTGAAAAGCAAACAAACCATTTTGAAAGCACAAGTGAGCAAGTATCTAAGAGCCCATGGATAACCATGGATAGAAAGGGTGCTAACACCTTCCCTTTCTATAACCTACCTCCCGAACCGAGAGCAATCTCTATAAGGAATTTTTTTGTGCTTTTGTCCTTTCCATTTGGAGAAAATAAAAGACGGTGGCGACTCTTGCTTCCGCGACATACGCGATCCAGCTTTAAACAGTCAGTTCCAGATCCACCGATCACACCACGGTTTCTCTTCATCAGTGTCAATCTAATAACAGTGCGCCGGTTCATCAAATCTTTCAATTGTAATCCTAGGAGCCTCGTTGTCCCAATTTACCTTGAACATGGACAACATTGTTGCTAAGGAATCTGCCAACTGATTATCTTCTCTTGGGAAGTGTTCAAAGGTAACCTCCTCGGTGTATGGGATCAAGTTCATCACAAACTCTTTGTAAGGAATCAAATTAGGGTGTTTGGTGTCCCATTCTCCTTTAACTTGACTGATTGCTAGGGTTGAATCTCCATATACGCTTAAGAATTTGATTCTTAAGTCAATGACAGCTTTAATACCCAAGAAGCATGCTTCATACTCGGCCATGTAATTTGTACAGTCGAAGCAAAGCCTGACAGTGAAAGGCGTATGGCCACCTTCGGGGGAAATGATCACAGCATCAATTTCGTTACCCAAAGCGTTGGAAGCTCCATCAAAGACCATATTCCATCGGGATCCTGGTTCAGGTCCTTCATACGGTCCCGGCTTTTCACAGTCGGTCACTAGCATAATATTCTCATCCGGGAATTCAAAGTTCATGGATTGATAGTGTAACATGGTAGGAGAACTGACTTGGTGTTTTGCGTTTGATCGCAATTGTTGCGGATAGCAAGAGTCGCCACCGACTATTCTTTTATACAAAAAGGAATGGTTGAAAAGAACAGGAAAGACCTTTCAATATTATTTCTTAAGTTCGCGGGGCAAGTTATGAAAAGGGAAGGTGTTAGCATCCTTTTCATCCGTAGTTATCTACAGGCTCTTAGTTGCTTGCTAGATCACTTGCTTTTGTTTGAGAATGTGCTTGTGGTATGGGTTTTGAAAGTATTTTGAAAATATCTTTGTAATGGTTCTCATTTCTATAAGAACGTATACAAAGTGTTGTTTTGAAAATAGTTCCAAGTGGTGTTTGTGGAATGTGTTTTTGAAAGTAATTTTGAAAATCTGTCTTTGTAATGGCTCCCGTTTATATAAGAAAGCGTACAAAGTGTTTTAACATTTGAAAATGTTTCAAATGAAAGTGTTGGTGTGTAAAATGATTTTGTTGTGAGCAAGTGAGCGACTATGAGCATCCTACCTACTCAAAAGGTTTAATGTTCTTTTCCTCCTCCTTTAGATGTTTCTATCTTACCGTTGATTTGGTAAGAAGCCTCATCATTCGATATGAAGGGACGGGCGTGAGACGTTTGTGTAGTCATAGAAAGCAACCTATGGGACATTATAGCAATGTTGTTTAGGGACTAGATCGTTTACCGAAGGTAACATTGAGGGTCATCGAGGGACTACGATCTTTTATCGAGGGTCTTTGCTAAAACGCCCATATTCGAGGGACATGATTATTTTTGAGGCAACAAGTGGAATTACCTTAGGGGTGCATGCGTGAATAGTGGGTTTGATTTGCATGTATTTAGTCTTTGATTAGAGGTTGCGTACTTGTTGTTTTTATCTTGCCATACATGCCCTATTTTTACTAGCAATCATATAAAAGTAATAAAATGCAGAAAGATAAAATCCTACACTATTACAACCATATTGAATTTCATGAAAATATAAAGGCAAAAAAATAAAACAAAAGCAAGAAAAATGGTCTTTCGATTTAGGCAGAAAACCCTTTGATTCTGCACTTTATGGCTCTCTTCGATTTGGCATGAAAGGGATGAAGGCATAACTTTCGACCGAGGCCTGGGGGTCAGCATGTTGTTCCTTTTGATTGGGGCCTGGAGGCCAGCATGTTGTGCCTTTCGACTGAGCCTGGAATCAGTGCAAGATGTAATATACCTTTTTGCCTCCTTCGACTAGGGGTTGAAAGCAGTGAGGGAGTGCCTTTCGACTGGGCCTGGAATCAGTGAGGAAGCCTGAGGCTTCATTTTATACTCATGTCTCCTATTTCTTTTGTTTGAGATGAAAAATAGCAACATGGTCTAAGGCCATGCTGGCATTACCTTAGGGCCAGGTTAGTTCTTAAAGCATTTGTAACAAACCAAAGAACAAAACCAAATGAGAGGCAATAAAAACAAACTAAAAGGGTGTAATCGAAAGGGAAACAAATTCTATGTACATGTTTGAAACAAAAAGGAAATTTATTTACATGCTATGCTGGAAACAAAAGATCCAAGGTTAAGAATGACTTACCTTGCTTGAGGTTGGGATGTGTGATGGGCCTTTAAGTGGTTTCCTTGAGCGCTTATGGGGTAACAAGGTACAAGGATGCTTCAGATTCAAAGGGGATAAGTGTTTGGATTATGGGTTTGTTGTTTTCATAAGTGTTTAAGTGTTTGAGAACTTTTGAGGAATTTGAAGATTCATTCCTCTGGCCAAAAATTCCATCTCAAACATGTGTTGGATCCTCTTATTTATAGGCAAGGCTTCCTGAAGCTTTTGGAGGGAAAACAAAAGGTTGGAAAAAATTGAGTAACCTGCTCCTTGTAGCTTTTGAGAGACAGTGCCTTGTATGCCATTTTGGTGCAAGGAATGGGGCGGTGTTTCAGGACTGCTGTTCAGAAATTTTGGCCAGTGTACCATGCCTGAACTTGGCAGCAAACATCTTTGAATATCATCCTTTCATTTTAACCCTTCTTCGACCAGACTCTTCTCCAAACAATACTATTTGATTTTCCTATAACAAGTGCCTTTCGATTGAGTCACTTTTATGCATCCTTCAAAGGAGCCAAAAGTGTGACCCTTGGATGGGTCACCCAAAAAATGCCTTAAAGTGGACTTGTAAATCCTTCAAATGGACCATCAAGCATATCCTTTGAATGGGATGCCAAGAGTTGGATTCGAAAGATGCTGATTCAAAGGGGATACAGTTGTAAACGAAAACTTGTGAAGGTGGTTCTGTCCAGTCGAAGGCTTTCCTGCCAAAGGTCCAAGTGGCCAAACGAAGGAGTGTACATAGGGGGTCCCTACTTTGTGACTTCACGCAAACATGTAAAAGATATTTGTTTAAACGAAAGCTTGCATGAAGTGAAACATATGCCCAAACGAAAGGTGCATGCTGGAGGCCGAAATGTCCAGATTCAAAAGAGGCATATAGGAGGCAAAAAGTGAAAATCGAAAGATGCCAAAAGGGAGCCTTTTACCTTGGAATCGAAGGAGGCTACAGGATGCTTTGTGCCTTTTGAATCCAAGGCAGCATGCCAGAGGCCCACGCCCAGTCGAAGGATACAAGCTAAGCTTGCATCGAAAGAGGCCAAAAGGCCAATCTAAGGAGCTGAATCGAAAAATACTTGTTTTTCTCCAAATTTGTCAAAATATTAATTTTATCTGTTTTACCCCTTTTTGACAGTTTCCTTTTCATCTTGGTACTGAAAATCCCAACGTACCTGTGCAAGCTTGAACCTTAAGAATCCTTGTGAGAAATGCCTTGAAAAATGAGAGGGCAAATTTTGGGGTACAACAACTGCCCCTGTTCAATCTTTTTAAACCTGAAGAGTTAAATTGGCGAGTCTGCCATTCGTGACTTGAAGGTGGAAGATGATTGAACACTAGAGTGCCCAGAAATTTGCACTTGGTAATGTTGTGGTTGAGGTGTAAGGAATGGGCTTAAAGATTCCATTTGGAGAAATGATGGAGAGTTTGGCGGAGATGGGCTTATAGATGCCATCTAAAAGTGATTATTGACAGAAATTAGACTAAGTCTAAGCTTGACTTCAAATGGGAAAAGAATCATAATAAACCTTTGGCTGATTTAAAATTGAACCTAGCAGAAGTCTTGAATAATCTTTAACTGGAAAGAATCAAGATAAATCTTGGAGCAATTTATCTTAACCATAGAAAATGTCTACGGGAAAGAATCGGGATAAACCGTTGAGAGATTTAACTGAACCAACAGAGGTCTTGAATATTCTTTAACTGGAAAGAATCAGAATAAATCTTGGAGAGATTTATCTGAACCAGAGAAGATGTCTACATGAAAGAATCAGGATAAATCATTGAGAGATTTAACTGAACTAACAGAGGTCTGGAAAAGAATCAGAATAAATCTTTGGAGTGATTTATCTGAACCAGAGAAGATATCTACAGGAATGAATCAGGATAAACTGTTGAGAGATTTAAACTGAAATGGCAGAGGTTTGGAAAAGAATCTGAATAAATCTTTGGAGTGATTTATCTGAACTAGAGAAGATGTCTGCGAGAAAGAATCAGGATAAACCATTGAGAGATTTAAACTGAACCAACAGAGGTCTGGAAAGAATCAGAACAAATCTTGAAGGGATTTATCTGAACCAGAGAAAATGTCTGCGGGAAAGAATCAGGATAAACGGTTGAGAGATTTAAACTGAAATGGAAGAGGTCTGGAAAAGATTCAGAATAAATCTTTGGAGTGATTTATCTGAACCAGAGAAGATGTCTTCGGGAAAGAATCAGGATAAACCATTGAGAGATTTAAACTGAACCAGCAGAGGCCTGGAAAGAATCAGAACAAATCTTGGAGTGATTTATCCGAACCAGAGAAAATGTCTATGGGAAAGAATCAGAATAAACCATTGAGATATTAAAACTGAACCAGTAGAAGTCTGAAGGAAGTGTTTTTCATGTAGATAATCACCTAGTCTTGTCTTGGGAATTGATCTATAATCGATTTGTTCACATATATTTATCCTGTCTGGTTTCATGTATTAAGCTTGATGATGATAGATGATAAAGGAATCCTGGACGATTACTACTCCAAAAGCTAATGAAGGAACCTTACACGATTACTACCTTAGTAAATGATGAAGGAATCTTAGATGATTGCTACCTCAGCAGATAATGAAGGAATCTTGGATGATTACTACCTAATGATGGAGGAATCTTGGATGATTGCTATCTCAGAAGATGATGAAGGAATCTTGGATGATTACTACCTCAGTGGGTAATGAAGGAATCTTGGATGATTACTACCTCAGCAGATAATGATGAAAGAATCTTGTATGATTACTACCTCCCCGGATGATGAAGGAATATTGTATGATTACTACCTCAGCGGATGATGAAGGAATCTTGGATGATTAATACCTCAGAGGATAATGAAGGAATCTTGGATGATTACTACCTCAGCGGATAATGATGAAGGAATCTTGGATGATTACTACCTCATCAGATAATGAAGGAATCTTGGATGATTACTACCTCGGCGGATGATGAAGGAATCTGAGACGATTACTACCTCAGCAGATGAAGAAGGAATCTTGGATGATTACTACCTCAACAGATGATGAAGGAATCTTGGACGATTAATACTCCAAAAGGTAATGAAGAAATCCAAGCTTGATTTTGTCTTGGATAAGTTTACAGATAATTAAATGACACTTATATGTTGATCTTTTCCTTAAAAGGTAAAGAATTAGTTGTATGCAATGTCATGATGGATGAAATGCATGGCGTAATGATGTTTCTCAAAGTAAATGAGATTATACTATATGCATGAAATATTGTTGGAATGTAATTTTGTCTTTGTAAAATAAATCCTTGAGAAAAGCTGGGGAGCTCTGGGAAGCTGAATTTTGGACCACTGTTGGGGATGAAGTGCGTGCATACCTTCAAACCTTGTTTAGAATGTTTCTGCTGGGAATTCCTGTTTTGTTGTTTGAGGAGAACTCCGTTGGGGAATGTTGATTTAGCTTAAGAAGAAAACTCTTGTGGAGAGTGTTGATTCCTGTTTGGGGAAAGGAGTTCAGGAGTTTTAATTGTCTATTGCTCTACTAGGGAGTTATCTCTTGATGGAAGAGAAAGGGAGTTAACAACTTGTTGGGATGAAGGAGTTAATTGTTATCTGGTTGTTTTCCAGGTTTTTCAGCAACATGATGGGGATTGTAGGAAAGTCTACTGGGGAAGAGGAGTCGTGGTCCCTTGATGTGTGATAGTCTGACAGGAAAATTCAAGTTGGGGAATCTTTCCGTTTGTTAGGGAAATAAACCCTGTCACCAATCTATTGGAGGTGTGTTTTCTTTTAGCAGAACTCCTCGAGGATTCTTGAGATCAACTCAGTTGGGGAGAAGTTGTCAGAGATTGAAACTCTGGATGGGGATCACCCTATTAAAAAGGACTTTGTGGGAGGTTTGTCATTTCCCCTAGTAGCAAGTGCTTGTAGTATTTCCAGGGAATGTTTTCATGACCGTATGTAACCCTTTGTTGGAGTTCAAGTTCAGTTCCCTAAGTGATTCAGATACAGACTTTCCCCTCGTTATTCAGCAACTCTCGAGAGATTTCTTAGAATCTTGACTGGACTTCCCCAAATGTGTTGGACAGTAACATGTCATGCCCCATTGCTTATAGTAGATCTGTCATTGGAAGTGTCATCCTATTTGAAGTGTTTATGTTCACTGTGAGAGCTTTCGTCTGCTGAATGTTCGTCGTGTGAATTTCTCTGTTGTCAAACAAATAGCCATATACATACAACGATATTCAAATAATGCAGAGTTTATGCTTTTCTTGAAATTTTGAAAATGCGTTTTAGCAGATAAAAGAATTTTGCAAGTATGTGAATTCAAATCAGGATTTAAAGTAGGCCTTATAGGAGTCAGGGTACCTTTTGTAACATTATGCTTTCGGACTAACCCATGCTTCAATTAGGACTTTTGAAGGGTCGTAATGTGGCTTGGTTCACGTTTTAAGAAACAAAGGATAAGGCTCAAAGTGTATTTGTACCCGCCCGTTCTTCGTGATGTTCTTCAGTCCTAAACTCAGTTAATTGTGCGTTTGAACTCCAATTGAATCTGGAATTGTGTTTTGGTGACGATTCAGACAAGTTAAGTTTGTTGGAAGGCAGTCATTTTTGTAACATTTTTCATGTTGTCGAGGATTTGTAGTGACCTCTTTTTGACTTATTATCCCTGATTTTTCCTGCCTGTTCTTGTTTTTGAGATTACAATCAGCGGGATGCCCCGGTTTTTCTTAAGTCTCCTTCGTAGGTTTTAACTTAATGGGATTTTCTCTTAATAGATAATGACTGCCTATTTGATAGCGAACCATCACCATCTTTTGGTTCAAAAGGAATGTTTTTGATGTCATTCGTTGTGTACAAAGTGACTGAACGCGCGTTTGAATTAACCGAGAGACTACCCTGCCCCCAAGTTTTGATTAAAGGTTTCAATTTATGTAAAAGAAGAAAACTTTTACTTCTTTGGCTCGAAGGGGTTGACTAGGGATTATCCTCCTTATAACTCCAGTGTTTTAGGAATTGAAACAACTCATGTACATCGTCAGCAAGGTCTGTCCAAAAGCATACTATATGATATTATGGAATTATTTTCGTCATCCTCCCTCTAAAGGCTTGAAACTTTTAAAACAAGAGTTGAATATCATAAAGGGAGTAAAAAGCATAATTTAAATAGCATGAAAATGAATGGATTAATTCAAGACAAACATATGAAACGCATTAATGAAACAAAGTTTGACATTAACAGATAAATGTTTGAACAACAAAAGAGATTACAATTGAAAATTCAAAATGAACAGGACACTCTCAATGATTTGGAATAGGAGAAGTGATCACGGTAGGAACCTCTGGAGGGTCGAACACGATCTCCTTGGCATCAATCATGTCTTTAATCTTGTTCTTCAAAGTCCAACAGCTGTCGGTGTCATGTCCATGGCTATCAGAATGGTAGGCACATCTTACATTTGGGTTGTACTTGGGAGAGGAGGTATCGGGGTTTTGAGGAGGATCTTTTAGTGTGATCAGTTTCACCTTTAGAAAATGTTGTAACGCTTGAGACAATGGCATGTTGAGGTTGGCGTACTGCCTTTCTTGGTATTTTATCCTACGCCTATTCCCATGTCTTTGTTGAACATGTGTAGAATTTGAGATCAGGATTGCCCCCACGTGTTGATTGTGGTGGCTCTTTTTATGACCCTTTTAGCCGTAAAAAACATTGGACTCTTTCTTCCCATTGTATGGATTTTTCTGAGTATCAGAGGATGTATCTTCTTGGATCTTTCCGCTTTTGATACCAACTTTGACTCTTTCGCCAGTTAGTATTAGCTTAGTGAATCCGACCGAGGAGGTTCCGATTAGGTGATTGAAGAAAGGTCCCGTCAAGGTTCCCATAAAGATGTAAATCATCTCCCTATCAGTTAAGGGTGGCTGCACTCTGCCTTCCAATTCTCTCTATTTTTGGGCGTACTCTTTGAAGCCTCGTTGGAACGCATGGTCATATTTTACAATTGCACACGAGTTGGTGCAAGATCAGTGTTATATTAGTATTGCTTGTAGAAAGTAGCAGCCAAGTCCTCCCAGGTGTGAATGTTGGTTCCTTCTAACTGATAGAACCACTCCAGCTGTGTGCCAGCCAAACTTTCCTATAAGAAATGGACCCATAGCTTCCGGTCAGCAGTGTGAGGCTAAATCTTGCGGACATATGACCTCAGATGCATTTTAGGGCAAGAGATCCCATCATACTTGGAAAAGGTAGGGATTTTGAACTTTGGTGGGATGACCAATCCGGAAACCAAACCTAACTCTTCAAAGTCCAAGCCAGGTATATGTTGAATCTCCATAGCATTGAGGCGATCCTCCAACTGTTTGTATTTATCATCAGCGGGAGGATATCATTCCTCAGAGTATTCAGCTTCAACTTCATCAATCCCCAAACTGTTATCTTCTTCATGACTATTCCCCTCATTGGATATAGTTGAGAGATCTAGGGCTCTCTTGACTGGTCCTTTAAGTCTTCTTCCCAAACTCAGGACTCCTACTGACTTCTTTGACTTTTCTTCTTGTCTTTGAGAAGAAGAGTCTTCAAGTCTTCTTTCCCCTTAGCCATGGCCAGGAACATTTGTTGGAATTGGGTATTTTGCGCTTGGAGATCCTTCACCGTTTGTTCCATATCCATCTTACTGAAATAAATAGTAGGAAGATAAGGAGACCTGTATGAGGGAAACCTGTCATGATATGATGCATGATATGTGGATGCATGTTTTCAAGGATATTGCAGGGTAAACACAAGAAGATGTTAGAAGTTACTTACAACTTTGATTGGAGAACTTCGTACCGGTGGATGTCTTTCCACGAGAATTAAGCTCACCATGTCAAGTGGGTCATAGCTCCTGACTCAAGTTGTTGTACTTTGATCTTTGACGGTGTTTGGTTAGAGGAAAATAAATCCTCTTGCCCCTTGACAAGCGTCTGGTTCAATAGGACCCTGCATCATAGGCCCTTGAGATCCTTGAAATGGTTATTGAAAATGCTATGGTATGATGTTATGATGTTATATACAAGTATGCAAAGCAAGTAAGTTATTATGTACAAATAGTCATATACACACAAAGCATACAAGTCCTTAGGCTTAGGCTTGCATGAGGTTTGTAGGTAAGTACCCTCTTGAAGTTTAGTTGGCTCAACCTGTCCTAGAAATAGTAACCAGGTTCTAAGAGATCTCAATATCACTGATATTTCTTCATCGAGCATTGTTTCAGCGTAAGCCTCTTTAATGGAGACCGAAATATCCCGAAAGTCCGATCTCAATGAGCGTAGTATCGAGTATCAACCAATCTTTGGTCAAAACCAAAGTCGGCTATCACACTAATTCCTAATGACCAAGGGTGAGTCAATTAAAAGGTTCTAAAGGTCAGTTAGCGCTTAATGACACTAAGGAAGCCTAATGTTATCCTTGACTGACTCAAGGAACATTAGTACAAACCAAAGTATCACGCTAACGTAGTTATCACTTCATCCATATCGGTATACCCCGTACAACCTCCATGATTTATTGCTACTTACCTAAAAATATGCCCCAGATTCGGGTGTAGGATCTTTTAGTAACCCAAACAAGGACCCAAAATGTAAAGCAAGCAAGTCAAATAAGGAAATTAAGTAAATGACATCTAGCCCTAAGGTAACCCCACTTTTAAGTAAGTCACCAATAGAGTCGCCAGTTCTGTAACACGGTGGGAGAACTGACTTGGTGTTTTGCGTTTGATCCCAATTGTTGCGGATAGCAAGAGTCGCCAACGAATTTTCTTTTATCCAAAAAGGAAAGGTTGAAAAGAACAGGAAAGACCTTTCGAGATTATTTCTTGAATTCGGGGGGTAGGTTATGAAAAGGGAAGGTGTTAGCACCCTTTTCATCCATAGTTATCTACGGGCTCTAAGTTTCTTGCTAGATCACTTGCTTTTGTTTGAGAATGTGCTTGTGGTGTGGGTTTTGAAAGTATTTTGAAAATATCTTTGTAATGGTTCTCGTTTCTATAAGAACACGTACAAAGTGTTGTTTTGAAAATAGTTCCAAGAGGTGTTTGTGGAATGTGTTTTTGTAAGTGATTTTGAAAAGGTGTCTTTGTAATGGCTCTCGTTTCTATAAGAACCCGTACAAAGTGTTTTAACTTTTGAAAATGTTTCAAATGAAAGTTTTAGTGTATAAAATGTTTTTGTTGTGAGCAAGCGAGTAACTAGGAGCATCCTCATCCTACCTACTCAAAAGGTCTAATGTTCTTTTCCTCCTCCTTTAGATGTTGTTATCTTACAATTGATTTGGTAAGAAGCCCCATTGTTGGATGTGAAGGGATGGGCGTGGTTCATTTGTGTAGTCATAGAAAGAAACCTATGGGACGTTTTAACAATGTCGTTTAGGGACTAGATCATTTATCGAAGGAAACATTAAGGGCCATCGAGGGACTACGATCTTTTATCGAGGGTCTTTACTAAAACACCCATATTCGAGGGACATGACTATTTTTCTGAGGCAACAAGTGGAATTATCCTAGGGGTGCATGTGTGAATAGTGGGTTTGATTTTCATGCATTTAGTCTTTGATTAGGGGTTGTCTACTTGTTGTTTTTATCTTGCCATACATGTCCTATTTTTACTAGCAATCATACAAAAGTAATAAAATGCAGAAAGATAAAATCCTACACTATTACAACCATATTGAATTGCATGAAAATATAAATTCAAAAAAATAAAATAAAAGTAAGAAAAAGGATCTCCCAGTTTAGGCAGAAAACCCTTCGATTCTTCACTTTCTGGCTCTCTTCGATTTGGCCTGAAAGGGATGAAGGCGTGACTTTCGACCGAGGCCTGGGGGTTAGCATGTTGTTCCTTTTGATTGGGGCCTCGAGGCCAGCATGTTGTGCCTTTCTACTGGGCCTGGAATCAGTGAAAGATGTAATCTGCCTTTCTGCCTCCTTCGAATAGGGGTTGAGAGCAGTGAGGGAGTGCCTTTCGGCTGGGTCTGGAATCAGTGAGGAAGCCTGAGGCTTTGTTTCATACTCCTGTCTTCTGTTTCTTTCGTTTGAGATGCAAAATAGCAACATGGTCTATGGCCATGCTGGCATTACCTTAGGGCCATGTTAGTTCTTAAAGCATTTGTAATAAACCAAAGAACAAAACCAAATGAGAGGCAACAAAAACAAACTAAATGGTGTAAATGAAAGGGAAAAAAAATACTATGTACATGTTAGAAACGAAAAGGAAATTTATTTGCATGCTATGCTGGAAACGAAAGATCCAAGGTTAAGAATGACTTACCTTGCTTGAGGCTGGGGCGTGTGTTGGGCCTTTAAGTGGTTGCCTTGAGCGCTTCTGGAATCGAAAGGAGGGACCGGGAGTTAGGCCTTTGATACTGGATTCGAAAGAGAAGAACAAATGTGAGGTTCTTCCAGTTGGATTCAAAGGGTAACAAGGTACAAGGATGCTTCAGATTCGAAGGGGATAAGTGTTTGGATTTTGGGTTTGTTGTTTTCACAAGTGTTTAAGTGTTTGAGAACTTTTGAGGAATTTGAAGATTCGTACCTCTGGCCAAAAAGTCCTCCTCAAATATGTGTTGGAGTCTCTTATTTATAGGCAAGGCTTCCTGAAGGTTTTGGAGGGAAAACAAAAGGTTTGAACAAATTGAGTAACCTACTCCTTGTAGCTTTCGAGAGACAGTGCCTTGTATGCCATTTTGGTGCAAGGAATGGGGCAGTGTTTCAGGACTGTTGTGCAGCAGTTTTGGCCAGTGTACCAGGCCTGAACTTGGCAGAAAGCATCTTTGAATATCATCCTTTCATTTTGACCCTTCTTCGACCAGACTCTTCTCCAAACAATACTATTTGATTTTCCTCTAATAAGTGCCTTTCGATTGAGTCACTTTTGTGCATCCTTCGAAGGAGCCAAAAGTGTGACCTTTGGATGGGTTACCCAAAACATGCCTTAAAGTGGACTTGTAAACCCTTCGAATGGACCATCAAAAATGTCCTTCAAATGGAATGCCCAGAGTTGGATTCGAAAGATGCTGATTCGAAGGGGATATAGTTGTAAACGAAAACTTGTGAAGGTGGTTCTGTCGAGTCGAAGGCTTTCCTGCCAAAGGTCCAAGTAGCCAAACGAAGGAGTGTACATAAGGGGTCCATGCTTTGTGACTTCATGCAAACATGTAAAAGATCTTTGTTCAAACGAAAGCTTGCATGCAGGAGGCCAAAATGTCTAGATTCGAAAGAGGCATATAGGAGGATAAAAGTGCAAATCGAAGGATGCCAAAAGGGAGCCTTTTGCCTTGCAATCGAAGGAGGCTACAGGAAGATTTGTGCCTTGTGAATCCAAGCCAGCGTGCCAGAGGCCCACGCCCAGTCGAAGGATGCAATCCAAGCTTGCATCGAAAGAGGCCAAAAGGCCAATCGAAGGAGCTGAATTGAAAAACACTTGTTTTTCTCCAAATTTGTCAAAATATTGATTTTATTTGTTTTCCCCCTTTTTGGCAGTTTCTTTTTAATCTTGGTACTGAAAATCCCAACGTACCTGTGCAAGCTTGAACCTTGAGAATCCTTGTGAGAAATTCCTTGAAAAATGAGAGGACAAATTTTGGGGTACAATAGATAGTCATAAACAGCTTGATGGGCCAAATTATTCGCCAACATACTTCCTTTGATTGCTTTTTGCATAGTGTATTGGATGTCATATTCAGTCAAGATCATCTGCCATCTAGCTATTCATGCGAGGAGAGCTGGATTCTCGAAGATATACTTGATAGGATCCATATTAGAAATCAATAAGGTAGTATGAGTCAAGATATACTGTCTTAGCCGGCGAGCAGTCCATATCAAAGCACAAACAAGTTTTATCGAGCAGTGAATATCTGGTTTCACTGTCGGTAAACTTTTTGCTAAGTTAGTGTATCGCATGCTCTTTTCATCCAGACTCATCATGTTGACCCAACACACACCCCATTGAATTCTCTAATACAGTCAAGTACATAATCAGAGGTATTCCTTCAACTGGAGGCGTCATGATTGGAGGTTCTTGCAAATACTCCTTGATTTTGTCAAAAGCTGCTTGGCAATCGTCATTCCATCTGACTACTTGATCTTTCTTCAATAATTTAAAGATTGGCTCACAAGTAGTAGTCAAGTGAGATATGAACCGAGCAATATAATTGAGTTGACCTAAGAAAACTATGACCTCCTTCTCAGTACAGGGTGCTGGCATTTCTTGTATGGCTTTGACTTTTGCAGGGTCGATCTCAATACCTTTTTCACTGACGACAAACCATAGGAGCTTTCCAGACCTCACCCTGAAGTTGCACTTGTTGGGATTCAGGCTCAGCTTGTATTTCTTCAACCTCTCAATTAGATTATGAAGATGATTAAGGTGTTTTTCCTCAGTTTGCGATCTTGCAATCATGTCATCAACATAGAATTCTATCTCATGTTGAATCATGTCATGAAATAGGGTTACCGTAGCTTGTTGATAGGTTTCCGCTACATTATTCAAACTGAAAGGCATGACCTTGTAACAGAAGGTGCCCCGTTGTGTAACAAAAGTGGTCTTTTCATGTCTTAGGGCTCCATTTTTATCTGGTTATATCTGGAGAAGCCATCCATGAAGGAGAAAACTTTGTGTTGAGTAGTTTTATAGACCAAGACATTGATATGTGGTAGTGGGAAATTATCCATGGGGCTTGCCCTATTTAGATCTCTATAGTCTATGCACATACGTACTTTACCGTCTTTCTTAAGCACCGGTACCACACTTTCCACCCATTGAGGGTATGACGTCACTGCCAGGAAAACTGCATCAAACTGTTTCGTTACCTTAACCTTTATCTTCTCATACATATCTAGTCGCATGCGACGAACCTTTTGCTTGACTAGAGGACAATCTTCCTTCATTGGTAGGTGATTAACTACAATATCAGTATCAAGCCCCAGCATATCTTTATATGACCAAGAAAACACCTCAACATAATCATGCAGCATCTGAACCAACCTCCCTTTGACACTTTCTTCTAGGTTAGTGTCGATCTTGACTTCTTTTTTGTCTGCCTCAGTACCTAGGTTTATCACTTCAACTGGTTCCTCGTGTAGTTGAATAGATTTTCCTCTTGCATTATAAATCTGGCGAGTTCCCCAGGTATTTCACAACTTTCCTCGCCTTCGTCTTCGGCTTGATAGATTGGATGTTCGAAATCATAGATGGCAATAGCATAGTCATTGTCAATAAGATATAGAGTGGATGTAGGTCTGCATAGGTGTGTATGTGTGTGTGAGATCACATGGCTATTTGAAAATGCAATGAAAGTAAAAGAAAGGCAAAAAGCATAAAATTTGAATGCAAAATAGTCCAATGTTTCATTAAAATGAGCATATGGCATATGAAAATGACAAACCCTTAACAAATGGACCATTTTGCCCTGGGCAAGGCACATAGTTTAAAAGGTCATTGTTTAAATGGAAATTACATACAAATCTCTCAAAGTAAATATAACATTAAACAATAATTACTCCTTGTTGAAGGAGATGGGAATGAAATCCTTGGCATGCCAGTTGTTGAGCCCTCCATTAGCAGCCGGGTAGATCCAATCATCAAAATCACAATCATCACCAAATTTGTATGACTTGAAAGGGAAATCATGGAGTTGTCCCCAAATGGTGCAACCTCCTTCTTCAATAACAGCACGAATATATTTGAGAGAGGCCATTCTTGGTGTATCTTTAGTAGCTTTGGGAGTGTCGGGAGTGTCCTTGGAAACAACAACCATGGGAGAGACCACTTTGAAGGCTTGACAAGGAGTTTCAATGAACTCGTCATCCATTTCAACATATTTGAATGAATTTAGATGGCTAATCATAAACTCTTCTTCACCATAGACAATAACAATTTTCCCCTTGACCGGATATTTCAACTTCTGATGTAGTGTGGAAGTTACCGCACCTGCCCAATGGATCCATGGGCGTCCAAGAAGGCATGAATAAGCAGGATGGATATCCATCACATAGAATTTTGAGTTGAAAACTTGAGACCCAACTTTGATGGGGTAATTAACTTCTCCATGAACCATCCTCTTAGAACCATAGAAAGCCCTTACTACAATCTCGCTTGGTTTTAACACCAGTCCATCACAGTCTAGCCTGTCCAAAGCTCCTTTAGGTAATACATTGAGAGAAGATCCAGTATCCACTAATACATGTGTCAGGGTAGTTCGCTTTCATTATTGGGAGATATGGAGAGTTTGTTGTGATTCTTCCCCATCGGGGTCAAATCTGTATCAAAGAACCCTAAACTGTTGTCGACAGTAAAGCTTGCTACACAGTTTTCAAATTGACCGACCTTAGTTTCTTGAGGAACATGGGCATTCTTCAAGAATTTTATCAGTGTTTGAGCACGTGCCTCGGAGCACAACAATAAAGATAGCATAGAAATCTTCGAGGGTGTTTTCCCCAACTGTTCCACTATCTTGTAATCACTTTTTTTGATAATTTTTAGGATCTCCTCCATATCTCAAGTAGACGGATTCTCAATAGTAATGTCTTTTATGGGCGCCTCCATGCTGGCAGGCTCAATCATTTTTCCTTTCCTCTAGTGTCAACAACGGGTTTAACAGCAGAAAGGCGAACGGGTGTCGTGGTGGTTATTGGAGGTGAAATATCTGGAGAGAAGATCCTCCCCGTCCTAGTAACTTTACTCGATACAGAAATATTTGTAATGTCAGCAGTTTCATCCTTATCATTCCTGGAATCTTGTTTGATACCATAGTGGTATACTTCCACCCCATAATTCCAAGGCACCGCCATATCAGAAGAGTAAGGGATTGGACCCGGTGTAATGATGATTAATGGAGCTATTCTTGGTTCACTGGGAATCTTGATAGGACCTTTGAAGGTGATCCTAATAGGTTCGTTGGAGATAGTAATGATGGACACGTCTTTAAATTCTTGAGATACACTTTAGGTCAAGCCTTTCGCAGATGGAGTTCTTTCAAATAGAATCTTATGGCTATCCATCAAGTGTTGGGCACCTATCTTAAGTCATTCACAACCAGTAGTTTATACAGCACAACATCAACAGTCTTCAAGGCAGCCAGGGAATACTCTGGCTTTTAACAAGTTCTTTTTGATAGTCTTCAAAGGAATAGTTAAATGATTGACGGAGGAAACAAAAGAGGCATCTTCAATAGCATTGACACCCTTACCATGATTTGGCATAAGTGTGGTGATTACATTGGGAGTTGACCAGGGATATAATTCAATTGTCTTGTTGTCAATTAGGTCTTGGATTTTATTCTTTAAAGACCAACAATCATTGGTATCATGTTCGGGACTGTTTGAATGGTAAGCATATTTGGCGTTGGGATTGTATTTAGGTGAAGATGTATAAGGATTTTGTGGAGGGTGTCTTAGTAAAATGAACTTAGCTTTCGATAAATGTTGTAGGGCTTGTGGTAAGGACATACCAATCTTGGTATATTGTCTTTCTTGAAACTTCGTCCTACGCCTACCCTCTTATTGTGATTGAGTATATGTATCATTGGAAATTAAAATTGATCCCACTGAGTGATGGCGGTCAGTCTTAGCATGACTTCTTGATCCATACACAACATTAGTCTCTTTTTTACCAGTAAATGGTTTTTTCACAGCATTTGAGGTGGAGGCCATAGGTATCTTCCCGCTTTCAACCATCTCACCAGTTAAGATCAATTCAGTAAATCTGGATGACGAACTCCCAATCAGCAACTTGAAGAATGGTCTAGTCAATGTACCCATAAACACATCTACTAATTCTCTATCAGTTAAAGGTGGCTGCACCCTGCCAGCCAAGTCTCTCCATTTTTGGGAATATTCTTTGAAGCTCTCATTTGAACCCATGGTCATGCCTTGCAATTGCACCCTAGTTGGCGCAAGATCAGCGTTATATTGATATTGGCGGTAAAATGTGACGGCCAAATCCTTCCAAGTACAAATGTTTGTCCCTTCCAATTGGTAAAACCACTCTAACAGCATCCCAGATAGACTCTCTTGAAAAAAGTGCACCCAAAGTTTTCTATCAACGGTATGAGGCTGAATTTTGCGGATATAAAATCTTAAATGAAGCTTTGGACATGAAACTTCGTCATATTTGGCAAAGACTAGTATCTTGAATTTGTAGGGAATGACTACCCCTGGTACCAAACCTAAGTCTTCAAAGTCCAAGCCATGCACAACTTGGATTTCATAGTTTTCAGTCTGTCTTCTATTTGCTTATATTTATTGTCGACGGTCAGATATTTCTCATCAGAATAATCCTCGTCTTCAGAGATTTGATTGTTTCCACCCCGGCACGGGTTCTCCTAGCGTATTCATCTTGATTTTCATCCTCCTCGGAGGAATCCTCTTCAAGTTGAACTTGTTTGATGAGGCCTTTAAACCTCTTCCCCATGTTGATTACAACTTTCTTCTTGGTCTTCTTCTTCGTAACCAGAAGAGCCTTCATTTCTTGTTTCCCCTTTGCTAATTTGAGCAGAGTCTCTTGAAATTGAGAGTGTTGAGTCTGCAAGTCATTGATATTTTTCTAGAGATCCATCTTTATACTGAAATAAACAGCAAAAGGATGAGGAAACCTGTGTCGGAAAATCTGCTTATGATATGATGCATATTATGCAACTGAAATGTTTTCAAGGATTTAAAGAAATTTATATTTTCTTAGACAAAGAGAAAGCAACAAAAATTAATTGCATTAATAGAAACAGGGATTACAAATGCCTCTTGGGCTTACAATGGAAGAAACAAAACAAAATAAACTCCTAAAACAAAAGGACACAAGTTTCCCATGGGCACATCCTCTTTGGTGCAATGTAGGCATTCAATTTTCGCTCTTCATGAAGTTTCTTCGTGAGTTCCAAAACCATTTTCTCACTTGTGTAGAATTGTGCTTCAAAGGTGTCTCGTTCCCCTTTGAGTTGAATCCACAATCTTTGTAATTCCTCAAAGTTGGTAGGCATGTCAGGATGAAGAAAGAGTGTAAGGGGTGTCTCTCTCAGCAATGGGCTCCATAATCACAGGTAGGATGGACGGGTAAGGCATCATGAGACTTTGAGCACGAGTTCGTACCCACTTGAGGTAAGGCTCAAGAGGGATGTAATTTTTATGCCCCAAAGTCTTACTATCCACTTTGTTTACCATTCTCCAAGCTTGTATTAACCTTTGACGGTAGCCTTGGACGTCGCCCTCATCATCGAATACCAAACCTTAGATAAGCACATCATGGGGACTATCTCTTCATGCATACCCAAACTGTCGTAATGTAAGAGAAGGGTTATAGGTGATACCTCCCCTAATGCCCAAGAGTGGGACATTAGGGAAGTCTCCACAACGGTCAATTCCAAATATTGAGAACACCAATGAACATCCGAGTGCGAGAGTGACATCATCCTTTGAGACCATGTCAAGCCTTGCTCATTCTTCAACGTTAATTGAGGTAGGTGCGAAATAAACCACCTAGACATTAATGGAATGCAACACAAAAGAGTACCCCTTTTCTTCATGGTGCGAGTATGGAAACAATGTAGAATGTCTCCAAGCAAAGTAGATATGAGATTACGAGAGAGAGAAAAACCTTGACGACATTCACATCTATGAGTTAGTCCGGATTGGGAAATAGAACCAATCCGTAGATTAGAAGGGCCAAGACATCCTCAAAAGCTTAAAAATCCATATCTTCCCAAAACAAACGAGCCTTTTCCAACAGAAACTTGGCTAAGAAACCCTTAACCCCACTTCTTGTCTCCCAATTTTTTACAATGTCAGATCTCTTCAAATGCAAGGCTTTGGCAATAACTTAAGGCTTTAGAGTTTCCTCTAAACCGGTGAATGGTATTTGATCAAGCACAGACACTCCTAGAAATTAAATTAATTATTCTAATATAGGCACCAATTAGTAGTCGGGAAATGTGAAGCAATGATGTATAGGATCAAAGAATTGGAAAAACACACACATCAATTCTTCTTAGAAGTTTGAGGTAGCCAAGTTGAGAAGTCGACCATATTTCTTGGTAAAGGGAGAATATCCAGGAACTCTTGTGGTAACTCTTGAAGTTGAGGATGCACTTTCACGAAGTTGACTCAGATGGTATTCCTACGAGTGGAAGCCATGTCCTACAAAACAGAACAAAGATAAGTTCCTAAATCCATTAAATGGTTAGTGAGAATGATTATGATGTTATGATGTTTATGATGTCATGAATAATAATCACAAACAAAGCACACAAAGGACTTAGGTTTAGGCTTGCATGGGTTTCATAGGTAAGTACCCTCTTTAAGTTTATTTGGTTCAACATGTCTTAGAAAGTAACCGGGTTCTAGGGAATCTTAACATCACTGATCTTTCTTCATTGGGCATTATTTTAGCACAATCAATCTTTTCCAGCAGCCAAAATATCCCAAAAGTCCAATCTCAATGAGTGTAGTATCGATTTGGCTATCAATCTTTGGCTATCACTACTTCCTAATGGCCAAGTGTAGCGGTAGAAATGTTTAAGACTAAGTCATTGGATTGACTAGACTTATACAGATCAAAATAAAAATCGCCACTGTGCTTTATTGTTTCCAAAGGAATGGGAAAAGAGCAAGTAACCCAAAAAGAGGGGGAAATATTCAAGGTAAGGGGGTTGGTTATGCAAAGGGAAGGTATTATCACCCTAAACATCTACGGTACTTTGCAGGAACCTCTTTGTAAATCTGTATATTTTGGCTATAAAGTGTTGTATGTAAAATAGATGGTGGAGGTGAGAAAAGAAGTATTTTTTTATGATTTTTGCACCTGCCGCGGTTGTGAACCTTTAGTGCCTACGTACCACCTTTCGTGCAATAGGGGATAAGGGTACATGTAGTTCACCTTTAAAAATTTAAAACACAAGTGTGTTGGTTAATTTTAAGAGATAGGACAGCATTGTCATTGTCCGTGTGGAAAACATACTTACTACCCAGAATCATAAGAAAGGAGAGTTTGCATCATCTCAAAGTGGAGGATATGGCTTGGATTTTAAAAATCAACAAAACCTCACTCAACACCCAAGTTTAAAATATCTCTCTTGACTACATATTATAGAAGTATAGTTGTTTGCATCACTACAAGGATTAATAAGAGTCTAATCTTTTGAGAAAAGTTTAAAGTAAAATCCAAAGTGGCAAAATGGTTTGAAATGAGATTGATTGACTTTTAGTCTTATCACAAAAAAATGTCAGGGTATTATTAAGTTGATTGAAATTTATTTATGAAGAGGTTTTGAAAATGCATGGACCTAGGTCCAAGTTTATTATGAAAGTGGTTCAAGTTTAAAAAAACAAGAAGAGTTTTCAAAAGGAGGAAGAAGATTTTTGAAATTAAACAAGATGGGAGGAGATGAAGAGACTATCTTAAAGCATAAGGTAAAAGCTAGGGATAAGAACCATCTAACCAACAAGAAGCCAATACATGACATTATGAGTCAAGATAGAATTCCCATTATTTAGATTGAAATCAAGCAAGCATAGATATTAGACCTCTTGAGAGAACCAAACTTCAAGTGTATTAAGTCTTCACAAAAATTGGGCAGAGTAACGGCTGTATACGGGTGAATTCCAGATTACAAACAAAGTATGTAATCACAATAACCTGCACATAAAACAAACAAACAACTCAATGTCTTGAGGTAAACCTCAAGAACTCCAGAGAAAATATCAACTAAGGTCACAAGGTCTCCAACATAGGCCAAGGCTTCTAATCCTAAGTCAAAGAAGTCAAATACTCCATAATGCCAAGGATAGTAACCAAATAGTCCAAGTATCATTAAAGTTTTTTATGGTTCATGTTGATTATTAGGTGTCTTAAGAAAAGAAAAGCTCAAGTGATCAAAATAAAAATGACAAGAATATAAAGGGGCTCAAGTGAGCAAAGATGAAAAATAGCATGAAATGTAAATGCTAAAGTAAATGGTGCATAAAGTAAAGAGCATAAAATAAAGCATAAAGTAAAAGCATAAAATAAAATCAATTGTCAATAATTAGTGGTTAGTTGGATGACCATCTTTAAACTTGCATTTGAAACTCATTAGAGGATTGGTAGAACCAAAGCCTCCACACAACAAGTTGCATTTGCTTTTTTTCAAGTATATCATCCATTTTGGAATCCTCAAACTAAAATTTAGTGATCAACGATGATCAAGTGATCCGCGTTGATCAAAAGTGATGTAGATCCATTAGAGGATTGGTAGAACCAAAGCCTCCACACAATGAATCTCAAGGTTATTGGATCAAAGAGATCAAATTAACATACTTGGGCTTGCAAACATAGGTTTGGGCCACGAATGATTATTTATTCGAATCGGGACAAAATTTAGCGCTATATTAAGCAATCGTAAGTGGACTTATGTAGAAGTCGCACCTATTTTGAGGTCGGTCAATAGCAATCTATGCACCATTTGTTTTGAGACATGATATAGAGATCATGCTCCAATAACACTTAGTGCAATAAGAAAGGGATTAGATGGAGAGGGGTGGGAAAGAATATATAAACCATTTTTTAATTAAAATTTAATCAAACTATTATTAAAAGCATTCATCCATTTTTATGGAGTTAGACTAAACACCATGGATCCAATGAAGTTAATAAAGTTCATGATCAAAAATTCAATGTAAGATCAGTCAGAAAATAATACAAAGTAATATTACATTTAATATATGCATTAAAAAGGGTTTTAAAATGTTTTAAAATAGAAGAGAGAAAAATATCAACTATGTTCAAATTAATCAAGAAAGATTAAGTAAGACTATAGAAAAATCAGAAATGAACTCAAGTCAATTTATAAAAATTTTGGTAATTTTTTAAAGTCAGAAACTATTTTTAAAATTAAAAGAAATGAGTAAAATAAACCAAAAATGATTAAAAAAATAACAAAGTCATAAATAAAAAATAAATGAGGTCACCAATATTTGTCACAATATCATTGAATTATTTCATATTTTTTTTAGAATTTAAAAATGCATAAAAGTATTTTTAAACGTTTAAAACAATTCAAATAAAGTGAAAACTTATAAAAAATATCAAAGCACGAAATAAAATTGTAAAAAAAAATAAAAATCAGAAAGAGAAAAATCAAAAATATTTTTCATAATTTTTCATATTTTTTGGACTTAAAATGAGTTTTCTATAATTTTTTGAAGTTTAAAACAATTTAAATATAAAAATCAGAAAATAAAATAAACTCAAGAAAAATGTGGACCATTGAATGAGAGTCAAAACGCGTTAGTAAGCTAATCCAATGGATCAGACACGCTGTGTATATCATGTTCATTAGTGAATAACACACATGATCATTAATTAAATCAGATATTCAAAAATTCCAAATGGCGATGTTTCATTGGTTGAAGGATGACACGTTGGTCATCTTCAACCTCCAGTCGATCTCAAATCGAGCTTGCTCAAACTGTAAAATTAGAGCACGAGACTAGTTCCATTCGCTTCGTCTCATCAAGACGAAGATAACCACACCTTCGCGAAAAATTTATATAGACTGTAGCTCAAGCAATTTGGAAGGAAAGTTTTGAAAAGGAATTTGAAAATTCATGGCCAAAACATGTTTCCAGTTAAAAGAAAGTGTTACGACTAGAACCGGGGCAATGAGAGCTTCACAATGATATCAAAGTTTGGAAGAATTGATGGATAAATCTACCTATTGAAGTTCAGTTGCAGAGCTCTATAAATAGACTAGGTTAGATCAATTCATAAGGTTTCAAGGCTCAATTCTTCTTCTGTTAGCCTCAGGGAAGATCAAGGAAGGTGAATTGATAGAAAAAATGGATTGAAAAAGACTTGAACAATGATTTCGAAGTTACAAAAAAATGAGTTATGCAGCGAGTTTGGAAGGGTGATTTTGATTGTTCAAGCTTGAGAAAACGAATAGGATAGCTCATGTATTTATAGGAGAAGAAAATGGGATCAAAAGGAAGGGTGAATGATGCAATTTGGAGGGAATTCGTGTGGGTCTGCATCATGAAGAAAGTGTAACTTCTCTTTTGTAAAAACTCATCCAAAACGCGCATTTTAATGCATTAATCCACTTGGGAAAGTTGGCTAATCATGCTTAGACCTAAAACGCGTGCTAATTTGAGGGTTAGAAGTTGTAACATGAAATTCAAATTCTGACTTGTGATGAAACTTCAATTCCAAGTTACCACTTTAGAAACAATGCCATTCTCAGCTCAAGGGGTCTTAAGGCATGGTTCTTGATGATTTAGAAAGATGAGATTACAAGCTTTGCAATGGGAAAATAATGGAATCAAATGGATGTTTGAGCTGAAAGTTGCAATGAGTCAAAGTTGGGCAAAAGAGGTTGACTTTCCATACTTAGAAATATTTCAAGTTTTTCTTCAAAAGTAACCTATAATGTTTTACATCCAAACATGAACTTCCTCTTGGAATTATATCTTGACCAAAAAAGATGGCATGAAATGGACCTCTTGAATGACATTTTGAAACTTGAACCATTCAAAATGTCCAAAAATTGAGAGAGTTATAAATTGTTGAAGTTGGCAAAAAAAATCATGAAATGACCTATAATCTTTTGTATCCTTAAGGCATCCTCCATCCATTTTCTCACTTTGCACATAAAATAAGGAATAAAGTTAACATCCTCGAGATCATTGTGGAAAAAGATTTGGCTCAAGTTGATAAAAATTGTTCAAGTTATGATCATTTGAAGTCACACATGGGAAGTTGGGGGGTTTATCTAGAGGACTTGTAATCTTTCTTCATCATCAAGTTTCTTCCACATGAAAACTCCATGAAACTTTTGAAGTGATTTTTTAATAAACCTTTTAAGAGAAGTATGTTTTTGGAATCACTCAAAAATAACAAAATATGAGCAAGATATACTTCTTTGAAGTTCAAAACCCTATCTCCTAGATCAAGAAAATGCTTTGAGGAACTTTGACAATTTAAAACAACCTTATTATACCAATAATTTTGATTTGTAGATAGAAGTTGTTGAGGATGATAATGAGAACTCATAGCAACCAAAACCACTTCCATATCTTGAGAATTGAGAGAAATATGCACTTGTGACCAATGGGAACAAGGCCTTGTCCAACCATGACTACTTCTTCAATTAACCCCTTGTACTTTTGAATCAATCTTGATAACTTTGAAATATGGTAAACCAAAATAAACCTTGTCATGCCATTTCTTCCAAAAAAAAACTTCAATGGTGAGGTTTGAATTTCTCAAGCTTTATTGACTAGGGCATGGAAATAAACTCATGAACCCATGAATCAACTTGCTAAGCCACATTGCCTTTACCTACATTATTAACAAGTAAGACAAATCAACATTGAATTTTATTAATTAAAAGGAAAGTCAAAACAAAATATGCATGATCACAAAATAAAAACAAGTCAAGGTGCTTGGTGATTCCTCAAAGAGCAAAGCTAAAGATAAGGAGGAGAACCAAAAACCCTAATGTGATCTTGTTGTGATTTAATCAATATGGTATGATGAAGGGATCTTAGGGGAAAAAATTAGGGTACAACAGCTGCCCTTATTTAAGTTTCTTATATCCGGAGATACGAAGGTTAAAAATCTTCGTGTCGACGTGATCAATGATACTTAAATATAAAACAAACCATATTTTTGGCCCTAAGATTCCATGCAATGCTTATGAGTATGAATGCCTATGAACAACTTCAAAGGGGTGCAAAACACCACTGGGGATGTAGCAAAGGAAATAAGGATCAAAAGAGAAACCCGACCAGGAAAATAAATCACTGGTGAATCAAAAAGACCCGACTCTATTGGTGTAACACCCAAAGAAGAGATAAGGTAGCATCAACTTAGATAAAGAAGAAATAGTACAGGATAAAAGTGATTGGCAACCAACTGTGAACTACCAAACTCAATAGTCGGAGGTAGAAGATCAAAAGGATACCCCAACTTTTACTGAAGGCGAAACTACCAACGTTCACTGAAGGTAGAGAGAAAAGAAATATCATAGCACCGACATTCACTGACGGTGAACTACCAACGTTTACTGAAGGTAGAAAAAAGATAACAATCACCAACATCCATTGATGGTGAACTACCAACTTTCACTGAAGGTAGAGAGAAAAGAAATATCATAGCACCGATGTTCACTGATGGTGAACTACCAACGTTCACTGAAGGTAGAAAAAAGATAACAATCACCAACATTCACTGATGGTGAACTACCAACTTTCACTGAAGGTAGAGAGAAAAGAAATATCATAGCACCAACGTTCACTGATGGTGAACTACCAATGTTCACTGAAGGTAGCAAAAAGATAACAATCACCAACGTTCACTGATGGTGAACTACCAAATTTCAATGAAGGTAGAGATAAAAGAAATATCATAGCACGAACATTCACTGATGGTGAAATACCAACGTTCATTGAAGGTAGCAAAAATAATAACAAGTTTCTCTAAAATTCTGGAATTTCACCTAGAACGGGTCTCAACTTCTTCTTTAACCAAGGCATTCCGCTTGGAAAGGGTAATATATAAGTTGTCTCAAATAAAGAGACTACCACTTGCTGTTATAGGAAGGATTATGAAAATGACTTTCTGGGGAAAGCAATATGGCTTCCTGGGGAAAGAAATATGACTTCCTGGGGAAAGCAATATGGCTTCCTGGGGAAAGAAATATGACTTCCTGGGGAATGAATCATGGCTTCATGGGGAAAGAAATATGACTTCTTGGGAAATGAATCATGACTTCCTGGGGAAATGCCAATATATTCTTTCTGAGGAGATAAAGTCTTCTCATACAAAATAAATGCATATTCTCAAACCAAGGCTCGAAGCGTGCATAAATCCAAAGTAATAATATAGCTGGGAAACAAAGATTCAACCCATAAATAAACTGGAGTTAAATAGTCAACCAAAATACATCCTTTGAGAAATAAGCCCAAGAGGGAAATCCAAATCATCCAGACAAAGAGCTGTACAGGAAGGCTAACGCAAAAATCTTCCATGAGGAATAGCTTAGTGGGGAAATTGAAAGAATATACACTTTCTGCTTAAGGCTGACACTCTATTGGAGAGAGGACAACACAACTCTGCAAAACAGGGTGATATGTCAACAAAATATTAACGAATCTGAATGAGCAGTGATTTGCTAAATTTAACTAAGCATGATGTATGTATGAATGTATGAGTTTTATCGTGTATATGCTGACAAAACAGGCATACAACACTATGAGTAACCAGACAAAACCAACTCGGGTACAATCTATACTCGGCTAAATCACATCCAAGATGAACATTCCACAAAAAGTAAGCATCAAATAAGGAACAAAATCCTATTTCGCGGCTTAAATTCACTGGGAAGGAACATAATCGGAAATAAACAAATCATAGTGACAAAACAGTACAGATACAAGGATATAACATCCTTCTCCAGGCTTCACCAGGGAATAACACTCAGACTTCAATGGGGAAACAAATTTTTTCACGGTACGTACTTCTATTGGGGATTACAATACTGATTTCAAATAAGGCAGATGGAAACCATATCGGCAAAACATCAACTGAGGATTTTGAGCTGACTTCATTGGGGGAACATCATACAAACTTCACTAGAGGAGATAATGCCTCATCATCGAGACATCAAATGGGGATCTCGTGTTGACTTCATTGGGGAGGCCAACATCACATCGAGGAGGGGAAACCAAGATACGTTCTTCAATATTGAGAGTAAGTATTGCACCAACTTCTCTGGGGAAAAAGTATGAAACTTCATGGGGATAACAACTTGGGGAGTTAAAAAGTCAAACATTACAACAAGAAATCAATCTTATGGGGATTTTAAATCAAACCCAGCACTTGGCGGGTGAAAACCCAAAGAACTGACAAATTCCTCAACACTGCTTAAATAAAACATTGCCCTTTCCTGATTATCGAGAAATCAAACAAAATGCAAGTACTTCCGAAAGGGAGATGCTTCGTAAATGAGTCAAATCTCAGCATGCACGGGGAGAAAAGACTTCTATCAAATAGCGAAGCCTTCACTGGGAAATCTTGGATTGATTCTTCATAACATGCAAACTTATTCCAACAAAAGATGCCCTGGGATAGCCTTCCTGGGGAATCAAGAAGTCAACATTATAGAAAAAGGTCAAACTCATGGGGATTTTAAATCAAACTCAGCACTTGGCAGGTGAAAACCCAAAGGGTTGACAACTTTCTCAACACTTCTTAGAAAATATACTGCCTCAATCTAGTTGTCTGGGAAATAAATACCAACAATAATGCCAATACTACAGAAAGAGAGACATTTTACAAATAGTTCCATCTCAGCACACCAAGGGAAAATAGGCCTTTCATCATATGAGGGAAGACTTTGCTGGGGAATCTGGGATAGAGGCTTCAGACTGCAAACCCAAAAATCAAAAAATGAACCAAGACTTGACTGGGGACACTGGGATCACAAACCCAATACTTCACCTTATGCAAATTGGTACCGTCTTCAATATACAAAAATCACACGCATACTAGCGAAAATGACCTGAGAAAACCTTCTCGGGGGAAACAAAACTTCCCAAAATTACTGGAGTTCGTCCATTCCTGGGATCACCACTTTTGTTTTCTTCTTGAATCACAAAATCTAAAGTAAAAGTAAGTTGTAAATTCTTTTTGAAAAATAATTTTGTTATTTAATCTTTTTTCTTTGAAAATTATTATCAATAATAAATGGAGTCTTTGAAAGCTGAATAAAAATAATAAATACAAAGAATTGGGTAAAAGCTCAAATTTAATTGATATAACGGTAGTCTGCGAATGGCGAGACTCCACGGATGATTACAAAGTTTGGAAAATGGTAATATATAATGGAAAAGATACATTGAGATAAAATGACCATTATTCCCTCTAACAACTTTGAAATTCTGAGCAGCAACTTTCGTTGAAGTATGGTGAGGATCCAAGAAGGTTGTTGCTTCAATGATCAAGTCTTGTCTGATGTAGTTACTTGCCAAGAAAGTCCCTAATTTTTTCCTAAGCTGCCCTTGCGGGTTTTCAACTTAACGGGAAATTTTATTATGTTTATGTCTCTAATTTTTGCCTAGACCGCCCTTTCGAGTTTTCGGCCTATCGAGACGCTCCTTTTTGCCTAAGCCGCCCTTTCGGGTTTTCAACATAGCGAGCTATTCTTTTATTTCTTTAGGTGAAGTATTTCTTGACTACATCAGCATTCATGGGACGTGGGAACTCCTCGTCTAGTTTCAAGAATTAATGCAGCGCCAGAGAAGGCTTTCTTGACGACATATGGGCCTTCAAAATTGGGAGTCCACTTGCCCCTAGAATCAGCGTTAAAAGATATGATCTTCCTGAGCACGAGGCCGCCTTCTCTGAATTCACAAGGTTTGACCTTCTTATCAAAAGCTTTCTTCATTCTCTTCTGATATAACTGCCCATGACACAAAGCTGTCATTCTCTTCTCTTCGATCAAATTCAATTGGTCAAACCTGTTCTGGACCCATTAAGCCTCTGACAACCTGGTTTCCATTATCACACGCAAAGAGGGAATCTCAACCTCAATTGGGAGCACCGCTTCCATTCTAGACACAAGGGAGAACGAGGTTGCTCCTATTGAAGTGCGGACAAATGTTCGATATCCATGTAAAGAAAAAGGGAGTATTTCATGCCAATCTTTATAAGTAATAACCATCTTCTGGATGATCTTCTTGATATTCTTATTAGCAGCTTCAACAGCCCCATTCATCTTCGACCTATACGAAGATAAATTGTGATGGACAATCTTGAATTCTTCACAAAGTTCTGTCATCATCTTGTTGTTCAGATTCGAGCCATTATCGGTGATGATTCTGCTTGGCACACCATACCGACAAATGAGATTATTCTTAATGAAACGCACTACCACCTTCTTAGTAAAATTAGCATATGAAGCAGCTTACACCCATTTTGTGAAGTAATCAATTTCTACCAAGATAAAACGGTGTCCATTTGAAGATTTGGATTCTATCATTCCAATAATGGCAATACCCCCACATAGAGAAAGGCCACGAGGAAGAAATAACATTGAGAAGTGTCAGAGGCACATGAATTTTGTTCGCATAAATCTGGAATTTATGGCACTTCTTTGAAATTTTGTAATAGTCAAATTCCATTTCTAGCCAATATTAACCTGCCCTTAGCATTTTTTTTAGCCATCGAATGTCCATTGGAATGAGTGCCAAATGAACCTTCATTAATCTCATGCATCTACATGTTTGCTCCGTGTCTATCCATGTGTGATCGGTGAAAATAGAACTGACTGTTTTTGGAATGCTGGTTCGCGTTTGCGTTTCGCAAAATGTCGCGGTAAGCAAGAGTCGCCACCGTCTTTTATTTTCTCCAACAAGGAAAGGACAAAAGCACAACAAAATTCCTTTTCGAGATGTTTCTCGGGTTCGGGAGGTAGATTATAGAAAGGGAAGGTATTAGCACCCTTTCTATCCATGGTTATCCACGGGCTCTTAGGTACTTGCTCACTATGTTTTCAAAAAGTTTTGCTTTTCTTGTGATTGTGGGTTTTGAAAAAAAGTTCGTTTGAAAACTTCGATTTAACTCTTGTATCTGTCCTCAAGAGTGTATGAAGTGTTGTTTGAAAACTTTGTTTGAAAAGTGTAAGTGCGAAAAGTTTGTTTTTGTTTTGAAAGAGCAAGTACCTGAGAACCTCTACCTACTCAAAAAGAATTTAGTTGTGTAAATGTCCTTTAGACAGTTCCATCCCACTATTGAGAAGTAGGTAGCACCGTCGTTGGAGTTTTCGGGTTAATTCGATTATGAGACATGTGGTCACTAAAGCAATGTTAGGACGCCTTAGCGGTAACCCTAATGTCTTAGATCATTTTATCTGAGGCAACCGTTTCGAGGCAACTTATGATCTTTGGACAAGAGGACGACCTCTAAAACTTCCTATACTCAATGACCACGTTCGAGGCAACCAAGTGAGGCGTACCCTAGGAGTGGCATGTGCGAGTGTGTCAAGTTTCAGTTATGTTATCTTTGTACATGTTATGGTGAGATACGATTGATTTTAAGTTTAAGATAAGTCTTGTCATGCGTAGCCTAGTTAGCATACATCTAGCAGTTAATGGTTGCGGAAAATAAAACTAAACTATTACAAGGCGTCGGGTATTTACATCGCCAAAAACAAACCCTTGAAAAAGTAAATTGCGGGAAATAAAATGAAAGCGATAAAAAAAAGGTCCTAAGTTCAAAACTATTACATCCTCGGAGCATATACAATTATATGATGGAGAATAAATAATATGCGCGAGGAAAAAATTGAATCGGGGAGTTTTTAGGGTTTTGACCCTTTTTTAGGAAAGAAAGAGGTTTTTTTTATTTTGCATTTAATTAAATTAAACCTAGGCTAATTAATTAATTAATTAAAAAGAGAAATATTTTTTGAGTTTTTATGTTTTTTAAGAAAAAAATTAAAAGATGGTCAAAAGTTATTAAAAACCCTAATTCTACATTAATTTTAAATTATTGCAAAAAAGTTAAAATTAACCTAATTAAAACTAAATTAATTAATTACTTATTTATTTACAAAAATAATAATTAAATTTAGTAAATAAAAATATTATAGTTTTTATGTTTTCTGAATTTTTTATGAAAATGCTAATTAATTTTGTTAGTAATTAAATTGAGAATATAAATCAAGTAAATAAAAAATATAAATGAAAGAAAAATAAAAAGGCAAACCCAGGGGGTCTGGGCCCAAAGAGGGTGTATGCTTGGCAATTTCCAGGCCCAAAGTAAGCAGCCTGCTTGACTTTTCCAATTCCCTGCCAGTGCGTTGACTGTGGAGTATGGTGGTCATCATCTCGTGACCATTAGATTTGCTTTGCAAGCCACTTGGCGTGTTGATAGTTGAGGTGCATGGTGGTCTGCATTCTAGGCGCTATATGGGAATACCTGAAAACAAAATTGAAATAATGTTTTGGGGGACCTGGGATTCGAACCCAGGCCCCAATGTTCACAAGCCAACGCCCCAGCCACTCAACCAATCTGCTTCATTCGTTAGTGGATTAGACAATAATGAATATATTAGCAAAATAATTATTATGCCTGAAAAAAATAAAATCGCGCGATTTTCAAAGGAGCCAATAGGAGGGCGACGTGTGGTCGACTTCTCCAAATTCCTGGTTTTATTACCTGCGGATTTTTATCCGCAGGAGGTTCCGTGGCTCACTCCTAAAATCGTCCCTAGGATGCAAAAATCCACTCCAAGACTATGGTTGTAATCGTCTCTGTCCCCTGATCACTCTTATACCAATTATTGTGGCCAATTTTCCCTGTATCAAAAACACCTAAAAAGCAAGCATATGAACCCTAGAATCGGGCATCACGATACAAGGCATGAAAACGAAATTGAATATTGCAGTTATGTTAGAAATTAAATAATAAACATGATTATGCCAATATTTTGAAGAAAAAGTGCAAGAACTGGAGGTCACGATTTTGTGTTCTGGGCAAAGTTTGAGATGACATACAGTGTGATTCCGGTGGTTTCTGGACGTGATTTTGATTGCTTTAGCTTCAGTAAATGGCCAGCAAGAGACTAGTGTCAAGGTTTTGGGTTGAATTGACCTCTATGTATGATTTCGGTTTCAAGGTTTTTCAAGCCTTTTCCAAATTTGGTCTGGCCGTTTTGTGCAGCTTTCAATCGTCTTCTAGGTCATGGTTGGCTTGCTTGCATATAAGAGAATCAAATTAGGTCAAAGTTTTGGATCCAACCCATGTGCATTGAAGATTAAATCCTTGATTGAAAAATCAAATATTCTTGATTTTTCATGATTGAACAATGTTGCCAAAATTGGATTTTTTTGTATCTTTGACTTGTGCATGAATTTTCCAGCATGTTTAGATCATATTTGCTTCACAAATTGATTTAAAAATCAAATCTTGTATTTTCTTATGATTTAAATTAATTAAATGAATTAATATGTATTAAAATCCAATTAATTAATAAATTTAAGAAAATAAATCCAATTTAACTTGGTGGGTCGTGCATAGGTCATGGGTGAAGTTTCAAGAAGAGATTTGAGGCCCATTAGCAAAAAGAAGGTGTTTTGAGCAAAGTTGACTTTTGCAAATTCATGAAAATTTCCCAACTTCTCCAATGCACAACTTGCTCAATTTTGATCATATGACCATGTTCTTGGACATTTTGGAAAGCTATTGAAGTCCTCTAACCAATGCCTTTGGTCCCATGTCATTTGGATTTACCAATCTCAAGTTATGGCCTTTGACTCAAAGTGTACTTTTGTTGACTTTTGAAATTGACCTATAATGTAAAAATTGGTAACTTTTTGTGAGAGCATTTCTTGATCTTGGAGTGTGAAGATGGATTGTAGTAAATTTCATCCTCTTCAAAATGAGCTTTGGATGGGATTTTTATGCTGAACCATGAAAGAGTTATGCCCTGGTCAAGGTACAGTTGACTTTTCTGCTGTCCAAAAATGTAACTTTTTGCATCTTGATGATTTTTGAGCTATTCTTGATGAATCATGGTCAACCCTTGATCAAATGATAAATTATCCTTCAAAATGAGAATGTTGACAAAAATCTTGACTTTTGACTGTAAAATGACCATTTTGCCCCTACAGTTGATTGTAGATCAAATGGAGCTTTTGACTGTGCAAATTGGCACTGTTGAGTCTTGAAACTTGGCATGTAGGTGCTTGAGAATGTATATAGGCCCATGAGACTTGATTGAACCATTGAAAACCCCAAATTCCCTGAAAGAACAAAAACCCTAATTTCAGCTGTCTTAGGAAGGGATTTGACTGTACAACCCTTGAGCCATTTTGAGCAATTTGAAGATCATTCTTGACAAATCTTGAGGAATATGGGAGGGAAAATTTTGGGGTACAACATTTTCCCCTGTTCAATCTTCTTAAACCTAAGGATGTAGATTGGCCTGCGTGCCTTTCGTGATCCGAAGGTGGAAGATGATTGAACACTGAAGTGCCCAGAAATTTGCACTCGCATGGTGTAGTATCAGCAATGTGATGTCAGGAATGGGCTTATAGATGCCATTTGGAGATTGTTGGTAGAAGGATGGGCTTATAGATGCCATCTGGAGATGTGACAGAATCTTGTCGGGGATGGGCTTATAGATGCCATCTGGAAATGTAATGGATAGTTGTGGAGATGGGCTTAAAGATGCCATCCAGGGGTGAATACTAGATTGTATCTATAAGCTGGAACTGGATGATTTCCAGCATGGCGTCCGTGTCTGGAGCGCCTCTGAACTGTATTGGAAAGTTGGGTGGTTTGAGCTGGTCGAGTAGATAGTTGTCCTGTCTGGTTTCAGGTATTAATCTCTGACATGAGGAAGAAAGATAGTTTTCCTGGATTGCTACAGGTATTAATCTTCAATCTCTTCATGTAGATAGTTTTCCTGGCTGGTTTCAGGTATTAATCTATAATCAATCGTCCACAGATAGTTTTCCTGGCTTGCTACAGGTATTAATCTGGAACTTGAAAAGGTTGGCCGATGAGATAGTTGTCCTGGCTGGTTTCAGGTATTAATCTCTGACCTGAGAAAGAAAGATAGTTTTCCTAGCTTGCTACAGGTATTAATCTTTAATCTCTTCATGTAGATAGTTTTCCTGGCTGGTTTCAGGTATTAATCTACAATCAATCGTCCACAGATATTTTCCTAGCTAGTTACAGGTATTAATCTGGAACTTAAGAAGGTTGGTCGATGAGATAGTTCTCCTGTCTGGTTTCAAGTATTAATCTCTGCCCTGAGAAAGAAAGATAGTTTTCCTGGCTTGCTACGGGTATTAATCTTCAATCTCTTCATGTAGATAGTTTTCCTGTCTGGTTTCAGGTATTAATCTACAATCAATCGTCCACAGATATTTTCCTGGCTAGTTACAGGTATTAATCTGGAACTTGAAAAGGTTGGCCGATGAGATAGTTGTCCTGGCTGGTTTCAAGTATTAATCTCTGACCTGAGAAAGAAAGATAGTTTTCCTGGCTTGCTACAGGTATTAATCTTTAATCTCTTCATGTAGATAGTTTTCCTGGCTGGTTTCAGGTATTAATCTACAATCAATCGTCCACAGATATTTTCCTTGCTAGTTACAGGTATTAATCTGGAACTTAAGAAGGTTGATGGGTCGTCTCTTCTGACGGGGTGTCTCCTTTGACGAGCTTTGCCTCAGAAAAATCTTTAGGAATCGATTTAACTGATTTTGTCTCCATTGACGGGTTTGGTCACGGAAAAATCTTTAGGAATCGATCTAACTGATTTTGTCTCCATCGACGGGTTTGGTCACAGAAAAATCTTTAAGAATCGATTTAACTGATTTTGACAAGGTCTTGGAATATCTTCAACTGGATCGGCATCAGAAAAATCTTTAGGAATCGACTTAACTGGACCAGAGAAGGCCTTTTACTGGATTGGCATCAGAAAAATCTTTAGGAATCGATTTAACTGGACCAGATAAGGTCTTGGAATATCTTCAACTGGATCGGCGTCAGAAAAATCTTTAGGAATCGATTTAACTGGACCAGAGAAGGCCTTTTGATATGGCTGAGAATTTAACTGCATCTTTCCTGAAAGGTAAAGGTCAGTCATATGCAATGCATGAGATGGATCGAGCAATGATGTTCTCAACATAAATGAGATTGTGTGATATGATGCGTTTATGCATGTATCATGATGTATGGAAATGTAATGTTTTAGTTGGGGAAAATAAATCCCGGATAGCTGGAGAATAGTGTTGAGTTCTTCGTTTCCGCTGGGGATGATGAACGAAGATGATTGTGAGAATAAACCTGTAGGAGAAGATAACTCCGTTGGGGAATAACCATGGTGAAGAGATTACTCTGTGGGGAATTACTCTGTAGGGAGAGATGCTTTGCTGAGGTTTTAACGATAACTCCGCTGGGGATTCCGTTGATAAGCTCTGTTGGGGATTTTGATGATTAACTCCGCTGGGGATAGAAAGAACTTCGCTGGGGATGATCTTTCAGTTGCACCTTGCTGAGGATAACCCAGTTAGACTTTTGTGGGGATAACCTCTAAATATGGTTGGGGAGATACATTTGTACTCTGCAGGGGACACGCTTCCAGAATCTACTGGGGAGATGATTCAACTCTGGCGGGGAAGCTTTTTAGACTGCACTGGGGAATGGCTCCACTGGGGGTATCTTGTATTTTGCCGAGGAATATTCTTATATTTCGTTGAGGAATATGAAGACTGCCGGGGATGCTTGCTGAGGAATATATGTATACTCTGCTGGGGAATATTAAGACCTCCTGGGGATACCCAACCTTTTTAGGGATGACGGTAGACTAACTCTGCTTGGGGAGAGTATTGCTGATTCGTTCATAGTTGCAAGTCTCAGTGGGGAGAGCTACCACTACTGTCTTACTCTTGGGGGAGTGAAGGTATCTTGGTCATATTCTTCAGCTGAATCTACCTTGTATCTGGTGGACAGAGCAGCTTGTACAGTTCGGACAATTCTTATTGCCCCAGTTTCTGCGGGAGAAGAAAGCCTATGAAGTGCTTAGTAACTTCCGATTGACAAATCATCTTCTGGTAGGCAAGTGACGAGATGACGGTACATAGTCGTACGCTTTGATCCCTAATTTTTGCCTGGATCGCCCTTTCGGGTTTTCGGTCCATCGGGATACCCTTTTTTTCCCAAGCCGCCTTTTCAAGTTTTCGACTTGCCGGGTGTACAGATTTTTTTATTTTCATCCCTTATTTTTGCCCGAACCCTTTTGGTTCATCGGGAAGCCCTTATTTTTGCCTAGGCCAGTCGACCTAGCGGGTCTTTGATTATGCATAGTATTTTTTTCGACTATGTCCATGCTCTCAAGATGTAGGGAGGTGCCACTGTAGGTAGTGTTGTGTTACCACGCTACCAGAAGATCTTCGTTTGATCGTGCAAGATTCGTTGCTGGAACTCGTGTCCAATGCCCTAATTGATTCAGATGGAGATTTGCCCCTGGTTATTTGGCATTTTGAGAGATTCCTTGAATCTTGACTTGACTGTCCCAGATGGTGGACAATGATCATGTCGTGCCCCTTGATTGGAAGTGTTTTTCCACTTGAGGTGATCCTTTTATTGAGAAGGTTTTTTGTTCACTAGATATTCGTCATGCGAATTTCTCTGCTGTTGAACAAATAGTCATATGCAAACAATGTTATTTTAAGAATGCAAAGCTTATGTATGTCTTGAAGTTTTTTGAAAATGCAGTTTTCAATAAAACAAGTGAAATTTTTGTAAAATGTGATGTCAACTCAGGATTTTACAGCAAGCCCTACAGGAGTAAGGATACCTTTTGTAACAGTATGCTTTCGAACTAACCCATGCTTCAGCTAGGACTTTTACGGGTTATAACGTGGCCTGGTTCACGGTTTAAGAAACGAAGGATAAAGGCTCAAATTTTATTTGTACCCACCTGTTCTTCGTGATGTTCTTCGATCCTAAACTCAGCTAATCGTGCATTAGATCTTGTTTGAGTCTTTTCTCTGATATTCCGGTGATGGTTCGGATGTTGACAATTTATTTTGAACAGACAGTCATTTTTATAAGAGTTTGCAGGACCTCTTTCTTTTTTATTTTATTATCCCTGTCTTTTGCCTGAACTGTTTCTTTTGTGATTACAATCAGCGGGATGCCCCAGTTTTGTAAGTCTCCTTCATAGGTTTTGATTTGTTGGGCTTTTGTTTTTGAGGGATAATGACTGTTTGTCCTTACGATTATAGGGAACCATCACTGTCTTTTTGTCTCGGAAGGACTTCTTTGATGCCATTCATTGTGCACCTGGATTAACTGAGAAACTACCCTGCCCCAGGTTATAATTAAGGGTTTTAATTTTTGCGTGAAAAGAAAAACTCCAACTTCTTTGGCTCGAAGGGGTTGACGAGGGATTATCTTCCTTATAACTCCACTGTTTAGGATTTGAAACAATGCATGTACCTCATCAGCGGGGTCTGTTCAAAAGCATACTGTAAAGATCGTGGTATCGTTTTCGTCATCCTCCCTCAAAAGGCTTAGAAATTTTTTTTAATCGAGAGTTGAACATCACAAAAAATGAAAGAATTTGAATATAGTGAACGCGAATGGATTGATTCAAAACAGACATATGCAATGCATTAATGAAATAAAAGAGTTCGACATGATAATAATTGTTTGAATAAGCAAAGAAAAATACAACTTCAGAATTCAAATGAACAAAAGTCTCTTAGTTTGAACTAGTCATCTCAGATGGAGAATTCTCAGTGGAATATTTTCATCTCGCCATCCGGCATGAACTCCAGCACCCTTCCGTTGATCAAGTCTTGGATCTTGTTCTTCAGAGTCCAACAGTCGTCGGTGTCATGTCCCAGACTGTCAGAGTGGTATGCACACCTTTCATAGGGATGATAGGTAGGAGCAGAGGTGTTGGGATTCCGGGGAGGATCCTTTAAAGCAATCAGATTGACCTCCAACAAGCGTTTCAGTATTAGAGATGATGGTATATCAGTCTTAGAAATGTCTTCCAGACGTATTTTGCTTACGCCGATTACCCTGTTGATGCTGGGCTTGTGACCCTGAAGCAAGTTGAGGAGCTTTTCCCTTGTCTTCTTGCCCCAAAGGTGGTTGAATGATGGCTTGATCTTCAACCCTAGTTGTTTGCCTCACTTGGTTATTTTGAAGCAGCTTGTTGACGAGGACCCTGAGCTCTTCTTGTCTTTGAGCTAAGTCTTGAATGAGAGTCATTTGGCCCACCAGTTGTACCATCATCTGGATCTTTATTGTTGCCAACTCAATTTGTAGCCCTTCCAACTGATCATTCATGACGCCTCCTGGATTCCCTAGGACCAAGCCCCTTGTGAGGAGAGATTTTATTTCTTCTTACCCCTAGGATAGGTTCAAGAACATTTCTTGAAGTTGGGCGTTTTGAGCCCGGAGATCTTGGTTGTCTGGTTGGAAAGCCATTGCTGAAATAAACAGCGAGAACATGAGAGACCTGTATCGGATGACCTGTTATGCAATGATATGTATGATATATGTATGCAATGTTTTCAAGGATCTCGCGGGGTAAACAAGAAACTGTTAGAATTTGAATCTTGTAGCTTGATTGAAGGAACTTCATGTTGCTGAGAGTCCTTCTTCAAGAGTCAATCTCACCATATCGAGTGGGTCATAGCCCCTGACTCAAGTTATCGTGTTTTGATTTCTAGACAACCTTGGCTAGAGGAAAATAAATCCCCTTTGCCCCTTGTTTGACGTCTGGCTCATCATGACCTGCATCACAAACCCTTGAGATCCTTGAAATGGTTAAGGAAATGCTATGGTATGATGTTATGATGTGTATGCTATGCGTGTGAGGTGATGTAAGCAAGCCCTGCTATAAATCCAAATTGTTGGATAAGGACTGTAAACAAAACCTGCAAGGAACTCATGCTGTCAGATAACAAGAATGTGCAAGTAGTTCAAGTTTGAAGGCACACAAGTCACGCAAAAGAGCCCTTAGATTTCAGGCTGGCATGAAGTTTAGGTACTACCCTGTTTCAGTTTCAGTTGGTTAAGACCTGTCCTAAAAATAGTAACCGGGTTCTAGAGGATCTCAATATCACTGGCTACCCTCAATCGGTCATAATTCCAGTTTGGCAACCTTTTCTTGCAGCCGGAACCATCGCGGGAGTTTAGTCTCAATGAGCGTAGCGTACTGCTACTGTTCTATGGCCAAGTTGGTCAATTTAAAGTTCTAAGGTCAGTTGGTGCTTAATGACTCCTCAGAAGACCCATATTCTCCTCATTCCAACACAAGGGATATCGGTACAGACCAAGGTGTCACACCAACGTAGCTACTGCTTCATCCGTGTCGGTCTACGCCGGACAGATCCCTCATAGTTTATTGCTACTTACCTAAAAAAGGGTACCCCAGATCCGGGTTAGGATCTAAAAAACTCCGATACAAGCCCACAAAGTTTAAAGCATACAAAGCAATACAATTGAAAACATAAGTGATCTAATCCTAAGGTACACCTCACTTAAAAAGGTCCCCAGCAGAGTCGCCAGTTCTGTGATCGGTGGAAATAGAACTGACTGTTTTTGGAATGCTGGTTCGTGTTTGCGTTTCGCAAAATGTCGCGGTAAGCAAGAGTCGCCACCGTCTTTTATTTTCTCCAACAAGGAAAGGACAAAAGCACAACAAAATTCCTTTTCGAGATGTTTCTCGGGTTCGGGAGGTAGATTATAGAAAGGGAAGGTATTAGCACCCTTTCTATCCATGGTTATCCACGGGCTCTTAGGTACTTGCTCACTATGTTTTCAAAAAGTTTTGCTTTTCTTGTGATTGTGGGTTTTGAAAAAAAGTTCGTTTGAAAACTTCGATTTAACTCTTGTATCTGTCCTCAAGAGTGTATGAAGTGTTGTTTGAAAACTTTGTTTGAAAAGTGTAAGTGCGAAAAGTTTGTTTTTGTTTTGAAAGAGCAAGTACCTGAGAACCTCTACCTACTCAAAAAGAATTTAGTTGTGTAAATGTCCTTTAGACAGTTCCATCCCACTATTGAGAAGTAGGTAGCACCGTCGTTGGAGTTTTCGGGTCAATTCGATTATGGGACATGTGGTCACTAAAGCAATGTTAGGACGCCTTAGCGGTAACCCTAATGTCTTAGATCATTTTATCTGAGGCAACCGTTTCGAGGCAACTTATGATCTTTGGACAAGAGGACGACCTCTAAAACTTCCTATACTCAATGACCACGTTCGAGGCAACCAAGTGAGGCGTACCCTAGGAGTGGCATGTGCGAGTGTGTCAAGTTTCAGTTATGTTATCTTTGTACATGTTATGGTGAGCTACGATTGATTTTAAGTTTAAGATAAGTCTTGTCATGCGTAGCCTAGTTAGAATACATCTAGCAGTTAATGGTTGCGGAAAATAAAACTAAACTATTACAAGGCGTCGGGTATTTACATCGCCAAAAACAAACCCTTGAAAAAGTAAATTGCGGGAAATAAAATGAAAGCGATAAAAAAAGGTCCTAAGTTCAAAACTATTACATCCTCGGAGCAAATACAATTATATGATGAAGAATAAATAATATGCGCGAGGAAAAAATTGAATCGGGGAGTTTTTAGGATTTTGACCCTTTTTTAGGAAAGAAAGAGGTTTTTGTTATTTTGCATTTAATTAAATTAAACCTAGGCTAATTAATTAATTAATTAAAAAGAGAAATATTTTTTGAGTTTTTATGTTTTTTAAGGAAAAAAATAAAAGATGGTCAAAAGTTATTAAAAACCCTAATTCTACATTAATTTTAAATTATTGCAAAAAAGTTAAAATTAACCTAATTAAAACTAAATTAATTAATTACTTATTTATTTACAAAAATAATAATTAAATTTAATAAATAAAAATATTATATTTTTCATGTTTTCTGAATTTTTTATGAAAATGTTAATTAATTTTGTTAGTAATTAAATTAAGAATATAAATCAAGTAAATAAAAAATATAAATGAAAGAAAAATAAAAAGGCAAACCCAGGGGGTCTGGGCCCAAAGAGGGTGTATGCTTGGCAATTTCCAGGCCCAAAGTAAGCAGCCTGCTTGACTTTTCCAATTCCCTGCCAGTGCGTTGACTGTGGAGTATGGTGGTCATCATCTCGTGACCATTAGATTTGCTTTGCAAGCCACTTGGCGTGTTGATAGTTGAGGTGCATGGTGGTCTGCATTCTAGGCGCTATATGGGAATACCTGAAAACAAAATTGAAATAATGTTTTGGGGGACCTGGGATTCGAACCCAGGCCCCAATGTTCACAAGCCAACGCCCCAGCCACTCAACCAATCTGCTTCATTCGTTAGTGGATTAGACAATAATGAATATATTAGCAAAACAATTATTATGCCTGGAAAAAATAAAAGCGCGTGATTTTCAAAGGAGCCAATAGGAGGGCGACGTGTGGTCGTCTTCTCCAAATTCTTGGTTTTATTACCTACGGATTTTTATCCGCATGAGGTTCCGTGGCTCACTCCTAAAATCGTCCCTAGGCTGCAAAAATCCACTCCAAGACTATGGTTGTAATCGTCTCTGTCCCCTGATCACTCTTATACCAATTATTGTGGCCAATTTCCCTGTATCAAAAACACCTAAAAAGCAAGCATATGAACCCTAGAATCGGGCATCACGATACAAGGCATGAAAATGAAATTGAATATTGCAGTTATGTTAGAAATCAAATAATAAACATGATTATGCCAATATTTTAAAGAAAAAGTGCAAGAACTGGAGGTCACGATTTCGTGTTCAGGGCAAAGTTTGAGATGACATACAGTGCGATTCCGGTGGTTTCTGGACGTGATTTTGATTGCTTTAGCTTCAGTGAATGGCCAGCAAGAGACTAGTGTCAAGGTTTTGGGTTGAATTGACCTCTGTGTATGATTTCGGTTTCAAGGTTTTTCAAGCTTTTTCCAAATTTGGTCTGGCCGTTTTGTGCAGCTTTCAATCGTCTTCTAGGTCATGGTTGGCTTGCTTGCATATAAGAGAATCAAATTAGGTCAAAGTTTTGGATCCAACCCATGTGCATTGAAGATTAAATCCTTGATTGAAAAATCAAATATTCTAGTACTGTATAGACTAAGGCAACTATTTATTTTTTCCTCCGTTGTATGCCAAATACTCGCTTCCGAAGCGAGCCTTTGCATCTACAAATCAACGATATTGAGCGCTATCTCAAAGTAAGACGCCGAGTTCAAGAATACCGTGATCTCAACAATATTCCTCCGACTAAGCTTCCTGATATCTCAATCCCTGAATTAATTGAAGAATCTAAGATGGCTGACGTACCAAATCCACCTCGTGCTCTTAAGGAATACGCAGTTCCTTCTCAAGCGGAGCCCCACAACAGCATTGCTGCTCCTGCTATCGCTCGAAACGATTTCGAGCTGAAACCTTCGCTTTTATCCGCCGTTCAGCAGAACCAATTTTCTAGATCTCCTACTGACGACCCAAACCTACATCTGTCAGTGTTTGTGCAGTACGCAGACGCTGTAAAAGCGAATGGTGTAAACCCCGAGGCGATACGGTTGCGCCTATTTCCCTTTTCTTTAAGAGATAGAGCTCGAGCATGGCTCTAATCTCTTCCTTCAAACTCAATCACCACATGGGATGAGTTGAAGAAGGTCTTTTTGGCTAGATATTTCCCACCAAGCAAAACTGCTATGCTCATAGCCAACATCAATGGTTTTAGACAAAAAGATAACGAATCACTTTTTGAAGCGTGGGAACGCTATAAGGACATGATCAGACTATGTCCTCATCATGGTTTAGAAGAATGGTTGATCATTCATATGTTCTATAATGGTCTCTTGTACAACACAAGAATGACTATAGACGCTGCTGCTGGTGGCGTATTGATGGATAAGCCGTATACCGAAGCAAATCAACTTATCGAAAGCATGTCTCAAAACCATTATCAATGGGGAAGCGTAAGAGCTAATATGGAAAAAAAACTCAAACAAAAGGAGGCATGATTGAAGTCAATAGTCTGGATCAAGTCAACGCTAAAGTAGAAGCCCTTACCCAAAAGCTAGAAAATCTTACTACCGCTCCCGCAGCTACCATGGCTGCAGTAGCTCAAGCTTGCGATCTATGTGGTCTTCAATCACATCCTGCACCAGAATGCCCACTTCTAACAGGAGTTCCAGCTGAACAAGCAAATTACGTGCAGGGAAACCCTTATAGCAATACCTATAACCCTGGTTGGAAGAATCATCTGAACTTTTCATATAAAAGCAACAATGCATTGTACGCACCTGGACAAGCTCCTGCCACACCACCTGGCTATCCAAAAGCTACCCCAAATCACCCCAATAATGGACCTAATACATCCAATGACCCTAGGAAGTCTAATCTAGAAATCATGATAGAACATTTTATTGCTTCCCAATCTCAAACTAATAAAGATGTTCTAAATTAAAATTTACATACTAATGAGCAGATTAAACAATTATCTAGTAAAGTTGACGCTTTGGCTACCCATAATAAGATGCTTGAAACTCAAATTTCACAAGTGGCTCAAAAACAAGCATCTACTGCTGCCCCAGCTGGATTTTTCCCTGGTCAACCACAACCTAACCCAAAAGGACAAGCTAACGTTGTAATACTGAGAAGTGGAAAAGAACTTTACGGACCTGTTGATCCAAGACTCGAAAATCCAGACATGTACCAAAAGCAGAACAAGCCAACTAAAAATGAGAATGAACCAAAGGAAAAGGAAAATGAGAACCAAGAGGCAGTGGAGAAAGAAAATCCTTATGTTCCTCCACCACCCTATAAACCGCTGACTCCGTACCCTCAGAGACTTACCAATTCCAAAACGATGGGCCAATTCAAGAAATTCGTTGAACTTCTGAAACAACTGAATATCACAATACCGTTTACAGAAGCTATCACTCAGATGCCCTCGTATGCTAAATTTCTCAAGAAAATCCTATCTAACAAGAAAAAGATAGAAGACAACGGAACAGTTACACTTACTGCTGAGTGTAGCGCTATTATTCAAAACAATATGCCCCCTAAGTTAAAAGATCCAGGTAGTTTCTTTATACCTTGTAACATTGGAAAGTTTGTCATAGACAAAGCTCTATGCGACTTGGGAGCAAGTATTAGTGTCATGCTCCTATCTATTTGCAAAAAGCTAGAAATGGGAGAACTTAGACCCACAAAAATGTTCGTTCAATTAGCTGACCGATCAGTTAAATACCTTGTAGGTATACTGGAAAACATTCCAGTTAGAATAGGTCAATTCTATATCTCGACCGATTTCATAATCATGGACATTACTGAGGACTCAGTTACTCCTATCATATTAGGAAGACCCTTCCTAGCCACAGCTGGAGCTATAATTGATGTAAAGAAGGGCAGACTGACATTCGAAGTTGGAGAGGAAAAAGTGGAATTCATCCTCACTCAATTCTTACAAGTACCAGCCATGAATGACACATGTTATCTAATCGACGTTATAGACGAGTGTGTAAGAGAGATGGAAGCGGAATAGACCACATACTCTGAAATAATGAAAATCCAAACCCCTCTTATATTCGAAGACGACAATTGGCGTGAACCATACCAAGATGATAGTCTAAGCGAAAGTCTAGCACTTACACCTGATCATATGCTATGTCCGAAGAAACCAGGTTTAGAATTACAAACCTTACCCAGGAACCTAAGATATGAATTCCTAGATACCAAATGTACGAGACCAGTAATAATCAATTCCAGTTTAGGAATGTTCGAAACTGAGAAACTTTTAGACGTCCTAAGAAAGTACCCGACTGCATTAGGTTATAACATATCTGACTTGAAAGGAATATGTCCTTCAATTTGTATGCATCGTATTATGCTAGAAGAAGATTGCAAAACCTCTAGAGAACCCCAAAGAAGGATTAACCCAATCCTTAGCACTGTAGTCAGGGATGAAATTAAGAAGCTATTGGAAGCAAGAATCATATATCCAATCTCCGACAGTAAATGGGTTAGCCCAGTACACGTCGTACCGAAGAAAGGAGGTATCACTGTTGTGAAGAACCAAAAGGCGAACTGATAATGCAAAGAGTGGTAAATGGGCATAGAGTGTGCATTGATTATAGGAAACTAAACAAAGCTACTCGAAAAGACCATTTTCCTCTACCCTTCATAGATCAAATGTTAAAGCGATTAGCCAAACATTCCTACTTCTGCTATCTAGATGGTTATTCCGGATTTTTCCAAATTCCTATTCATCCTAATGATCAAGAGAAGACTACATTCACATGTCCCTATGGAACGTTAGCTTATAGACGAATTCCCTTCGAATTGTGCAATGCCCCAGTAACCTTTCAACGATGTATGATGTCAATCTTTGCAGATTTCATTGATAACATCATGGAAGTGTTCATGGACGACTTCTCTGTGTGCGGGCAAAGTTTTGAAGGATGCCTATGAAACCTAGAAAAGATTTTAGAATGATGTGTGAAAGTAAACCTCGTGCTTAACTGGGGAAAATGCCATTTCATGGTCAGAGAAGGAATCGTACTAGGACATGTTATATCTAACAAGGGAATTGAAGTTGATAAAGCCAAGATAGAAGTCATAAAAGAACTTCAACCACCTAAGACCGTTCGAGAAATACGAAGTTTTTTAGGACACGACGGGTTCTACCGACGATTTATCAAGGATTTCTCGAAGATCACTAAACCACTTACCGGTCTATTAATGAAAGACGCTGAGTTCATATTCGACGAAGATTGTCTTAAAGCGTTTGAAACCCTAAAATCAACCCTCATCACCGCACCAATCATGCAACCACCCGATTGGAGATTACCTTTTGAAATCATGTGCAATGCGAGCGACTACGCCATAGGCGCAGTTCTTGGACAAAGGAAGGACAAGAAACTTCACGCAATCTACTACGCCAGTAGAACGCTAGACTCAGCTCAAATTAACTACGCCACAACTGAGAAAGAGTTGTTAGCAGTTGTCTTTGTGCTTGACAAATTCCGTTCTTACCTAGTAGGAGCAAAGATAATCATCTACATAGACCATGCTGCTATCAGATATCTACTAACTAAGAAGGATGCAAAACCAAGACACCTCAGATGGGTCCTACTTTTGCAAGAATTTGATCTAGAAATTAAGGATAAGAAAGGAACGGAAAACGTCGTAGCAGACCACTTGTCAAGATTAGAAGGTATAAAACCCGAACAACTACCGATTAACGACGATTTTCCATATGAACAGCTGATAGCACAAATAAGAAGCGATCTAGCTCAATTGGACCAAAACAAACCAAAATCCAAAGAAGTTGTGGAAGCGATCCATACAACCATGGGATTGCCATGGTATGCCGACATAGTCAACTACTTAGCTGCAGGCGCGCTCCCACCGGACTTAACTTATCAACAGAAAAAGAAATTCTTCCATGATCTCAAGTATTATTATTGGGATGAACCTTTATTATTTAAAAGAGGACCGGACGGAATTTTCCGCCGATGCGTACCTGAAGAAGAAATGGAAGATGTTATCTCTCACTGTCATTCATCTCTCTATGGCGGACATGCCAGCACTTCTAAAACTTGTGCAAAGATCCTACAAGCCGGCCTATTTTGGCCTAATCTATGGAAGGATGTCCACATCGCTGTTAAAAACTGCGATCGGTGTCAACGCACCGGTAATATTTCAAGACGCGATGAAATGCCTCAAAGAGGAATACTAGAAGTAGAAATATTTAATGTCTGTGGAATCGATTTCATGGGACCTTTCCCATCTTCTTTCGGAAACAAGTATATACTCGTAGTTGTCGATTATGTTTCAAAATGGATTGAGGCTATGGCCTCTCCTACAAATGACACACGAGTAGTAATTAAGCTCTTTAAAAACACAATCTTTCCAAGATTTGGTGTGCCTAGACTTGTCATTAGTGACGGTGGCTCCCATTTCATTTCAAAGATATTCGACAAATTATTATCTAAGTATGGAGTCAAACACCGAGTAGCAACACCGTATCATCCACAAACCAGTGGACAGGTCGAAGTCTCGAACAGAGAAATTAAACAAATCCTAGAGAAAACTGTCGCCATATCTAGGAAAGATTGGTCATCTAAGCTTAACGAGGCTTTATGGGCTTATAGGACAGCCTACAAGACCCCTATAGGAACTACACCCTTCAAACTTGTGTACGAAAAGTCCTGTCATCTCCCGATAGAATTAGAACACAAGGCATATTGGGCAATCAAAACGCTCAACATAAACTACACAGCTGCTGGAGAAAAGAGAATCCTCGACTTGAATGAATTAGAAGAATTGAGATTAGACGCTTATGAGAACGCTAAAATATATAAGGAAAGAACCAAAAGATGGCACGATAAGTGCTTATCTTGGAAGGAATTCAGTGTAGGAGACTGTGATCGGTGGATCTGGAACTGACTGTTTTAACGCTGGTTCGCGAAATGTCGCGGAAGCAAGAGTCGCCACCGTCTTTTATTTTCTCCAATAGGAAAGGACAAAAGCACAGAAAAATTCCTTTAAAGAGATTGCTCTCGGTTCGGGAGGTAGGTTATAGAAAGGGAAGGTGTTAGCACCCTTTCTATCCATGGTTATCCATGGGCTCTTAGGTACTTGCTCAATGTGTTTTCAAAATTGTTTGCTTGCTTTTCAATGTGGGTTTCAAAAATATTCTTTGAAAAGTTTCAATCTGACTCGTACGTCGGAGTGTTTGAAAAGTTTGTTTTGAAAGTTTTTGAAAGTGTGTCGGTGTGAAAAGATGTTTTGATTTGTTTGAAATTAGAGCAAGTATCCTTGAGAACCTACCTACCCTAAGGAATTCGTCTGTGTAGATGTCCTTTAAAGTAGTGCCATCCCACCATTGAGAGGTAGGTAGCACCACCGTTGGAGGTGTTCGGGTCAATTCGAGTTTGTAGGGACATGGTGATCACCAGAGCAATAGGAAGACACCTTAGAAGCTACCCTTATGCCATTGATCTTTTATTCCGAGGCAACTTATTCGAGGCAACTTTGTTTTAGGCAACTTGATCAATGGACACAAGGACTTACTAAAATATCCTCTACTCGATGATCACCTTTCGAAAGGCAACAGTGAGGCGTACCCTAGGGGCGGTGTGTGCGAATTGTGTGTCATTTTCAGTTTATTGTTTGTCTTGTCATGCATTGGTGATCTAACGATTCGATTTTATTTTTGGGCATTCATTCTTTCATGTTATTGTTTAACAGTTAAAAGTGCGGGAATTTAAAGTGCGGAAAAGATAAAAGTCCTACGCTATTACAAAGGGCGCGGGTCTACAACGCCAAATTAATCCAGACCCGATTTAAAATAAATTGCAGAAAAGAAATGTCTAATAGCTATTACATGGCTTTGGTACAAGTACATTACATTCACAAAAGAAATAAATGAAACGCGCGACAAAGAAAATAATCAAATGCGAGGGCGTTGAACCCTTTAAAGGAATTAAAATAATTAAGTTATCTAAAATTAAAATTAAATGAAAAAATGGTATTTTTGTGTTTTTTTTAGATTTAAAAGAAAAAAGAAAAATTAATTAAAATTAAAATGCTAAACCCTAGTTCTAATGTTTTTTAAGTTTAATATGAAAATATGGACTTTTAACCTAATTTAACTCTAAATTAATTTATGCACAATTTTTGATTTATGGAAATAAATAAATAATATTATTATTCTGAAAAAAGGGAAAAAGAAAAATAAAAAGTTATTAAACCTAAACTCTATTTTTTTGGATTTTAGTTATTAAAAGAATTAAATTTGAAAACCTAATTAAAACTAAATAATTACAAACATTTATTTAGAAAATGATTAAAATAAAAATTATATTCTTTTTTGATCTTTTCTGATTTTTGAAGGTTTTTATATTATTTATGTGAAAATAATTAATTAAATAAATAGCAAATAAAAGGAATAAAAAAAGAAAAATTAAAGAAAGAATAAAAAGTAATAAGGCAAACCAGGGGGGGTAGACCCCAAAATTGTGAGGTGCAGGCCTGGAAGATTAAGGCCCATTTGCTTGAAGTCCATTGACTTTTTTGATCAGGTGTGATGCATTTGACTGCAGCATAGCATATTCTCCAATCCTTGCCTTTGATGTGGGTACTCAGGGACACGTGGATGAGCTGATTTTGAAGTGTATGGTAGGCATCAATGTTAGCGCTGCATGTGAACTCAAGTTGAAAAATAATATGAGAAATGTGTGAGACCTGGGTTTTGAACCCAGGTCATGAAAGTCACCAGCGTATGTCCCTGCCAGCTGAGCTACCACGCGTTAGTTAATATATAATGGCACATAAATAATAAAAAGAAAAAATAGATACGTTAGTGGAGGGCGCGCGAAATTCAAATGAACGAATCACGCTTCGCCACGACGTTCTTCTTCCTCGTGTCCCCTGTAATACAAAACCCTATGGCCACAGTTTTCACGCGTTGCATTAGGTGAGCTATGAAAAAATAGCGAATAGCTCAGCTTCAAACATAAATTAGGCGCGATGGTTGGAATTTGTTCGTCTCTAGGCGCTGAGTTCAACCATGGTGATCATGGGTCCCAATTTTCCCTTGGGTGAGAAACCCCAATTCAAAAACTCTGAAAACCTAATTTTCAATCATGGTAAAATCCCATACACGATGCAAAAATCAAATTAAATGTAAAGGTTAGCTTTGAAACTTTGTAAGGAACAAGAATACACAATTAAAATGCAATGATCATGCTTAGAATTGAGAACACGATTTCAAAAAATTTTCTGTGCAGTTTGAGTTGTAGCTACCGTTTCTTCGCGTTTTGATTGAGGTTAAGGGTTGGGATGTGTTCAGTGATGCCTCAGGATGCTAATAGGAAAAGAATTAAGGCTTGAAAAACTCTCTAACCTTGATTTCAGATTTGACTTATATGCCTAAATTTTCAATGTTCAAAAGCTTGTTTGGGCGCAGCTTATGATGTCTTAGGCCTAGGGTTTGACTTGGTGATTATCATGAAATGGAATTGGTTAGTTATTTGACCTAGATTCAAGCTCATGAATGAACAAGTCTTAGGGTTTTTACCATTGACCATTTTTCCTTCTTTTTAGCCAAGACCTAGACCTAGTGTGAAACTTAACCCTAGCCTGAGTTTTTGAGTTGGCCCATGATGCATAGAAATTGTCCAAGTTCACATGACACTATTCCATTGGTTTTTAAATTTTATTTGAATTTTCAAAGATTTAAAATGAATTAAATTATCAAAAATTAAATAAAATAAAAAAATCAATATTTGGTCTTGAAATTAACCATGGGACACGTGTGTGGCATGACAAGGATGAACCAAGTGGAAAAAATGGGGCCCTTTTGTCAAAAATTGGATTTTCAAGGATAGTTGACTTTTGCCATTTCACAAAAATTTCCCAACTTCTACAAGGCATAACTTGCTCAATTTTTAAGCTTTTCACATGTTCTTGGACATTTTGGAAAGGTCTTTGAGTCCTTTAACCAATGCCTTTGGTACCATGTCATTTTGATTTACCAATCTCAAGTTATGGCCTTTGACTTAAAGTCCCTTTTTGTTGACTTTTGAAAATGACCTATAATGTTGAAATTGATAACTTTTTGTGAGAGCATTTCTTGGACTTGAAGTATGAAGATGAGTTGTAGGAAATGTATTTCTCTTCAAAATGAGCTTTGGATGGAATTTTTCTGATAATCCATGTGAAAGTTATGCCCTGGTCAATATCAGTTGACTTTTTCAGCTGTCCAAATATAGCAACTTTTGCATCTTTGATGATTTCTGAGCCAAACTTTGAGAATCATGATCAAGCATTGATCAAATGATGTTTGTGGCTTCAAAATGATATGTTGATCAAAATTTTGAACTTTTGACTGTCAAATGACCATTTTGCCCCTACAGTTGACTGTAGGGCAATTTAGGGTTTTGACTGTGCAATCTTGAGCTGAATGCCTTGAAACTTGATATGAGGATGCTTGACCATGTTTGCAAGCATATGAGACTTGATTGAGCCTTTGAACACTTCCTTTTCTTGATCAGAACACAAACCCTAGTTTTGACTGTATAGGAGACAGTTGGACTGTGCAACCCTTGGGGAATTTTGCAGCTTGATTTGGCAATTTCTTGAAGAATATGGGAGGGCAAATTTTGGGGTATAACAGTTGCCCCTGTTCAATCTTCTTAGACCTGAGGATGCAGATTGGCTGACGTGCCTTTCGTAATCCGAGGGTAAAAGATGATTGGACACTAGAGTGCCCGGAAATTTGCGCTCACATGTTAGCAATGAGGGTGGAATGGGCTTATAGATGCCATTTGGAGATTGCTGGATTGGATAATGGGCTTATAGATGCCATCTGGATGTTGATCGCGTAGGAGATTCCTTAGCGAGAACCTGCATACCTGCAAAACAGAGAAATGAGTACCTGACACGTTGCAGGAGCTGACTTTTAGATGCTTGGTATTGATGTGTCCTGACTAGTTACAGGAGCTGGGTCTGGAGCTTCAAACGGCGATGAAAGCACCAGGGATGATTACTTCCTTAGCATGAATGGTAAGAGAGCCTTGGGTGACTTTAACTTCAACAACGCTTGTCGAGAAAAAATCTGGGGTGTCTTCTACTGGGATAAGAATCAGGGAGATCTTAGGGTCGATCTGACTGAACCAGAGAGGCCTTTGACTGGGTAAGAATCAGGAAAATCTTAGGGTCGATTTAACTGAACCAGTCTAGGTCTTGAAATGTCTTCAACTGGATAAGCATCAGGAAAATCTTGGGACGATTTAACTGAACCAAAGAAGGCCTTTGACTGGATAAGCATCAGGAAAATCTTGGGACGATTTAACTGAACCGGTCTAGGTCTTGAAATGTCTTCAACTGGATAAGCATCAGGGAGATCTTAGGGTCGATCTGAATGAACCAGAGAAGGCCTTTGACTGGATAAGCATCAGGAAAATCTTAGGATGATTTAACTGAACCGGTCTAGGTCTTGAAATGTCTTCAACTGGGATAAGCATCAGGGAGATCTTAGGGTCGATCTGACTGAACCAGAGAAGGCCTTTGACTGGATAAGCATCAGGAAAATCTTAGGATGACTTAACTGAACCGGTCTAGGTCTTGAAATGTCTTCAACTGGATAAGCATCAGGGAGATCTTAGGGTCGATCTGACTGAACCAGAGAAGGCCTTTGACTGGATAAGCATCAGGAAAATCTTAGGATGACTTAACTGAACCGGTCTAGGTCTTGAAATGTCTTCAACTGGATAAGCATCAGGGAGATCTTAGGGTCAATCTGACTGAACCAGAGAAGGCCTTTGACTGGATAAGCATCAGGAAAATCTTAGGATGATTTAACTGAACCGGTCTAGGTCTTGAAATGTCTGAGAACTTAACTGGATCTTTCCTGAAAGGTAAAAGTCAGTCATATGCAATGCATGATATGGATCAAGCAATGACGTTCTCAACATAAATGAGATTTGTATGATGCAGTGCGTTATGCATGCTATAATGATGTATGTGATGTTTTATGTATGTTTTTGTCTGGGAAAGTAAATCCTTGACGGGTGTCGGGAAGTCGTATCCCGGGCTGGTGTCGAAGAATAGATTTGCCTCCGCTGGGGATGATAACTGCAAGGATACCGGTAGGAGAAGATGTCTCCGTTGCGGAATAAACTTGGCGAATGAAATATTCTGCGGGGAGAAAAGATACTCTAGCGATCATGCTGGAAAGCAATACTCTGTGGGAAGGGTGATGCCTTGCTGAATGTTGATAGTAACTCTGTTGGGGATACCGTTGTTGTATTGGAAGTGTGAATAGACTTCGCTGGGGATAGGAAAGAACTACGTTGACGACGACCTTTCCTTGGCTTTTGGCTGAGGATAACCCAGTTATATCCTGTTGAGGAAATAACTCTTTAAACCAAGCCGAACGACGCGTTCGTGTTCTGCAAGAGGATAAGCTTCCAGAATATACTGGGGATAAGCTTACTGCTTGGGAAGATGAATTACACCTTTCCTGGGGAACTTGGATGGGACTCTCCTGGGGAAGTTTTGATATGCTGGGGAAGATTTCTCTGTTTCTTATCCAGTCAAAGGCCTTCTCTAGTCCAGCTAAATCGACCCCAAACAGATTTTCCTGATAAAGACTTAGTAGAAGATACCCAAGATTCTCTCAATGATTGCTATTGAGGTTGTAGTCGCCTATGGTTCTCTCCCCGATCCTGCGGAGGTGGTAATCCCAGGTTTCGCTCAACGATTGCTGTTGAAGTTGAAATTATCCAAGATTCTCTCAATGATTGCTATTGAGGTTGTAGTCGCCTATGGTTCTCTCCCCGATACTGCGGAGGTGGTAATCCCAGGTTTCGCTCAACGATTGCTGTTGAAGTTGAAATTATCCAAGATTCTCTCAATGATTGCTATTGAGGTTGTAGTCGCCTATGGTTCTCTCCCCGATACTGCGGAGGTGGTAATCCCAGATTTCGCTCAACGATTGCTGTTGAAGTTGAAGTTATCCAAGATTCTCTCAATGATTTCTATTGAGGTTGTAGTCGCCTATGGTTCTCTCCCCGATCCTGCGGAGGTGGTAATCCCAGATTTCGCTCAATGATTGCTGTTGAGGTTGAAATTATCCCAAGATTCTCTCAGCGTTCCTGTTGAGGTAGTAATCGTCCAAGGTTCTCTCACCGTTCCTGTTGAGGTAGTAACCACCCCTGGTTCATTCATCACCGTTTGAAGTTCTAGATCCAGCTCCTGTAGCCAGTCAGGACACATCTACACAAAGAATTTGAAGACCAGCTCCCGTAACAGGTCAGGTAATCATTTTTCTTTTTGCAGGTATGCAGGTTCTCGCTAAGGAAACTCTTACGCGATCAACATCCAGATGGCATCTATAAGCCCATCCACCTTCCATCATCTCTTAGCATGGCATCTATAAGCCCATCATCCTATCCATCAATCTCCAAATGGCATCTGTAAGCCCATTCCCCACATCACACTACTATGTGAGCGCAAATTTCTGGGCACTCTAGTGTTCAATCATCTTCCACCTTCGGATTACGAAAGGCACGTCAGCCAATCTGCATCCTCAGGTCTAAGAATATTGAACAGGGGCAACTGTTGTACCCCAAAATTTGCCCTCCCATATTCTTCAAGATTTGTCAAAAGCATGCTTCAAAGTTCCCCAAGGGTTGCACAGTTCAAGGGCCTCCTAACAGTCAAAATTAGGGTTTTGGTTCTGACAAAGTAAATGAAGTTTCCAAGGGTCCAATCAAGTCCCACATTCCTACAAACATGATCAAGCATCCTCATATCAAGTTTCAAGACTTTCAGCACAAAATTGCACAGTCAAAAACCCTAATTGCACTACAGTCAACTGTAGGGGCAAAATGGTCATTTGACAGTCAAAAGTTCAAATTTTTGGTCAACATCTCATTTTGAAGCCCCAAACATCATTTGATCAATGCTTGATCATGATTCTCAAAGCTTGGCTCAAAAATCATCAAGATGCAAAAGTTGCCATATTTGGACAGTTGAAAAAGTCAACTGTAACTTGACCAAGGCATAACTTCCACATGGATTATCAGAAAAATTCCATCCAAAGCTCATTTTGAAGAGAAAGACATTTACTACAACTCCTCTTCATACTTCAAGTCCAAGAAATGCTCTCACAAAAAGTTATCAATTTCAACATTATAGGTCATTTTCAAAAGTCAACAAAAAGGGACTTTAAGTCAAAGGCCATAACTTGAGATTGGTAAATCAAAATGACATGGGACCAAATGCATTGGTTAGAGGACTCAAAGACCTTTCCAAAATGTCCAAGAACATGAGCAAAGCTTAAAAATTGAGCAAGTTATGCCTTGTGGAAGTTGGGAAATTTTTGGGTATTTTGAAAAGTCAACATTGATTCAAATGACCTAAAAATGCTAATGGGCCTCTTTTTCTTCCACAATTCATCATCCAAGGCATGTACACGACCATTTGGCCCAAAGGGAAGTTTTTTATCATTTTTAGTTATTTATTTGGATTTTTAATTATTAATAATTCATTTAATTAATTAAAATACATGAAAAATACTAAACCTAACTTTTCAAATCTTTTTATGCAAGGAATAAGCTTATGATTTCGTGCAAGACCAAATATAGAAAGAATCAAGTCAATTGGCCATGATTTGTACCAAATAGGCATGAAAAAATATTTGAAAAGATCTTTGAAAATCAAATCTTGCAAATCATGAATGCAAAGGTTTTTGTGTGATTTCTTTGACCTAAAACCTTCACACATACATATATAGTGCAACCCTAATGCATAGAGGCTCTAAGCTGCGCCATAGACAAAGAATCAAACTCACACTTTTGCCTAAAAAATTCAATACTGAAAACCAAGTTCTAGGTCGATTCAAGCAAAGAGACTTGTTCCATCACCTTCCTGAGGCTTCAAGGAAGGTTTTCAAATCAAAACCAACCGTCCTAACGCCCTGAATTGGTAAAACGATCGCACCCTGTACAGAAAAATTTTCATGTTCTTGCATCATGAATCATACGCTTTTAGTAATTTTTAACATTTGATTTATGTTCATTGCCTAATTCTAAAGCTAACTGTGTGGTTTAATTGTGTTTTTGTGCACCCTTGAGGATTTCACCATGAATACGTGCTAGGGTTTTAGGGACCTTGAATTAGGGCTTCTTAGTTAAGGAAAAATTAGCACTCGAGACCTGGACCATTACAATAAGCGTGCTTGGACGAAAGGAATCCAACCCTCGCGCTTAATTTATGAGGCCATATGGCCTATTCGCTATTTTTTAGAAAGATGCTTTTGGGGACGGTTCAAAACCGTTGCCCTTTCTTTTTTTGTTTCAGGAAATAAACAAGACCAGGAGGAAGATGATGATGTGTAGAGCATTGGTTGGTCCATTCAAAATTTCGCGCTAAAAAGTCATTAACGCTTGGTTTTATTTTATAATAATTGATTGTTATATAATGTACAAAGAAGTCAAATGGAGTAGTTGGTCAGGCGTACGCATGGTAATCTCTAGGACCTGGGTTCGAGCCCCAGGTCCCTCACCCTTTCCATAGTATTTTTCAATTAACACTTCTATGCAGTTTCAACGCTGAAGACCACCATACGTCCACAATTCCCAGTTTGCCACGCGTATGCCAAGATCAATCAGAGGGCCACAGTTTGAGGAACATCATGGACGTGAGTCAATAGCGCTACACGCTGGCATGGAAGTCAACGAGGCCAAAGATGCTTGGGCCCAAATCACTACAACAAACCCTCCACTTGGGGACAGCACCCCCTAGAGTTTGTTTCTTTTTACTCTTTTTATATTTTTCTTTTCTTTATTTTAATTAATTTCTTTTAATTCCTTATAATTATTATTTTCATAATATAAAAAAATACAAAAAAATCAGAAAGGACCAAAATTAAAATATATTTATTTAATTAATATTTTTTGTAAATAAAACCTTTATTAATTAATTAGTTCTAATCTAGGGTTAACCTTAATATTTTTCAATAAAACTTAAAAATTGATAGAATTAGGGTTTCAAATCTTTTCATTCTTTTTTTTCTTTTCATTAATAATTAAATATTATTTATTTTTGTAATTAAATTATCAATTAATTAATTAGGCTTAATTTTAGATAATTGTCATATTTTCTTAATAAATAAAAATTGTAGAAGTAGGTTTTTAATTTCATTAAATTCTCATAAATACAAAAAAACCAAAGAATAATTTCTTTTTTTCATTAATTTAATCATTTAATTTAATTTCGTTAAAAGGGTCCAACGCCCTCGTTTTTAATTCTTGTTTAATCCGCGTATTTATTTCTTTTTCGTATAATTTTTATGTACCTCTCCCAAAGCCATGTAAATATTTATCTCTCGCACTTTTACTTTAATTCTTTATTTTTTCTGTCAAATCGGGTTCTGGAAATTTTGGCGGTGTGGACCCGCGCCTTTTGTAATAGTTTAGAATTTTTACCTTCTCGCAATTTTTAACTGTTAAATAATGGCATGCAAGAATGAATGGACAAAAAAATAAAAACAAACGCATAGATCACCTTTGACATGAACAAGATAAAATAAACGAATCTGACACACAAATCACACACCACCCCTAGGGTACGCCTCACTGTTGCCTTGCCTCGAAAGGTGATCGTCGAGTAGAGGGTGTCTTAGTAAGTCCTCATGATCCGGGAACCTGGCATGAGGGTAGCTTCTAAGGTGTCTTCCCATTGCTCTGGTGATCACCATGTCCCGAACCCTCGAATTGACCCGAACACCTCCAACGGTGGTGCTACCTACCTCTCAATGGTGGGATGGCACTACTTTAAAGGACATTTACACAGACGAATTCCTTAGGGTAGGTAGACGACTCTAGATACTTGTTCTAATTTCAAAACAAAATTCAAAAAATACTTTTCACACCGACACCTTTTCAAAAAGCTTTCGAAAGCAAATTTTTCAAACACTCTTGAGGACTGATACAAGAGTCGAACTGAAATTTTCAAAGAAACTTTTTTAAAAACCCACAGTTGAAAAGCAAACAAACCATTTTGAAAGCACAAGTGAGCAAGTATCTAAGAGCCCATGGATAACCATGGATAGAAAGGGTGCTAACACCTTCCCTTTCTATAACCTACCTCCCGAACCGAGAGCAATCTCTATAATGAATTTTTTTGTGCTTTTGTCCTTTCCATTTGGAGAAAATAAAAGACGGTGGCGACTCTTACTTCCGCGACATACGCGATCCAGCTTTAAACAGTCAGTTCCAGATCCACCGATCACACCACGGTTTCTCTTCATCAGTGTCAATCTAATAACAGTGCGCCGGTTCATCAAATCTTTCAATTGTAATCCTAGGAGCCTCGTTGTCCCAATTTACCTTGAACATGGACAACATTGTTGCTAAGGAATCTGCCAACTGATTATCTTCTCTTGGGAAGTGTTCAAAGGTAACCTCCTCGGTGTATGGGATCAAGTTCATCACAAACTCTTTGTAAGGAATCAAATTAGGTTGTTTGGTGTCCCATTCTCCTTTAACTTGACTGATTGCTAGGGTTGAATCTCCATATACGCTTAAGAATTTGATTCTTAAGTCAATGACAGCTTTAATACCCAAGAAGCATGCTTCATACTCGGCCATGTAATTTGTACAGTCGAAGCAAAGCCTGACAGTGAAAGGCGTATGGCCACCTTCGGGGGAAATGATCACAGCATCAATTTCGTTACCCAAAGCGTTGGAAGCTCCATCAAAGACCATATTCCATCGGGATCCTGGTTCAGGTCCTTCATACGGTCCCGGCTTTTCACAGTCGGTCACTAGCATAATATTCTCATCCGGGAATTCAAAGTTCATGGATTGATAGTGTAACATGGTAGGAGAACTGACTTGGTGTTTTGCGTTTGATCGCAATTGTTGCGGATAGCAAGAGTCGCCACCGACTATTCTTTTATACAAAAAGGAATGGTTGAAAAGAACAGGAAAGACCTTTCAATATTATTTCTTAAGTTCGCGGGGCAAGTTATGAAAAGGGAAGGTGTTAGCATCCTTTTCATCCGTAGTTATCTACAGGCTCTTAGTTGCTTGCTAGATCACTTGCTTTTGTTTGAGAATGTGCTTGTGGTATGGGTTTTGAAAGTATTTTGAAAATATCTTTGTAATGGTTCTCATTTCTATAAGAACGTATACAAAGTGTTGTTTTGAAAATAGTTCCAAGTGGTGTTTGTGGAATGTGTTTTTGAAAGTAATTTTGAAAATCTGTCTTTGTAATGGCTCCCGTTTATATAAGAAAGCGTACAAAGTGTTTTAACATTTGAAAATGTTTCAAATGAAAGTGTTGGTGTGTAAAATGATTTTGTTGTGAGCAAGTGAGCGACTATGAGCATCCTACCTACTCAAAAGGTTTAATGTTCTTTTCCTCCTCCTTTAGATGTTTCTATCTTACCGTTGATTTGGTAAGAAGCCTCATCATTCGATATGAAGGGACGGGCGTGAGACGTTTGTGTAGTCATAGAAAGCAACCTATGGGACATTATAGCAATGTTGTTTAGGGACTAGATCGTTTACCGAAGGTAACATTGAGGGTCATCGAGGGACTACGATCTTTTATCGAGGGTCTTTGCTAAAACGCCCATATTCGAGGGACATGATTATTTTTGAGGCAACAAGTGGAATTACCTTAGGGGTGCATGCGTGAATAGTGGGTTTGATTTGCATGTATTTAGTCTTTGATTAGAGGTTGCGTACTTGTTGTTTTTATCTTGCCATACATGCCCTATTTTTACTAGCAATCATATAAAAGTAATAAAATGCAGAAAGATAAAATCCTACACTATTACAACCATATTGAATTTCATGAAAATATAAAGGCAAAAAAATAAAACAAAAGCAAGAAAAATGGTCTTTCGATTTAGGCAGAAAACCCTTTGATTCTGCACTTTATGGCTCTCTTCGATTTGGCATGAAAGGGATGAAGGCATAACTTTCGACCGAGGCCTGGGGGTCAGCATGTTGTTCCTTTTGATTGGGGCCTGGAGGCCAGCATGTTGTGCCTTTCGACTGAGCCTGGAATCAGTGCAAGATGTAATATACCTTTTTGCCTCCTTCGACTAGGGGTTGAAAGCAGTGAGGGAGTGCCTTTCGACTGGGCCTGGAATCAGTGAGGAAGCCTGAGGCTTCATTTTATACTCATGTCTCCTATTTCTTTTGTTTGAGATGAAAAATAGCAACATGGTCTAAGGCCATGCTGGCATTACCTTAGGGCCAGGTTAGTTCTTAAAGCATTTGTAACAAACCAAAGAACAAAACCAAATGAGAGGCAATAAAAACAAACTAAAAGGGTGTAATCGAAAGGGAAACAAATTCTATGTACATGTTTGAAACAAAAAGGAAATTTATTTACATGCTATGCTGGAAACAAAAGATCCAAGGTTAAGAATGACTTACCTTGCTTGAGGTTGGGATGTGTGATGGGCCTTTAAGTGGTTTCCTTGAGCGCTTATGGGGTAACAAGGTACAAGGATGCTTCAGATTCAAAGGGGATAAGTGTTTGGATTATGGGTTTGTTGTTTTCATAAGTGTTTAAGTGTTTGAGAACTTTTGAGGAATTTGAAGATTCATTCCTCTGGCCAAAAATTCCATCTCAAACATGTGTTGGATCCTCTTATTTATAGGCAAGGCTTCCTGAAGCTTTTGGAGGGAAAACAAAAGGTTGGAAAAAATTGAGTAACCTGCTCCTTGTAGCTTTTGAGAGACAGTGCCTTGTATGCCATTTTGGTGCAAGGAATGGGGCGGTGTTTCAGGACTGCTGTTCAGAAATTTTGGCCAGTGTACCATGCCTGAACTTGGCAGCAAACATCTTTGAATATCATCCTTTCGTTTTAACCCTTCTTCGACCAGACTCTTCTCCAAACAATACTATTTGATTTTCCTATAACAAGTGCCTTTCGATTGAGTCACTTTTATGCATCCTTCAAAGGAGCCAAAAGTGTGACCCTTGGATGGGTCACCCAAAAAATGCCTTAAAGTGGACTTGTAAATCCTTCAAATGGACCATCAAGCATATCCTTTGAATGGGATGCCAAGAGTTGGATTCGAAAGATGCTGATTCAAAGGGGATACAGTTGTAAACGAAAACTTGTGAAGGTGGTTCTGTCCAGTCGAAGGCTTTCCTGCCAAAGGTCCAAGTGGCCAAACGAAGGAGTGTACATAGGGGGTCCCTACTTTGTGACTTCACGCAAACATGTAAAAGATATTTGTTTAAACGAAAGCTTGCATGAAGTGAAACATATGCCCAAACGAAAGGTGCATGCTGGAGGCCGAAATGTCCAGATTCAAAAGAGGCATATAGGAGGCAAAAAGTGAAAATCGAAAGATGCCAAAAGGGAGCCTTTTACCTTGGAATCGAAGGAGGCTACAGGATGCTTTGTGCCTTTTGAATCCAAGGCAGCATGCCAGAGGCCCACGCCCAGTCGAAGGATACAAGCTAAGCTTGCATCGAAAGAGGCCAAAAGGCCAATCTAAGGAGCTGAATCGAAAAATACTTGTTTTTCTCCAAATTTGTCAAAATATTAATTTTATCTGTTTTACCCCTTTTTGACAGTTTCCTTTTCATCTTGGTACTGAAAATCCCAACGTACCTGTGCAAGCTTGAACCTTAAGAATCCTTGTGAGAAATGCCTTGAAAAATGAGAGGGCAAATTTTGGGGTACAACAACTGCCCCTGTTCAATCTTTTTAAACCTGAAGAGTTAAATTGGCGAGTCTGCCATTCGTGACTTGAAGGTGGAAGATGATTGAACACTAGAGTGCCCAGAAATTTGCACTTGGTAATGTTGTGGTTGAGGTGTAAGGAATGGGCTTAAAGATTCCATTTGGAGAAATGATGGAGAGTTTGGCGGAGATGGGCTTATAGATGCCATCTAAAAGTGATTATTGACAGAAATTAGACTAAGTCTAAGCTTGACTTCAAATGGGAAAAGAATCATAATAAACCTTTGGCTGATTTAAAATTGAACCTAGCAGAAGTCTTGAATAATCTTTAACTGGAAAGAATCAAGATAAATCTTGGAGCAATTTATCTTAACCATAGAAAATGTCTACGGGAAAGAATCGGGATAAACCGTTGAGAGATTTAACTGAACCAACAGAGGTCTTGAATATTCTTTAACTGGAAAGAATCAGAATAAATCTTGGAGAGATTTATCTGAACCAGAGAAGATGTCTACATGAAAGAATCAGGATAAATCATTGAGAGATTTAACTGAACTAACAGAGGTCTGGAAAAGAATCAGAATAAATCTTTGGAGTGATTTATCTGAACCAGAGAAGATATCTACAGGAATGAATCAGGATAAACTGTTGAGAGATTTAAACTGAAATGGCAGAGGTTTGGAAAAGAATCTGAATAAATCTTTGGAGTGATTTATCTGAACTAGAGAAGATGTCTGCGAGAAAGAATCAGGATAAACCATTGAGAGATTTAAACTGAACCAACAGAGGTCTGGAAAGAATCAGAACAAATCTTGAAGGGATTTATCTGAACCAGAGAAAATGTCTGCGGGAAAGAATCAGGATAAACGGTTGAGAGATTTAAACTGAAATGGAAGAGGTCTGGAAAAGATTCAGAATAAATCTTTGGAGTGATTTATCTGAACCAGAGAAGATGTCTTCGGGAAAGAATCAGGATAAACCATTGAGAGATTTAAACTGAACCAGCAGAGGCCTGGAAAGAATCAGAACAAATCTTGGAGTGATTTATCCGAACCAGAGAAAATGTCTATGGGAAAGAATCAGAATAAACCATTGAGATATTAAAACTGAACCAGTAGAAGTCTGAAGGAAGTGTTTGTCATGTAGATAATCACCTAGTCTTGTCTTGGGAATTGATCTATAATCGATTTGTTCACATATATTTATCCTGTCTGGTTTCATGTATTAAGCTTGATGATGATAGATGATAAAGGAATCCTGGACGATTACTACTCCAAAAGCTAATGAAGGAACCTTACACGATTACTACCTTAGTAAATGATGAAGGAATCTTAGATGATTGCTACCTCAGCAGATAATGAAGGAATCTTGGATGATTACTACCTAATGATGGAGGAATCTTGGATGATTGCTATCTCAGAAGATGATGAAGGAATCTTGGATGATTACTACCTCAGTGGGTAATGAAGGAATCTTGGATGATTACTACCTCAGCAGATAATGATGAAAGAATCTTGTATGATTACTACCTCCCCGGATGATGAAGGAATATTGTATGATTACTACCTCAGCGGATGATGAAGGAATCTTGGATGATTAATACCTCAGAGGATAATGAAGGAATCTTGGATGATTACTACCTCAGCGGATAATGATGAAGGAATCTTGGATGATTACTACCTCATCAGATAATGAAGGAATCTTGGATGATTACTACCTCGGCGGATGATGAAGGAATCTGAGACGATTACTACCTCAGCAGATGAAGAAGGAATCTTGGATGATTACTACCTCAACAGATGATGAAGGAATCTTGGACGATTAATACTCCAAAAGGTAATGAAGAAATCCAAGCTTGATTTTGTCTTGGATAAGTTTACAGATAATTAAATGACACTTATATGTTGATCTTTTCCTTAAAAGGTAAAGAATTAGTTGTATGCAATGTCATGATGGATGAAATGCATGGCGTAATGATGTTTCTCAAAGTAAATGAGATTATACTATATGCATGAAATATTGTTGGAATGTAATTTTGTCTTTGTAAAATAAATCCTTGAGAAAAGCTGGGGAGCTCTGGGAAGCTGAATTCTGGACCACTGTTGGGGATGAAGTGCGTGCATACCTTCAAACCTTGTTTAGAATGTTTCTGCTGGGAATTCCTGTTTTGTTGTTTGAGGAGAACTCCGTTGGGGAATGTTGATTTAGCTTAAGAAGAAAACTCTTGTGGAGAGTGTTGATTCCTGTTTGGGGAAAGGAGTTCAGGAGTTTTAATTGTCTATTGCTCTACTAGGGAGTTATCTCTTGATGGAAGAGAAAGGGAGTTAACAACTTGTTGGGATGAAGGAGTTAATTGTTATCTGGTTGTTTTCCAGGTTTTTCAGCAACATGATGGGGATTGTAGGAAAGTCTACTGGGGAAGAGGAGTCGTGGTCCCTTGATGTGTGATAGTCTGACAGGAAAATTCAAGTTGGGGAATCTTTCCGTTTGTTAGGGAAATAAACCCTGTCACCAATCTATTGGAGGTGTGTTTTCTTTTAGCAGAACTCCTCGAGGATTCTTGAGATCAACTCAGTTGGGGAGAAGTTGTCAGAGATTGAAACTCTGGATGGGGATCACCCTATTAAAAAGGACTTTGTGGGAGGTTTGTCATTTCCCCTAGTAGCAAGTGCTTGTAGTATTTCCAGGGAATGTTTTCATGACCGTATGTAACCCTTTGTTGGAGTTCAAGTTCAGTTCCCCAAGTGATTCAGATACAGACTTTCCCCTCGTTATTCAGCAACTCTCGAGAGATTTCTTAGAATCTTGACTGGACTTCCCCAAATGTGTTGGACAGTAACATGTCATGCCCCATTGCTTATAGTAGATCTGTCATTGGAAGTGTCATCCTATTTGAAGTGTTTATGTTCACTGTGAGAGCTTTCGTCTGCTGAATGTTCGTCGTGTGAATTTCTCTGTTGTCAAACAAATAGCCATATACATACAACGATATTCAAATAATGCAGAGTTTATGCTTTTCTTGAAATTTTGAAAATGCGTTTTAGCAGATAAAAGAATTTTGCAAGTATGTGAATTCAAATCAGGATTTAAAGTAGGCCTTATAGGAGTCAGGGTACCTTTTGTAACATTATGCTTTCGGACTAACCCATGCTTCAATTAGGACTTTTGAAGGGTCGTAATGTGGCTTGGTTCACGTTTTAAGAAACAAAGGATAAGGCTCAAAGTGTATTTGTACCCGCCCGTTCTTCGTGATGTTCTTCAGTCCTAAACTCAGTTAATTGTGCGTTTGAACTCCAATTGAATCTGGAATTGTGTTTTGGTGACGATTCAGACAAGTTAAGTTTGTTGGAAGGCAGTCATTTTTGTAACATTTTTCATGTTGTCGAGGATTTGTAGTGACCTCTTTTTGACTTATTATCCCTGATTTTTCCTGCCTGTTCTTGTTTTTGAGATTACAATCAGCGGGATGCCCCGGTTTTTCTTAAGTCTCCTTCGTAGGTTTTAACTTAATGGGATTTTCTCTTAATAGATAATGACTGCCTATTTGATAGCGAACCATCACCATCTTTTGGTTCAAAAGGAATGTTTTTGATGTCATTCGTTGTGTACAAAGTGACTGAACGCGCGTTTGAATTAACCGAGAGACTACCCTGCCCCCAAGTTTTGATTAAAGGTTTCAATTTATGTAAAAGAAGAAAACTTTTACTTCTTTGGCTCGAAGGGGTTGACTAGGGATTATCCTCCTTATAACTCCAGTGTTTTAGGAATTGAAACAACTCATGTACATCGTCAGCAAGGTCTGTCCAAAAGCATACTATATGATATTATGGAATTATTTTCGTCATCCTCCCTCTAAAGGCTTGAAACTTTTAAAACAAGAGTTGAATATCATAAAGGGAGTAAAAAGCATAATTTAAATAGCATGAAAATGAATGGATTAATTCAAGACAAACATATGAAACGCATTAATGAAACAAAGTTTGACATTAACAGATAAATGTTTGAACAACAAAAGAGATTACAATTGAAAATTCAAAATGAACAGGACACTCTCAATGATTTGGAATAGGAGAAGTGATCACGGTAGGAACCTCTGGAGGGTCGAACACGATCTCCTTGGCATCAATCATGTCTTTAATCTTGTTCTTCAAAGTCCAACAGCTGTCGGTGTCATGTCCATGGCTATCAGAATGGTAGGCACATCTTACATTTGGGTTGTACTTGGGAGAGGAGGTATCGGGGTTTTGAGGAGGATCTTTTAGTGTGATCAGTTTCACCTTTAGAAAATGTTGTAACGCTTGAGACAATGGCATGTTGAGGTTGGCGTACTGCCTTTCTTGGTATTTTATCCTACGCCTATTCCCATGTCTTTGTTGAACATGTGTAGAATTTGAGATCAGGATTGCCCCCACGTGTTGATTGTGGTGGCTCTTTTTATGACCCTTTTAGCCGTAAAAAACATTGGACTCTTTCTTCCCATTGTATGGATTTTTCTGAGTATCAGAGGATGTATCTTCTTGGATCTTTCCGCTTTTGATACCAACTTTGACTCTTTCGCCAGTTAGTATTAGCTTAGTGAATCCGACCGAGGAGGTTCCGATTAGGTGATTGAAGAAAGGTCCCGTCAAGGTTCCCATAAAGATGTAAATCATCTCCCTATCAGTTAAGGGTGGCTGCACTCTGCCTTCCAATTCTCTCTATTTTTGGGCGTACTCTTTGAAGCCTCGTTGGAACGCATGGTCATATTTTACAATTGCACACGAGTTGGTGCAAGATCAGTGTTATATTAGTATTGCTTGTAGAAAGTAGCAGCCAAGTCCTCCCAGGTGTGAATGTTGGTTCCTTCTAACTGATAGAACCACTCCAGCTGTGTGCCAGCCAAACTTTCCTATAAGAAATGGACCCATAGCTTCCGGTCAGCAGTGTGAGGCTAAATCTTGCGGACATATGACCTCAGATGCATTTTAGGGCAAGAGATCCCATCATACTTGGAAAAGGTAGGGATTTTGAACTTTGGTGGGATGACCAATCCGGAAACCAAACCTAACTCTTCAAAGTCCAAGCCAGGTATATGTTGAATCTCCATAGCATTGAGGCGATCCTCCAACTGTTTGTATTTATCATCAGTGGGAGGATATCATTCCTCAGAGTATTCAGCTTCAACTTCATCAATCCCCAAACTGTTATCTTCTTCATGACTATTCCCCTCATTGGATATAGTTGAGAGATCTAGGGCTCTCTTGACTGGTCCTTTAAGTCTTCTTCCCAAACTCAGGACTCCTACTGACTTCTTTGACTTTTCTTCTTGTCTTTGAGAAGAAGAGTCTTCAAGTCTTCTTTCCCCTTAGCCATGGCCAGGAACATTTGTTGGAATTGGGTATTTTGCGCTTGGAGATCCTTCACCGTTTGTTCCATATCCATCTTACTGAAATAAATAGTAGGAAGATAAGGAGACCTGTATGAGGGAAACCTGTCATGATATGATGCATGATATGTGGATGCATGTTTTCAAGGATATTGCAGGGTAAACACAAGAAGATGTTAGAAGTTACTTACAACTTTGATTGGAGAACTTCGTACCGGTGGATGTCTTTCCACGAGAATTAAGCTCACCATGTCAAGTGGGTCATAGCTCCTGACTCAAGTTGTTGTACTTTGATCTTTGACGGTGTTTGGTTAGAGGAAAATAAATCCTCTTGCCCCTTGACAAGCGTCTGGTTCAATAGGACCCTGCATCATAGGCCCTTGAGATCCTTGAAATGGTTATTGAAAATGCTATGGTATGATGTTATGATGTTATATACAAGTATGCAAAGCAAGTAAGTTATTATGTACAAATAGTCATATACACACAAAGCATACAAGTCCTTAGGCTTAGGCTTGCATGAGGTTTGTAGGTAAGTACCCTCTTGAAGTTTAGTTGGCTCAACCTGTCCTAGAAATAGTAACCAGGTTCTAAGAGATCTCAATATCACTGATATTTCTTCATCGAGCATTGTTTCAGCGTAAGCCTCTTTAATGGAGACCGAAATATCCCGAAAGTCCGATCTCAATGAGCGTAGTATCGAGTATCAACCAATCTTTGGTCAAAACCAAAGTCGGCTATCACACTAATTCCTAATGGCCAAGGGTGAGTCAATTAAAAGGTTCTAAAGGTCAGTTAGCGCTTAATGACACTAAGGAAGCCTAATGTTATCCTTGACTGACTCAAGGAACATTAGTACAAACCAAAGTATCACGCTAACGTAGTTATCACTTCATCCATATCGGTATACCCCGTACAACCTCCATGATTTATTGCTACTTACCTAAAAATATGCCCCAGATTCGGGTGTAGGATCTTTTAGTAACCCAAACAAGGACCCAAAATGTAAAGCAAGCAAGTCAAATAAGGAAATTAAGTAAATGACATCTAGCCCTAAGGTAACCCCACTTTTAAGTAAGTCACCAATAGAGTCGCCAGTTCTGTAACACGGTGGGAGAACTGACTTGGTGTTTTGCGTTTGATCCCAATTGTTGCGGATAGCAAGAGTCGCCAACGAATTTTCTTTTATCCAAAAAGGAAAGGTTGAAAAGAACAGGAAAGACCTTTCGAGATTATTTCTTGAATTCGGGGGGTAGGTTATGAAAAGGGAAGGTGTTAGCACCCTTTTCATCCATAGTTATCTACGGGCTCTAAGTTTCTTGCTAGATCACTTGCTTTTGTTTGAGAATGTGCTTGTGGTGTGGGTTTTGAAAGTATTTTGAAAATATCTTTGTAATGGTTCTCGTTTCTATAAGAACACGTACAAAGTGTTGTTTTGAAAATAGTTCCAAGAGGTGTTTGTGGAATGTGTTTTTGTAAGTGATTTTGAAAAGGTGTCTTTGTAATGGCTCTCGTTTCTATAAGAACCCGTACAAAGTGTTTTAACTTTTGAAAATGTTTCAAATGAAAGTTTTAGTGTATAAAATGTTTTTGTTGTGAGCAAGCGAGTAACTAGGAGCATCCTCATCCTACCTACTCAAAAGGTCTAATGTTCTTTTCCTCCTCCTTTAGATGTTGTTATCTTACAATTGATTTGGTAAGAAGCCCCATTGTTGGATGTGAAGGGATGGGCGTGGTTCATTTGTGTAGTCATAGAAAGAAACCTATGGGACGTTTTAACAATGTCGTTTAGGGACTAGATCATTTATCGAAGGAAACATTAAGGGCCATCGAGGGACTACGATCTTTTATCGAGGGTCTTTACTAAAACACCCATATTCGAGGGACATGACTATTTTTCTGAGGCAACAAGTGGAATTATCCTAGGGGTGCATGTGTGAATAGTGGGTTTGATTTTCATGCATTTAGTCTTTGATTAGGGGTTGTCTACTTGTTGTTTTTATCTTGCCATACATGTCCTATTTTTACTAGCAATCATACAAAAGTAATAAAATGCAGAAAGATAAAATCCTACACTATTACAACCATATTGAATTGCATGAAAATATAAATTCAAAAAAATAAAATAAAAGTAAGAAAAAGGATCTCCCAGTTTAGGCAGAAAACCCTTCGATTCTTCACTTTCTGGCTCTCTTCGATTTGGCCTGAAAGGGATGAAGGCGTGACTTTCGACCGAGGCCTGGGGGTTAGCATGTTGTTCCTTTTGATTGGGGCCTCGAGGCCAGCATGTTGTGCCTTTCTACTGGGCCTGGAATCAGTGAAAGATGTAATCTGCCTTTCTGCCTCCTTCGAATAGGGGTTGAGAGCAGTGAGGGAGTGCCTTTCGGCTGGGTCTGGAATCAGTGAGGAAGCCTGAGGCTTTGTTTCATACTCCTGTCTTCTGTTTCTTTCGTTTGAGATGCAAAATAGCAACATGGTCTATGGCCATGCTGGCATTACCTTAGGGCCATGTTAGTTCTTAAAGCATTTGTAATAAACCAAAGAACAAAACCAAATGAGAGGCAACAAAAACAAACTAAATGGTGTAAATGAAAGGGAAAAAAAATACTATGTACATGTTAGAAACGAAAAGGAAATTTATTTGCATGCTATGCTGGAAACGAAAGATCCAAGGTTAAGAATGACTTACCTTGCTTGAGGCTGGGGCGTGTGTTGGGCCTTTAAGTGGTTGCCTTGAGCGCTTCTGGAATCGAAAGGAGGGACCGGGAGTTAGGCCTTTGATACTGGATTCGAAAGAGAAGAACAAATGTGAGGTTCTTCCAGTTGGATTCAAAGGGTAACAAGGTACAAGGATGCTTCAGATTCGAAGGGGATAAGTGTTTGGATTTTGGGTTTGTTGTTTTCACAAGTGTTTAAGTGTTTGAGAACTTTTGAGGAATTTGAAGATTCGTACCTCTGGCCAAAAAGTCCTCCTCAAATATGTGTTGGAGTCTCTTATTTATAGGCAAGGCTTCCTGAAGGTTTTGGAGGGAAAACAAAAGGTTTGAACAAATTGAGTAACCTACTCCTTGTAGCTTTCGAGAGACAGTGCCTTGTATGCCATTTTGGTGCAAGGAATGGGGCAGTGTTTCAGGACTGTTGTGCAGCAGTTTTGGCCAGTGTACCAGGCCTGAACTTGGCAGAAAGCATCTTTGAATATCATCCTTTCATTTTGACCCTTCTTCGACCAGACTCTTCTCCAAACAATACTATTTGATTTTCCTCTAATAAGTGCCTTTCGATTGAGTCACTTTTGTGCATCCTTCGAAGGAGCCAAAAGTGTGACCTTTGGATGGGTTACCCAAAACATGCCTTAAAGTGGACTTGTAAACCCTTCGAATGGACCATCAAAAATGTCCTTCAAATGGAATGCCCAGAGTTGGATTCGAAAGATGCTGATTCGAAGGGGATATAGTTGTAAACGAAAACTTGTGAAGGTGGTTCTGTCGAGTCGAAGGCTTTCCTGCCAAAGGTCCAAGTAGCCAAACGAAGGAGTGTACATAAGGGGTCCATGCTTTGTGACTTCATGCAAACATGTAAAAGATCTTTGTTCAAACGAAAGCTTGCATGCAGGAGGCCAAAATGTCTAGATTCGAAAGAGGCATATAGGAGGATAAAAGTGCAAATCGAAGGATGCCAAAAGGGAGCCTTTTGCCTTGCAATCGAAGGAGGCTACAGGAAGATTTGTGCCTTGTGAATCCAAGCCAGCGTGCCAGAGGCCCACGCCCAGTCGAAGGATGCAATCCAAGCTTGCATCGAAAGAGGCCAAAAGGCCAATCGAAGGAGCTGAATTGAAAAACACTTGTTTTTCTCCAAATTTGTCAAAATATTGATTTTATTTGTTTTCCCCCTTTTTGGCAGTTTCTTTTTAATCTTGGTACTGAAAATCCCAACGTACCTGTGCAAGCTTGAACCTTGAGAATCCTTGTGAGAAATTCCTTGAAAAATGAGAGGACAAATTTTGGGGTACAATAGATAGTCATAAACAGCTTGATGGGCCAAATTATTCGCCAACATACTTCCTTTGATTGCTTTTTGCATAGTGTATTGGATGTCATATTCAGTCAAGATCATCTGCCATCTAGCTATTCATGCGAGGAGAGCTGGATTCTCGAAGATATACTTGATAGGATCCATATTAGAAATCAATAAGGTAGTATGAGTCAAGATATACTGTCTTAGCCGGCGAGCAGTCCATATCAAAGCACAAACAAGTTTTATCGAGCAGTGAATATCTGGTTTCACTGTCGGTAAACTTTTTGCTAAGTTAGTGTATCGCATGCTCTTTTCATCCAGACTCATCATGTTGACCCAACACACACCCCATTGAATTCTCTAATACAGTCAAGTACATAATCAGAGGTATTCCTTCAACTGGAGGCGTCATGATTGGAGGTTCTTGCAAATACTCCTTGATTTTGTCAAAAGCTGCTTGGCAATCGTCATTCCATCTGACTACTTGATCTTTCTTCAATAATTTAAAGATTGGCTCACAAGTAGTAGTCAAGTGAGATATGAACCGAGCAATATAATTGAGTTGACCTAAGAAAACTATGACCTCCTTCTCAGTACAGGGTGCTGGCATTTCTTGTATGGCTTTGACTTTTGCAGGGTCGATCTCAATACCTTTTTCACTGACGACAAACCATAGGAGCTTTCCAGACCTCACCCTGAAGTTGCACTTGTTGGGATTCAGGCTCAGCTTGTATTTCTTCAACCTCTCAATTAGATTATGAAGATGATTAAGGTGTTTTTCCTCAGTTTGCGATCTTGCAATCATGTCATCAACATAGAATTCTATCTCATGTTGAATCATGTCATGAAATAGGGTTACCGTAGCTTGTTGATAGGTTTCCGCTACATTATTCAAACTGAAAGGCATGACCTTGTAACAGAAGGTGCCCCGTTGTGTAACAAAAGTGGTCTTTTCATGTCTTAGGGCTCCATTTTTATCTGCTTATATCTGGAGAAGCCATCCATGAAGGAGAAAACTTTGTGTTGAGTAGTTTTATAGACCAAGACATTGATATGTGGTAGTGGGAAATTATCCATGGGGCTTGCCCTATTTAGATCTCTATAGTCTATGCACATACGTACTTTACCGTCTTTCTTAAGCACCGGTACCACACTTTCCACCCATTGAGGGTATGACGTCACTGCCAGGAAAACTGCATCAAACTGTTTCGTTACCTTAACCTTTATCTTCTCATACATATCTAGTCGCATGCGACGAACCTTTTGCTTGACTAGAGGACAATCTTCCTTCATTGGTAGGTGATTAACTACAATATCAGTATCAAGCCCCAGCATATCTTTATATGACCAAGAAAACACCTCAACATAATCATGCAGCATCTGAACCAACCTCCCTTTGACACTTTCTTCTAGGTTAGTGTCGATCTTGACTTCTTTTTTGTCTGCCTCAGTACCTAGGTTTATCACTTCAACTGGTTCCTCGTGTAGTTGAATAGATTTTCCTCTTGCATTATAAATCTGGCGAGTTCCCCAGGTATTTCACAACTTTCCTCGCCTTCGTCTTCGGCTTGATAGATTGGATGTTCGAAATCATAGATGGCAATAGCATAGTCATTGTCAATAAGATATAGAGTGGATGTAGGTCTGCATAGGTGTGTATGTGTGTGTGAGATCACATGGCTATTTGAAAATGCAATGAAAGTAAAAGAAAGGCAAAAAGCATAAAATTTGAATGCAAAATAGTCCAATGTTTCATTAAAATGAGCATATGGCATATGAAAATGACAAACCCTTAACAAATGGACCATTTTGCCCTGGGCAAGGCACATAGTTTAAAAGGTCATTGTTTAAATGGAAATTACATACAAATCTCTCAAAGTAAATATAACATTAAACAATAATTACTCCTTGTTGAAGGAGATGGGAATGAAATCCTTGGCATGCCAGTTGTTGAGCCCTCCATTAGCAGCCGGGTAGATCCAATCATCAAAATCACAATCATCACCAAATTTGTATGACTTGAAAGGGAAATCATGGAGTTGTCCCCAAATGGTGCAACCTCCTTCTTCAATAACAGCACGAATATATTTGAGAGAGGCCATTCTTGGTGTATCTTTAGTAGCTTTGGGAGTGTCGGGAGTGTCCTTGGAAACAACAACCATGGGAGAGACCACTTTGAAGGCTTGACAAGGAGTTTCAATGAACTCGTCATCCATTTCAACATATTTGAATGAATTTAGATGGCTAATCATAAACTCTTCTTCACCATAGACAATAACAATTTTCCCCTTGACCGGATATTTCAACTTCTGATGTAGTGTGGAAGTTACCGCACCTGCCCAATGGATCCATGGGCGTCCAAGAAGGCATGAATAAGCAGGATGGATATCCATCACATAGAATTTTGAGTTGAAAACTTGAGACCCAACTTTGATGGGGTAATTAACTTCTCCATGAACCATCCTCTTAGAACCATAGAAAGCCCTTACTACAATCTCGCTTGGTTTTAACACCAGTCCATCACAGTCTAGCCTGTCCAAAGCTCCTTTAGGTAATACATTGAGAGAAGATCCAGTATCCACTAATACATGTGTCAGGGTAGTTCGCTTTCATTATTGGGAGATATGGAGAGTTTGTTGTGATTCTTCCCCATCGGGGTCAAATCTGTATCAAAGAACCCTAAACTGTTGTCGACAGTAAAGCTTGCTACACAGTTTTCAAATTGACCGACCTTAGTTTCTTGAGGAACATGGGCATTCTTCAAGAATTTTATCAGTGTTTGAGCACGTGCCTCGGAGCACAACAATAAAGATAGCATAGAAATCTTTGAGGGTGTTTTCCCCAACTGTTCCACTATCTTGTAATCACTTTTTTTGATAATTTTTAGGATCTCCTCCATATCTCAAGTAGACGGATTCTCAATAGTAATGTCTTTTATGGGCGCCTCCATGCTGGCAGGCTCAATCATTTTTCCTTTCCTCTAGTGTCAACAACGGGTTTAACAGCAGAAAGGCGAACGGGTGTCGTGGTGGTTATTGGAGGTGAAATATCTGGAGAGAAGATCCTCCCCGTCCTAGTAACTTTACTCGATACAGAAATATTTGTAATGTCAGCAGTTTCATCCTTATCATTCCTGGAATCTTGTTTGATACCATAGTGGTATACTTCCACCCCATAATTCCAAGGCACCGCCATATCAGAAGAGTAAGGGATTGGACCCGGTGTAATGATGATTAATGGAGCTATTCTTGGTTCACTGGGAATCTTGATAGGACCTTTGAAGGTGATCCTAATAGGTTCGTTGGAGATAGTAATGATGGACACGTCTTTAAATTCTTGAGATACACTTTAGGTCAAGCCTTTCGCAGATGGAGTTCTTTCAAATAGAATCTTATGGCTATCCATCAAGTGTTGGGCACCTATCTTAAGTCATTCACAACCAGTAGTTTATACAGCACAACATCAACAGTCTTCAAGGCAGCCAGGGAATACTCTGGCTTTTAACAAGTTCTTTTTGATAGTCTTCAAAGGAATAGTTAAATGATTGACGGAGGAAACAAAAGAGGCATCTTCAATAGCATTGACACCCTTACCATGATTTGGCATAAGTGTGGTGATTACATTGGGAGTTGACCAGGGATATAATTCAATTGTCTTGTTGTCAATTAGGTCTTGGATTTTATTCTTTAAAGACCAACAATCATTGGTATCATGTTCGGGACTGTTTGAATGGTAAGCATATTTGGCGTTGGGATTGTATTTAGGTGAAGATGTATAAGGATTTTGTGGAGGGTGTCTTAGTAAAATGAACTTAGCTTTCGATAAATGTTGTAGGGCTTGTGGTAAGGACATACCAATCTTGGTATATTGTCTTTCTTGAAACTTCGTCCTACGCCTACCCTCTTATTGTGATTGAGTATATGTATCATTGGAAATTAAAATTGATCCCACTGAGTGATGGCGGTCAGTCTTAGCATGACTTCTTGATCCATACACAACATTAGTCTCTTTTTTACCAGTAAATGGTTTTTTCACAGCATTTGAGGTGGAGGCCATAGGTATCTTCCCGCTTTCAACCATCTCACCAGTTAAGATCAATTCAGTAAATCTGGATGACGAACTCCCAATCAGCAACTTGAAGAATGGTCTAGTCAATGTACCCATAAACACATCTACTAATTCTCTATCAGTTAAAGGTGGCTGCACCCTGCCAGCCAAGTCTCTCCATTTTTGGGAATATTCTTTGAAGCTCTCATTTGAACCCATGGTCATGCCTTGCAATTGCACCCTAGTTGGCGCAAGATCAGCGTTATATTGATATTGGCGGTAAAATGTGACGGCCAAATCCTTCCAAGTACAAATGTTTGTCCCTTCCAATTGGTAAAACCACTCTAACAGCATCCCAGATAGACTCTCTTGAAAAAAGTGCACCCAAAGTTTTCTATCAACGGTATGAGGCTGAATTTTGCGGATATAAAATCTTAAATGAAGCTTTGGACATGAAACTTCGTCATATTTGGCAAAGACTAGTATCTTGAATTTGTAGGGAATGACTACCCCTGGTACCAAACCTAAGTCTTCAAAGTCCAAGCCATGCACAACTTGGATTTCATAGTTTTCAGTCTGTCTTCTATTTGCTTATATTTATTGTCGACGGTCAGATATTTCTCATCAGAATAATCCTCGTCTTCAGAGATTTGATTGTTTCCACCCCGGCACGGGTTCTCCTAGCGTATTCATCTTGATTTTCATCCTCCTCGGAGGAATCCTCTTCAAGTTGAACTTGTTTGATGAGGCCTTTAAACCTCTTCCCCATGTTGATTACAACTTTCTTCTTGGTCTTCTTCTTCGTAACCAGAAGAGCCTTCATTTCTTGTTTCCCCTTTGCTAATTTGAGCAGAGTCTCTTGAAATTGAGAGTGTTGAGTCTGCAAGTCATTGATATTTTTCTAGAGATCCATCTTTATACTGAAATAAACAGCAAAAGGATGAGGAAACCTGTGTCGGAAAATCTGCTTATGATATGATGCATATTATGCAACTGAAATGTTTTCAAGGATTTAAAGAAATTTATATTTTCTTAGACAAAGAGAAAGCAACAAAAATTAATTGCATTAATAGAAACAGGGATTACAAATGCCTCTTGGGCTTACAATGGAAGAAACAAAACAAAATAAACTCCTAAAACAAAAGGACACAAGTTTCCCATGGGCACATCCTCTTTGGTGCAATGTAGGCATTCAATTTTCGCTCTTCATGAAGTTTCTTCGTGAGTTCCAAAACCATTTTCTCACTTGTGTAGAATTGTGCTTCAAAGGTGTCTCGTTCCCCTTTGAGTTGAATCCACAATCTTTGTAATTCCTCAAAGTTGGTAGGCATGTCAGGATGAAGAAAGAGTGTAAGGGGTGTCTCTCTCAGCAATGGGCTCCATAATCACAGGTAGGATGGACGGGTAAGGCATCATGAGACTTTGAGCACGAGTTCGTACCCACTTGAGGTAAGGCTCAAGAGGGATGTAATTTTTATGCCCCAAAGTCTTACTATCCACTTTGTTTACCATTCTCCAAGCTTGTATTAACCTTTGACGGTAGCCTTGGACGTCGCCCTCATCATCGAATACCAAACCTTAGATAAGCACATCATGGGGACTATCTCTTCATGCATACCCAAACTGTCGTAATGTAAGAGAAGGGTTATAGGTGATACCTCCCCTAATGCCCAAGAGTGGGACATTAGGGAAGTCTCCACAACGGTCAATTCTAAAGATTGAGAACACCAATGAACATCCGAGTGCGAGAGTGACATCATCCTTTGAGACCATGTCAAGCCTTGCTCATTCTTCAACGTTAATTGAGGTAGGTGTGAAATAAACCACCTAGACATTAATGGAATGCAACACAAAAGAGTACCCCTTTTCTTCATGGTGCGAGTATGGAAACAATGTAGAATGTCTCCAAGCAAAGTAGATATGAGATTACGAGAGAGAGAAAAACCTTGACGACATTCACATCTATGAGTTAGTCCGGATTGGGAAATAGAACCAATCCGTAGATTAGAAGGGCCAAGACATCCTCAAAAGCTTAAAAATCCATATCTTCCCAAAACAAACGAGCCTTTTCCAACAGAAACTTGGCTAAGAAACCCTTAACCCCACTTCTTGTCTCCCAATTTTTTACAATGTCAGATCTCTTCAAATGCAAGGCTTTGGCAATAACTTAAGGCTTTAGAGTTTCCTCTAAACCGGTGAATGGTATTTGATCAAGCACAGACACTCCTAGAAATTAAATTAATTATTCTAATATAGGCACCAATTAGTAGTCGGGAAATGTGAAGCAATGATGTATAGGATCAAAGAATTGGAAAAACACACACATCAATTCTTCTTAGAAGTTTGAGGTAGCCAAGTTGAGAAGTCGACCATATTTCTTGGTAAAGGGAGAATATCCAGGAACTCTTGTGGTAACTCTTGAAGTTGAGGATGCACTTTCACGAAGTTGACTCAGATGGTATTCCTACGAGTGGAAGCCATGTCCTACAAAACAGAACAAAGATAAGTTCCTAAATCCATTAAATGGTTAGTGAGAATGATTATGATGTTATGATGTTTATGATGTCATGAATAATAATCACAAACAAAGCACACAAAGGACTTAGGTTTAGGCTTGCATGGGTTTCATAGGTAAGTACCCTCTTTAAGTTTATTTGGTTCAACATGTCTTAGAAAGTAACCGGGTTCTAGGGAATCTTAACATCACTGATCTTTCTTCATTGGGCATTATTTTAGCACAATCAATCTTTTCCAGCAGCCAAAATATCCCAAAAGTCCAATCTCAATGAGTGTAGTATCGATTTGGCTATCAATCTTTGGCTATCACTACTTCCTAATGGCCAAGTGTAGCGGTAGAAATGTTTAAGACTAAGTCATTGGATTGACTAGACTTATACAGATCAAAATAAAAATCGCCACTGTGCTTTATTGTTTCCAAAGGAATGGGAAAAGAGCAAGTAACCCAAAAAGAGGGGGAAATATTCAAGGTAAGGGGGTTGGTTATGCAAAGGGAAGGTATTATCACCCTAAACATCTACGGTACTTTGCAGGAACCTCTTTGTAAATCTGTATATTTTGGCTATAAAGTGTTGTATGTAAAATAGATGGTGGAGGTGAGAAAAGAAGTATTTTTTTATGATTTTTGCACCTGCCGCGGTTGTGAACCTTTAGTGCCTACGTACCACCTTTCGTGCAATAGGGGATAAGGGTACATGTAGTTCACCTTTAAAAATTTAAAACACAAGTGTGTTGGTTAATTTTAAGAGATAGGACAGCATTGTCATTGTCCGTGTGGAAAACATACTTACTACCCAGAATCATAAGAAAGGAGAGTTTGCATCATCTCAAAGTGGAGGATATGGCTTGGATTTTAAAAATCAACAAAACCTCACTCAACACCCAAGTTTAAAATATCTCTCTTGACTACATATTATAGAAGTATAGTTGTTTGCATCACTACAAGGATTAATAAGAGTCTAATCTTTTGAGAAAAGTTTAAAGTAAAATCCAAAGTGGCAAAATGGTTTGAAATGAGATTGATTGACTTTTAGTCTTATCACAAAAAAATGTCAGGGTATTATTAAGTTGATTGAAATTTATTTATGAAGAGGTTTTGAAAATGCATGGACCTAGGTCCAAGTTTATTATGAAAGTGGTTCAAGTTTAAAAAAACAAGAAGAGTTTTCAAAAGGAGGAAGAAGATTTTTGAAATTAAACAAGATGGGAGGAGATGAAGAGACTATCTTAAAGCATAAGGTAAAAGCTAGGGATAAGAACCATCTAACCAACAAGAAGCCAATACATGACATTATGAGTCAAGATAGAATTCCCATTATTTAGATTGAAATCAAGCAAGCATAGATATTAGACCTCTTGAGAGAACCAAACTTCAAGTGTATTAAGTCTTCACAAAAATTGGGCAGAGTAACGGCTGTATACGGGTGAATTCCAGATTACAAACAAAGTATGTAATCACAATAACCTGCACATAAAACAAACAAACAACTCAATGTCTTGAGGTAAACCTCAAGAACTCCAGAGAAAATATCAACTAAGGTCACAAGGTCTCCAACATAGGCCAAGGCTTCTAATCCTAAGTCAAAGAAGTCAAATACTCCATAATGCCAAGGATAGTAACCAAATAGTCCAAGTATCATTAAAGTTTTTTATGGTTCATGTTGATTATTAGGTGTCTTAAGAAAAGAAAAGCTCAAGTGATCAAAATAAAAATGACAAGAATATAAAGGGGCTCAAGTGAGCAAAGATGAAAAATAGCATGAAATGTAAATGCTAAAGTAAATGGTGCATAAAGTAAAGAGCATAAAATAAAGCATAAAGTAAAAGCATAAAATAAAATCAATTGTCAATAATTAGTGGTTAGTTGGATGACCATCTTTAAACTTGCATTTGAAACTCATTAGAGGATTGGTAGAACCAAAGCCTCCACACAACAAGTTGCATTTGCTTTTTTTCAAGTATATCATCCATTTTGGAATCCTCAAACTAAAATTTAGTGATCAACGATGATCAAGTGATCCGCGTTGATCAAAAGTGATGTAGATCCATTAGAGGATTGGTAGAACCAAAGCCTCCACACAATGAATCTCAAGGTTATTGGATCAAAGAGATCAAATTAACATACTTGGGCTTGCAAACATAGGTTTGGGCCACGAATGATTATTTATTCGAATCGGGACAAAATTTAGCGCTATATTAAGCAATCGTAAGTGGACTTATGTAGAAGTCGCACCTATTTTGAGGTCGGTCAATAGCAATCTATGCACCATTTGTTTTGAGACATGATATAGAGATCATGCTCCAATAACACTTAGTGCAATAAGAAAGGGATTAGATGGAGAGGGGTGGGAAAGAATATATAAACCATTTTTTAATTAAAATTTAATCAAACTATTATTAAAAGCATTCATCCATTTTTATGGAGTTAGACTAAACACCATGGATCCAATGAAGTTAATAAAGTTCATGATCAAAAATTCAATGTAAGATCAGTCAGAAAATAATACAAAGTAATATTACATTTAATATATGCATTAAAAAGGGTTTTAAAATGTTTTAAAATAGAAGAGAGAAAAATATCAACTATGTTCAAATTAATCAAGAAAGATTAAGTAAGACTATAGAAAAATCAGAAATGAACTCAAGTCAATTTATAAAAATTTTGGTAATTTTTTAAAGTCAGAAACTATTTTTAAAATTAAAAGAAATGAGTAAAATAAACCAAAAATGATTAAAAAAAATAACAAAGTCATAAATAAAAAATAAATGAGGTTACCAATATTTGTCACAATATCATTGGATTATTTCATATTTTTTTTAGAATTTAAAAATGCATAAAAGTATTTTTAAACGTTTAAAACAATTCAAATAAAGTGAAAACTTATAAAAAATATCAAAGCACGAAATAAAATTGTAAAAAAAAATAAAAATCAGAAAGAGAAAAATCAAAAATATTTTTCATAATTTTTCATATTTTTTGGACTTAAAATGAGTTTTCTATAATTTTTTGAAGTTTAAAACAATTTAAATATAAAAATCAGAAAATAAAATAAACTCAAGAAAAATGTGGACCATTGAATGAGAGTCAAAACGCGTTAGTAAGCTAATCCAATGGATCAGACACGCTGTGTATATCATGTTCATTAGTGAATAACACACATGATCATTAATTAAATCAGATATTCAAAAATTCCAAATGGCGATGTTTCATTGGTTGAAGGATGACACGTTGGTCATCTTCAACCTCCAGTCGATCTCAAATCGAGCTTGCTCAAACTGTAAAATTAGAGCACGAGACTAGTTCCATTCGCTTCGTCTCATCAAGACGAAGATAACCACACCTTCGCGAAAAATTTATATAGACTGTAGCTCAAGCAATTTGGAAGGAAAGTTTTGAAAAGGAATTTGAAAATTCATGGCCAAAACATGTTTCCAGTTAAAAGAAAGTGTTACGACTAGAACCGGGGCAATGAGAGCTTCACAATGATATCAAAGTTTGGAAGAATTGATGGATAAATCTACCTATTGAAGTTCAGTTGCAGAGCTCTATAAATAGACTAGGTTAGATCAATTCATAAGGTTTCAAGGCTCAATTCTTCTTCTGTTAGCCTCAGGGAAGATCAAGGAAGGTGAATTGATAGAAAAAATGGATTGAAAAAGACTTGAACAATGATTTCGAAGTTACAAAAAAATGAGTTATGCAGCGAGTTTGGAAGGGTGATTTTGATTGTTCAAGCTTGAGAAAACGAATAGGATAGCTCATGTATTTATAGGAGAAGAAAATGGGATCAAAAGGAAGGGTGAATGATGCAATTTGGAGGGAATTCGTGTGGGTCTGCATCATGAAGAAAGTGTAACTTCTCTTTTGTAAAAACTCATCCAAAACGCGCATTTTAATGCATTAATCCACTTGGGAAAGTTGGCTAATCATGCTTAGACCTAAAACGCGTGCTAATTTGAGGGTTAGAAGTTGTAACATGAAATTCAAATTCTGACTTGTGATGAAACTTCAATTCCAAGTTACCACTTTAGAAACAATGCCATTCTCAGCTCAAGGGGTCTTAAGGCATGGTTCTTGATGATTTAGAAAGATGAGATTACAAGCTTTGCAATGGGAAAATAATGGAATCAAATGGATGTTTGAGCTGAAAGTTGCAATGAGTCAAAGTTGGGCAAAAGAGGTTGACTTTCCATACTTAGAAATATTTCAAGTTTTTCTTCAAAAGTAACCTATAATGTTTTACATCCAAACATGAACTTCCTCTTGGAATTATATCTTGACCAAAAAAGATGGCATGAAATGGACCTCTTGAATGACATTTTGAAACTTGAACCATTCAAAATGTCCAAAAATTGAGAGAGTTATAAATTGTTGAAGTTGGCAAAAAAAATCATGAAATGACCTATAATCTTTTGTATCCTTAAGGCATCCTCCATCCATTTTCTCACTTTGCACATAAAATAAGGAATAAAGTTAACATCCTCGAGATCATTGTGGAAAAAGATTTGGCTCAAGTTGATAAAAATTGTTCAAGTTATGATCATTTGAAGTCACACATGGGAAGTTGGGGGGTTTATCTAGAGGACTTGTAATCTTTCTTCATCATCAAGTTTCTTCCACATGAAAACTCCATGAAACTTTTGAAGTGATTTTTTAATAACCCTTTTAAGAGAAGTATGTTTTTGGAATCACTCAAAAATAACAAAATATGAGCAAGATATACTTCTTTGAAGTTCAAAACCCTATCTCCTAGATCAAGAAAATGCTTTGAGGAACTTTGACAATTTAAAACAACCTTATTATACCAATACTTTTGATTTGTAGATAGAAGTTGTTGAGGATGATAATGAGAACTCATAGCAACCAAAACCACTTCCATATCTTGAGAATTGAGAGAAATATGCACTTGTGACCAATGGGAACAAGGCCTTGTCCAACCATGACTACTTCTTCAATTAACCCCTTGTACTTTTGAATCAATCTTGATAACTTTGAAATATGGTAAACCAAAATAAACCTTGTCATGCCATTTCTTCCAAAAAAAAACTTCAATGGTGAGGTTTGAATTTCTCAAGCTTTATTGACTAGGGCATGGAAATAAACTCATGAACCCATGAATCAACTTGCTAAGCCACATTGCCTTTACCTACATTATTAACAAGTAAGACAAATCAACATTGAATTTTATTAATTAAAAGGAAAGTCAAAACAAAATATGCATGATCACAAAATAAAAACAAGTCAAGGTGCTTGGTGATTCCTCAAAGAGCAAAGCTAAAGATAAGGAGGAGAACCAAAAACCCTAATGTGATCTTGTTGTGATTTAATCAATATGGTATGATGAAGGGATCTTAGGGGAAAAAATTAGGGTACAACAGCTGCCCTTATTTAAGTTTCTTATATCCGGAGATACGAAGGTTAAAAATCTTCGTGTCGACGTGATCAATGATACTTAAATATAAAACAAACCATATTTTTGGCCCTAAGATTCCATGCAATGCTTATGAGTATGAATGCCTATGAACAACTTCAAAGGGGTGCAAAACACCACTGGGGATGTAGCAAAGGAAATAAGGATCAAAAGAGAAACCCGACCAGGAAAATAAATCACTGGTGAATCAAAAAGACCCGACTCTATTGGTGTAACACCCAAAGAAGAGATAAGGTAGCATCAACTTAGATAAAGAAGAAATAGTACAGGATAAAAGTGATTGGCAACCAACTGTGAACTACCAAACTCAATAGTCGGAGGTAGAAGATCAAAAGGATACCCCAACTTTTACTGAAGGCGAAACTACCAACGTTCACTGAAGGTAGAGAGAAAAGAAATATCATAGCACCGACATTCACTGACGGTGAACTACCAACGTTTACTGAAGGTAGAAAAAAGATAACAATCACCAACATCCATTGATGGTGAACTACCAACTTTCACTGAAGGTAGAGAGAAAAGAAATATCATAGCACCGATGTTCACTGATGGTGAACTACCAACGTTCACTGAAGGTAGAAAAAAGATAACAATCACCAACATTCACTGATGGTAAACTACCAACTTTCACTGAAGGTAGAGAGAAAAGAAATATCATAGCACCAACGTTCACTGATGGTGAACTACCAATGTTCACTGAAGGTAGCAAAAAGATAACAATCACCAACGTTCACTGATGGTGAACTACCAAATTTCAATGAAGGTAGAGATAAAAGAAATATCATAGCACGAACATTCACTGATGGTGAAATACCAACGTTCATTGAAGGTAGCAAAAATAATAACAAGTTTCTCTAAAATTCTGGCATTTCACCTAGAACGGGTCTCAACTTCTTCTTTAACCAAGGCATTCCGCTTGGAAAGGGTAATATATAAGTTGTCTCAAATAAAGAGACTACCACTTGCTGTTATAGGAAGGATTATGAAAATGACTTTCTGGGGAAAGCAATATGGCTTCCTGGGGAAAGAAATATGACTTCCTGGGGAAAGCAATATGGCTTCCTGGGGAAAGAAATATGACTTCCTGGGGAATGAATCATGGCTTCATGGGGAAAGAAATATGACTTCTTGGGAAATGAATCATGACTTCCTGGGGAAATGCCAATATATTCTTTCTGAGGAGATAAAGTCTTCTCATACAAAATAAATGCATATTCTCAAACCAAGGCTCGAAGCGTGCATAAATCCAAAGTAATAATATAGCTGGGAAACAAAGATTCAACCCATAAATAAACTGGAGTTAAATAGTCAACCAAAATACATCCTTTGAGAAATAAGCCCAAGAGGGAAATCCAAATCATCCAGACAAAGAGCTGTACAGGAAGGCTAACGCAAAAATCTTCCATGAGGAATAGCTTAGTGGGGAAATTGAAAGAATATACACTTTCTGCTTAAGGCTGACACTCTATTGGAGAGAGGACAACACAACTCTGCAAAACAGGGTGATATGTCAACAAAATATTAACGAATCTGAATGAGCAGTGATTTGCTAAATTTAACTAAGCATGATGTATGTATGAATGTATGAGTTTTATCGTGTATATGCTGACAAAACAGGCATACAACACTATGAGTAACCAGACAAAACCAACTCGGGTACAATCTATACTCGGCTAAATCACATCCAAGATGAACATTCCACAAAAAGTAAGCATCAAATAAGGAACAAAATCCTATTTCGCGGCTTAAATTCACTGGGAAGGAACATAATCGGAAATAAACAAATCATAGTGACAAAACAGTACAGATACAAGGATATAACATCCTTCTCCAGGCTTCACCAGGGAATAACACTCAGACTTCAATGGGGAAACAAATTTTTTCACGGTACGTACTTCTATTGGGGATTACAATACTGATTTCAAATAAGGCAGATGGAAACCATATCGGCAAAACATCAACTGAGGATTTTGAGCTGACTTCATTGGGGGAACATCATACAAACTTCACTAGAGGAGATAATGCCTCATCATCGAGACATCAAATGGGGATCTCGTGTTGACTTCATTGGGGAGGCCAACATCACATCGAGGAGGGGAAACCAAGATACGTTCTTCAATATTGAGAGTAAGTATTGCACCAACTTCTCTGGGGAAAAAGTATGAAACTTCATGGGGATAACAACTTGGGGAGTTAAAAAGTCAAACATTACAACAAGAAATCAATCTTATGGGGATTTTAAATCAAACCCAGCACTTGGCGGGTGAAAACCCAAAGAACTGACAAATTCCTCAACACTGCTTAAATAAAACATTGCCCTTTCCTGATTATCGAGAAATCAAACAAAATGCAAGTACTTCCGAAAGGGAGATGCTTCGTAAATGAGTCAAATCTCAGCATGCACGGGGAGAAAAGACTTCTATCAAATAGCGAAGCCTTCACTGGGAAATCTTGGATTGATTCTTCATAACATGCAAACTTATTCCAACAAAAGATGCCCTGGGATAGCCTTCCTGGGGAATCAAGAAGTCAACATTATAGAAAAAGGTCAAACTCATGGGGATTTTAAATCAAACTCAGCACTTGGCAGGTGAAAACCCAAAGGGTTGACAACTTTCTCAACACTTCTTAGAAAATATACTGCCTCAATCTAGTTGTCTGGGAAATAAATACCAACAATAATGCCAATACTACAGAAAGAGAGACATTTTACAAATAGTTCCATCTCAGCACACCAAGGGAAAATAGGCCTTTCATCATATGAGGGAAGACTTTGCTGGGGAATCTGGGATAGAGGCTTCAGACTGCAAACCCAAAAATCAAAAAATGAACCAAGACTTGACTGGGGACACTGGGATCACAAACCCAATACTTCACCTTATGCAAATTGGTACCGTCTTCAATATACAAAAATCACACGCATACTAGCGAAAATGACCTGAGAAAACCTTCTCGGGGGAAACAAAACTTCCCAAAATTACTGGAGTTCGTCCATTCCTGGGATCACCACTTTTGTTTTCTTCTTGAATCACAAAATCTAAAGTAAAAGTAAGTTGTAAATTCTTTTTGAAAAATAATTTTGTTATTTAATCTTTTTTCTTTGAAAATTATTATCAATAATAAATGGAGTCTTTGAAAGCTGAATAAAAATAATAAATACAAAGAATTGGGTAAAAGCTCAAATTTAATTGATATAACGGTAGTCTGCGAATGGCGAGACTCCACGGATGATTACAAAGTTTGGAAAATGGTAATATATAATGGAAAAGATACATTGAGATAAAATGACCATTATTCCCTCTAACAACTTTGAAATTCTGAGCAGCAACTTTCGTTGAAGTATGGTGAGGATCCAAGAAGGTTGTTGCTTCAATGATCAAGTCTTGTCTGATGTAGTTACTTGCCAAGAAAGTCCCTAATTTTTTCCTAAGCTGCCCTTGCGGGTTTTCAACTTAACGGGAAATTTTATTATGTTTATGTCTCTAATTTTTGCCTAGACCGCCCTTTCGAGTTTTCGGCCTATCGAGACGCTCCTTTTTGCCTAAGCCGCCCTTTCGGGTTTTCAACATAGCGAGCTATTCTTTTATTTCTTTAGGTGAAGTATTTCTTGACTACATCAGCATTCATGGGACGTGGGAACTCCTCGTCTAGTTTCAAGAATTAATGCAGCGCCAGAGAAGGCTTTCTTGACGACATATGGGCCTTCAAAATTGGGAGTCCACTTGCCCCTAGAATCAGCGTTAAAAGATATGATCTTCCTGAGCACGAGGCCGCCTTCTCTGAATTCACAAGGTTTGACCTTCTTATCAAAAGCTTTCTTCATTCTCTTCTGATATAACTGCCCATGACACAAAGCTGTCATTCTCTTCTCTTCGATCAAATTCAATTGGTCAAACCTGTTCTGGACCCATTAAGCCTCTGACAACCTGGTTTCCATTATCACACGCAAAGAGGGAATCTCAACCTCAATTGGGAGCACCGCTTCCATTCTAGACACAAGGGAGAACGAGGTTGCTCCTATTGAAGTGCGGACAAATGTTCGATATCCATGTAAAGAAAAAGGGAGTATTTCATGCCAATCTTTATAAGTAATAACCATCTTCTGGATGATCTTCTTGATATTCTTATTAGCAGCTTCAACAGCCCCATTCATCTTCGACCTATACGAAGATAAATTGTGATGGACAATCTTGAATTCTTCACAAAGTTCTGTCATCATCTTGTTGTTCAGATTCGAGCCATTATCGGTGATGATTCTGCTTGGCACACCATACCGACAAATGAGATTATTCTTAATGAAACGCACTACCACCTTCTTAGTAAAATTAGCATATGAAGCAGCTTACACCCATTTTGTGAAGTAATCAATTTCTACCAAGATAAAACGGTGTCCATTTGAAGATTTGGATTCTATCATTCCAATAATGGCAATACCCCCACATAGAGAAAGGCCACGAGGAAGAAATAACATTGAGAAGTGTCAGAGGCACATGAATTTTGTTCGCATAAATCTGGAATTTATGGCACTTCTTTGAAATTTTGTAATAGTCAAATTCCATTTCTAGCCAATATTAACCTGCCCTTAGCATTTTTTTTAGCCATCGAATGTCCATTGGAATGAGTGCCAAATGAACCTTCATTAATCTCATGCATCTACATGTTTGCTCCGTGTCTATCCATGTGTGATCGGTGAAAATAGAACTGACTGTTTTTGGAATGCTGGTTCGCGTTTGCGTTTCGCAAAATGTCGCGGTAAGCAAGAGTCGCCACCGTCTTTTATTTTCTCCAACAAGGAAAGGACAAAAGCACAACAAAATTCCTTTTCGAGATGTTTCTCGGGTTCGGGAGGTAGATTATAGAAAGGGAAGGTATTAGCACCCTTTCTATCCATGGTTATCCACGGGCTCTTAGGTACTTGCTCACTATGTTTTCAAAAAGTTTTGCTTTTCTTGTGATTGTGGGTTTTGAAAAAAAGTTCGTTTGAAAACTTCGATTTAACTCTTGTATCTGTCCTCAAGAGTGTATGAAGTGTTGTTTGAAAACTTTGTTTGAAAAGTGTAAGTGCGAAAAGTTTGTTTTTGTTTTGAAAGAGCAAGTACCTGAGAACCTCTACCTACTCAAAAAGAATTTAGTTGTGTAAATGTCCTTTAGACAGTTCCATCCCACTATTGAGAAGTAGGTAGCACCGTCGTTGGAGTTTTCGGGTTAATTCGATTATGAGACATGTGGTCACTAAAGCAATGTTAGGACGCCTTAGCGGTAACCCTAATGTCTTAGATCATTTTATCTGAGGCAACCGTTTCGAGGCAACTTATGATCTTTGGACAAGAGGACGACCTCTAAAACTTCCTATACTCAATGACCACGTTCGAGGCAACCAAGTGAGGCGTACCCTAGGAGTGGCATGTGCGAGTGTGTCAAGTTTCAGTTATGTTATCTTTGTACATGTTATGGTGAGATACGATTGATTTTAAGTTTAAGATAAGTCTTGTCATGCGTAGCCTAGTTAGCATACATCTAGCAGTTAATGGTTGCGGAAAATAAAACTAAACTATTACAAGGCGTCGGGTATTTACATCGCCAAAAACAAACCCTTGAAAAAGTAAATTGCGGGAAATAAAATGAAAGCGATAAAAAAAAGGTCCTAAGTTCAAAACTATTACATCCTCGGAGCATATACAATTATATGATGGAGAATAAATAATATGCGCGAGGAAAAAATTGAATCGGGGAGTTTTTAGGGTTTTGACCCTTTTTTAGGAAAGAAAGAGGTTTTTTTTATTTTGCATTTAATTAAATTAAACCTAGGCTAATTAATTAATTAATTAAAAAGAGAAATATTTTTTGAGTTTTTATGTTTTTTAAGAAAAAAATTAAAAGATGGTCAAAAGTTATTAAAAACCCTAATTCTACATTAATTTTAAATTATTGCAAAAAAGTTAAAATTAACCTAATTAAAACTAAATTAATTAATTACTTATTTATTTACAAAAATAATAATTAAATTTAGTAAATAAAAATATTATAGTTTTTATGTTTTCTGAATTTTTTATGAAAATGCTAATTAATTTTGTTAGTAATTAAATTAAGAATATAAATCAAGTAAATAAAAAATATAAATGAAAGAAAAATAAAAAGGCAAACCCAGGGGGTCTGGGCCCAAAGAGGGTGTATGCTTGGCAATTTCCAGGCCCAAAGTAAGCAGCCTGCTTGACTTTTCCAATTCCCTGCCAGTGCGTTGACTGTGGAGTATGGTGGTCATCATCTCGTGACCATTAGATTTGCTTTGCAAGCCACTTGGCGTGTTGATAGTTGAGGTGCATGGTGGTCTGCATTCTAGGCGCTATATGGGAATACCTGAAAACAAAATTGAAATAATGTTTTGGGGGACCTGGGATTCGAACCCAGGCCCCAATGTTCACAAGCCAACGCCCCAGCCACTCAACCAATCTGCTTCATTCGTTAGTGGATTAGACAATAATGAATATATTAGCAAAATAATTATTATGCCTGAAAAAAATAAAATCGCGCGATTTTCAAAGGAGCCAATAGGAGGGCGACGTGTGGTCGACTTCTCCAAATTCCTGGTTTTATTACCTGCGGATTTTTATCCGCAGGAGGTTCCGTGGCTCACTCCTAAAATCGTCCCTAGGCTGCAAAAATCCACTCCAAGACTATGGTTGTAATCGTCTCTGTCCCCTGATCACTCTTATACCAATTATTGTGGCCAATTTTCCCTGTATCAAAAACACCTAAAAAGCAAGCATATGAACCCTAGAATCGGGCATCACGATACAAGGCATGAAAACGAAATTGAATATTGCAGTTATGTTAGAAATTAAATAATAAACATGATTATGCCAATATTTTGAAGAAAAAGTGCAAGAACTGGAGGTCACGATTTTGTGTTCTGGGCAAAGTTTGAGATGACATACAGTGTGATTCCGGTGGTTTCTGGACGTGATTTTGATTGCTTTAGCTTCAGTAAATGGCCAGCAAGAGACTAGTGTCAAGGTTTTGGGTTGAATTGACCTCTATGTATGATTTCGGTTTCAAGGTTTTTCAAGCCTTTTCCAAATTTGGTCTGGCCGTTTTGTGCAGCTTTCAATCGTCTTCTAGGTCATGGTTGGCTTGCTTGCATATAAGAGAATCAAATTAGGTCAAAGTTTTGGATCCAACCCATGTGCATTGAAGATTAAATCCTTGATTGAAAAATCAAATATTCTTGATTTTTCATGATTGAACAATGTTGCCAAAATTGGATTTTTTTGTATCTTTGACTTGTGCATGAATTTTCCAGCATGTTTAGATCATATTTGCTTCACAAATTGATTTAAAAATCAAATCTTGTATTTTCTTATGATTTAAATTAATTAAATGAATTAATATGTATTAAAATCCAATTAATTAATAAATTTAAGAAAATAAATCCAATTTAACTTGGTGGGTCGTGCATAGGTCATGGGTGAAGTTTCAAGAAGAGATTTGAGGCCCATTAGCAAAAAGAAGGTGTTTTGAGCAAAGTTGACTTTTGCAAATTCATGAAAATTTCCCAACTTCTCCAATGCACAACTTGCTCAATTTTGATCATATGACCATGTTCTTGGACATTTTGGAAAGCTATTGAAGTCCTCTAACCAATGCCTTTGGTCCCATGTCATTTGGATTTACCAATCTCAAGTTATGGCCTTTGACTCAAAGTGTACTTTTGTTGACTTTTGAAATTGACCTATAATGTAAAAATTGGTAACTTTTTGTGAGAGCATTTCTTGATCTTGGAGTGTGAAGATGGATTGTAGTAAATTTCATCCTCTTCAAAATGAGCTTTGGATGGGATTTTTATGCTGAACCATGAAAGAGTTATGCCCTGGTCAAGGTACAGTTGACTTTTCTGCTGTCCAAAAATGTAACTTTTTGCATCTTGATGATTTTTGAGCTATTCTTGATGAATCATGGTCAACCCTTGATCAAATGATAAATTATCCTTCAAAATGAGAATGTTGACAAAAATCTTGACTTTTGACTGTAAAATGACCATTTTGCCCCTACAGTTGATTGTAGATCAAATGGAGCTTTTGACTGTGCAAATTGGCACTGTTGAGTCTTGAAACTTGGCATGTAGGTGCTTGAGAATGTATATAGGCCCATGAGACTTGATTGAACCATTGAAAACCCCAAATTCCCTGAAAGAACAAAAACCCTAATTTCAGCTGTCTTAGGAAGGGATTTGACTGTACAACCCTTGAGCCATTTTGAGCAATTTGAAGATCATTCTTGACAAATCTTGAGGAATATGGGAGGGAAAATTTTGGGGTACAACATTTTCCCCTGTTCAATCTTCTTAAACCTAAGGATGTAGATTGGCCTGCGTGCCTTTCGTGATCCGAAGGTGGAAGATGATTGAACACTGAAGTGCCCAGAAATTTGCACTCGCATGGTGTAGTATCAGCAATGTGATGTCAGGAATGGGCTTATAGATGCCATTTGGAGATTGTTGGTAGAAGGATGGGCTTATAGATGCCATCTGGAGATGTGACAGAATCTTGTCGGGGATGGGCTTATAGATGCCATCTGGAAATGTAATGGATAGTTGTGGAGATGGGCTTAAAGATGCCATCCAGGGGTGAATACTAGATTGTATCTATAAGCTGGAACTGGATGATTTCCAGCATGGCGTCCGTGTCTGGAGCGCCTCTGAACTGTATTGGAAAGTTGGGTGGTTTGAGCTGGTCGAGTAGATAGTTGTCCTGTCTGGTTTCAGGTATTAATCTCTGACATGAGGAAGAAAGATAGTTTTCCTGGATTGCTACAGGTATTAATCTTCAATCTCTTCATGTAGATAGTTTTCCTGGCTGGTTTCAGGTATTAATCTATAATCAATCGTCCACAGATAGTTTTCCTGGCTTGCTACAGGTATTAATCTGGAACTTGAAAAGGTTGGCCGATGAGATAGTTGTCCTGGCTGGTTTCAGGTATTAATCTCTGACCTGAGAAAGAAAGATAGTTTTCCTAGCTTGCTACAGGTATTAATCTTTAATCTCTTCATGTAGATAGTTTTCCTGGCTGGTTTCAGGTATTAATCTACAATCAATCGTCCACAGATATTTTCCTAGCTAGTTACAGGTATTAATCTGGAACTTAAGAAGGTTGGTCGATGAGATAGTTCTCCTGTCTGGTTTCAAGTATTAATCTCTGCCCTGAGAAAGAAAGATAGTTTTCCTGGCTTGCTACGGGTATTAATCTTCAATCTCTTCATGTAGATAGTTTTCCTGTCTGGTTTCAGGTATTAATCTACAATCAATCGTCCACAGATATTTTCCTGGCTAGTTACAGGTATTAATCTGGAACTTGAAAAGGTTGGCCGATGAGATAGTTGTCCTGGCTGGTTTCAAGTATTAATCTCTGACCTGAGAAAGAAAGATAGTTTTCCTGGCTTGCTACAGGTATTAATCTTTAATCTCTTCATGTAGATAGTTTTCCTGGCTGGTTTCAGGTATTAATCTACAATCAATCGTCCACAGATATTTTCCTTGCTAGTTACAGGTATTAATCTGGAACTTAAGAAGGTTGATGGGTCGTCTCTTCTGACGGGGTGTCTCCTTTGACGAGCTTTGCCTCAGAAAAATCTTTAGGAATCGATTTAACTGATTTTGTCTCCATTGACGGGTTTGGTCACGGAAAAATCTTTAGGAATCGATCTAACTGATTTTGTCTCCATCGACGGGTTTGGTCACAGAAAAATCTTTAAGAATCGATTTAACTGATTTTGACAAGGTCTTGGAATATCTTCAACTGGATCGGCATCAGAAAAATCTTTAGGAATCGACTTAACTGGACCAGAGAAGGCCTTTTACTGGATTGGCATCAGAAAAATCTTTAGGAATCGATTTAACTGGACCAGATAAGGTCTTGGAATATCTTCAACTGGATCGGCGTCAGAAAAATCTTTAGGAATCGATTTAACTGGACCAGAGAAGGCCTTTTGATATGGCTGAGAATTTAACTGCATCTTTCCTGAAAGGTAAAGGTCAGTCATATGCAATGCATGAGATGGATCGAGCAATGATGTTCTCAACATAAATGAGATTGTGTGATATGATGCGTTTATGCATGTATCATGATGTATGGAAATGTAATGTTTTAGTTGGGGAAAATAAATCCCGGATAGCTGGAGAATAGTGTTGAGTTCTTCGTTTCCGCTGGGGATGATGAACGAAGATGATTGTGAGAATAAACCTGTAGGAGAAGATAACTCCGTTGGGGAATAACCATGGTGAAGAGATTACTATGTGGGGAATTACTCTGTAGGGAGAGATGCTTTGCTGAGGTTTTAACGATAACTCCGCTGGGGATTCCGTTGATAAGCTCTGTTGGGGATTTTGATGATTAACTCCGCTGGGGATAGAAAGAACTTCGCTGGGGATGATCTTTCAGTTGCACCTTGCTGAGGATAACCCAGTTAGACTTTTGTGGGGATAACCTCTAAATATGGTTGGGGAGATACATTTGTACTCTGCAGGGGACACGCTTCCAGAATCTACTGGGGAGATGATTCAACTCTGGCGGGGAAGCTTTTTAGACTGCACTGGGGAATGGCTCCACTGGGGGTATCTTGTATTTTGCCGAGGAATATTCTTATATTTCGTTGAGGAATATGAAGACTGCCGGGGATGCTTGCTGAGGAATATATGTATACTCTGCTAGGGAATATTAAGACCTCCTGGGGATACCCAACCTTTTTAGGGATGACGGTAGACTAACTCTGCTTGGGGAGAGTATTGCTGATTCGTTCATAGTTGCAAGTCTCAGTGGGGAGAGCTACCACTACTGTCTTACTCTTGGGGGAGTGAAGGTATCTTGGTCATATTCTTCAGCTGAATCTACCTTGTATCTGGTGGACAGAGCAGCTTGTACAGTTCGGACAATTCTTATTGCCCCAGTTTCTGCGGGAGAAGAAAGCCTATGAAGTGCTTAGTAACTGCCGATTGACAAATCATCTTCTGGTAGGCAAGTGACGAGATGACGGTACATAGTCGTACGCTTTGATCCCTAATTTTTGCCTGGATCGCCCTTTCGGGTTTTCGGTCCATCGGGATACCCTTTTTTTCCCAAGCCGCCTTTTCAAGTTTTCGACTTGCCGGGTGTACAGATTTTTTTATTTTCATCCCTTATTTTTGCCCGAACCCTTTTGGTTCATCGGGAAGCCCTTATTTTTGCCTAGGCCAGTCGACCTAGCGGGTCTTTGATTATGCATAGTATTTTTTTCGACTATGTCCATGCTCTCAAGATGTAGGGAGGTGCCACTGTAGGTAGTGTTGTGTTACCACGCTACCAGAAGATCTTCGTTTGATCGTGCAAGATTCGTTGCTGGAACTCATGTCCAATGCCCTAATTGATTCAGATGGAGATTTGCCCCTGGTTATTTGGCATTTTGAGAGATTCCTTGAATCTTGACTTGACTGTCCCAGATGGTGGACAATGATCATGTCGTGCCCCTTGATTGGAAGTGTTTTTCCACTTGAGGTGATCCTTTTATTGAGAAGGTTTTTTGTTCACTAGATATTCGTCATGCGAATTTCTCTGCTGTTGAACAAATAGTCATATGCAAACAATGTTATTTTAAGAATGCAAAGCTTATGTATGTCTTGAAGTTTTTTGAAAATGCAGTTTTCAATAAAACAAGTGAAATTTTTGTAAAATGTGATGTCAACTCAGGATTTTACAGCAAGCCCTACAGGAGTAAGGATACCTTTTGTAACAGTATGCTTTCGAACTAACCCATGCTTCAGCTAGGACTTTTACGGGTTATAACGTGGCCTGGTTCACGGTTTAAGAAACGAAGGATAAAGGCTCAAATTTTATTTGTACCCACCTGTTCTTCGTGATGTTCTTCGATCCTAAACTCAGCTAATCGTGCATTAGATCTTGTTTGAGTCTTTTCTCTGATATTCCGGTGATGGTTCGGATGTTGACAATTTATTTTGAACAGACAGTCATTTTTATAAGAGTTTGCAGGACCTCTTTCTTTTTTATTTTATTATCCCTGTCTTTTGCCTGAACTGTTTCTTTTGTGATTACAATCAGCGGGATGCCCCAGTTTTGTAAGTCTCCTTCATAGGTTTTGATTTGTTGGGCTTTTGTTTTTGAGGGATAATGACTGTTTGTCCTTACGATTATAGGTAACCATCACTGTCTTTTTGTATCGGAAGGACTTCTTTGATGCCATTCATTGTGCACCTGGATTAACTGAGAAACTACCCTGCCCCAGGTTATAATTAAGGGTTTTAATTTTTGCGTGAAAAGAAAAACTCCAACTTCTTTGGCTCGAAGGGGTTGACGAGGGATTATCTTCCTTATAACTCCACTGTTTAGGATTTGAAACAATGCATGTACCTCATCAGCGGGGTCTGTTCAAAAGCATACTGTAAAGATCGTGGTATCGTTTTCGTCATCCTCCCTCAAAAGGCTTAGAAATTTTTTTTAATCGAGAGTTGAACATCACAAAAAATGAAAGAATTTGAATATAGTGAACGCGAATGGATTGATTCAAAACAGACATATGCAATGCATTAATGAAATAAAAGAGTTCGACATGATAATAATTGTTTGAATAAGCAAAGAAAAATACAACTTCAGAATTCAAATGAACAAAAGTCTCTTAGTTTGAACTAGTCATCTCAGATGGAGAATTCTCAGTGGAATATTTTCATCTCGCCATCCGGCATGAACTCCAGCACCCTTCCGTTGATCAAGTCTTGGATCTTGTTCTTCAGAGTCCAACAGTCGTCGGTGTCATGTCCCAGACTGTCAGAGTGGTATGCACACCTTTCATAGGGATGATAGGTAGGAGCAGAGGTGTTGGGATTCCGGGGAGGATCCTTTAAAGCAATCAGATTGACCTCCAACAAGCGTTTCAGTATTAGAGATGATGGTATATCAGTCTTAGAAATGTCTTCCAGACGTATTTTGCTTACGCCGATTACCCTGTTGATGCTGGGCTTGTGACCCTGAAGCAAGTTGAGGAGCTTTTCCCTTGTCTTCTTGCCCCAAAGGTGGTTGAATGATGGCTTGATCTTCAACCCTAGTTGTTTGCCTCACTTGGTTATTTTGAAGCAGCTTGTTGACGAGGACCCTGAGCTCTTCTTGTCTTTGAGCTAAGTCTTGAATGAGAGTCATTTGGCCCACCAGTTGTACCATCATCTGGATCTTTATTGTTTCCAACTCAATTTGTAGCCCTTCCAACTGATCATTCATGACGCCTCCTGGATTCCCTAGGACCAAGCCCCTTGTGAGGAGAGATTTTATTTCTTCTTGCCCCTAGGATAGGTTCAAGAACATTTCTTGAAGTTGGGCGTTTTGAGCCCGGAGATCTTGGTTGTCTGGTTGGAAAGCCATTGCTGAAATAAACAGCGAGAACATGAGAGACCTGTATCGGATGACCTGTTATGCAATGATATGTATGATATATGTATGCAATGTTTTCAAGGATCTCGCGGGGTAAACAAGAAACTGTTAGAATTTGAATCTTGTAGCTTGATTGAAGGAACTTCATGTTGCTGAGAGTCCTTCTTCAAGAGTCAATCTCACCATATCGAGTGGGTCATAGCCCCTGACTCAAGTTATCGTGTTTTGATTTCTAGACAACCTTGGCTAGAGGAAAATAAATCCCCTTTGCCCCTTGTTTGACGTCTGGCTCATCATGACCTGCATCACAAACCCTTGAGATCCTTGAAATGGTTAAGGAAATGCTATGGTATGATGTTATGATGTGTATGCTATGCGTGTGAGGTGATGTAAGCAAGCCCTGCTATAAATCCAAATTGTTGGATAAGGACTGTAAACAAAACCTGCAAGGAACTCATGCTGTCAGATAACAAGAATGTGCAAGTAGTTCAAGTTTGAAGGCACACAAGTCACGCAAAAGAGCCCTTAGATTTCAGGCTGGCATGAAGTTTAGGTACTACCCTGTTTCAGTTTCAGTTGGTTAAGACCTGTCCTAAAAATAGTAACCGGGTTCTAGAGGATCTCAATATCACTGGCTACCCTCAATCGGTCATAATTCCAGTTTGGCAACCTTTTCTTGCAGCCGGAACCATCGCGGGAGTTTAGTCTCAATGAGCGTAGCGTACTGCTACTGTTCTATGGCCAAGTTGGTCAATTTAAAGTTCTAAGGTCAGTTGGTGCTTAATGACTCCTCAGAAGACCCATATTCTCCTCATTCCAACACAAGGGATATCGGTACAGACCAAGGTGTCACACCAACGTAGCTACTGCTTCATCCGTGTCGGTCTACGCCGGACAGATCCCTCACAGTTTATTGCTACTTACCTAAAAAAGGGTACCCCAGATCCGGGTTAGGATCTAAAAAACTCCGATACAAGCCCACAAAGTTTAAAGCATACAAAGCAATACAATTGAAAACATAAGTGATCTAATCCTAAGGTACACCTCACTTAAAAAGGTCCCCAGCAGAGTCGCCAGTTCTGTGATCGGTGGAAATAGAACTGACTGTTTTTGGAATGCTAGTTCGTGTTTGCGTTTCGCAAAATGTCGCGGTAAGCAAGAGTCGCCACCGTCTTTTATTTTCTCCAACAAGGAAAGGACAAAAGCACAACAAAATTCCTTTTCGAGATGTTTCTCGGGTTCGGGAGGTAGATTATAGAAAGGGAAGGTATTAGCACCCTTTCTATCCATGGTTATCCACGGGCTCTTAGGTACTTGCTCACTATGTTTTCAAAAAGTTTTGCTTTTCTTGTGATTGTGGGTTTTGAAAAAAAGTTCGTTTGAAAACTTCGATTTAACTCTTGTATCTGTCCTCAAGAGTGTATGAAGTGTTGTTTGAAAACTTTGTTTGAAAAGTGTAAGTGCGAAAAGTTTGTTTTTGTTTTGAAAGAGCAAGTACCTGAGAACCTCTACCTACTCAAAAAGAATTTAGTTGTGTAAATGTCCTTTAGACAGTTCCATCCCACTATTGAGAAGTAGGTAGCACCGTCGTTGGAGTTTTCGGGTCAATTCGATTATGGGACATGTGGTCACTAAAGCAATGTTAGGACGCCTTAGCGGTAACCCTAATGTCTTAGATCATTTTATCTGAGGCAACCGTTTCGAGGCAACTTATGATCTTTGGACAAGAGGACGACCTCTAAAACTTCCTATACTCAATGACCACGTTCGAGGCAACCAAGTGAGGCGTACCCTAGGAGTGGCATGTGCGAGTGTGTCAAGTTTCAGTTATGTTATCTTTGTACATGTTATGGTGAGCTACGATTGATTTTAAGTTTAAGATAAGTCTTGTCATGCGTAGCCTAGTTAGAATACATCTAGCAGTTAATGGTTGCGGAAAATAAAACTAAACTATTACAAGGCGTCGGGTATTTACATCGCCAAAAACAAACCCTTGAAAAAGTAAATTGCGGGAAATAAAATGAAAGCGATAAAAAAAGGTCCTAAGTTCAAAACTATTACATCCTCGGAGCAAATACAATTATATGATGAAGAATAAATAATATGCGCGAGGAAAAAATTGAATCGGGGAGTTTTTAGGATTTTGACCCTTTTTTAGGAAAGAAAGAGGTTTTTGTTATTTTGCATTTAATTAAATTAAACCTAGGCTAATTAATTAATTAATTAAAAAGAGAAATATTTTTTGAGTTTTTATGTTTTTTAAGGAAAAAAATAAAAGATGGTCAAAAGTTATTAAAAACCCTAATTCTACATTAATTTTAAATTATTGCAAAAAAGTTAAAATTAACCTAATTAAAACTAAATTAATTAATTACTTATTTATTTACAAAAATAATAATTAAATTTAATAAATAAAAATATTATATTTTTCATGTTTTCTGAATTTTTTATGAAAATGTTAATTAATTTTGTTAGTAATTAAATTAAGAATATAAATCAAGTAAATAAAAAATATAAATGAAAGAAAAATAAAAAGGCAAACCCAGGGGGTCTGGGCCCAAAGAGGGTGTATGCTTGGCAATTTCCAGGCCCAAAGTAAGCAGCCTGCTTGACTTTTCCAATTCCCTGCCAGTGCGTTGACTGTGGAGTATGGTGGTCATCATCTCGTGACCATTAGATTTGCTTTGCAAGCCACTTGGCGTGTTGATAGTTGAGGTGCATGGTGGTCTGCATTCTAGGCGCTATATGGGAATACCTGAAGACAAAATTGAAATAATGTTTTGGGGGACCTGGGATTCGAACCCAGGCCCCAATGTTCACAAGCCAACGCCCCAGCCACTCAACCAATCTGCTTCATTCGTTAGTGGATTAGACAATAATGAATATATTAGCAAAACAATTATTATGCCTGGAAAAAATAAAAGCGCGTGATTTTCAAAGGAGCCAATAGGAGGGCGACGTGTGGTCGTCTTCTCCAAATTCTTGGTTTTATTACCTACGGATTTTTATCCGCAGGAGGTTCCGTGGCTCACTCCTAAAATCGTCCCTAGGCTGCAAAAATCCACTCCAAGACTATGGTTGTAATCGTCTCTGTCCCCTGATCACTCTTATACCAATTATTGTGGCCAATTTTCCCTGTATCAAAAACACCTAAAAAGCAAGCATATGAACCCTAGAATCGGGCATCACGATACAAGGCATGAAAATGAAATTGAATATTGCAGTTATGTTAGAAATCAAATAATAAACATGATTATGCCAATATTTTAAAGAAAAAGTGCAAGAACTGGAGGTCACGATTTCGTGTTCAGGGCAAAGTTTGAGATGACATACAGTGCGATTCCGGTGGTTTCTGGACGTGATTTTGATTGCTTTAGCTTCAGTGAATGGCCAGCAAGAGACTAGTGTCAAGGTTTTGGGTTGAATTGACCTCTGTGTATGATTTCGGTTTCAAGGTTTTTCAAGCTTTTTCCAAATTTGGTCTGGCCGTTTTGTGCAGCTTTCAATCGTCTTCTAGGTCATGGTTGGCTTGCTTGCATATAAGAGAATCAAATTAGGTCAAAGTTTTGGATCCAACCCATGTGCATTGAAGATTAAATCCTTGATTGAAAAATCAAATATTCTAGTACTGTATAGACTAAGGCAACTATTTATTTTTTCCTCCGTTGTATGCCAAATACTCGCTTCCGAAGCGAGCCTTTGCATCTACAAATCAACGATATTGAGCGCTATCTCAAAGTAAGACGCCGAGTTCAAGAATACCGTGATCTCAACAATATTCCTCCGACTAAGCTTCCTGATATCTCAATCCCTGAATTAATTGAAGAATCTAAGATGGCTGACGTACCAAATCCACCTCGTGCTCTTAAGGAATACGCAGTTCCTTCTCAAGCGGAGCCCCACAACAGCATTGCTGCTCCTGCTATCGCTCGAAACGATTTCGAGCTGAAACCTTCGCTTTTATCCGCCGTTCAGCAGAACCAATTTTCTAGATCTCCTACTGACGACCCAAACCTACATCTGTCAGTGTTTGTGCAGTACGCAGACGCTGTAAAAGCGAATGGTGTAAACCCCGAGGCGATACGGTTGCGCCTATTTCCCTTTTCTTTAAGAGATAGAGCTCGAGCATGGCTCTAATCTCTTCCTTCAAACTCAATCACCACATGGGATGAGTTGAAGAAGGTCTTTTTGGCTAGATATTTCCCACCAAGCAAAACTGCTATGCTCATAGCCAACATCAATGGTTTTAGACAAAAAGATAACGAATCACTTTTTGAAGCGTGGGAACGCTATAAGGACATGATCAGACTATGTCCTCATCATGGTTTAGAAGAATGGTTGATCATTCATATGTTCTATAATGGTCTCTTGTACAACACAAGAATGACTATAGACGCTGCTGCTGGTGGCGTATTGATGGATAAGCCGTATACCGAAGCAAATCAACTTATCGAAAGCATGTCTCAAAACCATTATCAATGGGGAAGCGTAAGAGCTAATATGGAAAAAAAACTCAAACAAAAGGAGGCATGATTGAAGTCAATAGTCTGGATCAAGTCAACGCTAAAGTAGAAGCCCTTACCCAAAAGCTAGAAAATCTTACTACCGCTCCCGCAGCTACCATGGCTGCAGTAGCTCAAGCTTGCGATCTATGTGGTCTTCAATCACATCCTGCACCAGAATGCCCACTTCTAACAGGAGTTCCAGCTGAACAAGCAAATTACGTGCAGGGAAACCCTTATAGCAATACCTATAACCCTGGTTGGAAGAATCATCTGAACTTTTCATATAAAAGCAACAATGCATTGTACGCACCTGGACAAGCTCCTGCCACACCACCTGGCTATCCAAAAGCTACCCCAAATCACCCCAATAATGGACCTAATACATCCAATGACCCTAGGAAGTCTAATCTAGAAATCATGATAGAACATTTTATTGCTTCCCAATCTCAAACTAATAAAGATGTTCTAAATTAAAATTTACATACTAATGAGCAGATTAAACAATTATCTAGTAAAGTTGACGCTTTGGCTACCCATAATAAGATGCTTGAAACTCAAATTTCACAAGTGGCTCAAAAACAAGCATCTACTGCTGCCCCAGCTGGATTTTTCCCTGGTCAACCACAACCTAACCCAAAAGGACAAGCTAACGTTGTAATACTGAGAAGTGGAAAAGAACTTTACGGACCTGTTGATCCAAGACTCGAAAATCCAGACATGTACCAAAAGCAGAACAAGCCAACTAAAAATGAGAATGAACCAAAGGAAAAGGAAAATGAGAACCAAGAGGCAGTGGAGAAAGAAAATCCTTATGTTCCTCCACCACCCTATAAACCGCTGACTCCGTACCCTCAGAGACTTACCAATTCCAAAACGATGGGCCAATTCAAGAAATTCGTTGAACTTCTGAAACAACTGAATATCACAATACCGTTTACAGAAGCTATCACTCAGATGCCCTCGTATGCTAAATTTCTCAAGAAAATCCTATCTAACAAGAAAAAGATAGAAGACAACGGAACAGTTACACTTACTGCTGAGTGTAGCGCTATTATTCAAAACAATATGCCCCCTAAGTTAAAAGATCCAGGTAGTTTCTTTATACCTTGTAACATTGGAAAGTTTGTCATAGACAAAGCTCTATGCGACTTGGGAGCAAGTATTAGTGTCATGCTCCTATCTATTTGCAAAAAGCTAGAAATGGGAGAACTTAGACCCACAAAAATGTTCGTTCAATTAGCTGACCGATCAGTTAAATACCTTGTAGGTATACTGGAAAACATTCCAGTTAGAATAGGTCAATTCTATATCTCGACCGATTTCATAATCATGGACATTACTGAGGACTCAGTTACTCCTATCATATTAGGAAGACCCTTCCTAGCCACAGCTGGAGCTATAATTGATGTAAAGAAGGGCAGACTGACATTCGAAGTTGGAGAGGAAAAAGTGGAATTCATCCTCACTCAATTCTTACAAGTACCAGCCATGAATGACACATGTTATCTAATCGACGTTATAGACGAGTGTGTAAGAGAGATGGAAGCGGAATAGACCACATACTCTGAAATAATGAAAATCCAAACCCCTCTTATATTCGAAGACGACAATTGGCGTGAACCATACCAAGATGATAGTCTAAGCGAAAGTCTAGCACTTACACCTGATCATATGCTATGTCCGAAGAAACCAGGTTTAGAATTACAAACCTTACCCAGGAACCTAAGATATGAATTCCTAGATACCAAATGTACGAGACCAGTAATAATCAATTCCAGTTTAGGAATGTTCGAAACTGAGAAACTTTTAGACGTCCTAAGAAAGTACCCGACTGCATTAGGTTATAACATATCTGACTTGAAAGGAATATGTCCTTCAATTTGTATGCATCGTATTATGCTAGAAGAAGATTGCAAAACCTCTAGAGAACCCCAAAGAAGGATTAACCCAATCCTTAGCACTGTAGTCAGGGATGAAATTAAGAAGCTATTGGAAGCAAGAATCATATATCCAATCTCCGACAGTAAATGGGTTAGCCCAGTACACGTCGTACCGAAGAAAGGAGGTATCACTGTTGTGAAGAACCAAAAGGCGAACTGATAATGCAAAGAGTGGTAAATGGGCATAGAGTGTGCATTGATTATAGGAAACTAAACAAAGCTACTCGAAAAGACCATTTTCCTCTACCCTTCATAGATCAAATGTTAAAGCGATTAGCCAAACATTCCTACTTCTGCTATCTAGATGGTTATTCCGGATTTTTCCAAATTCCTATTCATCCTAATGATCAAGAGAAGACTACATTCACATGTCCCTATGGAACGTTAGCTTATAGACGAATTCCCTTCGAATTGTGCAATGCCCCAGTAACCTTTCAACGATGTATGATGTCAATCTTTGCAGATTTCATTGATAACATCATGGAAGTGTTCATGGACGACTTCTCTGTGTGCGGGCAAAGTTTTGAAGGATGCCTATGAAACCTAGAAAAGATTTTAGAATGATGTGTGAAAGTAAACCTCGTGCTTAACTGGGGAAAATGCCATTTCATGGTCAGAGAAGGAATCGTACTAGGACATGTTATATCTAACAAGGGAATTGAAGTTGATAAAGCCAAGATAGAAGTCATAAAAGAACTTCAACCACCTAAGACCGTTCGAGAAATACGAAGTTTTTTAGGACACGACGGGTTCTACCGACGATTTATCAAGGATTTCTCGAAGATCACTAAACCACTTACCGGTCTATTAATGAAAGACGCTGAGTTCATATTCGACGAAGATTGTCTTAAAGCGTTTGAAACCCTAAAATCAACCCTCATCACCGCACCAATCATGCAACCACCCGATTGGAGATTACCTTTTGAAATCATGTGCAATGCGAGCGACTACGCCATAGGCGCAGTTCTTGGACAAAGGAAGGACAAGAAACTTCACGCAATCTACTACGCCAGTAGAACGCTAGACTCAGCTCAAATTAACTACGCCACAACTGAGAAAGAGTTGTTAGCAGTTGTCTTTGTGCTTGACAAATTCCGTTCTTATCTAGTAGGAGCAAAGATAATCATCTACATAGACCATGCTGCTATCAGATATCTACTAACTAAGAAGGATGCAAAACCAAGAAACCTCAGATGGGTCCTACTTTTGCAAGAATTTGATCTAGAAATTAAGGATAAGAAAGGAACGGAAAACGTCGTAGCAGACCACTTGTCAAGATTAGAAGGTATAAAACCCGAACAACTACCGATTAACGACGATTTTCCATATGAACAGCTGATAGCACAAATAAGAAGCGATCTAGCTCAATTGGACCAAAACAAACCAAAATCCAAAGAAGTTGTGGAAGCGATCCATACAACCATGGGATTGCCATGGTATGCCGACATAGTCAACTACTTAGCTGCAGGCGCGCTCCCACCGGACTTAACTTATCAACAGAAAAAGAAATTCTTCCATGATCTCAAGTATTATTATTGGGATGAACCTTTATTATTTAAAAGAGGACCGGACGGAATTTTCCGCCGATGCGTACCTGAAGAAGAAATGGAAGATGTTATCTCTCACTGTCATTCATCTCTCTATGGCGGACATGCCAGCACTTCTAAAACTTGTGCAAAGATCCTACAAGCCGGCCTATTTTGGCCTAATCTATGGAAGGATGTCCACATCGCTGTTAAAAACTGCGATCGGTGTCAACGCACCGGTAATATTTCAAGACGCGATGAAATGCCTCAAAGAGGAATACTAGAAGTAGAAATATTTAATGTCTGTGGAATCGATTTCATGGGACCTTTCCCATCTTCTTTCGGAAACAAGTATATACTCGTAGTTGTCGATTATGTTTCAAAATGGATTGAGGCTATGGCCTCTCCTACAAATGACACACGAGTAGTAATTAAGCTCTTTAAAAACACAATCTTTCCAAGATTTGGTGTGCCTAGACTTGTCATTAGTGACGGTGGCTCCCATTTCATTTCAAAGATATTCGACAAATTATTATCTAAGTATGGAGTCAAACACCGAGTAGCAACACCGTATCATCCACAAACCAGTGGACAGGTCGAAGTCTCGAACAGAGAAATTAAACAAATCCTAGAGAAAACTGTCGCCATATCTAGGAAAGATTGGTCATCTAAGCTTAACGAGGCTTTATGGGCTTATAGGACAGCCTACAAGACCCCTATAGGAACTACACCCTTCAAACTTGTGTACGAAAAGTCCTGTCATCTCCCGATAGAATTAGAACACAAGGCATATTGGGCAATCAAAACGCTCAACATAAACTACACAGCTGCTGGAGAAAAGAGAATCCTCGACTTGAATGAATTAGAAGAATTGAGATTAGACGCTTATGAGAACGCTAAAATATATAAGGAAAGAACCAAAAGATGGCACGATAAGTGCTTATCTTGGAAGGAATTCAGTGTAGGAGACTGTGATCGGTGGATCTGGAACTGACTGTTTTAACGCTGGTTCGCGAAATGTCGCGGAAGCAAGAGTCGCCACCGTCTTTTATTTTCTCCAATAGGAAAGGACAAAAGCACCGAAAAATTCCTTTAAAGAGATTGCTCTCGGTTCGGGAGGTAGGTTATAGAAAGGGAAGGTGTTAGCACCCTTTCTATCCATGGTTATCCATGGGCTCTTAGGTACTTGCTCAATGTGTTTTCAAAATTGTTTGCTTGCTTTTCAATGTGGGTTTCAAAAATATTCTTTGAAAAGTTTCAATCCGACTCGTACGTCGGAGTGTTTGAAAAGTTTGTTTTGAAAGTTTTTGAAAGTGTGTCGGTGTGAAAAGATGTTTTGATTTGTTTGAAATTAGAGCAAGTATCCTTGAGAACCTACCTACCCTAAGGAATTCGTCTGTGTAGATGTCCTTTAAAGTAGTGTCATCCCACCATTGAGAGGTAGGTAGCACCACCGTTGGAGGTGTTCGGGTCAATTCGAGTTTGTAGGGACATGGTGATCACCAGAGCAATAGGAAGACACCTTAGAAGCTACCCTTATGCCATTGATCTTTTATTCCGAGGCAACTTATTCGAGGCAACTTTGTTTTAGGCAACTTGATCAATGGACACAAGGACTTACTAAAATATCCTCTACTCGATGATCACCTTTCGAAAGGCAACAGTGAGGCGTACCCTAGGGGCGGTGTGTGCGAATTGTGTGTCATTTTCAGTTTATTGTTTGTCTTGTCATGCATTGGTGATCTAACGATTCGATTTTATTTTTGGGCATTCATTCTTTCATGTTATTGTTTAACAGTTAAAAGTGCGGGAATTTAAAGTGCGGAAAAGATAAAAGTCCTACGCTATTACAAAGGGCGCGGGTCTACAACGCCAAATTAATCCAGACCCGATTTAAAATAAATTGCAGAAAAGAAATGTCTAATAGCTATTACATGGCTTTGGTACAAGTACATTACATTCACAAAAGAAATAAATGAAACGCGCGACAAAGAAAATAATCAAATGCGAGGGCGTTGAACCCTTTAAAGGAATTAAAATAATTAAGTTATCTAAAATTAAAATTAAATGAAAAAATGGTATTTTTGTGTTTTTTTTAGATTTAAAAGAAAAAAGAAAAATTAATTAAAATTAAAATGCTAAACCCTAGTTCTAATGTTTTTTAAGTTTAATATGAAAATATGGACTTTTAACCTAATTTAACTCTAAATTAATTTATGCACAATTTTTGATTTATGGAAATAAATAAATAATATTATTATTCTGAAAAAAGGGAAAAAGAAAAATAAAAAGTTATTAAACCTAAACTCTATTTTTTTGGATTTTAGTTATTAAAAGAATTAAATTTGAAAACCTAATTAAAACTAAATAATTACAAACATTTATTTAGAAAATGATTAAAATAAAAATTATATTCTTTTTTGATCTTTTCTGATTTTTGAAGGTTTTTATATTATTTATGTGAAAATAATTAATTAAATAAATAGCAAATAAAAGGAATAAAAAAAGAAAAATTAAAGAAAGAATAAAAAGTAATAAGGCAAACCAGGGGGGGTAGACCCCAAAATTGTGAGGTGCAGGCCTGGAAGATTAAGGCCCATTTGCTTGAAGTCCATTGACTTTTTTGATCAGGTGTGATGCATTTGACTGCAGCATAGCATATTCTCCAATCCTTGCCTTTGATGTGGGTACTCAGGGACACGTGGATGAGCTGATTTTGAAGTGTATGGTAGGCATCAATGTTAGCGCTGCATGTGAACTCAAGTTGAAAAATAATATGAGAAATGTGTGAGACCTGGGTTTTGAACCCAGGTCATGAAAGTCACCAGCGTATGTCCCTGCCAGCTGAGCTACCACGCGTTAGTTAATATATAATGGCACATAAATAATAAAAAGAAAAAATAGATACGTTAGTGGAGGGCGCGCGAAATTCAAATGAACGAATCACGCTTCGCCACGACGTTCTTCTTCCTCGTGTCCCCTGTAATACAAAACCCTATGGCCACAGTTTTCACGCGTTGCATTAGGTGAGCTATGAAAAAATAGCGAATAGCTCAGCTTCAAACATAAATTAGGCGCGATGGTTGGAATTTGTTCGTCTCTAGGCGCTGAGTTCAACCATGGTGATCATGGGTCCCAATTTTCCCTTGGGTGAGAAACCCCAATTCAAAAACTCTGAAAACCTAATTTTCAATCATGGTAAAATCCCATACACGATGCAAAAATCAAATTAAATGTAAAGGTTAGCTTTGAAACTTTGTAAGGAACAAGAATACACAATTAAAATGCAATGATCATGCTTAGAATTGAGAACACGATTTCAAAAAATTTTCTGTGCAGTTTGAGTTGTAGCTACCGTTTCTTCGCGTTTTGATTAAGGTTAAGGGTTGGGATGTGTTCAGTGATGCCTCAGGATGCTAATAGGAAAAGAATTAAGGCTTGAAAAACTCTCTAACCTTGATTTCAGATTTGACTTATATGCCTAAATTTTCAATGTTCAAAAGCTTGTTTGGGCGCAGCTTATGATGTCTTAGGCCTAGGGTTTGACTTGGTGATTATCATGAAATGGAATTGGTTAGTTATTTGACCTAGATTCAAGCTCATGAATGAACAAGTCTTAGGGTTTTTACCATTGACCATTTTTCCTTCTTTTTAGCCAAGACCTAGACCTAGTGTGAAACTTAACCCTAGCCTGAGTTTTTGAGTTGGCCCATGATGCATAGAAATTGTCCAAGTTCACATGACACTATTCCATTGGTTTTTAAATTTTATTTGAATTTTCAAAGATTTAAAATGAATTAAATTATCAAAAATTAAATAAAATAAAAAATCAATATTTGGTCTTGAAATTAACCATGGGACACGTGTGTGGCATGACAAGGATGAACCAAGTGGAAAAAATGGGGCCCTTTTGTCAAAAATTGGATTTTCAAGGATAGTTGACTTTTGCCATTTCACAAAAATTTCCCAACTTCTACAAGGCATAACTTGCTCAATTTTTAAGCTTTTCACATGTTCTTGGACATTTTGGAAAGGTCTTTGAGTCCTTTAACCAATGCCTTTGGTTCCATGTCATTTTGATTTACCAATCTCAAGTTATGGCCTTTGACTTAAAGTCCCTTTTTGTTGACTTTTGAAAATGACCTATAATGTTGAAATTGATAACTTTTTGTGAGAGCATTTCTTGGACTTGAAGTATGAAGATGAGTTGTAGGAAATGTATTTCTCTTCAAAATGAGCTTTGGATGGAATTTTTCTGATAATCCATGTGAAAGTTATGCCCTGGTCAATATCAGTTGACTTTTTCAGCTGTCCAAATATAGCAACTTTTGCATCTTTGATGATTTCTGAGCCAAACTTTGAGAATCATGATCAAGCATTGATCAAATGATGTTTGTGGCTTCAAAATGATATGTTGATCAAAATTTTGAACTTTTGACTGTCAAATGACCATTTTGCCCCTACAGTTGACTGTAGGGCAATTTAGGGTTTTGACTGTGCAATCTTGAGCTGAATGCCTTGAAACTTGATATGAGGATGCTTGACCATGTTTGCAAGCATATGAGACTTGATTGAGCCTTTGAACACTTCCTTTTCTTGATCAGAACACAAACCCTAGTTTTGACTGTATAGGAGACAGTTGGACTGTGCAACCCTTGGGGAATTTTGCAGCTTGATTTGGCAATTTCTTGAAGAATATGGGAGGGCAAATTTTGGGGTATAACAGTTGCCCCTGTTCAATCTTCTTAGACCTGAGGATGCAGATTGGCTGACGTGCCTTTCGTAATCCGAGGGTAAAAGATGATTGGACACTAGAGTGCCCGGAAATTTGCGCTCACATGTTAGCAATGAGGGTGGAATGGGCTTATAGATGCCATTTGGAGATTGCTGGATTGGATAATGGGCTTATAGATGCCATCTGGATGTTGATCGCGTAGGAGATTCCTTAGCGAGAACCTGCATACCTGCAAAACAGAGAAATGAGTACCTGACACGTTGCAGGAGCTGACTTTTAGATGCTTGGTATTGATGTGTCCTGACTAGTTACAGGAGCTGGGTCTGGAGCTTCAAACGGCGATGAAAGCACCAGGGATGATTACTTCCTTAGCATGAATGGTAAGAGAGCCTTGGGTGACTTTAACTTCAACAACGCTTGTCGAGAAAAAATCTGGGGTGTCTTCTACTGGGATAAGAATCAGGGAGATCTTAGGGTCGATCTGACTGAACCAGAGAGGCCTTTGACTGGGTAAGAATCAGGAAAATCTTAGGGTCGATTTAACTGAACCAGTCTAGGTCTTGAAATGTCTTCAACTGGATAAGCATCAGGAAAATCTTGGGACGATTTAACTGAACCAAAGAAGGCCTTTGACTGGATAAGCATCAGGAAAATCTTGGGACGATTTAACTGAACCGGTCTAGGTCTTGAAATGTCTTCAACTGGATAAGCATCAGGGAGATCTTAGGGTCGATCTGAATGAACCAGAGAAGGCCTTTGACTGGATAAGCATCAGGAAAATCTTAGGATGATTTAACTGAACCGGTCTAGGTCTTGAAATGTCTTCAACTGGGATAAGCATCAGGGATAAGCATCAGGGAGATCTTAGGGTCGATCTGACTGAACCAGAGAAGGCCTTTGACTGGATAAGCATCAGGAAAATCTTAGGATGACTTAACTGAACCGGTCTAGGTCTTGAAATGTCTTCAACTGGATAAGCATCAGGGAGATCTTAGGGTCGATCTGACTGAACCAGAGAAGGCCTTTGACTGGATAAGCATCAGGAAAATCTTAGGATGACTTAACTGAACCGGTCTAGGTTTTGAAATGTCTTCAACTGGATAAGCATCAGGGAGATCTTAGGGTCAATCTGACTGAACCAGAGAAGGCCTTTGACTGGATAAGCATCAGGAAAATCTTAGGATGATTTAACTGAACCGGTCTAGGTCTTGAAATGTCTGAGAACTTAACTGGATCTTTCCTGAAAGGTAAAAGTCAGTCATATGCAATGCATGATATGGATCAAGCAATGACGTTCTCAACATAAATGAGATTTGTATGATGCAGTGCGTTATGCATGCTATAATGATGTATGTGATGTTTTATGTATGTTTTTGTCTGGGAAAGTAAATCCTTGACGGGTGTCGGGAAGTCGTATCCCGGGCTGGTGTCGAAGAATAGATTTGCCTCCGCTGGGGATGATAACTGCAAGGATACCGGTAGGAGAAGATGTCTCCGTTGCGGAATAAACTTGGCGAATGAAATATTCTGCGGGGAGAAAAGATACTCTAGCGATCATGCTGGAAAGCAATACTCTGTGGGAAGGGTGATGCCTTGCTGAATGTTGATAGTAACTCTGTTGGGGATACCGTTGTTGTATTGGAAGTGTGAATAGACTTCGCTGGGGATAGGAAAGAACTACGTTGACGACGACCTTTCCTTGGCTTTTGGCTGAGGATAACCCAGTTATATCCTGTTGAGGAAATAACTCTTTAAACCAAGCCGAACGACGCGTTCGTGTTCTGCAAGAGGATAAGCTTCCAGAATATACTGGGGATAAGCTTACTGCTTGGGAAGATGAATTACACCTTTCCTGGGGAACTTGGATGGGACTCTCCTGGGGAAGTTTTGATATGCTGGGGAAGAATGCACTGACTTGCTGTCTCACTCTCTGGGGAATTTAAGATGCCTGGTTAGGTTCTTTAGCTGAACCTACTTTGGCACCTTGGAGGGTAGAACAATTAGACTGCTCAGACAACTCTTTATTGCCCCTGTTTCTAGTGTCACCTGCAATTAATTCTTTGTTTCGTATGCAAATATTTATGAGCTAGCAAATTATTGTCAATGCATATATCACAAATTGAACCTTGGACGTTCTTCGCAAAACAAAACAGAAAAAAGAAAAACAGTTGGCACGTTTAACTGAAAAGTATATTTGTATTGATTTTGAATAGCCTGTGAATAGGCGTTTTGTGTACAAGAGGCTGACGTCCTAGTAAGAGGAACATCGCCGAATAAGAGAGCTTATACAAGTTTTGTACAAAAGAAAATAAAACAGCTGTGTGAAAGGTGAATGATCCACTGGGTTTCAATTCTGCTATTGCCTTTATACTTCGTGCGTCTCATCACTTGATGACCTTGGTTGAAGGTGAAGCTGACTGATCGATGCCGTCTGAACTTGATGTAGGTACCGGATTCTGGATGCAAAGTGATCCAATGAGACATAGTATTACGCTTTTATCCCTAATTTTTGCCTGGACTGCCCTTTCGGGTTTTCAGTCCACCGGGATACCCATTTTTGCCCAAGCCGCCTTTTCGGGTTTTCGACTTGCCGGGTGTACAGATTTTTCATTTTCATCCCTTCATTTTGCCCGAACCCTTTTGGTTCGACGGGAAGCCCTAATTTTTGCCTAGACATGTCAGCCTAGCGGGTCTTTTTCATGCGTAGTATTTTTTAACTATGTCTGCATTGGCAGGGTGAGGAAGGTCGTCACCATCCATGTTGGTTAATATCATTGCTCCTCCTGAGAACACATGCTTAACCACAAATGGCCCTTCGTACGTAGGGGTCCATTTGCCCCTTGGATCACTCTGAGGAAGGATGATTCGCTTGATCACCAGATCCCCGACTTGATATTCCTGTGGTCTGACCTTTTTGTTAAATGCCCTGATCATTCGTTTCTGATACGTCTGACCATGGCAGATAGCAGCAAGTCTCTTTTCGTCAATAAGGTTGAGCTGATCAAGTCGTGTTTGGATCCTATCATCTTCATTCAGCTTTGCATCCTTCATTATCCGGAGAGAAGGAATTTGTACCTCGATCGGCAAGACTGCCTCCATGCCATAAACCAGAGAGAAAGGAGTTGCCCCGGTTGACGTCCTAGCTGAGGTACGATACCCATGCAGAGCGAACGGTAACATCTCGTGCCAATCTTTATACGTTACTGTCATCTTCTGCACGATCTTCTTGATGTTTTTATTAGCTGCTTCTACAGCCCCATTCATCTTCGGTCTGTAAGGAGAAGAATTGTGGTGCTGTATTTTGAACTGTTCGCAGAGCTCAGTGATCATCTTATTGTTCAGATTGGTACCGTTATCTGTAATAATCCGCTCAGGGACACCGTATCGACAGATCAGATTGTGCCGAATGAACCGTGCCACAACAGTCTTAGTTACCGTAGCATAGGATGCTGCCTCAACCCACTTTGTAAAATAATCGATTGCCACTGAGATGAAGCGATGTCCATTAGATGCCGTAGGTTTAATCTCGCCGATCATGTCTATGCCCCACATTGCAAATGGCCAAGGCGCAGTCAGAACATTCAGGGGAACCGGAGGAACATGCACCTTGTCTGCGTAGATCTGGCATTTATGGCATGTCCTAGAATGTTGGTAGCAATCAGCTTCCATGGTAGACCAGTAATACCCTGCCCGTAGGATCTTCTTTGCCATGGTATGTCCACTGGAGTGTGTACCAAAGGTCCCTTCATGTAGCTCTTCCATGATTCTTTCTGCTTCAGTCTTATCTACACAACGCAGTAGGGTTGAATCCTGGTTTCGCTTGTACAAGATGTCGTTGCTAAGAAAGAACTTGGCTGCAAACCTCCTCAGGAATTTCTTATCATTGACAGATGCACCTTCAGGGTATTCCTGAGCTTCCAGATATCTCTCCACTTCGTGGTACCAAGGCTTCTCAGTTACCAATTCAGTTTCGAGATCACAACAGTATGCCGGTTCGTCCAGTTTCCAGATGGTGATCCGGGGAGCTTCATTATCCCATTTAACCTTGAACATTGAAGACATTGTAGCTAACGCGTCCGCCAACTGATTCTCTTCTCTTGGAAAGTGCTCAAATGTTATCTCTGTGAAGTGGGGGATCAGGGCCAACACACATTCTCTGTAAGGAATCAAGTTTGGATGTTTCGTATCCCACTCTCCTTTGATTTGATTGATCACAAGAGCGGAATCTCCGAAGACACTCAGAAATTTGATCCTCAGGTCGATCGCAGCTTGAAGACCCATAATACACGCTTCATATTCCGCCATGTTGTTGGTACAGTTGAAACACAGTCGGGCGGTGAGTGGAGTATGAGTACCTTGTGGAGATACGATTATGGCGCCGATACCATTTCCCAAAGCATTGGAGGCTCCGTCAAAGTGCATAGACCATCGGGATCCTGGTTCAGGTCCTTCATCCGGTCCAGGTATTTCACAGTCAGTTACTATCATAATGCTTTCATCTGGAAACTCGAAGTTCATTGATTGGTAGTCATCCACAGCTTGATGTGCTAAATGGTCTGCCAATACACTTCCCTTGATGGCTTTTTGGGTCGTGTACTGAATGTCGTATTCCGTCAAGATCATCTGCCATCTTGCAATTCTCCCAGATAGAGCAGGCTTTTCGAATATGTACTTTATAGGATCCATTTTTGAGATCAACAAGGTAGTGTGAGTCAGCATATACTGTCTCAGCCGGCGAGCAGCCCATACCAAAGCGCAGCAAGTTTTCTCAAGCAGTGAGTATCGGGTCTCACAGTCGGTAAACTTTTTGCTAAGGTAATAAATGGCATGCTCTTTTCGGCCAGACTCGTCATGCTGCCCCAGCACACACCCCATTGCATTATCAAGCACTGTCAGGTAAAGTATCAAAGGTCTCCCTTCAACTGGTGGCATAAGGATGGGTGGTTCTTGGAGATATTCTTTGATTCTGTCAAAAGCAGCCTGACATTCATCATTCCAACGTACTACCTGATCTTTCTTCAGCAGCTTGAAGATTGGCTCACAGGTAGCAGTCAGATGTGAGATGAACCGGGCAATGTAATTCAGACGTCCGAGAAAGCCTCTGACTTCCTTCTCTGTCTTAGGAACTGGCATCTCTTGAATGGCTTTGACCTTAGCAGGGTCCACTTGAATTCCCTTATCACTGACCACGAAGCCTAGCAACTTCCCAGATCTTACCCCGAAGGTGCACTTATTCGGATTCAACCTCAGCTTGTACAGTTTCAAACGGTCAAACAGTTTCTGTAGATGATCAAGGTGTTCTTCCTCAGTCTGGGACCTAGCGATCATGTCGTCAACATACACTTCTATCTCATGATGAATCATGTCATGAAATAAAGTAACCATGGCACGTTGGTAGGTTGCCCCATCATTCTTTAGTCCAAAAGGCATGACTTTGTAGCAGAAGGTGCCCCACTGAGTAACAAATGTAGTCTTTTCCATGTCTTCCGGAGCCATCTTGATCTGATTATAGCCTGAAAAACCATCCATGAAAGAGAACACTTTATGCTGAGCTGTATTATCAACAAGGACATCAATGTGAGGTAGAGGGAAGTCATCCTTGGGGCTGGCCCTGTTCAGATCCCTGTAATCGACACACATCCTAACCTTGCCGTCCTTCTTAGGTACCGGCACCACATTAGCAACCCACTGAGGGTAAGAAGTCACTGCAAGAAACCCGGCATCAAACTGCTTCATCACCTCGGCTTTAATCTTCTCAGACATCTCTGGACGCATACGGCGGACCTTTTGCTTAACCGGAGGGCATTCTTCTTTAGTCGGTAAGTGATGGACCACAATGTCGGTATCTAATCCGGGCATATCTTCGTAGGACCAGGCAAAGATTTCTTTATAGTCATGCAGCATCTGAGTCAACCGTTGCTTCACGCTGAGCTCTAGGTTGGCACCAATCTTCACTTCTTTCTTGTCTTCCTCAGTACCCAAGTTTATTATTTCCACTGGCTCTTCATGGTGTTGAATTGCCCTCTCTTCCTGTTGTAACAGTCTTGCAAGTTCACCAGGCACTTCGCAATCCTCTTCACCTTCGTCTTCGGCTAAGTTGATCGGATTTTCGAAGTCATAACTGGCAGTAGCAGAGTCGTTACCAGTGAGATCCAGAGTGGATTGAAACCTGTATGAGTGAGTGTGTGTGTAAATACAGCTGTTTTGCAATATGTAAAGAAAAGAAAGAAAAGGAGCGCAAAATTTGAAATGTGAAAAACGTCCGATGCTTTTATTCATGATATATGACAATGACAAACAAAAAGCCCTCACAAATAAAACCACGGTGCCCCGGGTAAGACACCGGGCCATATAGTCTCAAATTATTGTTTATTACAAATCAAAAACAAAGAAATTCATTACTGAGGAACAATAGAAACAGAGAGATTGTCTTTTGCACTCCAATTGTTAGGCCCACTGTCGGTTGTCGGGTAGATCCAGTTATCAAACTCATCATCATCCACTTCGTCTTCGTCTCCAATAGCATTCACTCCATGAGCAGGTAGGGGAGCCGCCACCACATTAGGCTTGTCAGATGCCTCAAACTGTACCTCCTTGGCGTCAATAAGGTCCTGCAGCTTGTTCTTTAGTGCCCAACAGTCATCTGTGTTATGCCCCGGGCTATCAGAGTGATAAGCACAGCGAGCATTTGGATTGAACTTGGGGGATGCAGTATTGGGAAACTTTGGAGCCTCCCTGACAGTCACTAAATTGGTGGATAGCAACTGTGGCAGGATATGTGATAAGGTCATGTTTAGCCGGGTAAACTCTCTCCGGGGTCTTTCAAACTTTTGAGGATTAGTTGGCCGAGGAGCGGCAGCAGGTTTGGCAATCATTACCGCACTGACAGATTGGCGGTGTTCAGGTCGCTCTGTCCTCCGGGAGCTATATACAGCACTAGTCTCCTTTTTGAAGGGTTTCTTCTCAGTACTGGAGGAGGCAACTTTCTGTATCTTCCCCGATTTTATACCGGCCTCGATCCTTTCACCAGTCAGGATTAGATCAGTAAACCCAGCAGAGGAATTACCAATGAGATGATTGAAAAATGGACCAGATAGGGTCCCCAAGAACATATCTACCAGCTCCCGATCCGTCAATGGTGGCTGCACCCTGCCAGCCAGGTCTCTCCATTTCTGGGCGTACTCCTTAAAACCTTCGCCCGACCCTAGCGACATACCCTGGAGCTGGGTACGCGTAGGAGCGAGGTCGGCATTATACTGATACTGCTTGTAAAAAGCAGTGGCCAGATCCTCCCAGTTACGAATGTTGATTCCATCTAGCTGATAGAACCAGTCGAGATGAGTCCCTGAAAGACTCTCCTGGAAGAAGTGGATCCAAAGGTTCTTGTCTGTTGTGTAAGGCTGGATCTTCCTTACATAAGAACGGAGGTGCATCTTGGGACAGGAAGCCCCATCATACTTCACGAAGGCAGGTGTTTTGAACTTGTGTGGGATCACCACTCCAGTAGATAACCCCAAGTCTCCGAAATCCAATCCAGGCACCCGCTGAACTTCCACAGCCTTTAATCTGTCTTCCAGCTGTTTGTACCGGTCTTCAGCAGGAGGGTACTGTTCGTCGTTGAAGTCTGTTTCAGTATCAGAGCCCACAGGAGTAGTGACCTCCCTTTCTTGGTGACTACCTTCCGTCACAGATGGAGGAGTCCTTTCAGCTTCAACCAAAGTGTTCCCGAGTCTGCGCCCAGTGTTAAATAGCACAGTCCTCCTCTTCTTCTTAGTCTTCTTCAGAAGCATGGTCTTCAACTCTTGTTGACCCTGAGCCAAGCCCTTGATCAGCTCCTGAAATTGGGCGTTTTGCGCCTGAAACTGGACATTCTGCGCCTGAAGAGCCTTGATAGATGCCTCGGTTGATGATTCAGGATTCATGATGCTGAAATAAACAGCGAAGAACAGTAAACAACCTGAAAAGAAGAGTACCTATGATGCACATGATGAATGATATGTGTTTATGCAATGCATTCAAGGGTTCGAAAATTCAAATTTGTTGTAGACCAAAAGGAACACACATTATTATTACGAAAATCATTGTTTAATACATCAAAGCCTCATGGGCAAAAGTACAAAAAAGATCAAATCAATCCCAAAATATGTTGCGCATCTTCTTTGGAGCTATGTAAGTGTTGAGATTCCTTTCCTCATGCAACAGGGGGGTGAGCTCCAAGACCTTCTTTTCACTGGCATGCAAACTAGTCTCAAGAGAATTCCGCTCTTCCTTAAGCTGGATCCAGCTCTTCTGCATCTCTTCCCAGGATGTGGGCATATCAGGGTGCTGAATGACATGAGACACTTCTCCTTCCAAGGCAGGCTCTTTGATTACTGGAAGCATGTGAGGATAAGGCATTACTAACTTCTGAGAGCGGGCTCGTACCCATTTGAGGTAAGGCTCCAAAGGGATGGAGTTCCTGTGCCCCAGTGTCTTGCTGTCTATCCTACTAGGCATCCTCCAAGCTCTGATAAATCTCTGGCGAAGTCCTTGAGTATCGTTGTCGAAGTCAAAAACTATGTCAGGAATCAACATGTCATGAGGACCATTCCTCCGAGCATAACCAAATTGTCTCCAAGCCAGGCATGGACTATAAGTAATACCCCCTCTGATTCCAAGTAAAGGAACATTAGGATACTCCCCGCAACGATCAATGATAGTGACATCTTCTCTGGACCTAGGGCACCAATGTATATTTGTGTGTGTAAGAGTCATCAACCGTTGTGACCATCTCAAACCCTGCTCGTTCTTCAAGACTGATTGTGGAAGGTGCGAAATAAACCACTTTCCCAGGAGAGGAGTGCAACACATAAGGACACCTCTTTTTCTCATGGTTCGAGTGTAACATGAGTGAAGGAGGTCCCCCAGCAACGTAGGTATAGGATTCCTGGACATAAAGATCTGGACAGCACTGATATCAATGAGCTGATCTGGGTTAGGGAACAACACCAAACCATAAACAAAGAGGGCCACAACCTCTTCAAAAGCTTGCAAGTCAAGGGAGTTCCAACATTCATAGGCCTTTTCAAACAGAAACCTGGCTAAGAACCCTTTGATACCACTTCTAACTTCCCATTGTCCCTTGAGGTCAGATGACTGTAGGTGCAAGGCTTTAGCAATCTTTTCAAGCTTAGGTTCCTTTTCTGTACCGTTGAAGGGTAGCTGATCAAGGATAGGGATCTTCAGGAGTCGGGAGAACTCCTCCAATGTAGGTACCAACTGATAGTCCAAGAAGGTGAAACAGTGATGCAGAGGGTCAAAGAATTGGAACAGGACTTTTATCATATCTTCCTCAATGTTGGTATTAACCAAGCTGATGAGACTTCCATGCCTTTCACTGAATGAAGAGTTCTCGGGAATCCTGGATATAAGCTCCTTAAGCTGAGGAGGGATCCTTACAAGACTGATTGGAATTGTCTTTCTACGAACAGTTTCCATGTCCTACAAAACAAGAACAAAGATGAAAATTCGAACCCCTGAAATGGTTAGTCAATGCATATGATGTTGGATGATGTCATGATGCTATGATTAAACACACCACAGATATTTACAAAGACAAACATGTATGGCACACAAGGCACACAAGACAGGCCCTTAAGGTTTAAGGCCAGCATGGGGTCTGGGTAGTACCCTCTTGAAGTTGGTGGGTTCAACCTGTCCTAATCAAAGTAACCGGGTTCTAAGGTTCCCAATATCACGGGATTGCTTTCATTGTTCATCGTTTCGATTTAGCCACTGAACTGGCGACCGAAATATTCCAGGAAAGCAACCCTCAATTGAGTGTAGTATCGAGTATCAACCAACCTCGGACTGCACCAAAGTCAGTTATCTCACTACCCTAAAGAGGCCAAGATGGTTCAATTAAGGTTCCTAAGGTCTGTTGATGCTTCATGACACCACATGGAGGCCTCGTACTCTCCTTGACTGACTCAAGGGTTACCGGTACACACCAAAGTGCCACATCAACGTAGCAGACTGTTTCAACCATGTCGGTATACCCCGCACAGTTCCCTCACAGCCTTGTTGCTACTTTCTAAGAAGGTATCCCCCAGATCCGGGTTAGGATCTATAGAACTCCCAAGCAACCCACAATTTTAAAGCACACAAGGAAAACAATTGAAAACACAGTTATGAACTAGCCCTAAGGTACACCTCACTTTAAGTATATCCCCAGCAGAGTCGCCAGTTCTGTGATCGGTGGATCTGGAACTGACTGTTTTAACGCTGGTTCGCGAAATGTCGCGGAAGCAAGAGTCGCCACCGTCTTTTATTTTCTCCAATAGGAAAGGACAAAAGCACAGAAAAATTCCTTTAAAGAGATTGCTCTCGGTTCGGGAGGTAGGTTATAGAAAGGGAAGGTGTTAGCACCCTTTCTATCCATGGTTATCCATGGGCTCTTAGGTACTTGCTCAATGTGTTTTCAAAATTGTTTGCTTGCTTTTCAATGTGGGTTTCAAAAATATTCTTTGAAAAGTTTCAATCCGACTCGTACGTCGGAGTGTTTGAAAAGTTTGTTTTGAAAGTTTTTGAAAGTGTGTCGGTGTGAAAAGATGTTTTGATTTGTTTGAAATTAGAGCAAGTATCCTTGAGAACCTACCTACCCTAAGGAATTCGTCTGTGTAGATGTCCTTTAAAGTAGTGCCATCCCACCATTGAGAGGTAGGTAGCACCACCGTTGGAGGTGTTCGGGTCAATTCGAGTTTGTAGGGACATGGTGATCACCAGAGCAATAGGAAGACACCTTAGAAGCTACCCTTATGCCATTGATCTTTTATTCCGAGGCAACTTATTCGAGGCAACTTTGTTTTAGGCAACTTGATCAATGGACACAAGGACTTACTAAAATATCCTCTACTCGATGATCACCTTTCGAAAGGCAACAGTGAGGCGTACCCTAGGGGCGGTGTGTGCGAATTGTGTGTCATTTTCAGTTTATTGTTTGTCTTGTCATGCATTGGTGATCTAACGATTCGATTTTATTTTTGGGCATTCATTCTTTCATGTTATTGTTTAACAGTTAAAAGTGCGGGAATTTAAAGTGCGGAAAAGATAAAAGTCCTACGCTATTACAAAGGGCGCGGGTCTACAACGCCAAATTAATCCAGACCCGATTTAAAATAAATTGCAGAAAAGAAATGTCTAATAGCTATTACATGGCTTTGGTACAAGTACATTACATTCACAAAAGAAATAAATGAAACGCGCGACAAAGAAAATAATCAAATGCGAGGGCGTTGAACCCTTTAAAGGAATTAAAATAATTAAGTTATCTAAAATTAAAATTAAATGAAAAAATGGTATTTTTGTGTTTTTTTTAGATTTAAAAGAAAAAAGAAAAATTAATTAAAATTAAAATGCTAAACCCTAGTTCTAATGTTTTTTAAGTTTAATATGAAAATATGGACTTTTAACCTAATTTAACTCTAAATTAATTTATGCACAATTTTTGATTTATGGAAATAAATAAATAATATTATTATTCTGAAAAAAGGGAAAAAGAAAAATAAAAAGTTATTAAACCTAAACTCTATTTTTTTGGATTTTAGTTATTAAAAGAATTAAATTTGAAAACCTAATTAAAACTAAATAATTACAAACATTTATTTAGAAAATGATTAAAATAAAAATTATATTCTTTTTTGATCTTTTCTGATTTTTGAAGGTTTTTATATTATTTATGTGAAAATAATTAATTAAATAAATAGCAAATAAAAGGAATAAAAAAAGAAAAATTAAAGAAAGAATAAAAAGTAATAAGGCAAACCAGGGGGGGTAGACCCCAAAATTGTGAGGTGCAGGCCTGGAAGATTAAGGCCCATTTGCTTGAAGTCCATTGACTTTTTTGATCAGGTGTGATGCATTTGACTGCAGCATAGCATATTCTCCAATCCTTGCCTTTGATGTGGGTACTCAGGGACACGTGGATGAGCTGATTTTGAAGTGTATGGTAGGCATCAATGTTAGCGCTGCATGTGAACTCAAGTTGAAAAATAATATGAGAAATGTGTGAGACCTGGGTTTTGAACCCAGGTCATGAAAGTCACCAGCGTATGTCCCTGCCAGCTGAGCTACCACGCGTTAGTTAATATATAATGGCACATAAATAATAAAAAGAAAAAATAGATACGTTAGTGGAGGGCGCGCGAAATTCAAATGAACGAATCACGCTTCGCCACGACGTTCTTCTTCCTCGTGTCCCCTGTAATACAAAACCCTATGGCCACAGTTTTCACGCGTTGCATTAGGTGAGCTATGAAAAAATAGCGAATAGCTCAGCTTCAAACATAAATTAGGCGCGATGGTTGGAATTTGTTCGTCTCTAGGCGCTGAGTTCAACCATGGTGATCATGGGTCCCAATTTTCCCTTGGGTGAGAAACCCCAATTCAAAAACTCTGAAAACCTAATTTTCAATCATGGTAAAATCCCATACACGATGCAAAAATCAAATTAAATGTAAAGGTTAGCTTTGAAACTTTGTAAGGAACAAGAATACACAATTAAAATGCAATGATCATGCTTAGAATTGAGAACACGATTTCAAAAATTTTTCTGTGCAGTTTGAGTTGTAGCTACCGTTTCTTCGCGTTTTGATTGAGGTTAAGGGTTGGGATGTGTTCAGTGATGCCTCAGGATGCTAATAGGAAAAGAATTAAGGCTTGAAAAACTCTCTAACCTTGATTTCAGATTTGACTTATATGCCTAAATTTTCAATGTTCAAAAGCTTGTTTGGGCGCAGCTTATGATGTCTTAGGCCTAGGGTTTGACTTGGTGATTATCATGAAATGGAATTGGTTAGTTATTTGACCTAGATTCAAGCTCATGAATGAACAAGTCTTAGGGTTTTTACCATTGACCATTTTTCCTTCTTTTTAGCCAAGACCTAGACCTAGTGTGAAACTTAACCCTAGCCTGAGTTTTTGAGTTGGCCCATGATGCATAGAAATTGTCCAAGTTCACATGACACTATTCCATTGGTTTTTAAATTTTATTTGAATTTTCAAAGATTTAAAATGAATTAAATTATCAAAAATTAAATAAAATAAAAAAATCAATATTTGGTCTTGAAATTAACCATGGGACACGTGTGTGGCATGACAAGGATGAACCAAGTGGAAAAAATGGGGCCCTTTTGTCAAAAATTGGATTTTCAAGGATAGTTGACTTTTGCCATTTCACAAAAATTTCCCAACTTCTACAAGGCATAACTTGCTCAATTTTTAAGCTTTTCACATGTTCTTGGACATTTTGGAAAGGTCTTTGAGTCCTTTAACCAATGCCTTTGGTTCCATGTCATTTTGATTTACCAATCTCAAGTTATGGCCTTTGACTTAAAGTCCCTTTTTGTTGACTTTTGAAAATGACCTATAATGTTGAAATTGATAACTTTTTGTGAGAGCATTTCTTGGACTTGAAGTATGAAGATGAGTTGTAGGAAATGTATTTCTCTTCAAAATGAGCTTTGGATGGAATTTTTCTGATAATCCATGTGAAAGTTATGCCCTGGTCAATATCAGTTGACTTTTTCAGCTGTCCAAATATAGCAACTTTTGCATCTTTGATGATTTCTGAGCCAAACTTTGAGAATCATGATCAAGCATTGATCAAATGATGTTTGTGGCTTCAAAATGATATGTTGATCAAAATTTTGAACTTTTGACTGTCAAATGACCATTTTGCCCCTACAGTTGACTGTAGGGCAATTTAGGGTTTTGACTGTGCAATCTTGAGCTGAATGCCTTGAAACTTGATATGAGGATGCTTGACCATGTTTGCAAGCATATGAGACTTGATTGAGCCTTTGAACACTTCCTTTTCTTGATCAGAACACAAACCCTAGTTTTGACTGTATAGGAGACAGTTGGACTGTGCAACCCTTGGGGAATTTTGCAGCTTGATTTGGCAATTTCTTGAAGAATATGGGAGGGCAAATTTTGGGGTATAACAGAGACGTTGTGCTATTATTTAACTCTAGACTTAGGCTTTTTCCTGGAAAACTGAAATCCAGATGGTCTGCTCCTTTTGAAGTAACAAAAATATTCCCTAGTGGAGCAATAGAAATTAAGGGTAGGAATAGTGACCCGTTCACAGTGAACGGGCAGCAATTAAAACAATATCATCATATTGAAAATAGAAACTATGCGAATAGTCTAAAACTCTTAGAATTACCCACTATTTCCCCTGAATGATCTACTGCTAGGCACTATGTCAGGCTTATGACGTTAAAACCAGCGCTTAGTGGGAGGCAACCCACCTATTTGTTTTTGTTATTATTTCCGCTTGTTTTTATTTTTGATTTTCTTTTCTATTTATGCATTTATTTCTTTTAAAGCCTTATTTTCATTATTTTCTTTTCCATTTTTCCTAAAAATCTTTATACAACTGTTGCTGATTTTCAAACAACTTTATTCACTATAGGTTTTCTGAAAAAGTCTTTTTATATCCTACCTTCTCCCCTGATTTGTTTCTCCCATTTAGTATTTACTATGGAAACCACTTTTAGAGGAAGGAACCAAATGAGGAGATTTGAGGAATTATCACACAGGAATATTGGTATGACATTGTATTATGATGAACCAACAATGGACACTTTAGGCATTAAGGATAGTGTCATTTATCTGTTCAACCAACTGGGATGGGAAAAAGCCCACATTAAGTCTAGGTTTGTTACATACCACGAGCTTACCCTTGAATTTTTGAGCTCCTTAGATCATATACCTGAGCACGGTTTCGGAACTAGAAAGGGAATTATAGCTTTCAGATTATTCGGTATTGAATTTTCTTATAACCATAAAGAATTAGCCGACCTTCTAGGATTCCCTAGCGGACCTTTTGCTTTTACTACCACCCAGGCAGAATTAATGGATTTCGAGCAAGATTACTTTTGGGGGACCTTAATCGGAAACTACCACCATGAGCCGGATAGCATGGACAATAATGAAATACACAACCCCGCTATCCACTATTTCCATAAGATTCTAGCCCATACCATATTCGGAAAAGAACAGAACCGTACTGCAGTATCTAAAGATGAGATGTTTTTACTGCAGTGTATGACCCAAGGCCAACCTGTTAATGCATTGCCATTCTTGATGCAAACCTTTTCTCGCATTGCTCAGAATCCTAATGAACCAATCATCGTAGGAGGCCTAGTCACAATGATTGCAATTGCCCTCGGACTTAGATACCAACTGCATAGGTGTACACAATTTGGTTCAATCTGCCCTATGAATATTGATTTCTGTTTCCACCTACGAATAATAGGTAATCTAGGTCCTGCACCTTTCGAATAACTGATAAGGGATGAAGTTGTCACGGTATTTACACTTCCAAACCATGCTAAAGTAAGTTCCCACAATCGCGATAATTGGCTGTATGAGTTAAACCCTCCCGACCATCCTTCAACACCTGAGACACCATAATCCTACCAAGTTAATGATACCACGATGTTTGATGAGAGTGATCCTGAGACCTCTTCTGGTTACCATGATGGTAACAACATTGCAGAGGACATTGATGCCCCTGAAATAACAAAAGGAGAATACGCTGAAAATTTGAATAAAATCTTTAATACACTGGATGTTTATTAGACGGACATTAATGGAATCAAGAACGAGTTGAAGAGCATGCGTATGGACGTAATAGGCTTAACTGATATAACTGTGGAGTAATTTTATCACATAAATGCAGCTTTCGAAGATTTGAAAACGCGAATGGGATGAAGTAGCAGAATCAGCATTTATTTTTACTTTTTGTTTTATGTTTCTAGGCAGTTTAAGATTTCATTTTAAACAAGTTTACTTTCTACAGTTTTTAAAGTTCTGTTAGAAACAGATATTTATTTCAATTTCAGTTTATTTTCATTTTCATTAAATTTACTGCGTGCTACATCAAATATTAAATTCACTATATATATTATCATTATGCAAAATTTTGTTATAAGATGTGTGTTGGAATTAATCTGCATGTTTATTGTGTTGAATTAATGTGTTATAAGGTCTTGGAATTAAACTGTTTCGTTTATTTCATAAATACAATTCTTTGAATCCGTAACGATCGTAACATCCCCATGATGAGCGTAACACGCGTTTCACCGTGTTACGCCCGTCAGCCCACTGTGACGGTCGTCACGCGCGCTCAAAAGCATATTCTGCTATTACAGAAGTCGTTCCCCTTCCCATTTCTTCTTTCCTTTTTCCCAAAACCGTAACAGCACCCATTCAATTTTCTCTTAAATTCCATCACTCCAACACTTAAATTCCATCACTCCACTACTCCATCCACATTCCAAACCCTTTCACGATTCAATCTCTTGCATGCAATATGGCCAACAACCAGCAAATCCCCAATCTCACTTTCAGAGTCGGCGAGCAAGGTGAAACCCAAAGATTAAAATTCTAGAAGTTCCAACGCCGCGGTCTCCAACCAACTCGGTATGTTGACCTTGATTGTCTGAGAAATTTGGGACTGCTAGAGAACGTCCGACACCTTTTGCAGAATGTGAACTTATGGAACCTGTGCCGCCAACCGCAACCCATCTACGAAACTCTCACTTTGGAGTTTCTGAGTTCCTTTTCATACATTACTCCCACTGGAGCCACAAACCAACTCTCAGGCGTGGCCAAATTCCGTATGTTTGGCACTGAGTATCAGTTGTCCCAAACTGATATCGCACGGCTGCTCGGTTTCAGTTCCGACGAAGGTGTCCACCTCCGGGTGCCGGATAATTTCGGCGAGGAAGCTTTTAATTTATGGCACAGTATGACAAACATTCGTGTCGGATCTTATGACCACCTTAACGCCACCCATATCCATAATTCGGCTATCCGATACTTTCACCGCATCCTCTGCAACACCATCTTCGCCCGAGACAGCAACCACAAGCTCAACTCCAAGGAGCTTTTCTTCATGCACTGTGCATTCACCGGCCAGAAGATCAACGCCGCCCCATTTTTATTGGCCCATATTCACTCCATTTGTGCTAGAGGCGGAAAACCCTTCTATTTCGGAGGGATTGTCACTTCTCTTGCCATAGCTCTGAATCATGGTGCCACTCTCACAGATATGCCTTATATGGCACCGGCATTGCTGACTCTGGACCACTGCAAGGTAGCACACCTCATCTATGAGCGGGAGGATGGCAGATTCCATCCTGTGATCCTAAACATTGTTTATCATAACATTACTTTGCCTTGCAGGGACCGAATCGACCCACAAAACAGAGCCAACTGGTTATTCGATCCTGCAGCTCCCGAGGGCTATGTTCCTATTCGTGAAGACCAGCCTAATGCCCCCGCAGACGAGATACAAGAAGAGTTGGACAGTGCTTCCCCCGTTCACGACATTCCAGGACCTTCATCCGCACCACCTCCTATTACTCTTGAAGAAATTCTCCGAGCCATCCATCAGCAAAATCAAATGAGTGCCACACTTGAAAGAAGACAACAGGAGTAATATGACTATTTATGTGCATAAAACGCTCAGATTCTGACTGGCCAGCGGATCATGAACGAGAGGTTAGACGAGGCCCTGTCTGAACTTAACGCTTTAAGGTTGGACGTCAGCACCCTTGGCTACCAAGACACTGATACCGAAGCCACGCCTACCAGGCGATCATGCACCAGGGGGTAGAGGATGTGGCCATCAGTAGTTTTTTATTCTTAAGTAGTTCACTTTTACTGCTTCTTTTTGTTTTTGTTTGTTTTTGTATGTGTATTTCCCCGCCTTTATACCACAATATTGAGGACAGTGTCGGATATAGTGTGGGAGAGGTACCTTTCCATTTACCATAAACAAGTAATTTTTTACAATATTTCTCAGTTTAAATTCTTCCCCGCTTTATTTAGCCATACCAAAAATTTTTGCTTTATCTTCGTATTAGCCCGACATACCTATCTTAACGAAATCCTAGTTAGGAAGCCGAGAACGATTCAACAAGATCGATACGGTTATGACACCTTACCCTTCCTACTTTCACGATCCGTTTCAATAACCGTTATACCTATATCTTGAGTTTTAGTTCTAAAGTAACCCCTAGTAGTTTATACTAGCAGTCAGCACCGTCTTGACACAAACCACGTGGGGAGCCGATGAATATAAGTGTTTGATGCCTGATCAATGAAATATCCTTCTTATCTCTCCGCTAAAAAGGAAAAAGTTACACCAAAATACAAGGTCGCATATAAGAGATGAGCAAATAATGAAGGAAGTCCACTATTGGTTGGTTCAGAGGTATTTGGTTCTGAACTTGGTAGGGCGTGCTACGGCTCGATCCCCCACAACCTCCAATTTGGATAATATGTGTAGGGTTGCCACATTCGTGTACCAGACCCCGTGCTAAAAGGATCAAAGTCACTAACCGGTTACTCCACTACATGCGTTCTAAGACAAAGGGCTTAATGTGATTGCACTAGAACAAAACCGGGTGAAATAGATACAAGAAACTCTGGGCAGAATTATAACGGAACTATTGGACAGTTTGTTTTGAAATGGAAGTCCACGACTTAGCTTATTGCTTGTGTCATTAGCGTATCATTAGTGTTTCACTTAAGTATCGGTCGAACTGACAAGGATTTCCCGTAATTGCTTTAAAAATCAAAGGTATGTCATGCATGTGCGCCTGATAAAACTTGTCCGGTCTTTCTAAATGATCATTTGCTTGAGGACAAGCAAAGGTTTAAGTATAGGGGAATTTGATAACGAGAAATCGTATCACATAATTGCTACATTTTTAATCGATTTTCATACTGCATTAACCCATTTAACTCCCGATTGTTCCGAGTTTTTATGTCTTTTCACAGGTACAACATGTTTCAAATCAAATTAGTGAAAAAAGATCACATGAAGAAAGCTAACATAAAAATCAGAAGAAAAAGAACTAATCTGCAAAATTGTGCAAAGTTTGATGTTGTGACGGTCGTCACACCTCCATTACGAGCGTAACGCGCTTACAACATGAAGAAAGCTCGTCACACATCATTGACGAACGTAACGCGCTATTTAAGCGCATTACGACCGTCACCTCTTCATTACGACCGTCACACGCGTAATTCAACGTCATGAAGAACAAGAGACGTGGGTAACGTAATGGAAAGATCTTTTCAACTCCTACATATTCTCAACCTCACCAACGACCAGTCCTGGTCTTCCTCCACTCAAGCAGTACAAGTCCACGTTCCTAATTTTTCTTAACTGCAAAAATTATCTTCTATAAATAGGAGATATTTCAATGAAGGAAGAGGAGAGTTTTTTTTACATAATTTCTTGCGGAAGCCCTGCCAAATTTACGAACAGTCCGTTTGCATTTTTTTGTTCTTGCTTTATTTCCCCTTTTACCAATTAATAGCTATTTCCAACATTAGGAAATTGCTATTGTAGTTAGAATTTATTTTTTAGCCTCAGAACTCGTTTCAAGTTCCGATTCCGAAGGTTCCAATCTTGCCAACTTGTGGAAGAGGGAGCTTGAGGAATAATATTATTATTCAGGTTTTTAATATCATTTAGTTTAATTTTAATACAATCTATTTACGTTTATTTATTTATTTATTTATTTATTTATTTATTTATTTATCATGAATGTTTTATTCTTTCCCGATTATATTTCCTATATGACTGTTTCAAGTACTATGACTAGCTAAATTTCCAGAGTCGGGATGTGATAATAGTAACCAAATGGATTAAATTGTGCCTAAGCTAAAATCCAAATTAACTTAATTTCTGGCTGTGACTTTTATAATTAAAATCAATCTTTTTGTTACGAGCGTAAGAAAAGTAGAATAGGTTAGGATCGAGACCACGAAAGTGTGAGGTTTTAACCGGATAGCTAAAGTTAGGCATTTGATTTAAATACAGTGAGAGCGCTTTAAAACGAATTAGATTTTATTAAGTTTTCAAAGAGTATTTTCTAAACACTTATGGGCTAGCGAGAGCAGGCAAGGGGCTTTAGGGGTATAATCCGAGATAAGACCACGAAAGCGTGAGTTGAGGGTTTTTAAACTGATAATTTCTACATAACCATCTAAGTTAAACATCTTTATATGCTTAGGTTCGATTAGATCCACTTAGGTTCACTATATTACATACCGACCGTTTTATTATTATTATTCCCTTAATTCGATTTAGTTTCCCTCTACCTTAACCTCTAAAAAACCAAACGTGACAACATCCGCCTTAGCTAAACTAGCAAACCTTTATAGCACTAGAGTGACTACAAAGTCCCTGTGGGTTCGACATCTTTTTATTACTACCGTGATAGGTTGTGCACTTGCTGTTAAGATACCGTTAGACACATTAGGTCAATCGCACCATCAGTTTCCACTTAAATATTATTTAGACCTCTGCTGGTTCAGTTTAAATCGATCAATGGTTTATCCTGATTCCGTTCCAGTAGACACTGCCTCTGGTTCAGTTCAAATCGACCAAAGATTTATTCGGATTCTTTTCAAGTTGAAGTCAAGCTTAGACTTAGTCTAATTTTTGTTAAGACAGTCACTTCTGGGTGGCATCTATAAATCCCATCGCCGACAACTCTCCAAATGGCATCTTTAAGCCCATTCAATACACAATCAACCACCACATCATCGAGTGCAAATTTTTGGGCACTCTAGTGTTCAATCATCTTCCACCTTCAAGTCACAAACGGCATGACTCGCCAATCTAACTCTTCAGGTTTAAGAAGATTGAACAGAGGCAGTTGTTGTACCCCAAAATTTTCCCTCTCCTTTCTCAAGGCTTTTCCTTACAAGGACTTTCAAAAGTTCAAATTTGCACAAGTACAAGTGGACTTTCAAGCATCAAATCAAATAAGAGCATGCCTACTTCGATTTCACATCCTTCGATTGGGTTTTTGGCCTTTATCGATGCAAGCTTGGTTCATATACTTCGAATGGGTTTTTGGCCTCTTTCGATGCAAGTTTGGTTCATATCCTTCGACTGGGTTTTTGGCCTCTTTCGATACAAGTTTGGTTTACATCCTTCAATTGCATTAGTTTCTGACATGCTTGTTTTGATTTACAAAGCATTAGCTATCTGCATGCAGCCTTCGATTAAACAATTACATCTTTCTCGCATGCTTCGATTCACAGAGCAAGGGATTCCCACCATGATTGGCATACACAAGGAAGAAGCTTCACTATGGCTAGTGTTCTTATTAGCACCCACAGGGCAACACCTATCTTCATACAAGCTTCGACTGGGCATTTGTTCCCCTTTGAAACAACCTCATTTGATTCAAATGGGAAGGACCTCCTGTTGGTGTCCTTCGACTCAGAAAGTAGTGGCTTCATACTAGTTCCCCTTCGATTCAGAGTAAAATGGCCTGCTAAAGGTATTCCTTCGATTCACAAAAGCTAGGACTCCCTTTAGGCTAGTATGCACAAGGCAAAAAGCTCCCCCATGGCTAGCATTCACAAGGCAATGGCTCCCACAAAGCATCGGCTACTTTCACGCTAGTTTCGACTGGGCAGTATCTCCCTTGGGAATAGTCTGTTTCAACACACATAGTTTTTGCGCTATGACACTCACAACTGGAACATTCGAAGGAACATACAAAGGGACTATTTGAAAGACACCTATTTGGGCCCCTTCAAAGGATACACATATGATCCATTCGAAGGGCACTTTGATTTCAAAATAAAAGTTGTTGTCTGAAAAGGAGTCTGGTCGAAGGATAGGGCTAGGGGGTCAAAACAAAAGGTTGAGATATCCAAAGATACTTGCTGGCCAGATTCCTATATGCTGCCAAGTCTAAGCCTGCTACACTGGCCACAACACTCCAAAACTGCTGCACAGCAGTCCTGGTATACTGCTCTTATATTTTCACCAATTTGGCATACAAAAACTGCACCTCAAAGGCTACAAAGACAACATACCCAGTTTGTTCAAATCTCTTTTGTTTTCCCTCCCAAACCTCAGCCAAATTCATGTTAGAACAAGATTGGTTCTGATCATATCTCAGAGTTTTGATGATAACAATAAATTATATTTTATATAATTGATACTCGGATGAACGTATTTAATTGTTTCAGATAATGTTCTGACAGAAGCATTTTGATGTGCTGAGCTGAAAATAAATGAAGAAGTTCTTTGATGAAAGAACTATTTGTTTTAGCACAAGTGCTTATGCTGACTCTGGTAAGATAATTATTTAAATACATCTTCTAACGCTTAGCAAGTTTCTGTGTAAGCTATGTTTCAGAAGTTCTTTAAAAGCAAACGCTGATCAGAAGTACTTAGCAAGCAAGCGTTGTTTAGAAGATATGCAAGCATGTTCTGAATCAAGATGTGAAGCTAAGTTCTGAAAGAATATAGAAGCTAACAACTCTTGTCAAGGATCAGGAAACATGCTCTTACAAGTGTCGTTTTCTCATTTAATGCAAAGACGGCTATATGCACTCAAGTGTCTATGCTAGTTCATTGGAAAATGGAATAGTGCAAGGAAACACACAAACATTTAATGCTCTCCACATTTAAAGGCAGCAACGGTCATTTTGTTCTTACTATATATAGAAGAACATTAATTGCAAGCCAACCACTCATCAATTTAAAAAGAAGCAAGAACTACGTGAAAATATTTTGGGCTCACAAATCATTTTTTCATACACTTTGTGCAATACTATTATTAGTGAAAAAAATCACATTTGTGATATAGCTTTTTTAGAAGCAAACTTTGTTTCACTATCTGTAAAGATTTGACTCTTGTAATTGTTCCTTGAGAGACCAAGTTTGGTCAGATTTCTCAAGTAGACTAGGACTAGTTTAATTCTTAGTGGTGTGAGTCACTTGTAAGATTACTTGTGCATTGTTAGTCACAACAGTTGTTGTGTGATTGTAATCAGTTGATTATAGTGAATTAAGTCCTTGTTGAGAAAGGCGAAATCACCTTGGCGGATGGACTGGAGTAGTTTGAGTTCAAACGAACCAGGATAAAAATAACCTTGTCTTTCCATTATTGTTGAGCCTTTAAGAAAAAGAAAAAGAGAAACTTATTCAACCCCCCCCCCCCTTCTAAGTGTTTTCTCACCCTTCAATTCATCTATAAATAAGAGCTTCTATCACACATCTTAGGGGGCCCTAGATAGTTAAAAAACTCTGGTTGTGAGAAAAGTTATCAATCTCTCAAAATCCTCAAACACTATCAAACGTTCTCAAAACACTTCAACTCTAAAAAGTTCATATCCTTTCATACACTAAGTGAACCCTTCAATTCACTCCTCAAACTATCAGATAATAAACCTTTGATTCATTTTCTAACTACAACATAATAGTCTTTTAATTCACTCTCTTACCTGTTGTAGAGTAACCTTCGATTCACTCACCATTATCACATACCCTTCTTCGATTCAGTGACTGCTCAAACAAAGTAATAACTAAACTAGCTTCAGGAAGATTCCAGCGAAGTTCCATTCACCACCAAGGAAGTCACTTGCAGTTCCTTCGATTAAGCGCTTCAAGAGGTAAGTTCTCTCTAAACTTAGAACTCTTTTATTTAAATATCATTCGTACATACAAATAAAAATAAAATGTAGATATCTCATCTAGGGAGTTGACCATGCCTTAACTTTCGATCCTCACTGCCTGTATGTTGAAAGTCTCAACCCTGACTAGTTAGACTTTGGATTTTGGTGCCCAAGAATTTTGTGCTAACCCCTGGCCTGTAGCTTTCGAAAGTTACATTTGAATGTTGCATTTTTAAGTTTAAGACATGTTCTCTGTATCCTTCGATTGGCTAAATATTCAAGCCTTTCGAATCTCAACCTGGGAGCCTAGCATTCCTGCAATCGAAGAAGGCAGCAAGGAGCTCGAGGCGAAGAGTGCACCTCACGCTGATTTCAGGCCCCAATTGAAAGAAGTAGGAAAAGGATGAAACCGAAAGGCGTGCCCTTACTGATTCCAGACCTAAATCGAAATAATCCAGGAAGAGCATAATCGAAAGGGGACATTCTGCCTGATCGAAGAACTTGTTTTCCTTTCTTTATTTTTTTTTGTCTTTACTTTTTCTTGCTATTCAATATGGTTGTAATAGTGTAGGATATTTATTTTTTGCGTTTTTATTGCTTTTGTACAAATGTTAGTAATTAGAATGTATGGCAAGATAAAACCAACAAGTAGACAACCCAAAAATCAAAGACAAAATGCATGCAATCAAACACACTTTGCACACATGCACCTCTAGGGTAATCTCACTTGTTGCCTCGGAAAAATAATCATATCCCTCAAATATGGGTGTGATACGGTGGGAGAACTGACTTAAGTTTTGCGTTTTGTATTCGCACTTGTTCGGTTGAGCAAGAGTCGCCATCGACTTTTTATTTTATCCTAAAGGAAAGGTTAAAAAGCACAGGAAAAACCTTTTTGAGATGTTTCGTGGGTTCGGGGGGTAGATTATGAAAAGGGAAGGTATTAGAACCCTTTTCATCCATGGTTATCCATGGGCTCTTAGTTACTTGGTTTTAGATCACTTGCCTTGATTTTTGATTGCTTGAAATTGTGGTGTATGTGTGCGTTTTGAAAATGTTTTTGAAATAGACGCCTTTGTTTCGGCAATCGTTGTAATTGACTTGTGTTTGAGTGTTCTACAAAAGTGTGTATCTTTTCGAAAAGATGTTTCAAATGTTTTTGAGAGTTTGTTTTGAAAGTGTTTGTGAGGTGTGGTTTTTGAAAGGAGGCAAGTGTTTTTGCAAGTTGATCTCAAGTAACTAAGAGTTTTGTCTACCTCTATTGTACTCAAATGTTTTCTCTATGTTTTCAACCCCTTTTTAACAATTTTGTTCCACCATTGAATTTGGTGGACAATCTTGCGTTTAGGAAGTGATTGGGACGGGCGCGGGTCATCGTATGGACCATGAATGCAATGGTGCCAAGTGTCTTTGGCAATTTTCTTGGAGGGACTTGATCATTTTGATAGGCGACTTTCGAAAGCGTCATCGAGGGACTTATGATCATTTGAATTTGTTTTGCTAAAGAAACTCGACGTGCAAGCATGGCCCATTTTGGAAGGCAACATGTGGGATCACCCTAGGGGGTGCAAGTGTGATTGTGTATTGATTTCATGCATTTTTCTTTGTATTAGGTTATCTAGCGTTCGATTTTATGTACATACAAACCCTAGATCTAACCATGGTATAATTCGAAAGCGGTAAATTGCGGGAATTTTAAAGTCTACGCTATTACAAATGGTATCTGGGAGTGGGGGTACAAATTCGCGAATGGGGATGAGACTTAAATAGTTACAACCAAATTGAATCGCGATCAAATGTAATCAATGTATAGCAAGGCATAAGAATAACAAATGTATAATGCATCAAATGTAAAATGTATTGTGTAGGTGTAATTTATTTACAAGTGCGAGATGTGATTTTAAATGTATAATTAAGTGTATTGTATGTTTGATTTGTATTTTTATATTCTTTGTTTAATATGTACAAAAAGTATTTTAATGAGAGAAAGGAAAATGTTTTTTAAATTCTATTCTTTTATGCATTTTTTGGTATTAATGTACAAATAAAGAATATTTTAAGTTTTATTTCTTATATAGTATTAATATATATATTTATACAAGAATTTTAATTGAAAGGAAATGTTCTAAATTTGAGAAAAATATATTGTGTCCAAAATTATAATTATGTTATAAAAAGTATTATTAACGAAAAAATTTAATGTACAAGATGTTATGTTAATTTATATATCTAAAAAGAAAATGATAGTTTAAATTGTGAAAAGAAAATAAGTAAAAAAAATTGGTTTAAGAATTTAATGGGCCTTTGTTATGCTGGCCCAAACTGAATTGTAAAAGAGAGACAAAAAGGGAGGGGGTGCGTTCAGGAAAAATAGCATGGGCTTAGGCTGAGTGAATGGGGCGAGGCCCACTGATTTCATAACATTGTTTTTTAGGGTTCATGATTATTGTTTCATTTGGGTTGTCTTAGGGTTTGTAACATAGAAACGGCGCCGCTCGCTACTTCGTTCGTCATCTCGTTTGCCTTCGCCTTCGCCTTCGCCTGAGTTTCCTTCTTCGCCCAATGGCCACCGGTGCCGTCATCCTTCCTCTTCCCTCCATGGAGCATCCAGGAAACAGTTAACAGGTAGATTTCGTATTTCATTCTGGTTTAGGGTTTTCATTTTGCATGTTATGATTTCGTATTCTAATGTTATGCTTATTATCGTGTTTCTGCTGAGGTATGAAAAGGAAAGGAGGAAAATGGTACTACCTCTTAGAGACGGGGGAGGAAAGGGTTGAGAGGTGCTGTGGCGGCCAAGACGGTGAGGGGATGCGTGATTTCGAGCTCGCGTGCTTCGTTGGAGAACCTGGTTTGTGTATTCTTTGGCCCTTTGTTGGTTTGATGATGATAACGAACTGAGAACCTTTTTGATTTCACTTTTCTTCTTCTGATTGTCTTGATGCCTCGCCTTTGCTTATGTTTGCTTCTTTATCTCCTTCTTCTCGTTGCCTTCTGTTGCTAACGACTTTGAGTGTGCTTCCTTTCTTCTTCTTCTGATTTCCTTGATGACTGTCCTGTGTTTGGTTGCCTTGATGCGCTGGTTGCTTGCGTACCCTGAGATATTTGTTGATGATATGCTTGAATGTTTTGATATCTTATTGTTAGCCCAGTGATGATGTTTTTTCTGAGGGCTTTTTGTTTCCTTGAATGCTTAGGCTGGACGGTTTGACATGGCTGATGTTTGGACGTGAGGTTTGGACTTCTGTTTGTTTATCAGTTTTAGGACTTTTTTGGCCCTTTGGCTTGGATACAGGTTGAGGGTTTTTACTGGTTTTTACTTGTCATGGCTGTTGGTTTAATGTTATAGCTTAGCAGGTTGTGTGTTTACTGGTTTTTACTTGGCATGGTTGTTGGTTTAAGGTTATGCTGGTTATTGAGGCTTGACAGGGTTTCACAGGTTTTAGGCTTATGCTGATGCAGGTCTTTTGAGGGTTCTAGTTTGTTAATGATTTTGACAGGGGTTTAAGGCTCAAGTGTTGACGTAGGTAAGGCTTGACATGGTTTACTGGTCTTATGTGTTTGATGCCTAAGTTTGCAACCTTGGTCTGAATACTTTTAACAAGCTTTGGGCTAGGTATGCTTTGGACTTTTTGTTTTTGGCTTCAGCAGGTTAATTGTCTTTTGCTTGAAACAGGTTGGGGCCTTTTTATGGTTAAGGCCGCTAGGCTTTTAGGCTTGGACAAAATGATGTTGTGAACTCCTTTTTTCTGTAGGTCCCCTAGGCTTGAGCTTTTGTGATGTTTTTGTATCTCTCCAGCCTGTTGAACGCAGGGCCTGCTGTTGTTGTATGCTTCAAAAAAGGGGTTCAAGGTTGGAATCTGGTTTGAAGGGTTTTATTATGGAAAGATAAATCTGTTACTCTTTGTTGACAATTTTGTTTGCATTCTAATTCCTTCATATTTCTGCCTTCTGCTTCACTGTTTTATTGCAGTCTTTATTTTTATATTTCTTTATGCCTACAGCCAAAAACCAGTAAGCCTAAACTTCTCCTCTCTTCTTCTCTCTCCTGACAAATTTTAAACATTCAATATGGTTTACATTTGTCTTTTTCTGAAAAAGCAAATGGCTGAAAATGATGAAATGGAAATAGATTGCTTGCATAAGTAGCTTAGTCCTGCATATTTTATCTCTTTTCCATATTGCTTGCTTCTTTGTGACAGTTTTGGCATTTTGATATCTTGAGATATATTTTGGCAGCTTGTTGACTTTGGACTTAGTTTTGAAATTGTGACTTTGTATTTGCACATGCTGTCTTGCTTCGAACTATGCAGTTGGTTGACCAATTTGAAATGTGCAATTTTTAACTTTGTGCATTCATTTTTAATTGCAAGCATTCCATCCTTCTTTGTGAACCGGGAGAAATCCCGTGATTTGCAAAGAGGGTAAAATTGATTTCGGCCGTTTGCTTTTAATGATGAATTCTCTTTTATCTGTCTGTCTCTTTAATTATTTACCTGCTTCAATTGACTTTTCTTCTTTCTTTCGCAGATAAAAATTAAATGGAGAGGAAAAGCAACAGATGGAGGATGAAGAATTGAAGATTTAGAAAAATATTAGGATAGTTTTATTTAAATTTAAATAAATGTAATATTATTATTGTAAATACTTTGTAAACGAATACTTGTATTTAAATAACAATTGTAACAAATATTTAAGATGAAATAAAAATTCCTTTTATCCAATTAATTCTTTTCTTCTTTTCAATTGTTTACTTTATTATTTATAATTCTTTAAATTAAAATAATTGAAAATAAATTCCAACCATTTAATCTCAGAATAATAAATAATTAAATAAATATTGTTTCAGCATTGATCAATTAATAAACTTGGCGCTTCCAACATCCAAATTACTGCACAGTCAATCACAACAACTGCCCAAACATATTCTTCCTTCTGCTGATTTTTACCAAACACTACAAATTCAATCCAAATGCAATCTTTTCACTGATTTAGTCATGCAATGCGAATTCAATCCAAATTCCTCAGTCCATTTCTCGGAATAACTTGAAAAGCACTGTAGAATTAAATCTTTCTGAGAAAACTGCGTACAAACCCTAATTCCTGATCAAATGCCAAAGAAGCGTTTGCCTAATCAAAGTTGAGCCAGAATCAATCCAAAACCCTAAGCAACTGTAAGAACTGTTCTAGAGCCATGAAAATCAATGAAACCCTAATTTTTGTCTGACTGACGAGAAAAGTCTGTTTGACCGATTCTTGAGCCAGTTTGAAAAATCAGGAAACGCCTAAAGCTGTGATTTCTTGAGGAAAAATGCGAGGGCAAATTTTGGGGTACAACAATGGGCGTTTTAGCAAAGACCCTCGATAAAAGATCGTAGTCTCTCGATGACCCTCGATGTTGCCTTCGGTAAGTGATCTAGTCCTTAAACGAAAATTGCTAAAACGTCTCATAGGTTGCCTTCTATGACTATACGAACGACCCATGCTCGTCCCTTCACATCCAACGATGGAGCTTCTTACCAAATCAATGGTAAGATAGAAACATCTAAAGGAGGAGGAAAAGAACATTAGGCCTTTTGAGTAGGTAGGATGCTCATAGTTGCTCGCTTGCTCACAACAAAAACATTTTTCACACTAACACTTTCAAATTGGAACATTTTCAAAAGACAAAGCTCTTTGTACGCATTCTTATAGGGACGAGAATCATTACAAAGGCACATTTCAAAATTCCTTTCAAAAACATCTTCCACAAACACCTCTTTGAACTATTTTCAAAACCAACACTTTGTACGCGTTCTTATAGAAACGAAAATCATTACAAAGACGTTTTCAAAATATTTTCAAACCCACACCACAAAGCACATTTTCAAACAAAAGTAAGTGATCTAGCAAGCAACTAAGAGTTTGTAGATAACTACAGATGAAAAGGGTGCTAACACCTTCCTTTTTCATAATCTACCCCCCGAACTCAAGAAAACATCTCGAAAGGTCTTTCCTATTATTTTCAACCTTTCCTTTATTGGATAAAAGAAAAGTCGGTGGCGACTCTTGCTATCCGCAAAAATTGAGTTCAAACGCAAAACACCCAAGTCAGTTCTCCCACCGTGTTACAATGTAAATACTTCATATTGGTTAATTCATTGAGGGTCTTCCAAGATCTCTTATTTTTGTGTTTTTCTTCCATGCTTCTTAAATTTTCTGATTTCGTACATGAGACCTAAAGTGTTTTTCAAAATTGTATAAAAGGGAATTGGTCTATTCAACCCCTCTTCTAGACCATCTTGTGTCCATATTATCACCCAAAAGTCGATATCAGGTTGGGGCTTTTGATCAAAGTCTTGCAACTCCAAATATTGAGGATATGGTTCCTTCGATCCTAGACGAGATTTTCTAATTGTTAGGAAGCTTATGCAATTCAATAAATTTATATGAAACTACTTTGATGTGCTTTATGCTTGATTATTAATTGTAATCCATTACATAGATTAATTCAATAAAAAAACATGCTAATATATTCTTCAAACATTAATTTAAATTAATATATTCTCTAAGATTTGATTAATCCAGGATTAGACTAACAACATCTTGAGTGTGTGCAGTTTGTTTTTGACACTATGTCTTAAAAGTTATTCTAGATTGATCCTAAGTGAAGATGGGCATACATCCACACTATTATAATTGAAGTTATTATGAGATGAAATAAGGAAACAAAATCATCTTCTAAGTGATATATTCTTCCAAGGTTATCGTTAAAAAAAATTGTAGGCAGCTTTTATGACTATTGGCAAAGTTTCTCCGAAGTTTTAGCAACTACAGAAGATTCAAGGACAATAGTATATTCCTTGAAGTGCAAATAAATCTTCAAATAGTTAGATCATTAATTTTTTATTAACAAGTTGCGTCAACCAGTGACAATCAAACTATTGTCACTCAAAGTTCATCTGCAGTCTTATGAAGGAGAGTTTGATAGTATTCTTCAGATGTTTAAAAAGAGTTGTATCCAATTAGTATATTACTTATGTATTTTAAAGCCTATGTTATTCTTGTTGTTGGTGACTAACATTTCTCATGCACAACAAGTTAAGCTTAGATCATCTAAATTGATATGACTATTCCAATCCTCTTTTTTTCTTTTGTGTGTATATAATTGTAATTATTTTTGCCTTTGTGTGTTGTGTGATTGAAATATATTTGTATATGTGATGCGTTTGGGCATTACATAATTTTTCATTCATCCAATGCATAGGTTTAATTGTTATGTAGTTCATTGCATTCATCTTCACTTCATTCTACATATGACCCTTTTGATGTTTTTTCTAATGATTTACCATGATGTTTAATTTAATGCATTTAATAACATTTAGCATATTTTAGTTTTAATTATGTCATTTTGGATTAAGTTCCTATTTTGTGATTTGGATGATCTTATTTTGTTATGTACCCTATAAATTCTATGGTTTTAATTCACGTATATTTGGTATTACTATTATTCACTTTATTGTTACCTTTATCTTAATATTTTGTTAAAATTGTGTATTTGTGCTAATTTTTCATAATGCAATTTGTATGGTGAGGTTGTGATTCACTGAGTATGATATTTCAATTTTACTTTTGTACTATCTTAGATTCTGGTATACGTTTGTTTTTTGTTTCTCTCCTTTTTAATATTTGACAAAGGGGGCGAAGTGGTCAATATATTGTTGATATTTATGCAGATTAAGTGTTTAATGTAAGGGGAGCTTTACAAGGTTTTACAAATCAAAGAAAGTAGTGTGCGCTAGTCACTGGATTCATTATCATTATGTTCCATCAAATATCACTCCGGTTAATTTATCAACAATAATATCGCATATTTTCTGAACATCAAAAAGGGAGAGATGGAAAGCACAAAGTACCTTGTGGTATTGTTTATGTGCTTTAAGTATCATTTGTATTTTTATGTTTTTGTCAATTAAATTATTGATTATTATAAGTTGAAATGTGTATTTGTAATTTGCATACTATTTGTTCATGTGCTTGTACACTTTTATCATTTCTATTTTGTTGTAGTCGCTTCGGCTACTGTTAACTTGTACCAATAATAACCCTTTACATTTCATAAAATAAACTTCTTTAATCCTTGTTAGTATTTCTTTTTGAGCCCGTGAGATTACACTTTTCATTTCCACAAATGTAGCTTGATTCATAATTTAAAGTAGTCAAATTTAAATTCTCTATGATTTGATTTGAATCAAGTACAATATATGATTCAAATCATGAGTTGTGTGAAAAATGGGAATTGTCTCTGGTGGAATTGATTTGAATCATAAAATAAGTATGATTCGAATCACAATCTCATGTGATTCGAATCAAGTACAAATATTGATTTGAATCAGAAGTCATCCTGAAGCTTGATTTTGGCTTTGTCCAAATTGATTTGAATAACAATTTTCACTTGATTGGAATCAAAACTTACAAAGTCCAAACATTGATTAGAACCACGGTTTTCACTTGATTTGAATCAAGGCTTCAAGACTATTTCTCATCTTTAATTTAAATAGTTTTTTCTTTGATGAAAGTAACAAGTGTGTAAAACCTATGGCAAAACCCATGGGGAAATTGTGATTTTGTCTTATCTTCTTGTGTTCATCATTACACCATGGATCTTTCTCTTCTTCTTTCTACAAACGGCTTCTTGATTATGAATTTATGTCAAATTCATTATCCTTTTTTTGCATCTTTGTTTATGCAATTATGTTGTTGTGTTGAGTGATTAAACTTGTTGTGTTGTTCATGATTAATCAATCTCAAGAATATCATATGTACCAAGACTCATTCATCCATAAATTTGTTAGAATCTTATGTTGTATTCTTCATTCATATTCATCTATACCTTGACTAACACCTTGTGTTTTAGATTAGTTTTTGAGATTTTCTGGCACTATTCATCGTCTACATTCTTATTCATGATTTCATGTTTATGGTCTTTGACCTCTAAAGATTGAGTGCTTGAGGGAGACTGATAGTACATTAGGGTATCTAATTCTTTTGTCTAAAGATTGTTGTTTATTGTAGGTGCCAGTATCATTTCTTGGATGCAGTTTGGCATCCTTTAATATTCATTAAGAAGTGTATTTCAATATACTCCAAGGAATACTTTGACAAGATCAAGTATCGAATGTGTGTAAGGCGGGGATGGAAGTTTTCCATTCTTGGTGGAGTTGGAGAAAGATAGCTAACACACAAAGTTGGGAGTTGTCCAATGTATGCTTGATCACGGCAATCACTTAGAACAAAAAATCGATAGGATCAAGTGGTTGATATCTACACACAAATACTTGGAGCAGGATTATTGTGCATGACAAGATCATTGGATCAAGATCTTTTGAGATCTTGTTTTGTTAGCAATTTAAAGTATCTACATTAATAGTGTGGTTTATTGTTTAATATTTCGTTGTAACTGAAACACTTGCATCAACTCATCAAAATAGTGGAAGATCATGACTATTCTTCCAATGGTTTTTAACACCATTGAATAGGGGAGCAGGTAATGTGAGGACGACAATCGAACCACTATATATCCTTGTGTATCTTTTCTTCTTCCCTTATCTCTTTTACTTTTTTAATATTCATCAATTTGCTATTGCTTCAAAATGCATTATTACATTGATCGTATGCCATATAAGTTAATTTTTTGCTTATAAAGTTTTATGTATAAGCTTAGGTAAGTAGTGTATTGATATTATTAAAGCATCATGAGTTCGATTATGTCTTGTTAAAACATATATGGTATCTGTTTTAAATTGACTTTGTTAAAATCTAATTGAATAGTCTTCCTATTGACTTGCTCTGGAAGCAATCAAATGCATAAGTTAGCATCACGTAAATATTTTATATTGGTTAATTCATTTAGGTGCTTCCAAGTTCTCTTGTTTTTGTATTTTATTTCTGCGCTTCTTAAAATCTCTGATTTCATATATAGGACCTAAAATGTTTTTCAAAATTGTCTAAAAGAGAATTGGTCTATTCAACCCCTCTTCTAGACCGACTTGTGTCCATATTCTCTCCCAACACAATTCATAAAAAATGAGTATACAATTGTTGCACTATTCAATGTTATAAAAAATGAGTATACAATTGTTGCAATATTCAATGTTGTAATTTCATGTTTTGGTAATACATTGATGCCACGCCTTTGTGGGATGTTGTACGAGACGAAGTGCTTCTAGGAGGCAATTGAAGGTATGAAGAGGAACTTACATACGCTTACATTCATGAATACTTGATGATGAAACTCCATATTCAGTGTTGTTGTTGTTTTGTGATGATGATGAAAATGATGGACTTGTTATGTCGTTGATACTGATAAAACTCCAATTTTTTATGTTGTTAATGATGATAAAAATGAGGAAACTATGATAAAACTCCATGATTATGTGTTGTTGTGTTGTTGATGGTGATGAAACTTCAGGTTTATGCCTTCTTGTGTAGTTGTGTTGTTGATGATGATAAAACTCCATTAATTTATGTATTTAAGATGGCAATACATTAACAATATAATTAAATAGTCAACTGGTTGATTGTTTTGCCTTTGACTTTTTAAACTTGTGTTTGAGTTTTGATGGTGGTCATTTTGGTTTTTTTTTTAACGTTTAAATTTTGATTAGTTTAAAAGTATATGAAAATGAAAATACGTGACATTAAAATAGAAAATAAAAGCTTTGATAAGGGACTAAAAGAGAATCATATTTATAGATTGAGGAAATTATACCTTTTTTTTACATGAGATTTTTTAAATTTCGCTCATAAACCATAAAAACATAGATATTCACAATTATTAATAATAATAATAATAATAATAATAATAATAATAATAATAATAATAATAATAATAATAATAATAATAATAATAATAATAATAATAATAATAATAATAATAATAATAATAATAATAATAATAATAATAATAATAATAATTAATAAAATAACAAAAAAATCATTAAATTTCATTTTGTCACCAAAAAAATTTATTAATAAAATTATGACTTCATACCTCCTACATGATAGGCACAAGTGTAACAACAACATCATTTATGAGTTGGATTAATTTTAGTTGGATCCGATTCTTCATCACTCAAGTAATTTTTATACTTTCAAATTGCTTATCCATTATTATTATTACACATGTCAACTAAAAATAGCAAATTAAGACATTAACATATTTTTTTAGTGCCTTAAGACCAGTTCTGTATGTAAAGCAAATAGAAACAGTATTGATCACACCTTTAATTTCTCACCTATACTATATAAGCAACCAACACTCTCTTGAAATTCACAACATTCTCTCATCAAACACAACAAAAAAAAACTTAAGAGACATGGCTAAGTATTCAAAGAATGTGCTTGTTTTTTGCATTGGAATGCTTCTTGTAAGTTTATGGTGCATGAAAGTGAATGGTCACGAACATGGACATGCACATGCACATGGAAAAGGGTCACATGGACATCAAGATATACCTGTTGGATGTAACAGCAAAAATTCAGATGCAGGTGAACAATGCACAGATGAAGATGATCATCTTGGATTGTATGCTGATATAGATGATACTTTTAAGAAAATAGTTGGTAGGAAAGGAGAGAAACATGAAATTCCTTTTTCAGCTGATGATGATTCTCCTAATGTTGCACACAATAATGTTGATGTTTTGGGACATTGATTTCATCAAGTTGAAGATTGAAGAGAGGTTTTTCTTCATGTTATAAGTTTGGTTTTGGTGTTAGAATAATAATCAATAGCATTTGTTTTCAAGTTTCTAAGACTATAGTTTTATTTTTTGTTGTGTTTTTTTTCAATTTTGTTTTCTTATCTTTATTGTTGTGATGAATTCATTTTTATTTAGATGAACTCCATTTGTATCTCGAACTCTTTAAAATTTTAATGTTATTGGAAATTTTTATTTAAGAATAAAAATGGTAGAAATTGTAAATTTTTTATTTTAATTAACATTAAAATTTAGTGATTAATGGTGAAATTTGATAAATTGAGACCAATGTGAAAATTTGAAATATTGTCAAACTTTAATTTTAAAATCAATGGTTATGATTTTTAACCAAATTGAAAAGTTGGGAGATAAAAATCAATTATACAACTTTCAAAAAACACAATCATTTATAATTTTTTTTGCACAAACATGTGTTTAGATTTAGGTTAGGACTTCTCAAAAAAAAAACATATCAAATTATATAATTAAACTAGAGTCATACTAACATCTGCTCTAAAGACATATGTTAAAATATTATAATTAAAAAAACTTAAATACAATAAAATTATATTTAAAATTTCAATAAGTTAAATTTACGAATTTCAAAAAAAATATTCCTACAAATAATAATCTTTGGGGACACATATTAGCTTTTTGCCATTAAACTATTGTTAAGTAATCAAACTATTTTCTATAGCTGGCAAACAGTAGTTTATTAAACAGTTTAGTTATCGGAATTGAATTAAAACCTACTCGATCGAACCAATGGTATAATGCTAAATTGTATTTTAAAAATAAAATATTATTTTAATAATATTTAATTATCACTTCATTATATAACTTTCAAGCTAAAATATATAGACTATTGTTGAGAATAAATTGTATCAATTTAATCTATAAACATGACAAACAATTTAGAAGTTAAGTTAAATATTTTATTTTAAAAATTTCAATCGATAAGTTTATAGTTATAACATTATATACTCAAATAACTTATAGATATTAAAATTGTGAAATATAAAAAACAATAGATATTTGAAACAATCTTTGTGAGTTCAAAAAAAAATCATCCGATCCCGAAATAATTTACATCCAATTTAAATTTGTGTACTATTTGTAAAATGCGTTGTACTACAGTTTTGTTTAATTTAGGCCTGGAAAAATTAAATGGTTCAATTCGGAAAATTGTTTATCATGGTTGCACCATGAACCCGGCCCTAGTTTAAATATCGCTCAAACTTTTGTTATGCTCGTACCCACAAACAGCCTTAGTTTAAGCATCGCTCGTAAGTTCAAATTCAAAGTCTTAAATTTGTACCACAAACAACCCTAATTTAGATATTACTCGTAAGTTCAAGTTCAAAGTCTTATGGTCGCACCCACAAACAACCCTAGTTTAAGCATCGCTCGTAAGTTCAAGTTCAAAGTCTTACATTTGTACCACAAACAACCCTAATTTAGATATTACTCGTAAGTTCAAGTTCAAAGTCTTATGGTCGTACCCACAAACAACCCTAGTTTAAGCATCGCTCGTAAGTTTAAGTTCAAAGTCTTAAATTTGTACCACAAACAACCCTATATTTGATATTACTCGTAAGTTCAAGTTCAAAGTCTTATGGTCATACCCACAAACAATCCTAGTTTAAGCATCGCTCGTAAGTTCAAGTTCAAAGTCTTAAATTTGTACCTCAAACAACCCTAATTTAGATATTACTTGTAAGTTCAAGTTCAAAGTCTTATGGTCGTACCCACAAACAACCCTAGTTTAAGCATCGCTTGTAAGTTCAAGTTCAAAGTCTTATGGTTGTACCATGAACAACCCTAGTTTAGATATCACGTGTAAGTTCAAGTTCAAAGTCACTGCCTCGTGGCCACCAGGGGCCAAATTTCGAAAGAGAATAAAGTTGGCTTCAGCCAATTTTCAAAAGAGAATAAAGAAACTCGAGAATGCAACATTGTCTAATTGTATATACTTCTATAGATAGAATTTTGATTGTAACAGGAAAAAGAAAAGAACTTGATAAAGTACTAAAATTCAATATTACAGCCATCATAATGATTGATAACTATGAAAATATTTAAAATGATGAAGGAAAAACTATAGAATTGACAAGTTCACTTATAATTGTTTGGTCCTGTAATAAACCTTACCACAAAGCCAAATGTTTCTCGGCTGGTTGGTCAGAATCAAGATCCATCCATTTGAATATCGGTGATATTCGGATTAGGTGGATTTGTATTGAAAGGATTTCCAGTAACATTCTGACCGGCTCCAAATGTGAACTCGGTAGGAGCTATATCGAGGGGTGGTCGGGTGAAAATTGAAGGAGTACCAGCGCAGCTGAAGGCGGGAAAGGCGGGAAAGGCGGGAAGTGGAGGTTGATCGTTGGGTTTCGGGAAGCCAAAAGATGGACCTGCTGTAGGTGAGAAAGCAGAAGGCAGAAAAAAAGAGTTTCCGACTGATCCGAAAAGAGTTTTCTCGTATTCCTGTAGATGCTGGTAGGCGGCTACATTAAGAAGATATGAATGCTTGTCAGAAAGATTGTGTTGATTGTGTTGAGATCGGAAGCGAAAGTGAAAACGGTAAAGAAAATACCTTCAGTTAATTCAACGGCCGGTCTGCGTTCCTTTACCCACTGATAACTCGGAGCAAGTCTCCATCCTCTCGACTTCATCAGGTAGCCAATCACAACAGCTGCGGACCTGCATCAAGATATGTATACGGAGAAAACTGTGATATTATATAATATTGCCACTGTATCCTAATTGCAGCAATGTCTTACCTACTCTTTCCTGACATGCAATGAACCAGAACACGCTCCTTGTCCTTCTCACATTGCTCTGCAAAACAAGCATGAAAAAGACACACTTAATTCATAAGATACATGATATATTATACAGATCATTCTTATCAATTATGGATGACGGTTCATGATGAAAGACTTTACTCTGCCATAACGCTAACAAGTATAATGATCAAGATGTATAAATTTTCGGTAAACAGGAAGGAACATACCTAGAAACTGGTTTGCTTCATCAAATTGGAAACTTTTATCATCTGGGAGGCAGTGATATGTAAATGAGTTCTTGTAGAGATTCTGGCAAGAAGGGACTGTCTGCACAAACAGGAAGGCAATGACCCTTAAGATGCTATAGTGGTATAACAGATAGAAGGGTAGCCGCTATTGCAAAGACTAAAAACCGGTGTACAACATAAACATAATGACTCAAAACTAGGCTAATACACAAAATTAAAGAGATTATCATAGTTAATAGTTGAAGAAGCTAAAGTTAGAGTACTAAAGCTTGAGCAGAGAAGAAAAATAAAACAGAACTGAACTAAAAGTTGAAGAAGTTATCCACATAATTCAAATACTGGATGCAATAGCGGCAGGGCCACAACTAGCAGCCGTTACAACCGCTATTGTTGACAGCATTGCTGCAACGTGGTAGAATTTGAATACCACCAAAATCTAAACAATATTGTGGCTATTGTGCATGGCAACGTGGAGAACTTTGAATACCTATACCACCTAATTCTAAACAAATGTTGTGACGTTACATGCTGTACCGTGACGAAATTTAAAGACCACCCAAATCTACACAATATTGGGGTTGCAATGCTGCAACGTGGCGAAATTTGAAAATCACCTACATTTAAACAAAAGTTGCGGCTATCGTGACGTTACAATGCTGCAACGTGGCAAAATTTGAAACCACCTAAACCTAAACAAAAGTTGCAGTTATCACGACGTTACAATGCTGCAACGTGGCAAAATTTGAAGACCACCCAAATCTACACAATATTGCGGCTTTCATGACATTGCAGCATTGCAACTGCAACGTGGCGAAATTTGAAAGCCACCTAAACCTAAACAAAAATTGTGGCTATCATGACATTACAATGCTGCAACGCGGTGAAACTTGAAGACCACCCAAATCTAAACAATATTGTGGCTTTAGTGATGTTGCAATGCTACAACGCGTCAAAATTTGAACAAATTGCTATTGCTTTGCTTGGGTACAAAATAATGTCAAACAGAAGCTATAGCCGTGCTATAGACACACTACAACATCCACAACCAAGCCTTATTACACTAAGTGGGATAGACTATTTGGATCAAATTACACAATAATGTCGATCAAAGATATCTTTCTATAGACTCACTATTGCATAAAAATTTAATCAAAACAATATTTTCCGGGATCAGATGATCGACAACACAAAACCTAAAACGATACACAAGAATCCAAATGCACAAACCCAATCCCACCACCACATTAAAACAATCAACACACACCTGATTTCAATACAAAAACACAACCAAAGAAACAAGTATCATCATCAAGAAAAAGCCAATCATTGAATAAACAGAATCAGAATCATCAATTAAATCATTGAAAAAAAACTGATTCTTACATTGAGAATCCGTGAAATCCCCTGAGTTTTCAGAAGCTCGGAGCGTGAAGCATTATCATAGCTCCCCAAGTAAAGAAACTCCGGCAAGATCACAGAAGGAAAAGCACTAACTTGAATCGAACTTTTCTCCGATCCAACAGGAACCCTATGCCCACAAATCGAACACACTTCACCTTCTTCATATTTGTGATAGTGCCCACATACCCCACAAGGGTTTTCCCTCTCTCTTTTCCTCATTATCAACACAATCAACCAATTTCCCTCACACCCAGATCGAAAAACAAACCCTTTCACACAAATCAACCCTAAAAATCAGATCTTTATCCAATTTAACAAAAACCCAGATGAAAAAAAAGAGAGAGAAAAAAGGGTTTTGTTGTTTTGTGGTGACAGCACAGCAAGAAGAGAAAAGATAAAGAAACAAGAAAGGGTGAATTACAAGGAAGTTTTTTTTTTTTCTCTATAATGTTAATACATCAATCAAGATATGATTCAATGGATTTGAAATTGTGGAAATTGTGAAAATTGTGAATGATGAAGGTAATTATTATATAGAGATGAATATGAATGGAAGAGGAAAAAAACACATAACGGTGAAACTTAGTTTTATGGTTGAGTTAAGATTTTGATATTTGGGGGACTCGAGAATCTTAGGTTTTGTTTGGCACGTGATAGGTGAATTTGAATGAGTGAATAATTTATTTAGGTTTTTTATTCTCTCAGATAATCTTTGTGGTTGTACTTTGAATTTGAAAACTAGTCTAACACTCTTTTTTTTTCTTTTCTTTTCTTTTCTTTTCTTTTTTTGCTTTGGTTTATAGAAATTTACTATAGTAGAATTTTATAATTGGAAATATAATATTTTGATTAATAAAATGATTGTGTAGTTTTTAAAAAAGATATTACTATATTAATACTATTCTACTTTTAATGGATAGATTTTTATAAAAAAAAAGTACTATATTAATAGGATTCTCCTGATTTTTTATATTGAATTTCTTCTAACTCCGTCTAGATTTATTTATATATAAAATATATTATTCAATTTACATCTATTAAAAAAATTGATAATATTTGTAAAAAAAAATTGATAGTAGTATGTAAATTCTAATTTATTTAGTAAATATTAAATTGAACAATATTTATTATTTAAGTTCCAATTTATGACTCATATTTGATTTGGGACTTTAGGATCTCTTAATTATTATTTATATATTTCTTATTAATTAAAAATAATTATTATTTTGGATTGGGTCTGCACTTGACCCAAATATCATATAAGATTCAATTCAACTATGTTACATGAGAAGATCAGCAGGAGAGATCAACAGGAGAGAGTCTGTCATTGATCATGTCGGGCAGTGATTTCACTCTTCTGATCGACTAGACTTTGTCCTACGGGGATAACCCTATAATTGACGAGGAGGGACAATGACACTTAGGAGTTTCTCGCGTGCATCTTCCACTCCCCTCGTCGACCAGAATATGTCCTTCGTGGACAACCTCACGACTGTCGAGGAGGACCAACGACGGTCAAAAGGTCCTCGCGAGCATCCTCCTCGTAGGGCTAACACTCAACACCTCTGAATATCACGGAGTCATCTTCACTTCGAAAAGACAGCATCCACATTCTCTTGATAAATCGGAGGAGTCCATTCAAGTTGGGGACCATGTGCTGACCCCCATTACGCACGTAGGACATGGTAGTCTCCATTTTGGACATGCTTGTTCAGCCCAATAATGGGAACCTTGGCCCCAGTGGCGAAGCCAGATAAAAAATTTTGGGATGACCGCTAACGTAAAATAAATATTATAAATAAAATGTAAATAGAATTTTAAATAAAACATTAAAGTTAAAATATATTTAAAGTTAATTATCAAAAAAATAAATTACATGACTTAAAAGTACCTTAAAATAATGCTCTACATGTTCTGAGTGACTTGAAATCATCCATAATAGACTCAGAACTAATATTTGCACTAATTTCTCATTCAATATATACTGTCATGCTATCTCTTAGAAATTCATCACCCATCTTATTTCTCAACTTAGTCTTGATAATTTTCATTGCTGAAAAAGACCTCACAGTTGTTACCGTAAAACGGGAAGAGTCATGATAAGACGAAGTAGTCTATCAATCAAGAAGTAAGTTTCAATTTGTCCAGATGCAACCAAACATGAACATAGTTCTTGAATAGTTGGTACATTATTCAAGTTTGATGCTTGACGAGTAAGAAAAGAAAATATTGGAGTTGAAATTGCAAATTATTCTTCTCTTGATCACTAAAATCCATAGGATGATATTTTTCAACTAAAGAACAAATAGTATTAATGTTAAAATCTTTATATCCATCCTTAGGAGACAAAGCACAAGAAAGGGTTAACAAATCCATTGTTTACTCACTAAATCTGTTATTCAACTCTTGTAATTGTTTGTCAGTGGCAGTGAAAAAGATTTCAAATTTAAAGAAATGTTGAATTGTGACTTGATTCTCTTCAAGACGGGAGTGTCCAAATCTTGTTGTTGAATGAACATCATTAAGATCAGGAATCTCAATACCATATTTTTCACAAAATGATATCACTTTAGTAAACAATATATCCCAACCATTTTCTCTAAATTCTTGAATAAAACTCTTTGTTGAACAAACCAAGTGCATAACACTAACTACATCCTGATTTTGTTTTTGTAAGGCTTGACAGAGCATATCTGTTATCCCTATAATTTATTTCATCAAGTGCAAAATAAATATAAAATCAAATGCCTTCAAGTAATTATAATAACTATCAGCATCCCCACGTGTAGCATAACCTCCTCTTAAATTTGCAATTTTTTTTAAAACTGAACAAGTTGCTTCATACATGTTTATAAAGCTACAAATAGAATTATAATGTGATCCCCGACAGTATCTCCCGCTTGTTTCAAAGTACCGACTTGATTTGCACCTTTACCACTTACAATCTCATCAATTTCTAACAAATATGAAATTTCTTCTAATTGGGCAGCTTGTAACTCATCATGGCGCTTTGTAGAGGAGCAAACAACATTTACAACAAAAATAAACTTATTAAAGAATTGATGAATTGTTTTTACCTCTCTTGATGATGTAATCAACGCAAGTTGCAATCGATGAGCAAAACAATGAACAGAGTATGCATAAGAACAATCCTTCATAAAGAGTGCTTGTAAACCATTCCATTCTCCTCTCATATTGCTAGCATCATCATAAACTTGGCCACGGATGTTAGAAATATCAAGGTTATATCGAGAAAGTATATCACATATTGCTTCTTTAAGAGTTAAAGATGTGGTGTCTTTAATATGTGCCACATCAAAAAATCTCTCTTGTATTAAACCACCTTTATCAACAAATCTTAATACAAAAGCCATTTGATCATTTTTTGACTCATCACGAGCTTCATCGACAACGATACAAAATTTGGAATCACCAATTTCCTCATGAATGTGCTTTTTTACCCTACTAGAAAGAATTTGCAAGAGCTCTTTTTGAATTTGATGTGAAGTATACTTGTAATTTTGTGGAGCATTTTCCAACACAAATTTTGCAATTTCGTCATTGTAAGATGCTAAAAGTTTTAACAACTCAAGAAAGTTTCCTTGATTTTTTGAGTTGTTAGTTTCATTGTGACCCCTAAAAGCACAACTTGAAGCACCAACCAACGAATAATGTCAATTGAAATCTTGAGACGTAGTCGATTATTCATTCTTTGACTCAAACTTTGCACTTGAATAACATTTCGAATATGACCATCTTGATTCAACAAGTCTTGACAAGCTTTCATTACATTGTTGTATGGTGAGCAAGGATCCTTCCCTGTGTGTTTAAGAAAGAAATAATGTTTTTCATTTCTAACTTTCTTCCAAGTTCTAAAACCCGTAGAAATGAAGACATGTGATCTGGGACGCCCACTTGATTTTTTGCTAAATAGGTAACATGGTAAGCAATATGCAGCATCTTCGGACGGTGAATATTCTTACCATGAGGGAAATATGCTAAACTAAGTTTATTGAAACCTTCTTGGACGATCATCGCTATCGGACAAAGAATAACTTTCTAAATGAATTTGATATAGACTCCATTTTAGATAAGCTCTGTGTATTGCATCCACTTGATTTGATGGATATTTCCAAATCGGAGGACGCTTTTCAGGATCGTGTTCAAAAGAATTTTCAAAACCATGATGCTCTTCAATTGTTGGATTCTCAAAACCACGATGCTCTTCAATTGTAGGGATTATAATTTCTTCATCTATCTCCTCTCTTTCAATTTCACATGTTTTCCGCTTGAAAAAAGAATCAATTTTCCTATTATTCATCTTTAGTTTTCCTATAATATCAATCTAAAAATCAATTTAGAAAACATAGAAATTAAAAGAGAAAAAATTATAAACCAAATGAGTCCATTTGTAGTTTACTTGAGAAAAATTATAAACTAATTCTCAATCAAAAAGAGACAAATTATAACCATTACAACTAATTCTAAGAGTATACTAACATAGTGTATACTGTATACACATTACAATCATTAATTATAACTAATTGTTTACACTATTTAACTATTTTCATTTACTAATACAAATAGAAGAAGTATAATGTATCAAAAAATTATAATCCATTATCATATCAAAAAATTATAATCCATTTCAAACTGAAGAGTATACTGTATAAAAAAGACTTCACTTAGTAATAACTTGAAAATTACAACAAGAAGAACCACAAAGTCATATATATGCTCATTCTGGAAGAAGATAAGAATTATAAGTTTTTGGAAGAAGAACACCCAAAAAATTCAGCAAACAATCAATCTAAGAAGAAGAAAAGAAAAACTCATGATTAATGAATAAAACTTTTTACTTGTTACTTGTTAGATGAATCAAAGATACAAGAAATCACTTTTAGCAGTTTCGATTTCGACAGTGGCATTGTTTCGGTTTCGACGGTGGCAGCGAATGAGAAAGGTGGAAGTGTGAAAGTTTTTTAGCTTCTGATTTTGTGTTTGTTTTCTAACCTAATCCTGATTTCACATAAGGGTAGAAAATAAATTAGAATTTTATATAAGGGATACTTTTGTATTTTCCAGTATATAAACTTAAAAAATAAAAATAAAGGGGGTGGTTGTGGCATTCCCCTGTCCCCCTCAGTTCCGCCACTGCTTGGCTCAGCGCTGAGGGATATAAATACCCTCTCACTTAAGAGGATCAGGTATTCATTCATTCACTCATACTCTCATACTTGCTTGCATTTACTCTAGAACTTACTTTAACATCGAAATATCTTGCAGGTACCCCCCACTTCACATTCAACTGCTATTCGACTCGAAGCTTGTGAATTTTGACAATCCCTTCTGATTAAGTACGACCATTTATGATCTTACCGGATCAGACTTGGACCGTCACGACTGGCTCCGAGCTGAAGTTTGAACGAGATAGGGGGGGGTACCTGCAAGGAACTCTGATGCTGAAGTAAGTGAGAGTACGAGCAGGCAAAAGTTTGAGTATGGGTCAAAGAATGAATACCTGACCCTCTGGGAACAGAGGGTATTTATAGCCCCCAGCACTGGGCCAAGGTCCCTTCATTGGGTCGGGCAAGTTTGGCCTAATGGAGGAACTGCCAGGTTCTACGTGTGTAGTGGGGACCCGCACGTGGTCTCCTTCCTGGATGTTCTGCGTGAAGTACGAACGGACGAGGACGCGGTCTTTTCGGGATCCAGGTGATGGTGCAGTGGACCGAGTCTTCCCTAGGAGGAGTGCTCGAGCTGAGGTCAAGAAGGATAGCATGAAGTCGAGGATGTCGCACTAGCGAAGAGGGTCGGGTACGGCTGTGGCTTCTTGGTCGGCGTGACCCCTTGCAAGATAGTTTGGATTGGGCCTTCACCATTGCTTTTGGGCCAGCCCGGCCCAGTCCAGAACAGGATCCCCCCAAGTCGTGGTTCCTGGAGTAGGAGCCATGACTTGAGCTTAGGTCGCCTCCGTCGCGGGGTCCCGTATCCGGGCAAGGGATGTAGTTCCCCGTGGTAACTCGAGGAATTTCCCCATGTATCGCGCCCGCGAGATAATTCCCTTCGAGGAGTGCTCGAGGGATTCTCGAGGGGATGCGTTTATTGAGCACACGAGGCATCTCTTGGGAACTGTGTCGCCACCCTATTGAAGGTAGGGTCATCATTGCCTAGGGGAGCTGTACGTCGAGGAGGGAAGCATGTGGTTCCCCGGGGTGACGTTTGGTATTCCACGTCATCACTATAAATAGGGTCCTTGGACCCCAAAACATGTTTTCCCTCTTCGCGCTTCTTCTCCTTCCTCTGTCTCTGCTGTTACTGTTCTTCCCAGATATTCATAGGACCGCCGTGATCTCCGTCGCCGATTCCCCTTTCTGCCGTCGCACTTCTTTCCTGATTCCAAGTAAGCGTCTCATCTCCTTTGCTTTTCCTCTGAAATGCATGATATTTTTCATTGTTTTTAGACGTTTAGAGACTGTACGCCTGGGATTAGCCCCGGTATATTCGTATTTAGCTCGACAAATCCATGTTTATGCCCGGCGAATGCATGTTTGCGCCCGGTAAATGCATAGTTTAGGTATTTGACTCACAGTGCTGCCCGGGATCTTCATGATTCTGGGCGCCTAATTCTTGGAAGTGCCCGGTAAACTCATGGCTCTAGTTTTGAGATTCATGATATCGCTCGCCACGTTCATAGCCTAGGTCGTTATATTCGTGAGTGGTCGAGATGTTGGCCCACTTAGGCGATCTGTAGGGAGACTTGTCGTGGTATCTGGGAGTCGGGGAGGTGACTTCTCTTTTTGTTTCGAGACATCAACTTTTTTAGTCGCGCATGGAGTGATATGGCTTTTCGCGCTCTTCATCCCGTCCGTTATGGCGAGCGTGAGGATTTGCTCCCCAATTGACCGGTTTCCTGTGCTTTGTAGGTAACCATGGCTGACGAACCGTGTTCTTCGGGGCGCACTGAGGTGGAAGACCAAAGTGCCGAGGAGAATGTGAATTTGGTTGATACCATCGACGACCCTTTGCTGGAATGGGTGGGTGCCGAGCCCAGAGGGATTGCTTCGGTATATAGTCGACACAGTCGAAGTGCGTTCACCATCATCGAACAGGGCAGTAGTCAGCCCAATTTTCAGAAGAACTTTGTCGTCACTAGGCCAACTCTTACTGCCCGGATTTGCTCGGAGTTCCCCGAGTATGGGTTCGCGATGTATGAGATTGCTTTTAAGGACCTGGGGTTAAAGCTCCCCTTCAGCGATTTTCAGGTCGGGGTTTTCAGCCATCTGGAGCTAGCCCCGTCGCAGCTTCACCCAAACTCGCTTACTTTCATCCGGGCGTTCGAGCTGACGTGTCGGTTTCTAAGGATTGTGGCGATCATACCCCTCTTCTTCAGAGTCTTCCACTTACAGCGCCAGTCCCGGGGAGGTAGGCATAGTTGGGTTTCCCTGAAGCAGTCGAAGAGACTAGTCAGGATGTACATGGATTCCGTGCTGGGCTTCAAGGACAAGTGGTACATTGTGAGGCCGGTTACCACAGTAGGTTTAGAGTTTGTATATGAGGAAGAAGCGGTCGTGACCGACGATCATGGGGAAGCCCTTCTAGACGACGAGGGACACCCGGTGTTAGGGCGCGTGGCCAAATTTCCCTTGCATTGGACCTCGCGGCACTACGAGCATGGCATCGGGTACTACCATACGTCCGCGGGCGAGATGAGCATCGAAGACGAGAAGGCTTATGGTACTCTCTGCCGGTATGTCGACAGTTTCTTCCCCGCCCGATGGGCCACGAGGGAGGGGAAGGATATTCTTGACGAAGAAGGTTATCCGACCTTCGAGGCCCGGCCGATCGATACGAAGGCACTTGTGGAGTGCCAGTCCTTCGGGCAGGCCGCGAACCTGCTAGGTCGTTATTGTTTTGTCTTGTTTGAATTTCTTCACTTGTTACTTGTTTGTCACTAACCCGGGGTTATTTTATGCAGGTCTCATGGCTGGACGAAAGGAGAGGCTCCTGAAGCTGACACAAGATAAGAAGGTTAACAAGAGGTTGGTGCGAGCTCCTCAGGCGACGAGGATGGGCCCGCCAACTAGCCCGGGCGCTTCTCAGGCGATGAGGATGGGCCCGCCAACTAGCCCGGGAGCTGCTTCGGGAGGGACCTCGGACGCTCAGGATGTCGAGCCACACACCGATCTGATACCGAGGAAGAGGAATCAGGTGGAAAGCCAACCGGAGGTCAGCGAGGATTCCAGCATGGTGAGGTCCTTCGGGTTGCCCCCTTGTTTTAAAGAGGAGGGTTTCTTCGAGGGATATCCCTTGTCCGTGAGTGCTGATGAAGCTGACACCATTAGGCGGATGAGCAAGGAGAGTCGGAGAAGACATCTGGCCGCCAATATGGTCGGGCTGGTCAAGATGGCTGAGATGGCCATCGTGCTGGCCGAGGAGGGGGCCGATTTTGATCGTATCAAGGAGCTGGAATAGGAGAAAGCTTCCCTTACTTCGAGTTCTCGAAAGTTGAAGGCTGCCCTGGAGCACTCCGAGGAGATGTTCCGCGAGCAAGCCAAACTGCTGGCGGCGGAGATAGAGTTGTTGGTTGTGGAGAAAGAGAACTCGGGGAAGATTGTCGAGGAGAGGGACTATTTCCGTGAGGACCGGGAACGTCTGAAAATTGACAACGGGCGCCTCGCCAGAGAGGTTGAGGAATTAAAGGCTGCCATGCTCCCTGCCGAGGATGAGTCGGAGGAGACGGCTCCTTTGTAGAGTCGATCGGAACTAGTCGCTCGTATTCAACTCCTCGAGGTGGACTGTGTCGGTGCTATGGCGGACGGCTTTGAAGCTGCGGTCAGCCAGCTCTCCCTGTTGAATCCTGGTCTGAATACTGAAGGAGTGGGTTACATGTCCCAGATCATTAATGGCCAGGTCGTGCCTCCGCCCGAGTCTCCTGCTGTCGGTGGTGATAGCTCCGGGGAAGCTGAGTTGTGAGGTTCTGATAGGGCCTGCGCGCCTTTATTGATGTTTGTTTCGGGGCTTGCGTGCCCGATCATTTTTACTTTCTGGGTCTGCATGCCCGTTCTTTGTATTTCTTGAACATTGCCGGCCGTCTTGGTCGGTTTATCTCTATTTGTTTTGTTGCCTACGGGCATTTCAAATTAATGTTTGTTTCGACTTTTGATTGTTTGCCCATGTTTGTGTTTTACGTTTTTGCGCTAAAATTGGCCTAAGTTACGGGCCTGAGTCTTGCCCATATATGGTTGTGACTTTGTTGGCAAATTTGCCTAAGTATTTTGTTCGTGCATGTGCTCGACTTTCTATTCGGTGGCCGAATTTTCCTAAGTGATGACCTCGAGGAGAGATTTCTTTTTCGACCCTTTTGGATGGCCCGACGTTCTTCGAGATTCATTGGGCGTGCGGAGCAAAGCCGCTTGTTCGGGTACATGACCCGAATCGGGGTTATTCACCCGCAGCGTGAACTGCCCATCGCGAGCTGGGTGTTCTGCCCTGTAGGTACTTCGACGGTGGAGCTCGATTGAGGTGTCCACGTCGGGTACTATCATTCACTCTTGTCTGTTTGAACGATGTTATGCTGTTTGGGCGTAGGTCGGGCCTGTACCTTGGCCTTTCTACGTGGTCGGACGCTTTTCCTCGTTGACCGGGCGTGGGTGTCGATGGTCGAGGGTCCTCGGTGTTGATGGTTTTTAACTATAGTACTGCTTTAGTTTAGCAGCGTTCCAGGGTCGTGGTAGTGGTTCTCCATCTAGTTGCTCGAGGTAGTATGCCCCGGTACCAGTGGTGCCGTGGACGCGATAAGGCCCTTCCCAGTTCGCGGCCAACTTCCCTTCGCGGGAGTCTTTCTGGTTCCTTCATAATACCAGGCTGCCGATTTCGAACTCGCTCTTGATGACCTTGTTATTGTGGCGCAGAGCCACTCGTTGTTTTAGGGTGGCTTCGCGCAGGGCCGCCCCAGATCGGATTTCCTCGACTAAGTCGAGCTCGTCCCTGAGTGCCTCATCGTTCATTTCTTTGTCGAGGGGGTTCTCTGTCCATCTGGATGGTTCCATAATTTCTACCGGGATAACGGCCTCTGTGCCGTATGTTAGTCGGAATGGGGTCTCGCTCGTCGTTGAGTGGGGCGTGGTGCGGTATTCCCACAAGACGCTGTGCAGCTCCTCGACCCATCCCCTCTTCGCTTCGCCGAGTCGGCGTTTGAGTCCCCGGAGGATGACTCTGTTCGCAGCTTCGGCTTGCCCGTTGGTTTGAGGGTGCTCGACCGAAGTGAAGTGTTGTTTCGTTCCTAGTCTGGTGACGAAGTCTTGGAACCCGTGGTCAGTGAATTGGGTGCCGTTGTCGGTCACCAGTGCCCTCGAAATTCCGAACTTGGCGAGGATGTTTCTCTTGTAGAAGCGGAGGATGTTGTGCGAGGTGATCTTTACGAGAGCCTCGGCCTCGATCCATTTCGTGAAGTAATCCACGGCCACGATGAGGAATTTATTTTGATAAGTCCCTTGCACGAAGGGACCGAGGATGTCCATACCCCACCATGCGAACGACCACGGGGACGACATTATGCTCAGTTCGTGAGGGGGGGCGATGTACATGTCACCGTGCCTCTGGCACTTGTCACACTTCTTAACGTGTTCCTTGGCGTCCTGCTGCATCGTCGGCCAATAATAACCCGCTCGAAGAGCTTTCCTCGCCAAGGACTTACCGCCCATGTGTTGGGCGTTGATCCCTTCGTGTATCTCCCGCAGTACCTCGGGGACTGTGGATTCGTCGATGCATTTTAGGAGGGGGATGGAGAATCCCCTGCGATACAGTTTGTGCTCGAGCACTACGTAGGAGCATGCTCGTCGCTTTGTGATGGTCGCATCGGTCTGGTTCGAGGGGAGTTCGCCCTTCGTCAAGAAATTGTAAACCGGGGTCATCCAGGACGAGGCATCCCCAATGGTGTGGACCCCGACTAGCGTCGAGGATATTTCGATGCTCGAGTGTGCTAGGGATTCTTGGATGACGGATTTGTTCACGCCCTTCTTTCTCGTGCTCGCGAGTTTGGACAATATGTCTGCCCTTGTGTTTTGCTCGCGGGGGACATGTGAAATTTCTGCTCGTTCAAACTTTGCCATGTATTTTTTGACTAAGTTTAAGTATTCGGCGAGGTTGTCGTTCTTGGCTTGGTAACTTCCCTGGACTTGGGAGGCGACGAGTTGGGAGTCCGTGTAGATCTGTATCTCGCGGGCTCCCAGGTCCTCGGCTAGCCTCAGTCCTGCGAGCAGGGCTTCGTACTATGCTTGGTTGTTCGACGTCGGGAAGGAGAGAGCTAAGGAGTGTTCGATCACTACGCCTTCCTCGTTCTCCAAAAGGATTCCTGCGCCACTTCCGGACGAGCTGGATGCCCTGTCGACGAAGATGGTCCACTTGTGTTCCTTCCCCGCGGGTGGGTCATGAGTGGTCATTTCCGCGACAAAGTCGGCCAGGGCCTGTGCTTTTAGGGATTTCCTACTCTCGTATTGGATGTCGAATTCAAAGAGTTCCAAGGACCATTTCAACATTATGCCCGCCATGTCAGGCCGACCCAGGAGTTGCCTCACTGGTTGGTCGGTTCGCACGATGATTGTGTGGGCCAGAAAATAGTGTCTGAGTCTCCTCGCCGCGTTGACGAGGGCTAGAGCTACCTTTTCTATCTGTTTGTACCTGCTTTTGGGTCCTTGTAGGGCTTTGCTCGTGAAGTAGACAGGTTTCTGTCCGTCGGTGGTATTACGGATGAGAGCCGCGCTGATGGCTTCATTTGAGACTGCCAAGTATAAGAACAATGGCTCCCCATCGGCTGGTCGAGATAGTACGGGTGGTTGAGATAGACTTTGCTTTAAGTGGTGCAGTGCCCGTTCACACTCCTTGTTCCATTCGAAGGCTGCTTCCTTACGAAGGAGTTTGAAGAAGCGGAGGGCGTGCTGAGCGGACCTCGCGATGAAGCGGGACAATGATGTGAGCATGTCGTTCATGATTTGTATTGACTTCTTTGACGTCGGTGTCGGGAGGTCGGAGAACGCCCGACACTTGTCGGGGTTGGCTTCAATTCCTCGTTCTGTTAGGTAGAATCCGAGGAACTTTCCCGCCTTGACTCCGAACGTACATTTCTCGGGGTTGAATCTCATTTTACATTGTCTTGCTTGGGCAAAGACTGTCTTGAGGTGTGCTGCATGGTCGGTATTTGCTCGGGATTTGACGATCATGTCGTCCATATACACTTCGAGCATGTCCCCAATCTGTTTGTGGAAAACCTTGTTCATCATGCGCTGGTAAGTTACCCCGGCGTTTTTCAGTCCAAAGGGCATTAAGTTGTAGTAATAGTTGCCCGAGCTGGTCATGAAAGTCGTGCAGTGTTTGTTGCCCACGGCCATCGGGATTTAGTTATAGCCCGAGTAGGCATCCATGAACGACAGCGTTTTGTAGCCGGCCGAGTTGTCGACCAGCATGTCTATGTTCGGTAAAGGGAAAGCATCTTTCAGGCAGGCCCAGTTGAGATCGGTATAGTCAACACACATCCTCCATTTTCCATTATTCTTTTTAACAAGTACAACGTTTGACAGCCAGGTGGAATACCGGGCTTCAGAAATAAAATTTGCCTCTAGGAGGTCTTTTACAGCTTTTTCAGCAGCCTCCGTTTTTTCTGGAGACTGCCTACGCCTACGTTGTACTACGGCCCTAGCGGCAGGATTTATGGCGAGGTGGTGACAGGCGACCTCAGGGTCGAGTCCGGGCATCTCCGCGGCGCTCCAGGCGAACAGGTCAGCATTCTCGCGCAAGCAGGCCTTGATTTGCTTCCTTGCCAGGTCGAGGAGATCCTTGCCAATCTTCACTCCTTTGGTCGGGTCGGTGCCGAGGGGGACGAGTTTAAAATCCCCGTCCGGTATTGGTCGGAGTGGAACTTGCTCGCCGTTGGGAGGTTCGTCCTGGTCGAAACGAGCGTCCAGAGCTATAGAGTCGACCTTAGGTGGAGCTTTCTGGACTTCTTCTTTGACGGACTCCTGCTTGTCGGGCTCCTGTCGTGTCCTTTTGGCGGGCCTTGTCCCCACGTCGACCGTGTTGCGTCCCTTGGATGCAGCGTTGAAACACCTCCGAGCGGCAGCCAGGTCTCCTTGGATAGTAGCTACCCGTGCCCTTTTGGTGTAGAATTTCATCTTCAGGTGGACGGTTGAGGGCACCGCTATCAGTTCTGCCAGTGTTGGTCTCCCCAGGATGCAGTTGTACAGAGACGGGCAGTCGATGACGAGGAAGCGTACTTTGACCTGTCTTGTCGCCGTTCCTTTGCCGAATGTAACCAGGAGCTCGACATACCCCCAAGGCTTGGAGGTCGAGCCGTTGAAACCTTGTAAGTCCTACCCTACATATGGTGAGAGATGTGAGTCGTCCAGCTGTAGAGTTCGGAACAGTTGGTTGTACATTACGTCGACGGAACTTCCTTCGTCGACGAGGATGCGATGCACATCAAAGTTGGCCATTCTTGCCCTTATCAGTAAGGGGATGACCGCGTTTGGGGCTCCGCCGGGGAGTTCTTCTAGGTAGAAGGTGATGGGTTCTGACCTGCCCTTCACCCTTTCAAACGTCACTATTTGCGGGGGCGCCGCGTCGACCAGCTCGTCCAGCTTCCTCTTAGCCGAATTAATGGTCAAGTCGTTGAATCCGCCGCCGTTGATGACCATGGCGGAGGGGAAATATTCCCACCTGTTGTGCATTGTGAGCGGCTCCTGTAGGTGTTCGGGGATGTCGAAGTCCTCGGGCCTGGTCACGGAGAAGGCGGTATGGATGGGGACCGACTCGTCAGATGGTCGGGCATCTTCCTCCGGCTCCCTTGTCTCCTGGGCGTCACGACGGGGAGCGTCGCTTCGCCGATATTGTGCGAGCCTCCCTCCCTTGATGAGGGTTTCAATGGCGTCCTTGAGGTGGACGCAATCCTCAGTCAGATGACCATGGCTCCTATGGTGCTGACAATATTTGTTCTTGTCTGCTCCGGGCTTGGCGGGAGTAGGTCGGGGACGTTTGACACCGCCGTCCTTGAAGTCAGTGCTGGCACACTCCGCCAGAATGCGCTCGTGGGAAGCTGTGAGCGGAGTGTACTCGGTAAAACGCCCCGAGGGTCCCCTTTGTTCTCGGACTTCCCGGGGTCTGTCTTCTTTTCTTTTCTCCCCAATTCGTCGAGGAGGAGGAGCTTCTTGGCGCGAGTTGCTGTTGGACCCGCGAGTCCTGGGGTCTCGGGCTCTGTTGGCCGCTTCCCTCTCCTCGTAGTCCATGTATGCCCGAGCTTTTTCGAGGAGGGCGTCGAATGTCCTGGGTGGCTCGATGCCCACAGATTTTCTGAATTCCGTGCCGGGGAGGGGCCCCCTCTCCAGCAGATATCTCTTCATATGGTCCGCGCAGGGGACCTGTATAGCTTCCCGGTTGAAGTGATTGATGAACTCCCTCAAGGTTTCATCCTGTCTTTGGATGATGGCCTCGAGAGCTGTCTCGGTCTTCGGATGCCGCCGAGAAGACGTGAATGAACTGATGAACTGGTTTTTCAGGTTTCGCCACAAGGTGATTGAGCCCGGGGTGAGTCCTTTGTACCAGTCCATTGCCGCCTTCCTGAGAGTCGTGGGGAATAATCGGCATTTGATGGCCCCCCCGACATTGTGGTAATGCAACATAGCCTCGAACCCGTCTATGTGGTCGACCGGGTCCGCGACTCCATCGTACTCCTTCAAGTGCGGGGGTTTCTCCATGCCCGGGGGGATGGGCGCTTCCATGATAGCCTGCGACAGGGGACCGCGGGGGTCTTCCTCGTCGCTCCTCTCTGGAGATAGAGATGGGGACCTGTAATACTGTCGGGCATGACGGTCCTGGTCGTGCTGGGCCTCTCTCGAGCGTGGTGCTCGTTGGTTGATTCTTACATGCCCGTCTCCGGAGTGCCTTCTTTCCTATCTCGCGGGGTCGCGACCACGTCCTCCGGCTTGGATGATGGGCTGCCTCTCCAAAGGGGGCCGTTTCCCCGATGGTCGGGGTGACTGGCTTCGAGAGGTTTCTCTGTAATGTCTCCGCAGGGGAGACGGGAGTTGGACTTCAGTCACTCGAGGAGGTGGAGTCTGGGGCCTCCGGTGCCTCCTCGGGGGTCTTCGGTCATCTTCAAGGGCCCTCAGTCTTTCCCCTTGGGCGAAGATGAGGTAATTTGTTTGATTGATCGCTGCGAACAGCGCTCGAGTTGTGGTGTCCGCCCCGGCGGGGACGGGGATTTCCTGAAACTGGGCAGCCCGGTAGTTCGCGAGAGCTGCCTCGTCTTCTTCGAGTGGCGGAGGGACCGAGGAAGACGACGCAGTAGCTCCATCGCGGTAGGTTGAAGGTCCCGGGGCAGTTGACGCGGGGATGGTGTTGTGACTGGAGTTGCCGACGTTGTCAAGGTGTCCGTTTTTATCCGCGGGGCCGTTGTTGGTGTCGACGACGCGAACGTTTTATTCATCGCGAGCTTGGTCAGCCATGACAGTGGTAGTTGAGTTGAGCTTTGGTCTTTGAGTTTTGCAAGACGGGGAAGCTAGATTCCCACAGACTGCGCCACTGATCTTACCGGATCAGACTTGGACCGTCACGACTGGCTCCGAGCTGAAGTTTGAACGAGATGGGGGGGGGGGGGTACCTGCAAGGCACTCCGATGCTGAAGTAAGTGAGAGTACGAGCAGGCAAAAGTTTAAGTATGGGTCAAAGAATGAATACCCGACCCTCTGGGAACAGAGGGTATTTATAGCCCCCAGCGCTGGGCCAAGGTCCCTTCATTGGGTCGGGTAGGTTTGGCCCAATGGAGGAACTGCCAGGTTCTACGTGTGTAGTGGGGACCCGCACGTGGTCTCCTTCCTAGATGTTCTGCGTGAAGTACGGACGGACGAGGATGCGATCTTTTCGGGATCCAGGTGATGGTGCAGTGGACCGAGTCTGCCCTAGGAGGAGTGCTCGAGCTGAGGTCGAACAGGATAGCATGAAGTCGAGGATGTCGCACTAGCGAAGAGGGTCGGGCACGACTGTGGCTTCTTGGTCGGCGTGACCCCTTGCAAGATCGTTTAGATTGGGCCATCACCATTACTTTTGGGCCAGCCCGGCCCAGTCCAGAACAATTTATTTACCGTATTATGGTTGTTTTTTATTTAGATAAAAGAGAAATGAAAATATCATTAGATTAAATTAAATTAATAGATATTATTTGATATTAAATTAAAAAATTTGACACCTGATTGTCAATTGATATTGACTTTTATATATATATATATATATATATATATATATATATATATATATATATATATATATATATATATATATATATATATATATATATATATATATATATATATATATATATATATATATATATATATATATATATATATATATATATATATATATATATATATATATATATATATATATATATATATATATATATATATATATATATATATATATATATATATATATATATATATATATATATTAATGAGAGATGAGATGTATAAATACTAGATAAGATTAAAACATCTCATATAAATAATACTCCCTTCGGTCTTATATGTAAGCAACAAAAAAAAAATTTACTAGTCTCAATTATAAGCAAAAATTAATTACCATTGATATAATTAAATTCTTCATTCCAATTTTACCCTCATATTGTAGTTTTCCAAAAACAAAAATATTCCTCTAATAACTTCACTTTTTATAGTTTCCAAACGAGCATTTATTTTTACTTTTACGTTGCATTTGTTACCATTGCCTTTTGAAATGTCATATCCTATTATAAATGTTTCATATCCAGTATTTTGTCTACCATGAGTCCTGTTCTTCTATTTTTTTTATACTCTAAACATGGCAAACCCACATCAAATAGCTAATGAATTTCCATCTTTTGATTTAGGCATTGAAGACTCTGAGAATTTATCAAATCTCATTGTTAAGACTCTCTGGATTTGAACAAAGTTCCTGAAGTAGTTCTAACTCCAACAAATGAAAGTGCAGAAAATCTCACTCCAAAGAATGAAAGTGAAGATGCTCTAACTCCAACAAATGAAAGTGCAGAAAATCTCACTCCAAAGAATGAAAGTGAAGATGCTCTAACTCCAACAAATGAAAGTGCAGAAAATCTCACTCCAAAGAATGAAAGTGAAGATGCTCTAACTCCAACAAATGAAAGCACCATTGTTGAATTACTAGATATGAGTGATTTTGATCTGAACAAATTACCGGTATTGGACTTCGGTGTCAAGAAAGAAGAGGTTAAAGACATGATAAAAATTTATTTAGATTATTTGAACTAGGTGTTCTTATTTGGATTTTTGTGAGGTTTAATGTTTCTGGTTTTTTTATCATTATGTTTCTTATTTGGTTTTCTTTTTCTAATCATTTTCTACTATTATGCTTTCATTGTCCATTTTATTTTGTAACGTACAGTACGAGTAATATGGAATAGTGTAAATAATATGCATAACTATAATAGTGGAATAAGCAATTTGCATAACTAAAATTGTAACGTACAATACTGGTAAGAAACTTGCATGCATAAGTTAATAAGCATCTTAAAAAGAAGAAAAAGTCTACTGCAATTTGCATTCTTGATATTTCCTTCTCCATGCAAATTCCATGATCTATTTGACCAACCTCCTGAAAAATGAATAAATTAAATTTGACAAAAATTAGCATACCCTATTTTATTGAAAAATTTATAGAAAATATGATTATATAAACCAACAAGTTCATACCTTAATTATCATTGCTTAAATAGTTAAAAGTATTTTCAACTAACTCTCGGTCACATTTTAGTTGACTAGGTAGTATACCTCGAGTAAGCATCACATCTTTCTTCATATGGGGAATTCGGTAATTATTAGTTCCTTTAACTTTCATGATTTCAATCATACAAGATTGGAGTGTGAGAAAAATTTTGTCAGATTGTTTGCTAGAAAAATTATCATATGACTTTTGCACAACTTCAATGAGCTCATCAACCGATTTTGAAGCTTCCTTATGTTGTAATGACTGAATGGCATTAAAAAAACCCAGATCTAAGACATTTAAATCAGGAGAATTTGGTGGTTGACAAGATAAACGAATGTCAAATCCACCTTCAGAAGCTGCTTTACAAAATTCTTCGTCGTCAATAGAAACATGACATGGAGCATTATCTTGTTGTATATAAATTGTTTCCATTGCATGTTCTCTGGGCCATTTTTCTTTAATTGCAGGTAGCACTTTATTGATTAGAAAATTTCGACTAACTTCTTTAGTGATAGAAGTAATTGGCTTAGTTTCAAGTGTACCCGAAGCTCTATTGACACTTGACCTTTTTGCTGCGACTTTCTGAACCAGAGGAAAGACACCAATTTTTCCTGAAAATATCTCTTTATCATCGTCATCAAATCTAGGCCTAGCGACTGCTACTAAAAACATGACCTTGCCAATAAAATTTTTATTTTTGCATGTGCGATATGGCTCATCCTCATTTTTAAGAAGGTAGTAGTTTGCCGATTTTTTGGTCATGTAGAACCACTTTTCATCTATGTGGATGATATTATGCATAGACTTAAACTCTGGATCATGAGGAAGACTAGTTTCTTCAAGCATTGACAAGCAAAATCTAAGACGATCTTCCATATTACTATCTTTCATGTGTGGCTTTAGAGCATTTGAATGCCGACGCAAAGTCCCATCTTTTACAAACTTTAACAATGCTGTTTTGCTAATGCCCAAGACAAATGCGAGGCTCTGAAGAGTGCTACGTTTAGCTAACGGAATATCCCGCACTTTTTCAATATCTACCGTAACTCTTTTTCGACCACAATTTTTTGTTCTTTTATGAGACGCGTCACCTGTTTGACATACTTGCTTCCAAATGCGATAAATAACGTAGATGGATACCGAGTATTTGGATGCCAACCATATAACAATTCCGGATTCCAGTTTTCCACCATAACTATTCTTTATCAATAATTGGGAAATTATTTTCCGCTGGTCATTGTTCAAGAATGATCTTTTTTTCTTAACAATTTGTGTCTCATGTTGAACCATGGTTGACACTGCATGTAAAAAAGTGAATATAATGAGAAAAAATGTTACTGCATGTTGTTACTAAGTGTTTATGCATGTCTTATGTTTATCATAAAAAAGTGAATAGAAAAAGTATGATGACAAGTAATAAACAAACCAAAAGTAATGATATAAACAAACCAAAATTAATGATATAAACAAAATGTTTAAAATAAATTGATTACAGTATTGCTTATTAAATCCATCTTCATATTGATTAAATTCAGTCTCCTCTCTATCATCTTCATTTGGATTAAATTCACTCTCTGCAACTTTATAAAACAAAATTGAAAGTAAAAATAATTAATTAAGTTGTTTAATGGTTATCCAACATGAAAGAGCATATTACCTTCTTCCATGACATAAACTTCATTTGAATAGAGAGCATCTACATCAATGTCTTCATCATGGTTAGGAAATCCATGTTCAACTTCATTATCATTACTTGAAGAAGGATCATTTAGATTAATGGAAGGTGCTATGTTGCATTCCATCATTTCATGATCAACATATGGAGAATTTAGATCAATATTAAGAGACATTTTTATTAAAACCAAATGACAATGATACAGGAAAAATAAGCTTTAGTATTTATAGAGCTCAACTTTGTAGTACAAGGCGGGAATGTATTTTGGAGTATGAAAATTTTGACAAACTTTTCAGGCGGGACAGTTTTATATGAAAACTTAAAATTTTACTACAGTTTTAAGGTGGGAGTTTATTGGTTGCAATGAGAGTATGTGGAGTGAGAAAGTTTAAGAGTTTAAAAGTGGATATTTATTAGTTGCATTATAGATGCACCGATAGAAACAAAAGGACCAATAATTAAATGGTTATAAAAAAATTATTAATTAAATTCTAAATTAATAAATAAGGGTAAATATGGAAAAAATGCATATTTCTCACTATTTAAATGAATATATGACCACTTTCTTAAATGGTGAGTTTTTTTTTTTTGCTTACATATAAGACCGGAGGGAATACATGTATATCTCTCTACTTAATTATAATCTATTAAACTTTGAAAGTTTAAATGCACTTTTACTTTTCTTATAATGAATTTTCTAATATTTTAATGTTATTTTAAAAAAAAAAATAGATATTAAGTCCCCCAATTTTATTTTTGGTAAATTTTTGTTGATCACTATTTATTTTATTTTTATTTTAATGACATGATACTTTAATATAATATCAATCACTTGCTGTATCATTAAAAAATATAATTATTCATTTTTTTTTATTTGTATATTGTTAATATAAAAGTATTAACCCCTCAATATTGACCACTAATTAAACATTTTCAATTATTTCATTATCCCTCATGTATCTTAAACCATAAATTCAGAATTCCTTCCAGTTTTTAAACCCCATTTTTCATCGGTTACTTTATCAGTGTCTTCTCTCTTAAAACGTCAACAGAAAAAGAAACGATTTCCTTCTCAATCTCTCCACTCACAATTCATTGTTATTGTAAACAGATGAAAAACTAAATCAGATCTGAATGTTGAGGGAGTAGACACCAACACCAAAGAAATGAAACACTCCAACATATTTGAATGTTCGTGATTTCGATTCTAACTACAATAGAAACTCTTTAAATTAATAATGTCGGAACAAGAGAAACTTATTAATTTAAAGAATTATTAATTTATTGATAAATTATTAATTATTAATTTAAAGAGTTTTTAAGTAATTATACTGTATATATCAAATAAAAAGACAAATTAGTCTATATGTCTTAGAATTATTTTGCGGCGAATCTTGGAACGTAAATTAATAACTATTGTGTTCATATGCATTGAAAATCAATAATAATTTTTGAAGTACAATAAATGTAAACAAGAGGAACAAATGTGTTCAATATATTTTTAAGCAAGTTTGACATATATAAATTACATGAATGTGTTAGAGTATTCAAATGATATATCAGAAGATGGATTCTCATCTAAAAGGTGTCGCAAAATCAACTATATCGACAATCTAATGAACTACTATGTGAAAATGAAGCATGTTCGGAGGTTCAGAGTTTCAAAGATATTGTGAGTATTATCATTGAGAACAATGCATAGGATAACATCGATGATAAGGTGTCTTTGGAGTCTGTTATGTGAAAAAGAAAACATTTATGGCGTCGAACACTCTTCATAACTTTATGATACAATACAAAAATACAACACCTGAGTTATTGGATGCAATAAAAAAATTAGAGATGAACTCCAAATAGAGTTGAACTTTAAAGAAAAACAGACAACTATTAAATCACATTTCAATACAGTGTAATTTTTTTTTTTTCCAGTTTCTATGAATTATGATTTTCATGAGACTAAAAATTATAAAGACATCTCCCAAAAAAATATTATCTTATTGTTTTATCGAGTTTTTTTAATTTTTTACATTGTCCCAAATCGGAATCGGACAAATTTATTATTTTAGAGAGTTTATTAATTCACCGAATATTAACTTAAAATGTTTCTACTGTATTTCAACTTTGTTGATTTTGGATATTTTAGATTTTAATATTTGATTCATCTATTTCAATTGAGTTTTGATTATGGTGTTTTAGATTTTGATCTGTTTCAATTTCTATCAATTCCGAAATTGCAGCAGGCTTCCTGCAAAGCAATAGTAAACATGAATGTTGGAGCAGAAATAATCTCAAATTCTTAAAGAAATCGTTAAATGCAAATAAGAATTGAAGAGAAGAAATAAATTAAATCTCAAAAAAAAATTAATGAAAATTTAATTTTAATAATTTTTAAATATAATTATACAAAAATTAATAACATTTAAGTATAATAATAACTATTCAATTCATGTGATTTACTTAAAAAGTTTATAAAATTTAATTTAATTTAATAAAACTATAAATAAAAAATAAATAATTAGATTTTTGTAATGATATCGCAAGTGGTTGGTATTATATTGGAGTGTCATGTCATTAAAATAGGAGAAAAATGGTTAGAAACCACCAAAAATTAACCAAAAATAAAATTGAAGACCTAATACCTCATTTTTTTAAAGAAGACTAAAATGTTAAGAAATTCATTAGAGGGAGACTAAAAATGTATTTTAGCCAACTTTGAATTTAATTGAAGAAAAATACTTAGATACAATTTCATATGTGTGATTCATACTTTTCTCCAATAAAAATATGACAAATATTACTACTATCTTTTAAAGAGTAAAAATAAGAAGAAAATTGTATATGTGTAAAAGAAAATTATACATTTGTCATATTTTTATTGGAAAAAAACATAAATCACATCTAAGGAAATGCATCTAAGTTTTTTCTTTAATGAAAATACACTGACAATATAAAACAGTTTTACACCGTCAATAAAATTATAATCGTTAATTTTTAAATTTTTTGACTTTTCTTTTGTATCACATATAAAATATTTTCTTTTAAGAGTTATGATGCATTAATCATATAAAATATTTTACATTAACAATACACTACCTTTAAACTCTTAAACTTTCTGTCTTTCTCATCCCACTGCCTCATCAAAAACAGTTATAGACTTTTCAATTGTAAATTTGAAACAATAATCAAATGTAGACATAAAATTAAAAGAAAAAAGAAGAAAAAAAAGACCCTACAACATCAAATGCTTTGAAAAAATAGAATCCAAAATAAATTAAAATTTTCAATTTAGTGTTATATAAACAAACAATTCATGAATAGAAATTGAAATTTGCAATCGGTCCTATGTAAAATTGAGTCTGAAAATCACTTTTTGAAATTTAGAAATGAATATGGATATAAATAATTAGTTTAACTTTGTTTGGCTTTTTGATAAACAAACGGAAATAAATGTAATTAAACAGGCTATATTAACATACCCTTTGCTTGGATTTGAAACATATTATAATTTTTGTTAAAAAATATTTTTTACAAGAAAAAATTAAAAAAAGTTAAAAGTATGATGATTTAATTTGTGATTTTTTTGAAAAAAATATAATATTAATTATGGTTTATTGTTATTAAATATTTATTGATAAATTATCTAATTGAGTTAATGTTTGAATGAATTATGATGACTTGGACCATTCAATCAAGTCTAATGAGAAGTCAGATGTTTAACTATTTAAGTGTTATCTCATTAAACAATTAACACAAAGTGAAAACCCTATATGCCAATGAGAGTGCGTCATTCATATTATTCTTGATTATTTTATAAATAATATAATATGTTATAATTTGTGTCTATTCGTTTCAGTTGTATCTATAAATTATTGTTGGTTATAGAAAAGATGAGAGAGATAAGAAAAAAAATGAAAGTTGAGTTTTTCTCTTATATTTTAAAATAAAATATATATATTTATTTCTCTTATATTTTGAGATGGAAGAAATAGATGATATAAATGATAAGTAAATTCTAGTATTTTCTTATGATAAGGCAATTAATTACCATATAAGGCAATTATGGAATTAATATATATAATTACTTATGTACTTTTAAGAAATTTGCTTTAAAAGGTGAAATTTGACTATTACTTTTAATACAAGGTAATTATGGAATTTTTTTTTTGAATAACCAAGTATTAAAAAAAAAACATAAATAACCACGTTTCGAAAAAAATTACGCAAATAACCATTTTTCAGATGACTCTCCAAAGGAGGAGCCATCTCACTTGGCGCCTACACCCATTATTTAAGGGGAGGCGCCATCTCACTTGGCGCCTAGGTGCTTAGGGCATGCCCTAAGCCAAGTGAGATGGCGCCTAAGTGCAATTCTAGGGCAAATTTCGCGTTTTTTTTTTCCGGTCTGGTGCGTTGCGTATTGGATACAGGATCAACAAAATTGACTTTTTATTAAAAAAATAATAATTACATCCATATGTATTACATTAAAAAAATAGATAAAAAAAACAGATAAATCAGTGATCCCCCGGAACCCGGTAATGACCCCCGGTTCCGCATCCCCGTCCTCGCCTTTCCCGTGCTGGGTGTCGTTGCGTTTCCTGTTGTGGCAGGATCGATGGCCCAGCGAAGTCAATGCGTTCCGGATCCATGAAATCAGTCAGATCTCCATATCTAGAAGATTTGCTTTGGTACAGTCGGTTACCCATATCCTCAAAGTTTGGTCGTGTTAGCGGTGGGTGGGGTTCCATGGTGGGTCTGTAGCATTGATCGCCTGAGTACGGGGGGTAGAAAGGAAATGGATCTTGGGGTGTTTGGTATTGAGGGTGTTGGGTGGTTTGGTGATACTGTGGTTGATGGTAAGCTGGTTTGGTTGGTTCATAATCTTCCGACATTCCCAGATCAGGGCTAAGGCTGGATGTTGAGGGGCCCATATTGGGATATACGGAAGAATGAAATTGTGTGTGGGGTATGCGGGTGTGTTGGTATTGTGATTGGTATTGCAGTTGGGTGTGAGGCATATGGGGGTATTGGTACTGAGGTGGTGATTGTGGTTGATTGTGGGGCATTTGAGTGTAATTGTGTTGTGGTGGGGACTGTGGTTGGGTGTTTGTGGTTCTGTTTCTTCTAGGGGGTTGGTGGGAGGTTGATGTGTGTTGGGTTTGTTGTTGGGGAAACGAGGGTTATGCCCATTGTGTGCGTGGGTCAACCAAATATCTTGGATGAGACACGTGCATTTCAGGGTTACTAACCGACCTGTACCAAGATAAATATTGATCTGTGTGTCGCATATTACCATGATTGAGGAAAATCGAGAATTGCAAGACATATCGGTGACGCCTCTGCCACATCTTACACCATTCTGGAGAAAAGTCTTTCCAGTTGGTAAGACCCCACTGGGCGTCGACCCTTTTGAGATGCCACGGGGATAAACAAGTTGGATCACTTGGTATCTCTTGATGCATTCTGAACTACATCTTCACACGGTCGCTGTGGTGCATCTCCACAACATTGAACCGTATTATTGCAGTCTTGGCGCTCCAAATTGTTGCATCCTCGGGGTTTGGTTCATGGCCCAAACCCAAATATGGTCTCCCGACAAACTGCGAAAAAAATTAAATCAGGTTAACGAAAACGTAGTATATAAATAATTTAAATGAAGAAAAGTTTAAAGGTACGATGTATATCATCCGGGCCTAGGTGATCCAACAGGTTGCGGTATAGTGCGACATTGAATCTTGGATTCTTGCCGTAATCCATACCCCTCACGCAATACCTAAAGGAAATGAAAAACATTTTATTTTTAGCATATATTTGGTGAAGAGATGAATAGTAATAAATGATATAACTTGATGACTTACTTTGTTACGTACGGGAAAACGAAAGTGTTGTTGTTGACGGGGTTTAAGGACTCCATCCTCCACCAACCCCAAGCTTGTAGTAAAAAAGCGCAGCCATAAAATTTACATTTTTCCTTGACTGCATTTTTGCACAAGGAACTATATAGGTGGGCTAAAACTGCAGAACCCCAACTATACTTTCTTGTTTTTTCAAAATCTCTAAGTAAATGTAAATACATAAAATTTACAATATTTCTCGTACTTTTGGGAAATAAAAAGGTACCAAATAGTATCATTAGATAAGTTCTGGCTTTTACTACCCTGTCTTGCTCGAAGGAATTTTCGTTTAATTCCAAACTTGCATAATGATTTTTAAGCTCAGTGAGTAGTATTCCCTGACCTCTCGCACCACCACCTTCAACCATATCCCTGCCCAACAATTCTTCACACTGAGAATTTGGTTGTTGAAACCGACCCGTTCACGGCCTTACCATCGACAGGGAGACCTAGTAACATGTACACATCCTCTAGCGTGACGGTACATTCACCTATTGGTAGGTGAAATGTATGGGTCTTTGGTCTCCACCTTTCCAACATTGCAAGAATGAACTTCGAATCTATTGTGCAGTTGGAGATCTTTATAACATGTCTGAAACCTACGTATTCCAGATATGGTACGATAAATGGGTCGGGAGCCAGGTAGTTGTGAGACCGGATTCTGAATCTTTTGGTATCCTGAGTTAATAATGTAAAAGATGTAAGATTAAGTAAGATAAACATAGCATTACCTGAAGTATAAATAATGTATAACCAAAATAGAAACTTACAAATGCGGCAATATTTTCCCTTGTGCCTCTGTGAGAATCGCCCATTGTTAGAAGAGCCATTATTGAAAATGCCTGAGATTATGAAAGACTTAGAAAGTGTAAGAGATTATGAAAGACTTAGAAAGTGTAAGAGGTTATGAAAGACTTCGTAGCAGAGAGTGAGACGAGTGTGGGTGTGAGAAAAGTATGATATGGTCTGTATTTATAGGCAAAAAAAATTCATAGAGTAAGTGAGGTTGTAGCTGGTGCATGCATGCATGAGAAGTGTCACTCTTGCAGAGTAGGCGCATGCTAGGTGGCAGCCTAGGGGGTTACATATTTGCATGCATGTAACACGATTGGACATTAAGGGAGGCTCCATTGGACTTGGCGAAAGAGTACAAAAATGAAAGGTGTCGCCATCCCCATTGGCGAATAAGAGGTGTCATGGGTTGCAGAGTAGGCGTAGGCTAGGTGACAGCCTTTGGGATGCCATGCCTGAATGCATGTAACACTATTGGAGGTGATGAGAGGAGACTTACAAGTTACAATGTAGGTGAAGAGTAGGCGCAAGCTAGGTGGCAGCCTAGGGGGTTACATATCTGCATGCATGTAACACGATTGGACATTAAGGGAGGCGCCATTGGACTTGGCGAAAGAGTACAAAAATGAAAGGTGTCGCTATCCCCATTGGAGAATAAGAGGTGTCATGGGTTGCAGAGTAGGCGCAGGCTAGGTGACAGCCTTTGGGATGCCATGCCTGAATGCATGTAACACTATTGGAGGTGATGGGAGGAGACTTACAAGTTACAATGTAGGTGCAGAGTAGGCGCAGACTAGGTGGCAGCCTAGGGGGTTACATATCTGCATGCATGTAACACGATTGGACATTAAGGGAGGCGCCATTGGACTTGGCGAAAGAGTACAAAAATGAAAGGTGTCGCCATCCCCATTGGTGAATAAGAGGTGTCATGGGTTGCAGAGTAGGCGCAGGCTACGTGACAGCCTTTGGGATGCCATTCCTGAATGCATGTAACACTATTGGCAGCCTTGGGGGTTACATCCTTACTTAATTCAAATTCAGTATGACCTATTTAGTCTTACATTTATCATAACACTGATTCACTTAATCTGTCAAACCTTCCAACCTTCAAACGTTCATACAATCAAACCTTCAAACCTTCAAACAATCAAACATACAAACCTTCAAATAACTCATAAACTTTAAACATTCCAACCTTCAATAAATATTGCGCGTACAAGAAAAATACACGATATTCCGTCTATGAAATTACAACTGTTAACACAATTTCATCTGACCCATGCATCATCAACATTACATCGCTGTCTGTTTTGACTTCCTCCAACCATACATTAGGTCTTCCTGTCGCATGTGAGGTAGTTGTTCGTCTTCGCTGGATCCTTCGAATTTTCCCCCCTTCGTAATGTCTCCATCTAGCCATCGCATCAACTCCCGCTTCAGACGCTCCATGGAGTGAATGTGCCAGAATTTCATTTTCATCGCAGGTTTCGTGGCGGAGAAGATAACGTAACCATCTCTGGTAAAAATCATGGGCGATGTCATGACGCAAATAATAGAGTAAAAAATAATAAAACAGTGCGAGAAAGTGCGAGAAATGACGGAGAAACTGACGCATTATTTATAAAAACAACATTTGCCCTAGTTTTTCCCTAGGAGCCAAGTGAGATGGCGCCTCCTCTCACTTTTAAAGTGCATGCGCCATCTCACTTGGATAAAAGTGAGAGGAGGCTCCAAGTGAGATGGCGCCTAGGGAAAAACCCTAGGTGGAGGCGCCAAGTGAGATGGCTCCTCCTTTGGGGAGTCATCTGAAACATGGTTATTTGCATAATTTTTTCCGAAACGCGGTTATTTGCGATCTTTTTAATACCTGGTTATTGTAAAAAAAACGGCAATTATGTACTCAATTATCCTTTAAGGCGTGACACGTGATTAGAATTATTAAAATGGGTTCGGTCTATTGAGTCGGCTTATCAATCCTATAACTTAGTGTGGGTTGAACTGTAAACTTATTAAAAAAAAAATGATTTTATCTTTTTGATCTAGTCCATCAGACCTATGTTTTTCATGGGCTAGGTCGGATCAAGCGGGCTTTACGGGCCTTTAAAAAAATTAAAATAATATATGATTGTATAAGTGTGTTTTCAAGTGATAAAGAAAAGTTAAAGAGAATGAAGATATATTTTCAAGATAATGTGATCAAAGAAATGATTGTGAGATGGAGTGAAAATTTGATAAGTATTGGTAATAATATTAAGTTACTTTGTACTTTTACATGGATGTTTTTGTGGTATTCCTATATATATGTGTGTGGGGGGGGGGGGGGGGTGTTGATTTGATGAATATTATGAACATCAATTAACTAAGTTTATGATGACTCTCTACTTATGTTATGTAGTTTTTATCAATTACATCGTGTTTATAAATTTAAAACTATAATATTAAAATACGGGTAAGGTTGGCACATCGGCCTACACGGGCCTTTGAAAAATAAGTCTGACTCATTTTCTATAGTCCATTAAATAATAGGGTCGGATCGGACTAGTCCATTTAAACATTTTAACCCACCGTACTGAAGCGGATTTGGCCGGACCGACCTATTTGACAACTCTACTTAGAAAAAAAATTTAGAAAATTATTTGGTGATTAGTAAATTACTAATATATCCTTCTTAGCATTCAACCTTAGTAAAATAAAAGGATGAACAATGTATTTAGTTCAACTTTTTATTTTTTAGATAAATTATAATAGTAATAAATATATATTTGGAAAATATATAATAAATGGATAAATATTTATGAGGCAAAATGCTCATTTTGGTCCCTTATCTTTTTTTTTGTACCAAAATGGTCCCTTAAGTTTCAAAACGCAACCAGGTTAGTCTTCCCGTTAGTGAAATTCAAAAAGCAGAGTCCAGGTGGCATTTGTCATGCTTGAAGTGGCTTGTTGGAGGCAAGTGGCAGAGAATAAGGACAAAAAATCTCATAAAGCTGAAGATAGCATATGCGTGTTCTGTTTTCCCAAAATGAAATCCAAAGGAAAGAGGAAGAGGCTTGCGAAGGTGATTCTGTAGGTGATTCCAGGTATGTTATTCTTGTTTTGTCTTTGTTTCTGGATATTTGAAATGAGATTCTGAATATTTGTTATGGGGTTTCCGAGATTTAGGTTTAATTGATGAATTTCTGAAACTCGTAATACACATAGTGGTGAGTTCGTTGATCAAGAGCTTAGTATCTATGAAGGAGGCTTGGTATCTGAATTATCAATAGATGTTTATAGGTGGAGTTACTTTGAGTTAGTTGGTGTATTGAAAGACTTAGGTTATACGGACAATGTAGAGAAAATATATTACAAAGACCCATAATTTGGGATGAATGAACTAGTTGATGACAAAGGTGCCCTAGAAATTGCAGACCTATACAGGGTGCATCATGTTGTTCATATTTACATTCAACACAATTTGTCTCAACCTGAGTATTTTGATGGTCCTGTTGAGGAGCCTAAGAACATTGTAGATGAGATGGAGGAGTTGCTTAGCAAGCTGCATGATGACATTGATGGAAAGTTAAAGGAGTCTGTTGTTAGGGTGGATGAAGTAAATGATGGATTGAATGATCCAAGTGTTGTTGTGGAACAAAGCAATGCTGGATTGAATGATGCAAATATAGGGGTGGAAGCAAAAAATGTTGAAGTGGAGCCTGTTGAAGTGGAGTCAAATACTAATGGCCAGGTGCACGATGAATCCAATTCTGATGACAGTGAGGATGGGAGTTACCAGTATGATAGTGCCCTAGAAGTATCCTTTGAAGATGAATCTGATAGTTATGAGGACATTGATGAAAATGAAATTGCAGACCTAACTTTGTATGACAGTAATGAAATATCAAAAGGAAAAGGAAAAGGAAAGTGCAACAAAGTTACAGAGGAATATAAGGGGAGTGACAATGACAGTGAGGATCTTCAAAGTGGTTGTGACAGTGATGACAATAGTGGGGTTAAAAGGAATAAATACCCAATTTTCAAAGAAATAAAAGATATGGCCAATTACAAATGGGAATTAGGTATGTATTTTACTTCAAAGGATGACATTAAGGAAGTTCTTGCCTCATATTCTGTTCAAAATAGAAGAGCCCTCAAGATCACAAAAAATGATAAGAAAAGGGTGAGGGTGAGATGCAAGGAAGGTTGTGAGTGGGAGGTTTATTTTGTCAAGTTATTAAATGAGGAAACTTGGCAAATAAGGAAACTAATTTACAATCATGAATGCAGCAGGGAGTATAATGTGAGGATGTTAAGCACAAAGTGGTTGAGCAAGAGGATTCAGAATTCATTGAAAAACAACCATAGGTTGAAGGTCCAGGATATTAAAGAAAAGGCATTGAGGAAGTGGAATGTAGGTGTAAACAAGATTAAAGCAATAAGAGCAAGAGTGGCTACAAGGAATAGGATTCATGGTTCCTTTTTGGATGATTACACTAGGATATATGACTATTGTCATGAACTGCTAAGAGTCAATCCAGGGTCAACAATTAAGATGAATGTAGAACCTGTATAACAATTTCAGGAAGAAGTATCCTGGAAAAATATTCAAGGATCTTATCTGGAAGGCTGTTAAATCTACATAATCACAGGCCTGGAAAAGAGAGATGAGGGCAATGATAATGATCAGTGGAGAGGCATATCTCCATATGATGAAGACTCCACCAAGATATTGGTCTAGATCATATTTTAGGACTACCAACAAGTGTGATGTTATGCTGAACAATATATCATGGGCATTTAATAGTGTTATTGTTGAAGCTAGGGCTAAACCACTAGTAAAAATGCTAGAGGAGATCATAACTTACATGATGGAGACATGGGCAAAAAACAGAATGAGGTTCCAAGATATATTTGGTAATGATATTTTCCCCAACATTAGAAAGAAGATGGACATAACAAGTTCCTACACAAACTTATGGATTATCAGGTATGGTCAATTGTTGTTAACTGTTAATTGTTAAATGTTAATTGCAGACTGGTAGACCAAAGAAAAAGAGAAACCTTGAGCAAGGGGAGATTGATGCCACTGACAGAAAATTGAAGAACTGGTTTTATTGTAAAGTGTTCTTTGTGCAATAAAACTGAACATAACAAGAAAACCTACAAAGTCAATGCAACTCAAGGCATTGCATCTCAAATCACTACAGCTCAAGGCAATACAAGTCAAGCCAATTCTACACAAGGCACTGCATCTCAAACCACTGCAAGTCAGGTTGCAGCAACACAAGCATCAGTTGCACAGGGTTACATGAATACAACTCAGTTCACAAGAAAAGTCAGTCTCAGGGCAAGGCACAAAGGAGAAAGCTATTGAAACTGGAAAACTACTAAAACTAGGTGTGAGAAGACCCTTTGTACCCCCTGGACCAACAACAAGACTCTAAGTAGTGGAGAATGAAACCGGTCCTACCACCAGGCGATCTACTCCAACCAAGAGAAACACATCAAAGAGGACCATCTAGTTATCATTTTAGGGTTTATGCATTTTGGAACATGTCTATGTAACATGTCATTCTGTCCACCTTTTGGAAAATTTCATTATATCAAGCTTTTGAAAAATGTCTATGTAACATGTCAGTATTTTGGAACATACTTATGTAACATACTTATGCAACAAATACCAACTACCTATTTTCAGTTTAACTAATTTGTTGTGTGTGAGCAACCCCTTCATATAATTGGTTTTGAATTATAGCAAATATATGTGAAATAATCAATGAAAGTTACCTACATGTGTGCATTGTAAAAAATATAGTATAACATGTTTAAAATGAGTTAAGAATGTGTTTTACACATAAAACACTGTTATGAGTCGACACAAACAACTTTGCATTGACACATACATAAGTAAAGAATCATAAAAATGATTCTGCTTCAGTATGAGTCGACACATCCATTCCATACATCGACTCATAACATGTTGATGCCCCTGGAATACAACCTTCAACCTTTATGCATCGATACATAACTTCATGCATCGACACATGATATGTTGATGTCCATGGAAAACATTTTTGAACTTTTATGCATTGATACATAACATCATGCATCGACTCATAACACGTTTTATCTTCAAAAATAAAAAGTTCAATCCAGTATGTGCCGACACATACGTGTTATACATCGACTCATGTAAAATGGTTGGTTCTGTAATATGTTGTAATATCTGCTTGTATCGACTCATAACAATATGTATCGACTCATTCTGTGTTATATAACTAACATGAGTCGACTCATGCTAACATGCATCGACTCATAATATGTATTTCTGTCTCTAACTGTTTTCTGTTACATATATAAGTAAGTTTTTTCAGCAGTAAAAAGTATGACACATATTATAATTAACATATATAATGTGCCCAAAATTATGTTGCTACAATTAACAATATGCCAAACTGATCTGCTTTGATTAATGATATGCCAAACAAAAATAATTCTTATTAAATTGATAACATATGTTAAAATTACACATAAGCTTGTACATTAATTTCCCAAACAGATAAAATTACACACAAACTGCTACATACTCCTACTTCTAATACAACTTAACAACAAATACACATAACACTACAAAACACAGAATCTTCAATTTTTTTTTCCACTTCAACATCTTGTTGAGTTGAATTTGAAGTTCTAACACAACATCCCCTAATTCTTCATTTCTAAACCTCAAATTTTCGTACTGATTTTTGGTTTCACCTAAATCCTTTGCTATTCTTTCCAATCTATTACTCAAGACTTGGTTTATGTCTTCTGCCAATTCCTCTGCCAATTCCTCGTGAAACCAATGGAAGAAGCTACATCCTCTTTGCAAGGAGTCCTGGAAATTTCACAAACTTCTCAAACTCTGTTTACATATTCTAACATACCCAAACCAAAATTAGGGCTTACCTTGTAATTGTGACAACCCCAAAATTTCCTTCTATAATTCTTCTCAGTCGTTGCCCTACGTAGAACAACATTGTCTCTACAACGGCAAAGTGGTGTGATCCGCGAGCTACTGTATACACCTGACCCAACACTTTCTGATTGACATAACTTTGTTGGGGAAGATGAATACTTCGTATTCATGGAGAAAGGGAAGAAGATGAAGAAAGTACAACAATTTTTAGGAAGAAGAACGTTAACAAAATTTTGTGAAGGAGATTTTGAACCACTTTCAAATATGATATCTGCATGTAAAGAAGAAGAAGAAATCTGTCAGCTCACTTGCCACCTCACGCAAATAAACAGACGTTGGAGGCCAATTAACGGAAGGACTAACGCGGTTGCATTTTGAAACTTAAGGGACCATTTTGGCACACAAAAAAGATAAGGGACTAAAGTGAACCGTGACGTTAAGGGACCAAAATGAGTATTTTGCCTATTTATGATGTATGTTCTTTTTTACTAAAATTGATGTTTATTCATTCAAATTGATAGAATAGATTGAATAATACAAATTCAAACTTATAATAAATTGAAAAAGATGAATCTGCAAAAAACTCACAGCATCCATGTTAATAGCATATAACGATAAAATATCTACAAACATGAAAAAATTTACACATATGAAAAAATTGAAATACTCAAATATTCATGTCTTGGAGTCTACTAGTCCATTTAAATATTTTGGCTCACCGTACTGAAGCGGATTGGGTCGGACCGACCTATTTGACAGCTCTACTAAAAAAAAGTTCTATTTTACAAACCAATAGAAAATTATTTTGTGATAAATTACTAATATATCCTTCTTAGCATTCAAACTCAAAAAAATAAAAGGATAAACAATGTATTTAATTCAACTTTTCATTTTTTAAGTAAATTAATAATAGTAATAAATATATATTTGATAAATATATAACACATGTATAAATATTTATGATGTATGTTCTTTTTACTAAAAGTGACATTTATTCATTCAAATTAATAGAATAGATTGTATAATACAAATTTAAAATCGCCATAAATTTGAAAAGGATGAATCTGCGAAAAACTCACAGCATCCACGTTAATAGCATATAACGACAGAAGGTCTACAAATATGAAAAAGCTTACAAATATGAAGAAATTGAAATGCTCAAAATATTCATGTCTTCGAGTCTGCAGCATTGACGACGTCAAAGTCATTGGTTAAATATGCACTAAGTTGAAACTAATATGTCAATCTGAACCGAACAAACACCGCACCAAGACAGGAAAACAAAATAAATCTAGATAGTTTGTTTTGTTTATTTTTCTATTTTATGATGTTTTATAGTTTAATTTATTTTTGCTTTTATTTGATTTTCGTATTTTATTTTCAACATTAGCAACTTTCAATGAAAAAATCATAACTGAAGTTACGGGAATTGAATTGACGCATTTTAATATTTGCTGGAAAGCTGAAAGAAAGATCTACAACTTTCATGTTGGAATCAAAAGTTGATTCGGAGTGCATAATTTCTAATAATTTGTTAAAGTTTCTGACTTTAGAAATTATGTTATTTCAGATTATTTGTTGGGCCTGGGTTAAGTTTTCTGACCCGGTTTGTTTTAGAATTGAGTCCCTTATTTTGTTAAAAGGCATGAGCCACTATACTGCTCATTACCTTCTTTTAACGATAAAAATTTTGCTTGTACGAATCGTTCACGGAGAACTAATCCTAAGGGCAATCTACCTAATTCGAATTCCACAAAACTTTGAGGTTCTTATCAATTTTAATTTAATTCATTTCTAATTTATTCTATGATTTTTGTTTTCTTAATTCGTTTCTTATAAAATAGATTGGACTTAATTCAGTTGAGATATATGTTCCCTACTTTAATCGCGTTTAACTTAGCTTTTTCGTTAATTCGCGCTATCTTTAAGTGTTTGCTTAATTCGCTAAATCGTTTGCTTAATTCGATGATTAAGAACATAACTCATGTAGTATTGTCAACGCTTGTTCCATCAATATTGCAATCGAATAGGAATTGATACCACTTAGGGAATTGAAATTGTACTGACCAATGATAAGTTGGAAGTAGAACCGGTAGATTAACCTGTTATAATCACTTATTTTCTATGTTTTTCTGTTAATCAAAACTCAAACCCCCTATTGTTCCAATCGATTGGTTAATAATAATACAAGAATCCTTGAGAATGATACTTGAGTTGTCGTTACCGTTAACTATATTTTTCCAAAAATATTCGTTTTTGATTCGTGCGCGACAACGAATCAAATTGGCTCCATTGTCGGGGATTCTTATTGTTATTAACCGATATTAGAGTCATAGGCATAGTATTATTGCTTGCATTTATCTTGTTTTTTTTCTTGTGTTTGTTGCTTTTCAGGGTTGCAGTACGGGTTGCAGTATAGTGGTAAGTATTTCAGCCTGGTAAGTTTGGAAGCTACTTATTCGATTTGCTCTGAATTTTTTCCAAAAATTCTGAAAAAAATCGACGAACAGTACTCCCTTAAAATAATCTTTTAAAGGAATTTGACCCTCAAAATCGCAAATTCCTTATTTTTATATTTTTTTATGAATTTATTTTTGTTTTCATAGTTTCAGAAAATTCCAAAAAAAATTGTGAAATTCTAATTCGAATTAATTAGATTAAATTTCATGTTTTTGTATTTTTTTAATTTTATTGTAATCATTTTTTGTGTCTTCCAATTGTTTTTACTTAATAGGAAAATTGTTGGTATTTTTGTGTTTGCTGTTTAATTGTTAATTCTTGTTCTCTCATAATTTTTTTTATGATTTTGAGTTTAATTATTATAACATGGATGAACAAAGAACCTTAAGAGAACTTGATACACCTGATTCACTTTTGGTTGATTTCCCTTCTTTGTCTGATTTTGATGACACTTATACTTGTGATGCTTACACTGATACTCACTTATATTTAGTTTGTGCTGAAATTAAAGTTGTCATACAGGTTGATATTTCTCATGAGATTTCTATTGACAAAGTTGGTGTTTAAGATTTAAATGAACAAAAAGTGTTGCAGGTATTAAAGAAACATAAGAAGGCAAATTGATGCACCTTGACTGACATTTCTAGTATTAGCCCTACAATGTCTATGCATAGGATCATACTCAAAGATGAAGTAAAAATAGGGGGGATTATCTTTTTTCTTTTCATTGTTTTTTTTGTTTTTATTTTGTTTTGTTTTATAAAAGTTCAAGTGTGGGGAATTTGATCGGTGAATTTTAATGTACATTCTCTTATGTTTGTACTTAGCAATTTCTATGGTTTATTTTGTTTATTTTTTTATTTTATGATGTTTTTATAATTTAGTTTATTTTTGTCTTTATTTGATTTTTGTATTTTATTTTCAGCATTAACCGCTTTCAATGAAAAAAAATCATAATTGGAGCTATGTGAATCAGATTGACGCGTTCTAATATTCGCTGGAAAGCTCAGAGAAAGATCTACAATTTTCATGTTGGAATCAAAAGCTGATGCAGAGTGCATAATTCCCAGTAATTTGTTGAAGTTTCTGACTTTAGAAATTAAGTTGTTTCAGGTCATTTGTTGGGTCTGGGTTAAGTTTTCTGATCCGGTTTATTTTAGAATTGAATCCCTTACTCTGTTAAGAGGCATGATCCGTGGTACTGCTCATTACCTTCTTTTCACGATAAAATTTTGCTTGTACGAATCGTTCATGGAGAACTAATCCTAAGGGCAATCTACCGAATTCGAATTCCACAAAACTTTGAGGTTTAATTCAGTTCCTTTCTAATTTATTCTATGATTTTCGTTTGCTTAATTTGTTTCTTATAGAATAGATTAGATTTAATTCGGTTGAGATATATGTTCCCTACTTTAATCGCGTTTAACTTAGCTTTTTCGTTAATTCGCGCTATCTTTAACCGTTTGCTTAATTCAGTGAATCGTTTGCTCAATTCGATGATTAGGAACATAACTCATGTTGTATTATTGACGCTTGTTCCATCAATATTACAATCGAATAGGAATTGGTACCACTTAGGGAATTGAAATTGTAATGACTAGTGATAAGTTGGAAGTAGAACCGGTAGATTAACCTGTTATAATAACTTATTTTATAATCACTTATTTTATCTATTTTTCTGTTAATCAAAACTCAAACCCCCCATTGTTCCAATCGGTTGGTTAATAATAATATAATAATCCTTGAGAACGACACTCGAGATGTCGTTACCGTTAACTATATTTTTCCAAAAATACTCGTTTTTTTATCTGTGCGCGATAACAAATCAAATTGGCGCCGTTGTCGGGGATTCTTGTTGTTATTAACCAATATTAGAGTCATAGGTATAGTATTCTTGCTTGCATTTTTATTGTTTTTTTGTTGTATTTGTTGATTTTCAAGGTTGTACTTGCAGTATGGATTACAGTATGACGATCAACACAACATCCCACTATGACGACAAAACCACAACGAAAAAATAGAAAAAATATATGTGAAATCACTTATTTGAATGAAAAAGAAAGGAAAAAGAATTCATAGGGGTGATTTTGAATCAAAAATTGACCATAAAACCACTCATCTGTAGTGGATGAAGAACAAGAGAAAATTAGGGTTGAAGAAAGAAAAGAGACCTTGAACTCAAAGGTTTTATTGTCAAAAATAGTATATCTTTATGACGTATGTTGAAGAAAAAATAATAGTAATTTTGTCCATAAATATTAATTACTAATAAAATTAGTTGATGACTATATTGATTGTGGAAAGTTGTTGCAAAAAGTTGGAAATGGTCGACTATTATTCATATTTTTTATTATTATTATGAGTATTGTTGAGATAATTATGGGTACAGATAATTGTTTGTTGAAGGTAAATGGAGATTAGGGTTTAGGTAAACTGAAATCTAGTATTATATATATGGTTTGTAATAGGGGTGTTCGCGGTTCGGTTTGGATCGGTTTTAAGATAAAAAATCATCCGATCCAAAGATAAATTTACTTGCGGTTCGGTTCGGTTTTGGATGATATATTAAAAAAATTCAATCCGATCCGATCTAATTTTATGCGGTTTAATTTGAATCGGTTTTTGGATATCCAAATTACACATTATATTTTTATTAATATTATAAAACTACTAATAAATTATAAATTTGATATAATATATAACATATAGTATATTAAAAGTTAATATTACAAAATGAGAGTGGTTGATTATGATTGAAATAATAAAAATAAATAAATTATACCAAGCTAATAACTATTATTAAAAAAATTATTATCATCTAATAATAATTTCACATAGCATATCATGCTAATAAAAAGTAAATAAGTATAAAAATATATGTATGCGGTTTGATTTGGTTTGGATCGGTTTTGAAAAATTAATCCGAAATCCGATCCGAACTGATCAGTTTTCACAAAATAACATCCAAACACATTCAATAAATTTCGGTTTTTTGCGGTTTTCGGTTTTTTGGATCGGTTTTCGGTTTTGTATTTGGATTGGTTTGGATTTGAACACCCCTAGTTTGTAATACTTAAATCATAATTAATCCATAAGACATAGATAACGGGAACTATAGTTACTCTATAGTCACAAAGGTAGGCATCATTCGTCGAACTGCGTTAACAAATATTGATCGTTTCCATTTTCTTCTTCTTTCATTTATCTTTAATCATATATACATACTGCTATCAGATGGCGATTAACTTTGGTGCAAAATTTGAAATAACAAGGTTCGACGAGACAAGTAATTTCAGATTATGGTAAATAACGTCTAAGGGTGTGTTGGCTTATCAAAGTTTACAGAAGGTGTTGCGTGAGACAAAACAGAATGCATAGAGGATACCGATTGGGCAGAGATGAAGGAGAAGATCGTATAATTGATACGCCTATGTATGTCAAACAAGGTGGTGTATCATATCTTGGACCTGATGACTCCAAAGGAAGTTTGGGATAAATTGGAGAGTCGGTATATGTCAAATAATTAACAGAAATTATTCTCGAAGTAGTGACTATACGGTTTGTAGATGCAGGAATGATATGATTTGCAACAACATTTCAATGTCTTCAATAACAATCACTAATATGGTGAGAGTTGGGTGAAAAGTATTGACGAAGATAAGGAAATTATCTTGCTTTGTTCGTTACTAGGTTCTTATGACCACTTGGTGACTACTTTTACCTACATGAAATTCATTATCAGTCTTGATGTGATTACTGCTACACTTTTGTCTCATTCTCAAAGGAGACAAAGTGTAGATAAAGGAACTCAATATGGGTTTGTATGTGAAAGGGGACCAAAATAGTGTGTGGAACAATAGTAATGGAGGTTCGAGAAAGAAGAGGTCTAAATCCCGAAATCATAAAATAGTTGAGAGTTATAGTTGAAAATAGATTAGGCATTTGTGTAATATCAAACTTCTCAAATTATTCTCAATGCATTTTGTTTTGATGAAGACAAACTATATTGGCAAGAAGGAAAAGATGTTGATCAAGCTAAAAGCATCAATGGATAAAAGTCTTTGCTTCAAGCTCTTGGCAAAATTCATAAGGTATAATAACAATTTGCTATGAACTTAAGTCTTAGATGCTCAATGATCAAAAGAAGTGTTCTTATCTTGTCCAAACTTTTTCTCAAGTTTTCTAAGCAAAAATTCAATTTTCACTTGGGTGCAATCGATTTGCATGTTGATGCAATCGATTGCATGCTTCACGTTTTCAAAATGTTAGCTACTATTTCTAAGTGCAATCGATTTGCATGCCTGTGCAATCAATTGCTCTCTATCAAATTTTGCTACTGTTTTAAAGTGCAATCGATTTACACACATGTGCAATTGATTGATCACTAAAAATATTTGAATTTTTTAGCTGATAAAACCCGTGCATCGATTTACACAAGGGTGCAATCGATTACATGCTGAACGTTTTTGAAAATCAGCAGCTTTAAACATACCTTTTCATAACACCATTTCATGGAAACTTTTCATTGAAACTTGGCAATTGTTCATGATTCATTTGCAGAAATTTATGTTGTTTCAAAGAGGTGCTATGAACATATAAATACTGAATTTTCAAAATCATTTTGTACCTCTTCTAATCAATAGTTTCTGAATTTTAAAATATCAAAACTCAAGCATTCTCTTCACTTTCATACACAAAGTTTTTCTGCACATTTTCATATATTGTTAAATAGAAAACTTTGAGCATTCTATAGTCTTGATTCATTTTATATTATTGTTATTGGAAGAGAAGATCAAGTCATTGATAAAATCACTCAAACTGATTATTGCACTATAAACTCTATCAATCAAATATTGCTATACACTTTCTTATTTTTCAGGATTGTTGAAAATAAGTTCAAGTGGTTTCGTAATCTTGTTTTTCCAGGATTGTTGGATACAAGTAAGGTCACCTTGAGAGGATTGTTCTCATTATTGACATAGTGAAAATCCAAGAGGATTGTTCTTGGTCCAAGAGGATTGTTCTTGGTTTTGGTAGTTCTTGTTTAAGTTTGCCAACTATAAGGAAATCTCTTTCATGTTGAAAGGGGACTGGAGTACTCTCGGACTGAGAGGGGAACCAGGATATATCATTTGTGTCTCTTTATTTTTCTGCATTTTACTCTTTCATAAACTCACCATAAACCAGAAAAATAATATCCATCATCACTAAAACCAAAAATATAATATCCATCATCACTAAAACCAAAAAAATAATTTAAGTACCTAATTCACCCCTCCTCTTAGGCGCACTTCGTACTTACAATTGGTATCATAGCAGGTTATAGGTAACCTGTTCCTAAAAGATCTAGAATGGCTTCCGCAAATCAAAATCCCATTTTCAGAGATGGTGGTAGTAACAACAAGCTCCTTTATTTTGTGGTGAATATTTTGACTTCTGGAAAATACGCATGAAGGCACATCTAGAAGCACAAGGAGAAGAAATATGGGAAGTCGTCGAGAATGGTCCATTTATTCCTATAACCGTGATCAATGGTGCTGGCTCATCAAAGCCTAAAACTGCATGGGATGAAGATGATAAGAAAAAGGTCATCTATGATAAAAAGGCAATCAATCTTATTCAAGGTGCACTTAGCATGGATGAATTTTTCCGTGTCTAGGCATGCAAAATGGAGAAAGAAATATGGGATACCTTGGTAGAAACTCATGAAGGAACTGCTGAAGTTAAAAGATTGAGATTAAATACATTGAGTCAAGAATACGAACTATTCAGAATGCAACCCCAAGAATCAATCCTCGACTTGCAGAAAAGATTCGTGTACTTGACAATTCTTTTGAAAGCACTCAGTAATACATTAACTAATAATGAACTTAATCTTAAAGTGCTTAGATCCTTATCCAGGGAATGACAACCAAAAGTGACAGCAATATCCGAGAAGAAGAATCTATCAACAATGACTTCCGTCACTTTTCTCGGAAAACTTCAAGAATATGAGACGGAACTTGCAAGACTTGAAAAGAATGAAATCCAAGTAAAAGATTCAAAAGAAATTGCTTTAAATACAAGGATAAAAAATCATGATAGCAATCAAGAGGATGAATCCACTAGTAGTGAAGATGATGATCTCATCAGGAAGATTGAAAAGGTTCTACATAAAGAAAGAAAAAGGGAAGCACCAACAAGGAAGGTTATATGCTTTGAATATGGAGAAAAGGGACATGTTAGAAGTGAATGTCCTACACTTGAAAAGAAGAAGAAATATTTCAAGAGAAATAAAGATTAGAAGTCAAAGAAAGCATATATAACATGAGAAAGTTCATCTTCCGATTCCGAAAACAATCAATGTGTTAATCTTGCATTGATGGCCTCACACCATTCCGATAGTGAAGATGACGAGGTTAGTAATGAATTTTCTCTTTTTGATAGTGATGCACAAGGTGCTATAGATGAACTATTAAATGAATGCAAAATTTTGTATAAAACTATTTCATCTCAAAAGAAACAAATTTCATCTTTAGAAGAAAAATGTGAAACTATGGAAAAAGATTTCAAAGAAGAAAAAAAAAATTAAGTGATGAACAAAAACAAAATTTTGTATGCAAAAATTGTGAAACACTCTCTTTCCAAATTGTATAATTAAAAAGAGTTATCGAAAGATATGAAAAAGGTCAAATTGGATTGGAAGATGTTCTTAGCCAACAAAGATATTCCAATGATAAAAGTGGACTTGGATATTCAATGTTTTCAAAACCAAGTTCTAATAAAACTATCTTTGTTAAGGCTAGTGATCAATCATCCAAAGAGAAAGTGAACAAACCTAAAGTGGTTCATCATTATCCTAAAAATAAAACATTTCCTAAGAAGAAATCTTACCCTTCTAGATATAGAAGTAAATTTGAACCTACTTGTTTTTATTGTGGTATTAAAGGCCACACACCTAATGCTTGCTATGTTACAAACTTTAGTGTGGCAAGTGGGCATTATGTATGGGTAAAGAAAGGTACTAACTATGAAGGACACAAAGAAACTTGGGTACCTAATAAAACCTAATTTGTTTTTTAGGTATGCTTGAAGACCACATGCAATCTTTGGTATCTTAATAGTGGTTGTTCAAAGCATATGACGGAAGATATAAACCAATTTTCAAATCTAGTGCTAAATGCCAAGGGTTTTGTCACTTATGGAGACAATAATAAGGGAATAATTCTTGGAAAAGGAAAAGTTGGTGCTCCATCTTTCACATCCATTGAAGATGTTCTTTATGTTGAAGGACTAAAGCACAATCTTCTTAGTATTAGCCAACTTTGTGACAAAGGCTTCAAGACCAAGTTCACCAAATATGAATGCTTGATAGAAGACGAATTCATACAAGAGGTTATACTTAAAGGTAAAATAATTAATAATATATTCATGATTTCCCTTGATGATCCATCTTTGAAGGTAAAATTTCTCATGGCGAACAATGATGATTCATGGCTTTGGCACAAAAGAATTGCTCATATTCATATGGAACACTTGAATAAATTAATCAAGCATGATCTTGTCATTGGTTTGCCTAAGAGAAATTTTGTAAAATATAGAATTTATGATGCTTGTCAAAAAGAGAAACAAACAAAATCAACATTCAAATCTAAGAATGTGGTGTCTACTACAAGGCCACTACAATTGTTGCATATGGACTTATTTGGTCCATCAAGAACAAGAAGTTTCAGAGGTAATGTATATGCTTTGGTTATTGTTGATGATTTTTCTAGATATACTTGGACATTATTTTTAGTGCAGAAAAGTGATGCATTCAAGGCTTTCAAGAAGTATGCTAAACAAATTCAAAATGAGAAATCTCTAACAATTGCCTCCATAAGAAGTGATCATGGCGGAGAATTTCAAAATTCCCTCTTTGAATAATTTTGTGGAGAACATGGAATATCTCACAACTTCTCGGCACCAAGGACTCCTCAACAAAATGGAGTGGTGGAAAGAAAGAATATGTCTCTTGTAGAGATTGCAAGAACGATGCTTAGTGATTCAAATCTTCCAAAATATTTTTGGGCGGATGCGATGAGCACGTCATATTTTGTTAGTAATAGAGTTAACATAAGACCAATCTTGAAGAAAACTCCATATGAACTTTTCAAAGGAAGGAAACCAAAAATTGCCTTCTTTCACATTTTCGGTTGCAAATGCTTTGTCCTAAACAACTACAAAGATAACCTTGGTAAGTTTGATGAAAAATCCGATGAAGTGTTTGTCTATGTGCTCGCTTTCAAACAAATCCAAAGGAATCACATCTCATGGTGGTAAAACGGATCATGAAGTATCTCAAAGGAACAACAAATGTTGGATTATGGTACCCTAAAGATAGTGTTTGCAATTTAGTTGGTTACTCTGATGCAGATTATGCAGGTTATAAAACTGATAGAAAAAGTACAAGTGGTACTTGTCACATCCTTGGAAATGCATTAGTATCATGGGCTTGCAAGAAACAAGCATGTGTTGCTCTTAGCATGGCCGAAGCAGAATATATTGCAGCGGGTAGTAGTTGTGCTCAAATATTGTGGCTCAAGAAACAACTTCATGACTACGGACTCGATCTAGGATGCATTTCTCTTTGGTGCGACAATACAAGTGCAATAAACATTACAAAGAATCCGGTCATGCACTCAGGAACCAAACACATCGACATACAACATCACTTTCTTCGTGATCATGTACTTCAAGGAGATGTCGAGGTCACATTTATATATACTCATGATTAACTTGTCGAAATATTCACTAAACCTTTGGCAAGAGAACCATTTACAAGCTTCGACGAGAACTTGGCATTCTTGATGAACACGATGTATAAGGTGCTTTCTATCATTTTTATGCTTTCACATACTTGTCTTAACTTGGTTATATGTAAAAATTCATGATTATATGATGCCTTTAAATGATATATATGTTGAGTATTGTTAAAATTTAAGAAAAATGTGTTTTTGGTCACTTTTTGTTGATGCAAATTGATTGCACCATTGTGCAAATCGATTGCTCACTGCATGTTTTATTTTCTGACCTTTCTGTTTTTAATGAAAATTGATTGCACCATAGTGCAAATCGATTGCACGTTGTTCATTTCAATTGTCTGTTAGTTCTGTTTTGTGTGCAAATCGATTGCACCTGCTATAAATTGCTTTTATGACAGGCTTTTATGTTGGTCATAATTTATCTCTCTCTCATATTCCCAAGTTCACATCCACTATTGACAAATTAATTAAATATCATTTACTATATTAAAACCCACTCATCACTATCCACTCACAAATCCTATCCAAATTCATCTCATCAAATATCTACTTCTAAAAAACTACCAAACCCTAAATTCAGAAAAACACCTTCCTCGTTGCATCCAGACAAAAACGAAAGGTGTCAGCTACAAAGAAAGGAAAGAAGAAAGTTTCTTCATCTTCTGCAGAAAATCCATTAATCTCAACTCTCACTGAAGTTCAAGAAACAAGGTTCAAAAGCAATTTTCAAAGGAAGATAGTGTCCACTCCAAAATATGGTATGCTATCATCTTTCCCTCATGAATGCTTTACTTTTCAGAATGATTTGACTGCATATGGATGGAACCACTGATTTCATCATTTGGTCCATACTACTCGAATCTAGTAAGAGTGTTCTTCAGTAATTTGGCTACTTACAAAGGCAAGTTTGTTACATATGTGTTGGACACAAGAATTTCTCTAACCCCTGAAATTCTTGGTGAGATTCTACATATCCCTCATATTGGGAGCTCTTTGTATGATCCTGAAGACGGAGCATGGGATGATTACAAGAAAAAGGATTTTTACTACAATATTGGAAGATTGAACGAAGCTGAATTCTATGCTAAAAGAATTTGTGGTCTAGGAGGAGTCATTCCATCTAGAGACTCTTGGAGTGCAGGTAACTTTTTTATCGACACTAGGCTATTTCACTATTTCATGGTCTAAATTATGTTTCCGCGGGTTGGAAACCAATGCACTGTGACTGATTTGGAAATGCAACTGCTATACGCAAGGAAAAGAGGTATACGCGTCAATTGGGCACAACTTATAATGACTCATATGCTAAGGTTTGATGCAAAGTCAAAATTCCTACCATATGCTTACTTTATTACTCTAATTATGGAAAAATTTGGAATTTATTTTACCGCTTTTAAAAGAGTTGATATGGATCCAAATGGTCACAAGATCTCAATCAAAAATGTTGATTCTAGAATGGGAGTTCACTACAATTCAAAAACAAAAACAATCACATACATTGGTGAATATATGGTTGGTGACGAAGGAAACAATCAAGAGGAAGAAGTCGGTGATGCTGAACCTCCTCCACCTACTTCTCCCTCTGGTCCAAGTAATCAACATGTTATAGATTTTATGACTCAATAATTTGCTTCCATTAACACCAACATCAACCACCAGTGGAATGCCATCAATGACTCCACGACATCTCAGATTAATGATTTTCACTCATATGTGAACCAACAATTTTCCTACCTCTACTCTCACCTTCACATACCTCCATATGACCCTAATAATCCTTTTGTACCTCCACCACAATACACAGAACCTCCATTACAACAAAAATTCCCCAATCAAGGACCTTTCTTCTATAACAACCGTGACATGAATCAACCTTAAAATTCTGTCCAATTTTTGTTATTTCTCTTGTTTTTATGTTATGTCCTTGTTACTTTATGCTATGTTTTGTTTGTTGAGTTTTCTATGTATTTGTTATTCTACTATGACATGTATGTCTATGACTATGTTTAATTAGTGCATGTTTTGGTTAAGTTTTCAATGTTATCCATTTTTATTGCATCTTTCCCTTCTTTTTGATAATGTCAAAGGGGGAGAAGGATGTGGCACTTTATGCTTGTTTGTTTCCTTTCTTAAACTTCTAAGGTACTCTTCAACAAGATGAAAAATTTAAAGATTTTCCAACCTTCTCATACAAAGGGGGAGTTATTCATCTTAGGGGGGGGGGAGTCTCTTTCCGAAAATAACAAAGCTTCAAGAAAGATTGTTTGTCATTATCAAAAAGGGGGGAATGTAATATCAAGCTTCTCAAATGATTCTTAATGCATTTTGTTTTGATGAAGACAAACTATATTGGCAAGAACGCAAAGACGTTGATCAAGCTAAAATCATCAATGGATAAAAGTCTTTGGTTCAAGCTCTTGGCAAATTTCATAAGGTATAATAACAATTATTGCTATGAACTTAAGTCTTAGATGCTCAATGATCAAAAGAAGTGTTCTTATCTTGTCCAAACTTTTTCTCAAGTTTTCTAAGCAAAAATTCAATTTTCACTTGGGTGCAATCAATTTGCATGTTAATGCAATCGATTGCATGCTTCACGTTTTCAAAATGTTAGTTATTGTTTCTAAGTGCAGTCGATTTGCATGTGATTGCTCTCTATCAAATTTTGCTATTGTTTCAAAGTGCAATTGATTTACACATATGTGCAATCGATTGCTCAGTGAAAATATTTGAATTTTTTAGCTGTTAAAACCCGTGCAATCGATTTACACAAGAGTGAAATCGATTGCATGTTGAACATTTTTGAAAATCAACAGCTTTAAACATACCTTTTCATAACACCATTTCATGGAAACTTTTCATTGAAACTTGACAATTGTTCATGATTCACTTGCAGAAATTTATGTTGTTTCAAAGAGGTGCTATGAACATATAAATACTGAATTTTCAGAATCATTTTGTACCTCTTCCAATCAATAGTTTCTGAATTTTAAAATATCAAAACTCAAGCATTCTCTTCAATTTCATACACAAAGTTTTTATGCACATTTTCATATATTGGTAAACAGAAAACTTTGAGCATTCTATAGTCTTGAGTCATTGTATATTATTGTTATTGGAAGAGAAGATCAAGTCATTGATAAAATCACTCAAAGTGATTATTGCACTGCAAACTCTATCAATCAAATATTGTTATACACTTTCTTATTTTTCAGGATTGTTGAAAATAAGTTCAAGTGGTTTTGTAATCTTGTTTTTCCAAGATTGTTGGATACAAGTAAGGTCGCCTTGAGAGGATTGTTCTCATTGTTGACATAGTGAAAATCCAAGAGGATTGTTCTTGGTCCAAGAGGATTGTTCTTGGTCCAAGAGGATTGTTCTTGGTTTTGGTAGTTCTTGTTTAAGTTTGCCAACTATAAGGAAATCTCTTTCATGTTGAAAGGGGACTGGAGTACTCTCGGGCTGTAAGGGGAACCAAGGTATATCACTTGTGTCTCTTTATTTTTCAGCATTTTACTCTTTCATAAACTCACCATAAACCAGAAAAATAATATCCATCATCACTAAAACCAGAAAAACTTTAAAGTACCTAATTCACCCCCCCTCTTAGGCGCACTTCGTACTTACAATTTGAAGAGGGATTGTCCAAGCAGAAAGCAAGGCATAACTGGTTCTACAAATGTGGCTTAAACTGATGGTTCTGGCAGTGAAGCAGATATGTTATGGGGATTCTTGTCTTTGATTGTTCTTACCACATGATGTCGCACCAGGAATGGTTCCCTATACTCAGGTCATGTAATTTTGGATTTGATTATCTAGGTGATGATAAAGCATGTATTATCACTAGAATGAGACAAATTAAAATTGTCATGGACGATGGTGGTGTGCGAACATTAAACAAAGTCAAATATATTCCATAATTAACGAAGGACTTAATTTCTCTATGTACTCTACAAGAAAATGGTTTCTCCTACATGTTTAATGGAGATAGGGACATTATGAATGTTAGAAATGGTGTAGTTGAATGTGATGAGAGCGAGGAATATTATAGGTAACTACTACAAATTATTAGGGAACATTATTATATGTGATGTTGCATCAACTGAGTCTAATAATGGTGCAACCAAACTCTGGCATATGCATCTGAGTCATCTCAGTGAGCGTGAGATGATAGAACTTCATAAGAGAAATTTATTGAAGGTTGTTCATAGTTGTAAGTTTGAATTATGCAAGTATTATATACTTGGGAAACAGTCTCATGTTAGGTTCAAGACCGAAAAACATAAAACACGTGGGATTTTAGACTATGGGCATTATGGTGTGTGGGGACCTACCAAAAAGGTTTCCATATGTGGTTCCTGGTCGCTCCTACAAATCAGGAGCAGTCCAGTCCCCTTACACTTCCTAGAGGTTTCCACTATAATCAAATTTGATAACAAATTGCTCAAGCACACAAGCATAAGACTTTAAATGCCCAAACACATAAGCAATGGACTTCAATGCTTAAGCAAGATACTTCATACAATCTATCTAGAAGATAAATGATAATGACAATTTGATAATTATACTTGATATACGATCCGAGATGTAAATAGAATACAACATAGAAAACTCTAAGACTTAAGAACTTCTAAGATGTACAAATGGTAAGATGTTCTAAGTTAACTTGTGCTCTTTATTTTGACAGAGTAACTTTACTTTTTGTTATCAAGGCGTAATGTTGTATGTTTTTCCAAGTCTTCAGCTCCTTATATAGATAACCATGAAAGATTCATTGGAAAGTACATCTTGCACAAGTGAGTCTTTGAGAGAAGTGTAACACCCTGATTTTTATTTACTATTATTTAATTATTTTATTAATTATTATATTATATAGTATGATACGGTGGGAGAACTGACTTGGGTGTTTTACGTTTTATCGCAATTGTTGCGGATAGAAAGAGTCGCCACCGACTTTTCTTTTATCCAATAAAGGAAAGGGTGAAAAGAACAGGAAAGACCTTTGAGATATTTTCTTGATTTCCGGGAGTAGGTTATGAAAAGGGAATGTGTTAGCACCCTTTTCATCTGTAGTTATCTGTGGGCTCTTAGTTGCTTGCTAGATTATTTGAAAGTTGCTTCGTTTGAAAATGTGTTTTGTGGTGTAAGTTTGAAAATATTTTGAAAACGCCTTTACGGTTAACTTTGTAATGATTCTCGTCTCTATAAGAATGTATACAAAGTGTTGGTTTTAAAAATAGTTCAAAGAGATGTTTGTTTTTGAAGATGTTTTGAAAGTGTAAGTGTGGAAATGGTTTTAATTTGCGAGGAAGAAACTACGAGCGTCCTACATACTCAAAAGGTATTTGTTCTTTTCCTCCTCCTTTAGATGTTGCTATCTTACCATTTATTTGGTAAGAAGCCCCATCGTTGGATGTGAAGGGACGAGCGTGAGTCAATCATATAGTCATAGAAGACAACTTATGAGACGTTTTAGAAATTTTCGTAAGGGACTAGATCGTTTATCAGAGGCAACATCAAGGGACATCGAGGGACTACGATCTTTTTTATCAAGGGTCTTTGCTAAAATGCCCATATTCGAGGGACATGACTATTTTCCGAGGCAACAAGCGACGTTATCCTAGAGGTGCACGTGTGTGAATAGTGTGTTTGATTGCATGCATTTTTGTCTTTGAAATTAAGGTTTTCTAATGGTTGATTTTTTATCTTGCCATACACACACTAATTACTAACATTTATGAAAGCGATAAAATTGCGGAAAATAAATGTTCTACACTATTACATCATTTTGGGGGATGGGGGATACAAATGTACAAATGAGGATTGCAAGAAATTAAACCTAATTATCTATTACAATCATATTGAATAAATGTACAAGAAATGACATGAATATAATGTATAAGGAATATAAAAAGAAATGGATTTTGCTTTGGATTTTTGTTAGGAAAATTATTTTGACCTAATTAACCTAAAGGGATATGATTAATAAAAAATATGAAAATTAATCATAAGTTAAAAGGAAATCAAATTAATCAAGAAATCATTTTTTAGGTTCTTTTATGGAAGGCTTTTGGTTAATTAAAATATATATGAAAACATGTAAATAAAAAAACAACGCAAAAGAGAGAGAAAAACAAATCTTTCGACATCATGTGTCGAAACATGTTTCGAAGCATGCTTATATGTATCGAACATATCCTTCTTTCGAACCTATAATTCCAAATTGAAGCAGTATGAGTCAAAGAAATGTTATGTATCAAATTACACACCCTTTTTTCCTTCTGTTTGGGCCTGCAAAGCAGTATGTGTCGAAGCCTAAGGCTTTGTGTCGAACCATGCTGTGATTCTTTCATTCCAACATTATTTTATGGTCTGTACAAGTTAGTTCTTAACATATAATTGACAAGAAAATAAGACAAGCAAAAGGTTAGCTTCGAATGCAATGATTATTACATGTTATCTTCGAATATGAATCATCAATGATGCTTGAAATGAAGGGTTTAAAGTCAAGAATACTTACCTTGAAATTAGAATTTGTGATTTGAACTTGAGTTGCTGCCTTGAATGTTCTTGAGTTTGAATAAAAGAACATAGTTATTGTTTTTGGTTATGGGTTTACGAGTGTTTTAAGGCTTTAGTCTTAGTGTTCTCTCCTCTCTCTTTTTTCTTTTCTTCTTTTCCTTTCCAAAAGTCCCCCTTTGTGTGTTGTGAAACAAATTATTAATAGAAGAGTCTTGCTAGGGTTTTAAGGGGGGAAACAAATAAAATTTTAACTGTTTGGGTATGCTCTTCCATTGATTTTTTTGATGCAGCTCTTATGTGCTAATTCTGTGTAAATATGGGGCTGAGATAATGCAGGCTTGGACTGGTTTAGGAGCAGCATAGCAGGACCATTTTACAGTAGTTTTGGAGTGTTGTGGCAGCTTGGTGCAGGGTTGTTTCATAGCAGTATAACAAACTTTTTTTTTGACATGGTTTTAGGTTGTTATGTGAACAGTATAACAAGCTTGGAGTTGGCAGCATATAAGACTTTGTTCAGCAAGCATCTTAAATCTCTAAAAGATGCCGAATACTTCATCCTTTCATTCTGATCATATAGATCTACAACCTTTGACCAACTCATCAATGGACAAAACAATATTTGTTTCTACCAATTGTATGTTCTTCTAATGGACCACATTCATCTGAACCTTAGACCAAACTCATCAACAGACAAAATAATATTTGTTTCCACCAATTGTATGTTCTTAGAATGAACCACATTCATCTGAACCTTCGAACAAACTCATCAACAGACAAAACAATATTTGTTTCCACCAATTGTATGTTCTTCAAAGAACTGGAATAATACACTCATTAAACCTTCTCCAAAATCGGTAGCAACCAAACTGAGCAAGTAGCCATATCTCTTGTTGAATGAGGAACTCTCAGGAACCTTTGAAACCAATTCTTTGAGTTTGGGAGGGATCTCTACAAAATTGATTCGGATGGTTTTTCTGCGAGCTGAATCCATGACCTATGTTGTACCCTAAAATTTTCCCTCCCATTTTCACGCAAGACATACTCCTAGAAGTCCTCAATTGCTCAAGGTTGACTAAGGATTGACCAGACAAATCCTCCTCTTAAGACAATAAGCCTCAAACTAGTGTTTCAATTTCAAGCAAGATGGTTGAGTCTAAAGGGTCCCAAATGTCCTCCATTTCCCTAATATGTTCCCAAGATCATCCATGTCAAGTTTCATGCCTTTCACAACAAGTTTGCTCAGATGCTTGGAAATCAACTATACTAGGTCAAAAGTCAACTATAGCCCAAATACAGTCAAACTTCAAGATTTTTGGTCAACATCAATATTTTAAAGTAATCTCCATCATTTGATCAAGGGTTGATCACGATTCCTCAAGAAATGCTCCTAACTCATCAAAAGTAAAAAATGGCAAATTAGGGTTTCTATAGGAAAAGTCAACCAAACTTTGACCAAGCATAACTTTCTCATACTTTATCAGAATTTTTTCCATAAAGGCTCATTTTTAAGAGAATCCAATTCCCTACTATTTCTCCTCCGCCCTCAAGTTCAAGAAATGCCCCAATCAAAAGATACAAGTTTATACATTATAGGTAATTTCAAAAGTCAATAAAAATACCTTTTGGGTCAAAGCTCCTTACAGGAACATGGAAGATCCAATTGAGATGAAACCAAAAGGTTTGCTTAGAGGACATCCTAATCTTTCTAAAAAGTCCAAGAACACCATCTTAGGGTAAAAAATGAGAGAGATATTCATTGCTAAAGTTAACCAATTTTTGGAAATGGGCATGAAGTCAACATTGATCAAAATTGATTTTTTTCCAAATGGGCCCATGTTTTCTTGTTTGAAACTTGTTCCTAAGATGGCCCACAACCCCTGAGCTTATCCACTTATTATTTTTATTATTTTTATTAATTATTTTTATTTTTTATTAATTAAAATCAAAATAAATCATTTAAAATAATGGAATAATGAAATAAAATCAAAGATTGGATTTTATGAGCACATTATGGATCCATGATTAGATGGAAAATCATATAATTTGTACAAGGGCTAATTGGATTGGAAAAGATCATGATTTGGCCTATTTTAGAAATAAAGTATACAAGGCACAAATCAAATCTTTTCTCATCATTTTGCAAAGATTCAACTCAATTTTATTGACCTAATTACTTATACTATATATGCATAACAAACCCTGATGATAAAAACAAGGATTGGCCGTGTAGAATTGAGAGAAGAAACTCAAAATTTTGGACAAAAAAGTAGTGATCGGATTTTGATTTAGAGACAGATTCAAGGACTTTGAAGGTTGTCAATCCGTTCCTGGACATATTTGGAAGCTAGCTGGATCACTTGCACGCATCAAGACGTCCATAATCGTCCTCCACGACCCCACGGTTTGTTATTCATTCTTGAATTTGGTTTTGAGAATTTATGCATTATAAACGATTTCCAAACATACATTCATGTTTGTATCATCATTTAGAATCTGTTTGTATAATTAATTATGAGTTTTGAGGCATATTTAATAACTTTCCATTGCTAGGGTTTGAAGCTTCGTTTTAGGGTTTTTCACTATAGGTGAAATTAAGTCAAAAAATGAGTACCATTGTACTCACGAGATTAAACCCAGTTGATCTATGTATTTAGATTAAATTTATGTTGCTTGGTTATGATTTTTGAAATATGTAGGTCCTATAGTTACAACCATGTCCGTAGGTAAAGGTTCCTTGTCTAAAACGACAGTCCATCAAGGAAGACGACTGCATGGTGTAATTCGGTTGGCCAATTTGAACTTGGCACGCATTTTTATTACAATCACTAACATTTATTCTATATAATATATTATGTGTGTTTTAAATAACGAATGAAGAGTTGGCTCAGTGGCAAGGCTAGATGGTTTCAAAGCGCGTGCGTGTAGGAGGTCAGGGGTTTGATCCTTGCCTCCTATATATTATTTTTCTTAACATCTATTTGCAGATCCAATGCTATCATTCCCAGCGCGCTCATCCTACACCTCAAGTTCATCACCCTTGGATCAATTAGCACCCATATCTAACGCTTCCAATGAAGCTCCCCATGATGGACCTCCAGGCTTCCAACAACACTGGATCCAACGCTGGTTGTGGGCCACAGGATCTTGGGCTTTGGACAAATTCAGCAACACACCATCCAATTTGGGTTTACACCCCTCAGGCCCATTCCTTCACTCTTTTTAATTTTACTATTTTTATTTTTGTCTAATTAGTTTAATTTCTTCTTAAATCAATTTTTTTTATATAAAATCAGAAAATCATCAAAAAAACAAGACATAATTTTTTTATTAAATTAATTTTTGCAAATTAATTATTTTAGTCAATTTTAACTTATTTTCATTAATTAAAATTAATTAGAAGATTAGGTTAATTTCAAATCATTTTTTTATAAAAAATATTCAAAAAAATATATTTTCAATGAGCAAATTAGTTTCTTAGGGTTTTGCACCTTTTTTTTCAATTTTAATTCTCACGCTTAATTACTTTTGCCATACGATTAATTTTTATTATTGATGTAACAACGCCTGGTTTGTAATAGCTTAATTAAGGTTTTTCAATTCCGCATTTTTACTTTTCAGTCATTAATTATGTAATTGCACCAAAGCCTTGTAATAGTTAGGAATTTTATCTTTCCGCCATTTATTTTTCCGCATGATAAACTGCTTAGATGAATGTTGAATAGGGTCGCATGAAAGATAATGATTAATTGAACCTAGATAACCCTAATTGTGCGAGATAAATAAACAAAATCAAGCACACTTGCACACTTGCACCCTTAGGGTATATCTCACTTGGTTGCCTTCAGAAACAATAGTCATGTCCCTCGAGCGTAGGGATACTCTTAGCAAAGACCCTCAGTTTATAATCATCATAAAGGTCATAGTCCCTAAAATGTCCCTCGAGTTGCCTGCGAGAAATGATCTTATGATGTAGTCCCTTCGAAATGCTAAGGTATCCTTACATGTTGCCTTCAATGACCATAAACGTCCCTTTCGATAGTCCCTCATACATCCAACGACTAGGGTTACATACTCACTAATAGTAGGATAACACGGTCTAAAGGATAGGAGGAAAATAATAGTTTTTTTTAGTAGGTAGATAACTGTTAGGTACTTGCTCAAACAAATTTTTACACCCTACACTTTCAAATACTACTTTTCAAACAAAAGTTTTCAAAAACGTTCTATCACACTCTTGAGGACTGATACAAGAGTTACCATAAAGTGAATCGCCGCACTAAGGAATTTTTCAAAGCTTTTCAAAACACACAAACACAAGCAATTCCAAAAATGAGCAAGTACCTAAGAGCCCATGGAAAACCATGGATGGAAAGGGTGTTAACACCTTCCCTTTCCATAATCTACCCCCCGTACTCAGATATCTCGAAAAAGGTCTTTTTATGTTCTTTTCACCCTTTCCTTGTTGGATAAAATAAAATTCGGTGGTGACTCTTGCTTACCGCAACATTTGCAAACAAAAAACGCAAACCACTATTAACAGTCGGTTCTGCCATCATATCACAGAACTGGCGACTCTGCTGGGAAATTATAAAGTGAGGTTTACCTTAGGGTGTTGTACCCTAAAATTTTCCCTCCCATATTTCCCAAGACATTCCAAGAATAACTCCTAAGTTGCTCAAGATAGCTCAAGAGTTGGACAGTCAAATCATCTCCTAAGGCAGTCAATCTCAAATTAGGGTTTTGTGTTGCATCAAATTCCTAGCATCCAAATGTCCTCAAGTGCTCCCCAATGTCCTAATATGCTCTCAAGTTTATCCATGTAAAATTTCAAGCCTTGCAGAGGAAGTTTGGTCAGTCAATTGCTCAAGAGGCCCAAAAATCGACTGTGCTAGGGCAAAAGTCAACTGTGACCTACAAATAGTCAAACCTCAAGATTTTTTTGTCAACATTCTCATTTTTAAGGATAATTCATCATTTGATCAAGGGTTAATCATGATTCATCAAAGATTGCTCAAAATTCATCAAGATTCAAAAGTTGCTAAATTAGGGTTTTGTAGGAAAAGTCAACTCCACTTTGACCAAGCATAACTTTCTCATACTTTATGATAAATGACCCATCCAAATCTCATTTTGAAGAGGATGTAATTTCCTACAATCCATCTTCACACCCCAAGATCAATAAATGTACTCACAAAAAGTTACAAATTTGGACATTATAGGTCATTTTTGAAAGTCAACAAAAACACTTTTTTTGCCAAAGCTTGTAACTTGAGCATGGAATATCAAAATGAGATAAGACAAAAAGGGTTTGTTATAGGAGATCTCAAGGTTTCTAAAAAGTCCAAGAACACCTCCAAAAATTTAAAATTGAAGAAGTTATGCATTGTTGAAGTTGGGCATTTTTCCAAAATTGCCAAAAGTCAACTATCCCTAAAACTCCAATTTTTGACAAAAGGGCCCACTTTTTTCCACTTGATTTGATCTTGTCACGCAACACACGTGTCATATCTTCAGTCTTGTGCTAATTTATTAATTTTTCTATTTTATTTGATTTTTATTGATTTAATTCATTTTTAATCAATTTAAATCAAAATAAAATCTAAATACTAATAACTTGTGATCTTTTTGATTGATACAACTTTCAATTACCATCATGGACAAGATCAAACTCGAATCATGCCATGTTATGAACAAAATATTTGATTTAAGACATTTTTGGAAGCTTGTTCATGGGAGAATCATATCTAATCTTCAAACATCAATGCTAATGGATTCAAGGCCCAAGACTTAACCTAATTCATTCCTTATTACTCATACAAGGCAAAGGCATAAAGAACACGACCTAAAAGTTGCCCAAAATCACAAAACCAAACTTGAAAAAAAGCTTGAGAAGCTTGAATCTGAAATCGATATTGGAGGCCAATTCAATCCAAAATCTCAACGTGGTTCAATTGCCAGGAGTCCACTGAAGCTATTGGAATCAAAACCAAGCCTTGAAACGTCACCAAACTCACTGTAAGTCGTCCTGAACATAGCCCTGTACATGAAGTCGTAACCTTGGATTCTTGCATCTTTTTGATAAATCATGGGCATATTCTTGATCCTTGCATAATTTCCAAGCTATATGTAATATTTGATTTCATTTTTATGGCCTGTATTGTAATGCCCGAACCTAGGGTTTCCGTTTCTTGTTTTTAGGCGTTTGCTTTACAGGTAAAATTAGGACTAATAATGGGTATAGACGTGCTCAGGAAGGAGAGACGAACATGGTGATGGTCTTAGTTTGTATTTATATGGCCTGGAATTTGTTTTAGGAGTGAGCCATGGATTTAGCTGCGGATAAAATCCGCAGGTAAATATCCAGGTTTTTCAACGAAGAAGACGACTAGGTGTCTTCTCTCCATTGGCCAATTTCAAATCAGCGCGCTTTTTATTTTTTTTCCAGGCATAATTGTTTGTTTGATATATAATAATTGTTGTGTAATATAATAACAAAAAGAATAAAGTGATGCAGTGGCAAGCGCGCTAGTGGAAAGTCTCATGGGACTGGGTTCGAATCCCAGGTCCCCCAATACATTTGTTGCATTTTTTCTTCAGGCAATTACATATGATTTCAGCAAGCATAGCACACCGTGCACTTCAGATCTCTAGGCGCCAGATGGCCTTCAGGCCAAATCTAAGGGTCCAAATTGAATGACCACCATGCACTCTAGTCAACTTGTCGTAGGAAATTGCAAAAGTCAGCCCAGGCCAGCGCCTCTTGGGCCTTGAGCATGCTGATTCCACCTCCGGATTTGGGGCCCAAACCCCCCATTTGGTTTATTTCTTTTCTTTTCTTTCTTTTATTTAATTATTTGTTTTATATTAATTATTTTCGTTACTTACACTAACTAATTAAATTATTTTTCTCATAAAATCAAAAACACAAAAATATTATTTTATTAAAATTAAATTCACTTTTATTTTTTTGTAAATAAATATTAATTAATTAACTTAGTATTAATTAGGTTTAACTTTTAATATCTTTTGCAAAATAATTAAAATTAATGTAGAATTAGGTTTTTATTAACTTTCAACAAATTTTATTTTATTTCCTTAAATATAAAAAATCCAAAAATATTTTCATTAATTAATAATTTAATTATTAATTTAGATCTAGTTTCTTTTAATTCAAAAAATAACAAAAAATGCTTTCTTTCAAAAAAGGGTCAAAACCCTAAAAAATGCGCCGCTTTAATTTCTCGCACACGATCTATTTTACCAATATTGTAATTGCTTCTGGAATGTAATAGCTTTTAATTAGGACTTTAATTATTTATCGCTTTATTTTACTTTCCGCAATTTAAATTAAACGGTTTGTTTTTGGCGAAGTAAATACCCGACGACTTGTAATAGTTTAGATTTAATTTCCGCAAATTTAAATACCGTAACTATACACTGTTAGATGTTTGATAATAGGGAATGCAAGACAAGATCCAATGTATGAACTTAAAATCAACATACATAACCCATGACATGTACAAAGATAAATAAATGAAAAACAATACACTCGCACATGCACACTCTTAGGGTACACCTCACTTGGTTGCCTTCGAACATGGTCATTGAGTATAGGAAGTTTTAGAGGTCGCCCTCTTGTCCAAAGATCATAGTTGCCTCGAAAAAATGATCTAAGACATTAGGGTTACCGCTAAGGCGTCCTAACATTGCTTTAGTGACCACACGTCCCTTAATCGAATTGACCCTTAAACTCCAACGACGATGCTACCTACTCCTCAATAGTGGGACAGCGTTGTCTAAAGGGCATTTGCACAAATTAATTCCTTTTTTGAGTAGATAGATGGTTCTTAAGTACTTGCTCCTTTTAAAACAAAACAAAACTTTTCGCACTTACACTCCTTTCAAACAAAAAACTCCTTTCAAACCCACAAACACAAAGAAAAGCAAATTTTGAAAACACAATGAGCAAGTACCTAAGAGTCCATGGATAACCACGGATAGAAAGGGTGCTAACACCTTCCCTTTCTATAATCTACCTCCCGAACCCGAAAAACATCTCGAAAAAGGAATTTTTCTGTGCTTTTTTCCTTTCCTTGTTGGATAAAATAAAATACGGTGGCGACTCTTGCTTACCACAACATTTTGCGAAAAACAAACACAAAACGCGAACCAGCATTCCAAAAACAGTCAGTTCTATTCCCACCGTATCACAGAACTGGCGACTCTACTGGGGAATTATCTATAAGTGAGGTGTACCTTAGGATTAGATCATTGTGTTTTCAATTGTATGCTTTATATGATTTACATTTGTGGGTTTTTATCGGAGTTCTATAGATGCTAACCCGGATCTGGGGATACCCTTTAGGTAAGTAGCAATAAACTGTGAGGGAACTGTCTGTCGTAGACCGACACGGTTGAAGCAGTAGCTACGTTGGTGTGGCACTTTAGTCTGTACCGATATCCCTTGTGTTGGAACGAGGAGAATATGGGTCTTCTAAGGGGTAATTAAGCACCAACTGACCTTAGAACCTTAAATTGATCAACTTGGCCATAGAACAATAGTAGTATGCTACACTCATTGAGACTAAACTCTCGCGATGATTCCGGCCGCAAGAAAAGGTTGCTAAACTGGAATTATGACTGATCGAGGGTAGTCAGTGATATTGAGATCCTCTAGAACCCGATTACTATTTTAGGACAAGTTTAAACCAACTGAACTGAAAGAGGGTAGTACCTAAGCTCCTTGCCAGCCTGAAATATAAGGGCTCTTTTGTGTGACTTGTGTGACTTTACCATGTTTGCTATTTGTGGATACTTGTGGTGTGCCTACTATCATGACATCATGACATCATAACATTGCATACATCTTACATTGGACTAACCTATTTCAAAGACAGGAGGGATTCATCTTTGTTCTGTTTTGTAGGTCATCATGATGCTCGTGCGTAAGAATACCATCCGAATCAACTTTGTCCAAGTCCCTACCTTGCTTAAAGATTTGGTTGCCAAGATGCCTGACACTACTTCCTTCATCAGGAAGCATGGTTCTCTTCTCAGTTTGGTCACCTCCAAATTGGACGAGCAGATGATGAGTGTCCTGGTCCAGTTCTATGATCCGCTGTACCATTGTTTTACTTTTCAAGACTATCAGTTGGTTCCCACCCTAGAAGAGTTCTCTGAGTTGCTCGGTATCTCTATTCTGGAGCAGACCCCATTTACTGGTTGGGAGAAGACCCTCAGGCCCGAAGAAATTGCTGCAGCCCTTCATTTGACTAAAGAGGAGGTAATGGCTAATTAGGAGACTAGAAGTGGAGCAAAGGGCTTTCTGACTAAGTTTTTGGTTGGTAAGGCTAACTATTTCTGGGATGGTCTGGACTTCAAGGCCTTCGAGGATATTCTGGCTCTTCTGATTTATGGCTTGGTATTGTTTCCGAATCCTGACACTTTTGTTGATGTGAATACGATAAAGATCTTCATCTCTCAGAACCCTGTACCCACTCTCTTGGGTGACATTCTTCATCAACTCTATGCTCGTACTGCCCGAAAGCGGGGAACCTTGATGTGCTGTGCTCCTTTATTGTCGAGGTGGTTTATTTCGCACCTCCCTAAGTCAGTGCTGAAGAACAAAGAAGGAATGGGTTGGGCTTATAGGGTGATGTCTCTCTCTCATAATGACATTATTTGGACTCTCAAAGGTATGGATGAGGTGACTATCATTGATTGCTGTGGAGAGTATCCTAATGTTCCATTGATAGGAACCCATGGAGGAATTTCTTACAACCCATGCTTAGCCCTACGTCAGTTCGAGAGAGCCAGAAGAGAAGGACCTCATGAGATGCTAATGCCTCATACCATCTTTGATTTTCAAGGGTATAGCGACGAGCAACGTCGTAGATTTATAAGGGCCTGGGACAGAGTTCACCAATCTGATCCACATGAGCTGGGTCCAAAGACTTCACTTCCGATGGAGCCATATCTCAGATGGGTCCGTATCCGTGCCCAGAGGTTGGGTATGCCATATGAAGCCGTCCGGCCTGTCACTCTTGAAGTTGCTAATGAAGAAGGGGTTCTTCCAACCATCCTCCATCCTTATATGCCCACTGACATTGGGGAACTGAAAAGGTCTTGGATGTAGCTGAGGGATGAACGGGATTCTTACCGAGAGAAGTTCAACGAGCAAGAGCAGAAGATCCAGAAGCTGACTAGACAATTGGAGAACGAGCGGATCCTGAACGACTATGTCCGCACTGAGAAGAAGAGACCATAGGAGCATTGATGGGCCTTTGATGATTTCCTTTCCAGTTTTATTTTTACTTTTCAGTATTTCCTTTTGTGTAACGCCTTAATGGCATCAGTTGAACAATTTGAATTTTGAAGTTTATCTAATAAAGCGTGTTTCCTTTCTGGTTTACAAATTTGAATCTCCCGATTGTCTTTGAAATCATGTCATACGCATTTCATCCCATGCACTTCATAAACAGGTACCCATTACAGGTCTCTTATCTTCTTCACTGTTTATTTCAGCGCTCACTCATCATGTCTGCTGAACCTTCAACTGAGCAAGCTATCAAGGCTCTCCAGGCCCAGAATGCCCAATTTCAAGAGCTGTTCATGAGTCTAGCTAAGGGTCAGGAAGACTTGAAGACCCTGATTCTGAAAGAGAAAAAGAAGAAGAAGAAGAGGACCATCCTGTTCAACACAGGACACAGGTTTGGGAACAGGCTTCAGAATGAAGTTGATCTGACCACCTCATCTGGAGGGAAAGATAGTCCACAAGAAAGGAGGGCTCCTAGCCCTATGGTCTCTGGCAACGAGACAGACTACGATGAAGAACAATATCCTCCGGCTGAGGATAGATATAAGCAACTGGAGGACCGGTTGAGCGCTATGGAAGTTCAGAAGGTGCCTGGTTTAGACTTTGCTGATCTAGGTCTATCATCTGGAGTAGTGATTCCCCACAAATTCAAGGCACCAGCCTTTGCTAAGTATGACGGAGTTTCTTGTCCAAAGCTGCACCTCCGGTCATATGTAAAGAAGATTCAGCCTTACACTGCTGATAAGAACCCATGGATCCACTTCTTCCAAGACAGTCTCTCAGGGACTCAGCTTGAGTGGTTCTATCAGTTAGACGGAGCCAGTATCCGCAGCTGGGAAGATTTGGCTACTGCATTCTACAGGCAGTATCAGTACAACTCCGACCTTGCTCCTACGCGTACCCAACTCCAGGGTATGTCAATGGGGACGGGTGAAGGATTCAAAGATTATGCTCAGAAGTGGAGGGACCTCGCCGGAAGAGTACAACGACCCTTGGCTGATCGGGAGCTTGTGGATATGTTTCTGGGGACCCTGTCTGACCCATTTTTCAACCACTTGATTGGAAGCTCTTCATCTGGGTTTACAGAGATTATTTTGACCGGTGAGAGGATTGAAGCTGGTATTAAGGCTGGTAAGATACAGAAGGGTGCTTCATCAAGCACCGAGAAGAAGCCATTTAAGAAAGAGTCCAGTGCTGTCTACAGTTCGAGAAGACAGAATAGACCTGAACACCGCCAAGCTGTCAATGCGGTTGTTATTTCAAAACCTGCTGGTGCTCCTCAGCACAACAATCAATAGAAGGACGAGAGACCTCGAAGGCAATTCACCCGTCTCAGCATGACTTTGTCTCAGATTCTACCACAGTTGCTGAAGACTAATCTGGTGGTTCTAAAGGAAGCCCCGAAGAATCCAAATACCACATCACCGAGGTATAACCCTAATTCCCACTGTGCTTTTCACTCTGATAGCCCGGGGCATAATACAAATGATTGTTGGGTTTTGATGAACAAGGTACAAGACTTAATTGATGCGAATGAGATTGAGTTTGAGGCGCCCGAGAGGCCTAATGTTGTGACTGCTCCCATGCCCAGGCATGGAGTGAATGCTCTAGAAGAAGACTTGTTTGTAGTTTCTGTGGATGAAATTGTTACCCCTTTGATGACTGTGAAGAAGAACCTTTTGCTAGTCGGTTTATTTCTGGGCTGTGACGAAGGTTGCCATATGTGTTCTATTTTACCTATCGGTTGCCCATTCTTGAAGTCAGGTATCCAAAACTTGATGGATAGTAAGGAGATCCTGTTTGAGAAGACTATTGTTCCCTCTGTTCCTACTGAAGAAGTTGCCATCATTACCATTTTCGATAATTCTTCCAAGGCTCCCTCGAGGAAGCCTGTTAGAATTACATATGTTCCGAGAATCGCACCTGTGATCATCACTGTTCCGGGGCCCATCCCCTACACCTCTGATAAAGCCGTCCCTTGGCACTACAGGGCTGATGTTTATTTTCATGGAGTTAAGAAAGAGTTGGATGCTGGTACTGATATCGGCAACATTACTGGACCTGCCAAAGTCACCCGCAGCGGAAGACTTTTCTCACCTGATATTGCTCCACCAACTGTCTGAAGACCTGTTGTTATTACACCTGCCAGTGTACCTGCCACTATTCCTGATCAAGTTCCTATTCTTACCCCTGTCGCCGAGTCATCTGACGCTCGGGGCAAAGGGATCACCACTGATGTGCCTGCCCAGATGGAGGCACCAAAGACAATTACTGTTGAAGCTTCTAAGCAAGAGATGGAGGAGATCCTGAAGATCATTAAAAAGAGTGACTATAATGTAGTTGAGCAGCTGGGGCAAACCCCATCCAATATTTCTATGTTGTCACTGTTGTTATGCTCAGAGGCCCATGCCAAGGCTCTGATTACATTTCTGAAGACTGCCCATGTACCACAAGAGACATCAGCTGATCAATTTACAGATTGCATGGCCAATTTAACTGCTGATAATGGGTTGGGTTTCTCTGACGCCGACTTGACTGCTAAAGGGAAGAATAACAATGATGCCCTGCATGTCTCCATTGAATGCAGGGGAACTACTCTTGCTCATGTGTTGGTGGATACTGGTTCCTCATTGAACGTCTTGCCTAAAAAAGCTCTAGACCGGTTGGATTGTGAAGGGTTGGAGCTGAAACCAAGTAACATTATTGTCAGGGCCTTTGATGGGTCTAAGAGGATGGTTCATGGAGAGGTTGATATCCCGATCAAGGTTGGTTCTCAGGTCTTCAACTCTATGTTTTATGTGATGGACATTCGGCCATCTTATTCTTGTTTGCTGGGTCATCCATGGATCCACAAAGCTGGGGCCGTAACCTCAACGCTCCACCAGAAGTTGAAGTACCCGGTCAAAAGGAAGATTGTGACAGTACAAGGGGAAGAAGAGTATATGGTCAGCCACCTCAACTCCTTCCGATACGCAGAGATGGATGGGGATTTCATTGAGACCCCATTCAGAACTTTGAAGAGGTTCCCCAGACACTGGCATCAGCTGAGACTGTCGTTGAAGAGTCTCCTATGAAAATGGCTTCCTTAAAGGATGCCCGGGCTGTTATTGAGAAGGGTGAGTGTGCAAATTGGGGCCGAATTCCTGATTTTACACAGAAGACTAACAAGTTTGGTTTGGGTTTCACTGCAGAAGCTCAAAGGGCTGTTCGGAATACACGAAACGGAAGACCTCCTGTGTTCATCAGCAACTCGGGAGTGAATGCCATTGAAGATGATGTGGAAGAGTCTGAATTCGATAGCTGGATCTATCCTACGACCGACGGTGGACCGAGCAAATGGACAACAAAGGACTTCATCCCTATTACTTTTGTTACCCAGTAATGAAACTTTTGTTTTGAATTTGTAATAGACGATGTTTTAAACTTTATGGCCCAGTGTCTTACCCGGGACACTGTGGCTTCATTTGTGAGGGCTTTTGTGTGTCATTTTCATATATAATTAATAAAAGCATTGGATGTTCTTGCATTTCAAATCTTGCGCTCCTTGTTTTTCTTTATTATATGTTGCAAAACAACTATTTTACACACACTCACATATACAGGTCCACATCCATGCTGGATCTCACTGGTAACGACTCTGCTACTGCTGGTTATGACTTCAAAAATCCGATCAACTTAGCCGAAGACGAAGGTGAAGATGATTGCGAAGTGGCTGGTGAACTTGCAAGACTGTTACTCCAGGAAGATAGGGCCATTCAGCCACATGAAGAGCCAGTGGAAACAGTGAATCTAGGTACCGAGACAGATAAGAAAGAGGTCAAGATCGGTGCAAATCTGGAAGCTAGTGTGAAACAACGGTTGATTCAAATGCTGCATGACTATGTTGAGATCTTTGCCTGGTCTTACGAAGATATTCCTGGTTTGGATACCGATATTGTGGTTCATCGCCTGCCTACCAAAGAAGACTGTCCTCCAGTGAAGCAGAAGGTCCACCGAATGCGCCCCGAGATATCTGAGAAAATCAAGGCTGAAGTTATGAAGCAATTTGACGCCGATTTTCTAGCAGTTACTTCTTACCCACAGTGGGTTGCCAACGTGGTTCCTGTACCGAAGAAAGATGGTAAGGTCCAAATGTGTGTTGACTACAGGGATCTGAACAGGGCAAGCCCCAAGGATGATTTCCCTCTACCTCATATCGACGTTCTGGTTGACAACACCGCTCAGCGCAAGGTATTCTCCTTTATGGATGGTTTCTCCAGTTATAATCAGATTAAAATGGCTCCCGAAGATATGGAGAAGACAACCTTTGTCACTCAGTGGGGCACCTTTTGCTACAAGGCTATGCCTTTTGGACTGAAGAATGCTGGGGAACATATCAGCGTGCCATGGTTGCTTTGTTTCATGACATGATCCATCATGAGATTGAGGTATACGTCGACGATATGATTGCAAGGTCCCAGACTGAGGAGGAACACCTTGACCATCTGCAGAAACTGTTTGACAGGTTGAAGTTTTACAAGCTGAGGTTAAACCCAAACAAGTGCACCTTCGGGGTGAGATCTGGTAAACTACTGGGTTTCGTCGTAAGTGACAAAGGTATTCAAGTAGATCCGGAAAAAGTGAAAGCTATACAGGAGATGCCAGCTCCCAGAACAGAGAAAGAAGTCAGAGGCTTTCTGGGACGTTTGAATTACATTGCCCGATTCATCTCGCACCTAACTGCTACTTGTGAGCTAATCTTCAAGCTGCTGAAGAAAGATCAAGTAGTACGTTGGAACGATGAATGACATGCCACTTTCGAAAGGATTAAAGAGTATCTCAAAGAGCCACCCATCCTGATGCCACCAGTTGAAGGGAGACCTTTGATCTTATACTTAACAGTACTCGATAACTCAATGGGGTGTGTGCTGGGTCAGCATAACGAGTCTGGCCGAAAAGAGCATACAATTTACTACCTTAGCAAAAAGTTTACCGACTGTGAGACCCGATACTCACTGCTCGAGAAAACTTGTTGCGCTTTGGCATGGGCTGCTCGCCGGCTGAGACAGTATATGCTGACTCACACTACCCTGTTGATATCGAAGATGGATCCAATCAAGTATATCTTCAAAAAGCCTGCCTTGTCCGGAAGAATAGCGAGATGGCAGATGATCTTAACTAAGTATGACATCCAATATACGACCCAAAAGGCAATCAAGGGAAGTGTGTTGGCAGACCATTTGGCACATCAAGCAGTGGATGATTACCAGTCTATGAACTTTGAATTTCCGGACGAGAATATCATGTTAGTAACTGATTGTGAAACACCTGGACCGAATGAAGGACCTGAGGAAGGATCCCGATGGTCTATGTACTTTGATGGAGCTTCGAACGCTTTGGGTAATGGCATTGGCACCGTGATCATATCTGATAAAGGCTCTCATACCCCGTTCACCGCCCAACTATGTTTCAACTGCACCAACAATATGGCGGAGTATGAAGCATGCATTATGGGTCTTCGAGCAGCAATTGACCTAAGGATTAAATTTCTGAGTGTCTTCGGAGATTCCGCTCTCATGATCAGTCAGATCAAAGGCGAGTGGGATACGAAACACCCAAATATTATTCCTTACAAGGAGTATGTATTGACGTTGCTTCCCCATTTAGAGGAGATAACCTTTGAACACTTCCCTAGAGAGGAGAATCAGTTGGTGGACGCGTTGGATATGATGTCTTCTATGTTCAAAGTCAATTGGGACAACGAGGCTCCCCGAATCATTATTGAAAGATTAGACGAACCGGCACATTGCTGTGATCTTGAGACTGAAGAGGTAACAGAAAAGCCCTGGTATCATGAAGTGAAGAGGTATCTTGAAGCTCAGGAGTACCCCGAGGGTGCATCTGTTAATGACAAGAAGTTTCTGAGGAGGTTTGCAGTGAAGTTCTTCATCAGCAATGGCATTCTTTACAAACGTAACCATGATTCGACCTTACTGTGTTGTATGGATAAGAATGAAGCAGAAAGGATCATGGTAGATCTACATGAAGGTACTTTCGGAACTCATTCCGATGGACACACTATGGCAAAGAAGATCCTACGGGCAGGATATTATTGGTCCACAATGGAAGCCGACTGTTATCAGCATTCTCGGACATGTCACAAGTGTTAAGTCTATGCTGATAAGGTGCACGTACCTCCAGTTCCTCTGAACATCTTGACGGCACCGTGGCCTTTTGTAATGTGGGGCATTGATATGATCGGTGAGATCAGACCTACGGCATCTAACGGGCATTGTTTCATCCTGGTAGCGATTGATTACTTTACGAAATAGGTTGAAGCAACTTCCTTTGCTACTGTAACCAAGAACGTCGTAGCACGGTTCATTCGGCATAATCTGATCTGTCGATACGGTGTACCAGAGAGGATCATTACGGACAATGGTACCAATCTTAAACAACAAGATGATCACTGAGCTCTGCAAGCAGTTTAAGATACAGCATCACAACTCTTCTCCCTACCGGCCGAAGATGAATGAGGTTGTTGAAGCGGCTAATAAGAACATTAAGAAGATTGTGCAGAAGATGACAGTGACATACAAAGACTGGCACGAGATGTTACCGTTTGCTCGTCATGGGTACCGTACCTCAACGCGGACGTCAACAGGGGCAACACCCTATTCCTTGGTTTATGGCATGGAGGCAGTCTTGCCTATTGAAATTCAGATACCCTCTTGTTGTACCCCAAAATTTTCCCTCTCATTTCATCAAAATTTTCTCATCACAAGACTTGTGGAGCTCAAGATCAGGTTAGGGTTTGCTCTGCTCAAGACTCTTCCTTGCATTGTTGACCCAAATTAGGGTTTGAGTTTGCACAAAGATGTTTTGACCTAAAATGCCCAAAGTGACTTTCATGCTTCATGTTGGACTTACAAGTTTATCCATACCAAGTTTCAAGCCTTGATTCCAATCTTTGCCCAGTCAATTGGACAGTTGACCTAGAAATCAACTGTATTGGGGAAAAAGTCAATTGTGGCCAATTGACAGTCAAACCTCATGATTTTTGACCCACATCAACATATTGAACTCATATGAACCATTTGGTCAAGTTTGGATCACAATTCCACAAGAAATTTGGTCAAATCACCAAAAGGGCAAAACGGTCATTTTTAGGGTTTTGACTGCACAAAGGCAATTTTTGACTGTTTGACCTAACTAATGGCAAACCAAGTTCACATATGGACTCAAGGACTCAATGGAATTGTCTTGACACATTCAACAAGTTCAAAAGATCCCAAATGCATAGGATTGACAGATGAATTTTCCAGTCAACTGATCAAAATTTGACTGTATACTGAAAAGTCAAACTTTGACTTTTTGGTCAAAATCAAGTGCCAAGATTCATTTTTCATCAAGACATGTTAAATTATGAAACTTGTTCATCAAGAAATCCAAAATTGCAAATTAGGGTTGAAGATGAGAAAATTTCATAACTTAGAATTTTTCTAAGTTATGAAACTTCCTTATTTTTCCCTAACTTTGCCCCATTTTTTCACCAAGATGAAAATGGATTCAAACAAAACTCAAAACATGAAAGTTATAGTACATTACAAATTCTACAACTTTGATTCACAAAGTTTTCTCAAAGGAAGCTTGTAGCTCAAGTTATGATTTTTGGAACAAGGGTGCAAAACATTTTTAACTTAGAGAAATTTTGACCTATTCTAGGCAGGATTTTTGTCCAACCTCATGACCACTTTTCACATGGTTCCACTTGAAATTTCAATTTTCATTACAAAGATGGATTGTAGTACACATTCCAAGCTTTCCAAATTGTCCAAGAAATCATCAAACACCTTTGTGGTTAGGGAGATTCGAATTTGCAAAGATGGGCAGAAGTCACTTTGTTCATAGCTAAATACATGTTCATAACATTGGCATTTTCAAGTCAGCAGGGTTTGTGATGGTTTGCAGGTCTCTAAACCTCTCCACACCAATAATTAAATGCTTAACCTTTGAGTTCAAGTCTTATTTTGTTCATTTGGTCATTACATGCAAGATTAATCCATAATTAGAAAAAGCAATTTTGCCATTTTTGTAAAGTAATGCTTTATGTCAAAAACCAAATCCAAGAAGTACAAGCAAAATCTTTGAGGAACAAGTTTGTAGACAAATCCCACTGATCAAGAAAGAGTGCTGCAGCATGCTTGAGGGACCTGTGCTGGCCTATAACCCAACTTGACTATCCTTGCTTACCTTAGAAGAAACTTGGCAAAAGAGATCGAACTCTCACTTCCTGCAAACAGAAGCTCAAGCAAACTTTGTAGACACTTTTCATACACCAAAACAAGCCAAAAGCACAACTCATCCACCCCTAAGACCTGCTCATACTCAGAATCCCTGTTTTGTTGCAAAATAGGGCAAGTTCTGCAACTTGACCTCCATAACCATATCCATTCATGCGTTTTTGCTCAAGCATGTCCAAACACATTCTATATCATCCACACAAACTATCCCAAGCCCTAAACACAGACTGTAACACCCCTAACCAAGTTTGCCATTTTCACTTTTCAGCTGTGCAGGTTGACTTCCATAGCTCGATACAGGTAGATTCAAAGCAAGCTAGGTGTTGGAGAAGGTTCCTTGGACCTCAGGCAAGCTGTACAAATCCTTAAACACCATTGAAGTTGACCATATTACTCTGTTCAAGTCAAGCTGAAACAGGTAAAAATGTGAACTTCTATCTCTCTATCCAGGCATGATTAGGCTTAGGTTTGTGAAGAAAACATGTTATACTCATAGCCCTGAAACCCTCCATGTATTTACTTTTCATTTATATTATGCGTGCTGTGAGAATTTTGGCCATAAACATTGAAAAAAACTTAGGTCAGAAATTGGGGATGAAGAAATTCTCCCTCATTTCTGAGAGTTAGCTCAAGATTTTTATATGTATGAATTCGTCTCTTCATGCTCTATAATGTTTGTGTTATGAGTTTTTGTTGAAAGTCAAAGAATCAGGAGTTTGGATGAAGCATGGAACACGGGCGTTTTTCTGTTTGAACGTGGCTGAAGGTTGAAGACAAAGTTGACTTGGGCTGGGCCTGAGTCAACTTGCTGTTTGCACCCCTTTTTCAGTTTTGCACCCCCCTGGCCCATTGTGTGAAATCTTTGTCATTTTTGACTTTTTATTTTTTATTCTGATTTCATATTTTTTTGCTTAAACATAAAAAATCCCAAAAATATTTTTTCACATTATTTTACACTTATTTAGCATTTATTTGCTTTATTAAACATTGTATATGTAAATAAATATAATACCTTTTATTTAAAACACTAAAAAATAATACAAAAATATATATTTTTTAAGTTATTTTTTTGTTTACATTTTGAAAACATTTTCTGAAATATACTCATTTTTGTAAATAATTAATATTTTATTCTTGTATATATTTAGTATATTTAATATATAATATATAAATGCTTGAATATTTTATTAGATAATTAGGGCAAAAATATAAAAATAATACATTTTTATCTTTGTTAATATTTGACATCAAAAATACTTTTTTACAATATACTTCTCTTTTTTTTTTTTTGTATAAATAAATATATAAATATTGTATATAATTAATAAATAATTTCTATTTATTCATATTAGGGTTTTGCCCTAAAACCACAAAAATACTCCAAAATTGACTTTTTTTATTTTTGTTTATACTTCAAACATGAAAACTTTTTACATACATAAAAATTTCTTTTTTTTGTATAATACAATACATTTTGCATATTTATTGTATTATCGTACAATTAAATAATTTGTATATTCAATATGGATGTAATAGTTTTAGATTTAATTTCTTGCTAAATATCCCCCATTCAAACATTTGTACCCCCATCCCCATAATCATGTTGTAATAATTTAGGACTTTAAATTTCCACATTTAAAAGCTTTCAAATTATGCCATGATAGACTTAGGGTTTGTATGCAAATCAACCAACAAATAGCTTGACTAATTCAAAGACAAAAAAGCATGAAAATGGATAACACAATACACACTTGCACCCTTAGGGTTACTCCACTTGTTGTCTTCAAAATTGGGCCATGGTTGCATGTTGAGTATCTTTGGCAAAACAAAAGCAAATCAAATGATCATAGTCCCTCGATGACGCTTTCGAAGTTGCCTAAACAAAATGATCATAGTCCCTTAAAGGAAAAATTGCCAAAGACACTTGGCACTATTGCATTCATGGTCTAAACGATGACCCGCGCCCGTCCCGTTAACATCCTAACACAAGATTGTCCACCAAATACAATGGTGGAACAATACTGTTAAAAGGGTTAAAACATAGGAAAGATCTTTGAGTAAATTTAGGGGTAGACAACTCTTAGTTACTTGATCAATCTTGCAAAACAAATCCTTGCCTACTTTCAAAACACACTCCACAACACAACTTTCAAAACAACTTTCAAAACCTTGAAACATCTTTTCAAAAAGACAAACACCTTTTGTAAAACATTCGAGTAAAGAATTGTTACAAGGGTTGCCTAGACAAGGCATCTTTTTCAAAACATTTTCAAAACCCCACACACAAAGCACCATTTCAAACAATTGAAAGCACCATTTCAAACAATTGAAAATGCAAGGCAAATGATCTAAGAAAGTAACTAAGAGCCCATGGATAACCATGGATAGAAAGGGTGCTAATACCTTCCCTTTCTATAATCTACTCCCCGAACCAAAGAAAACATCTCAAAGGTTTTTGCTGTGCTTTTTAACCTTTCCTTAGGATAAAATAAAAAGTCGGTGGCGACTCTTGATAAACCGAAACATTTGAGAAAACAAACGCAAAACCCAAGTCAGTTCTCCCACCGTATCACAGAACTGGCGACTCTGCTGGGGACAATTTAAAAGTGGAGTAACCTTAGGGCTTAGATCACCCTTTTGCATGACTAATTGTTTGCTTTGATTGCTTTACATCTTGGTTCTCTTGTTTGGGCTTGAAATCATACACCCGGATTTGAGAAACATTCATAGATAGCAATACGTTGTGGAAACTGTGCGGGGTATACCGACACGGTTGAAGCAATAGCTATATTAGTGCGACATATTTGTGAGTACCGGTAACCCTTGAGTTCAATCAAGGAGAGTACGGGGCCGCTGAGTGATGTCACTAAGCACTAATGACCTAGAACCTTACTTGACCATCTTGGCCTTTCATTAGGGGTAGTGAGATGACCGGCTTTGGTGCAGTCCGAAGTTGGTAGATACTCGATACTACACTCATTGAGGGTTGTTTTCTTGGAATATTTTGGTCGCTAGTTAAGTGGCTAAACCAAAACAATGAACATAGAAAACAATTCAATGATATTGAGCTCCTTAGAACCCGGTTACTATTTATAGGACAGGTTTTTAAGCCAACTACACTCAAGAGGGTACTTACCTATGAAACCTCATGAAAGCCTGAAACTAGGGTTTTGTGTGACTTGCTTGTACATATGTTTGTGCATACATCATGAACATCATAAAACATCATATGCATCCACTAACCATTTCAAGGGTTTGGATCTTCATCTTTATTCTTGTTTTGTAGGTCATGTAAATTCTTCGCAGGAAAACTATCCAAGTCAACCTTGTGAGAATCCCTCCTCAACTCAAGGAGCTCACATCCAGAATTCCAGAAAGCTCTCTCTTCAGTGAAAGACATGGTAGACTGCTCAGCCTAGTGAACACCAGCATTGAGGAAGACATGGTGAAAGTATTGTTCCAGTTCTTCGACCCCCTTCATCACTGTTTCACATTCCCCGACTATCAATTGGTGCCCACTTTGGAGGAATTTTCTCAACTCCTGAGAATTCCTATTCTTAATCAACTACCCTACAACGGTACGGAAAAATAACCAAAGCCTGAAGATGTTTCTCAAGCACTACACTTGCAACCATCTGACATTAAGGGGCATTGGGAAACTAGAAGTGGTGTCAAAGGCTTCTTGGCAAAATTCTTGTTTGAGAAGGCACAAGAGTGTTGGAATTCCTTAGATCTGCAAGCCTTTGAAGAGATTGTGGCACTCCTCATTTATGGGTTGGTCTTGTTCCCAAATCCTGACCAACTTATAGATGTCAATGCTGTCAAGATTTTCCTATCCAAGAATCCCATACCTACATTGCTTGGGGACATCCTCCACTCATTTTACACACGAACAATGAGGAAGAGAGGTGTTCTCATGTGCTGTACTCCTCTCCTTGCTAGGTGGTTTATTTCTCACCTTCCACAATCTGTTTTGAAGAATGAACAAGGCTTAAGGTGGTCACAATGGTTGATGACCCTCACACATTCTGGTGTACATTGGTGTTCTCGGTCCAGAGAAAATGTCATCATTGTCGATCATTGTGGTGAGTTCCCTAATGTTCCATTACTTGGAATTAGAGGAGGCATTACCTATAACCCTTGTCTAGCTTTAAGACAATTTGGATATGCACGGAGGGATGGCCCTCATGACATGCTGATTCCTGACCTAGTTTTTGACTTTGACAACGATGCGCAAGGACTTCGCCAAAGATTCATCAGAGCTTGGAGGATGCCTAACAAGGTAGATAGCAAGACACTGGGGCACAAAAACTCCATCCCTCTTGAGCCTTACCTCAAGTGGGTACGAACCCGAGCCCAGAGTCTTATGTTGCCTTACCCTCATGTTCTCCCTTTGATTAAAGAGCCTGTTAAGGAAGGAGAGGTTCCTTACACCATCCTACATCCTGACATGCCTACATCATGGGAGGAAATGCAGAAGAGTTGGATCTAACTCAAGGAAGAGTGGAATACTTTTGAATCCATCTTCTATGCCAGTGAGAGGAAGGTTTTAGAGCTTACCCGCCGACTTCACGAGGAGGAGACCCTCAACACTTACATCGCACCAAAGAGAATGCGCAACGTCTTTTTACCTTAAGAAGTTTTTGTAATATTTGGCCCATGGGGAATTTATGTACTGACAAAATTGCTTCTTATTAATATGACGTTTGTTCTTTTTGTTTGCAATAATTTTGAATTTCTAAATCCTTGAATGCATTGCATGAATAAACATATCATTCATCATATGCATAAACAGGTCTCCACACCAGGTTTCCTTATCTTTCTGCTGTTTATTTAAGATGGATCTCTGTTGTACCCCAAAATTTTCCCTCCCATATTCTTCAAGGTTTGTCAAGAATCATCCTCAAAATGGTTCAAGATTGCTCAAGAGATTGTAAAGTCAAACCACCTCCTAAGCCAGCCAAAATTAGGGTTTTGGTTCTCTCAAGGAATTTGGGGTTTTCAATGGCTCAATCAAGTCTCAAGGGTCCATATACATTCTCAAGCACCTACATGCCAAGTTTCAAGACTCACAGTGCCAATTTGCACAGTCAAAAGCCTCATTTGACCTACAGTCAACTGTAGGGGCAAAATGGTCATTTTGCAGTCAAAAGTTAGAATTTTTGGTCAACATCTTATTTTGAGTTCACAATCATCATTTGATCAAGTCTTGATCATGATTCCTCAAGAATGGATCAAAAATCATCAAGATGCAAAAAGTTACTATTTTTGGATAGTAGAAAAGTCAACTGTATCTTGACCAAGGCATAACTTTTTCATGGTTCATCAGAAAAATCCCATCCAATGCTTATTTTGAAGGGTATGACATTTCCTACAATCCATCTTCACACCCCAAGTCCTAGAAATGCTCTCATGAAAAGTTATCAATTTCTACATTATAGGTCAAATTCAAAAGTCAACAAAAATGCACTTTAAGTCAAAGACCATAACTTGAGATTGGTAAATCAAAATTACATGGGACCAAAGGCAATGGTTAGAGGACTTCAAGACCTTTCCAAAATGTCTAAGAACATGTTCATATGATCAAAATTGAGCAAGATATGCATTGGGGAAGTTGGGAAATTTTTGTGAATTTGCAAAAGTCAACTTTGCTCAAAACACCTTATTTTTGCTAATGGGCCTCAAATCTCTTGTTGAAACTTCATCCATGGCCTATGCACGACCCATCAAGCCTAATTGAATTTATTTTCTTATTTTTTATTAATTAATTGGATTTTTAATCAATATTAATTCATTTAATTAATTTAAATTGTAGGAAATACAAGATTTGATTTTTTCAATCAATTTGTGAAGCAAGTATGACCTAAAAAGGCTGGCAATTTCGTGTGCAAATCAAATATGCAAGAATCTCCAAAATTGGCAACTTTTTCCAATCATGAAAATTCAAAAAGATTTGATTTTCAATCAAATATTCAATCATCATTCCAATGGATTTTTGTGCAAGATTCTGACCTAATTCTATTCCTCTATAAATATGCAAGCTAACCCTAATGCCACACACGTGAGAGAAGCTGCAGAAAAGCCATAGCATATTGAAAAATTTCCAAGAAAATTGCAAAACTGTTTTCTGCATTCTAGGGCTATTTAAGTACATTTGTTGATTTCAATACACTGCAGGAGGTTCCCAGAATGATTGGCAATCAATTTCCAGCTTCATAGCTCAAAGAATCACTAACTACAGAACCACGGTTTGCGTTTTTTTCTCAAAATCGTATTGTTGAATTCATGCATAATTAACATGTTTTATTGATTGTGTTGCATTGCCAGAGGTCATACCAAGCTTATGGGATCATTTAATTGAATTATTATGCATTGAATCACAAAATGCCATGGACGATTTCTAGGGTTCATAAGTTTTGGAATTGGGGCTTTGCAGTCCAGGGAAAATTAAGCCTTGTGAGACCCATGATTGGACTCGTTAGGACAAGACGAAAACAAAGGAACCATCGCGAAGCATTTATATAAAACACAACCCTAATCGCTATTTTTCGCCACTATAATTTGTGGGGGTTAAAAACCCCCGCTATCTAATATCCTTTTGCAGGTACAAACGAGGAAGATGACTTGGTGTTAACCTCCTATTGGGTAATTCAAAAAAAAGGCGCGCGTTTATTTGCTTTACAACTTAGTGGTTTGTTTCTTAATATATTAATTGCCCTTTATTTTACTAACGACTAAAGCGTGCAGTTGGAGTGGTTAAGGCATTAGCATATGAGCTTTGGGACCTGGGTTCGAATCCCAGGTCCCCCAAAATTATTATTGCTATTTTCTTGCAGCTTATCCAGTATACCTTATGCCTTGTGGTCTACCATGCATCTCAAATATCCAGGCGCCAAGTGGCCATAAACGTGAATCTAATGGCCATGAGATGATGGTCACCATACCCCTCAGTCAATGCCTGCATGGACAATCTCAAAAGTCAAAGAGGCTTACATGTAGTTGGGCCTGAGAATTTCCAAGAACACCTCCATATTGGGCCAGCACCCCCCTGGTTTATTTTTCTTTTCTTTTATAATTTCCATTTAATTATTTAACTATAATAATAATAATAATAATTATTATTTAATTAACTTAATTAATTTTTTCATAATAAAATTAGAAAACTAAAATATTTTATTTATTTATTAATTTCACCCTTTATTATTTTTGTAAATAAAAAACTAATATTATTAATTTAGTTTAATTAGGGTTAATTTTAACTTTTTTTCAATAATTTAAAATCAACATAGAATTAGGGTTTTCTTGACAATTTTAATTTCTTTTATTTTATTTTCCTTAAAACATTAAAAAACTCAAAAACATTTCTTTTTATTAGTTAGTTTTATGTTTAATTTAATTTAATTCATAAAACAACCAAAACTTCTTTCTTTCTCAAAAAAAGGGTCAAAACCCTAAAAACTTTTCCGATTCAATTTTCTCTCGCGCGCATATTCTTTTTGATTATTCTTTTTGATCATATTTATGTAATTGCTCCGAGAATGTAATAGCGTAATTAGGCCCCTTTTTATCGCTTTATTTATTTTCCGCAATTTACTTTTCAAGGGTTTGCTTTTGGTGATGTAAATACCCGACGCCTTGTAATAGCGTAGATTTATTTTCCGCAAACTATTAACTGTTAGAGGTATGTTAACTATGCATGACAAGACTTATCTCTGAAATTAAAATCAACCCGTAGCTCACCATAACATGTGCAAAGATAACTTAACTGAATCTTGACACACTCGCACATGCCACTCCTAGGGTACGCCTCACTTGGTTGCCTCAACGTGGTCATTGAGTATAGGGTGTTTTAGAGGTCGCCCTCTTGTCTAAAGATCCAAGTTGCCTCGAAACGGTTGCCTCGGATAAAAAGGATCTAGGACACTAGGTTTACCGCTAAGGCGTCCTACCATTGCTTTAGTGACCACATGCCCCTAAAATCGAATTGACCCGAAAAACTCCAACGAAGGTGCTACCTACTTCTCAATAGTGGGATAGTACTGTCTAAAGGACATTTACACAGCTTAATTTCTTTTGAGTAGGTAGAGGTTCTCAGGTACTTTCTCTTTCAAAACAAAAACACTTTTCGCACTTACACTTTCAAACAAAGTTTTCAAACAAACACTTCATACACTCTTGAGGACTGATACAAGAGTTAAATCGAAGTTTTCAAACAAACTTTTTCAAAAACCACAAACATAAGAAAAGCAAAACATTTTTGAAAACATAGTGAGCAAGTACCTAAGAGCCCGTGGATAACCACGGATAGAAAGGGTGCTAACACCTTCCCTTTCTATAATCTACCTCCCGAACTGAGAAACATATCGAAAAGGAATTTTGCTGTGCTTTTGTCCTTTCCTTGTTGGAGAAAATAAAAGACGGTGGCGACTCTTGCTTACCGTGACATTTCGCGAACCAGCATTTCAAAACAGTCAGTTCTATTTCCACCGATCACAGAACTGGCGACTCTGCTGGGGAAATTAATAAGTGAGGTGTACCTTAGGTTTAGATCATTCTATGTTTTCAATTGCATGCTTTGTATGATTTATATTTGTGGGATTGTATTAGAGTTTCATAGATCCTAACCCGGATCTGGGGAATACCCTTTAGGTAGCAATAAACTGTGAGGGACCTGTCCGGCGTAGACCGACACGGGTGAAGCAGTAGCTATGTTGGTGTGACACCTTGGTCTGTACCGATATCCCTTGTGTTGGAACGAGGAGAATATGGGTCTTCTGAGGAGTCATTAAGCACCAATTGACCTTAGAACCTTAAATTGACCAACTTGGCCATAGAACAGTAGCAATATGCTACACTCATTGAGGCTAAACTCTCGCGATGGTTCCGGCCGCAGGAAAATATTGCTAATCTGGAGTTATGACCGATTGAGGGTAGTCAGTGATATTGAGATCCTCTAGAACCCGGTTATTATTTTTAGGACAGGTCTTAACCAATTGAAACTGAAAAAGGGTAGTACCTAAACTTCATGCTGGCCTGAACTCTAAGGGCTGTCTTGTGTGACTTGTGTGCCTTGCCATGTTTGACTTTTGTGAATACTTGTGGTGTGCCTTATCATGACATCATAACATCATACCATTGCATGCATCCTGCATAAGGACTAACCCATTTCAAAGACAAGAGGGTTTCATCTTTGCTCTGTTTTGTAGGACATTATGATGCCCATGCGAAGGAATACTATCCGGCTCAACTTTGTTCAACCACCTGCCTTGCTTACAAAATTGGTTGATAGGATTCCAAACACTACTTCCTTTATCAAGAGGAATGGTTCTCTTCTCGGTTTAGTCACTTCAAAGTGGGACCAACAATTGATGAGTGTCCTGGCCCAGTTTTATGATCCGCTATACCATTGCTTCACCTTTCAAGACTTCCAGCTTGTCCCTACCCTGGAAGAATTCTCTGATTTGCTTGGTATCCTTGTTTTGGAGCAGACTCCATTCACTGGTTGGGAAAAGACTCTTAAGCCTGAAGAGATTACTGCAGCCCTTCCTTTGACCAAAGAAGAGGTAAGGGCTAACTGGGAGACTAGAAGTGGAGTTAAGGGCTTTTTGGCTAAATTTCTGGTTGGTAAAGCTAATAGTTTCTGGAATGACTTAGACTTCAGGGCGTACGAAGACATTCTGGCTCTCTTAATCTATGGTCTATTATTGTTTCCAAATCCTGATACCTTTGTTAATGTCAACGCCATAAGGATCTTCATCTCTCGGAACCCTGTACCCACTCTCTTGGGTGATATCCTGCAACAACTCTATGCTCGTACTGCCCGAAGACGGGGAACTTTGTGGTGTTGTGCTCCTTTGTTAGTGAGGTGGTTTATTTCGCACCTCCCTAAGTTCGTGCTGAAGAACAAAGAAGGAAGAAGCTGGGCTCATAGGATAATGTCTCTCACTGATAATGACATCATTTGGACTCTCAGAGGTTTAGACGAGGTGGCTGTTATTGATCGTTGCAGAGAGTACCCTAATGTTCCATTGATCGGTACCCAGGGAGGAATCTCTTATAACCCGTGTTTAGCTCTCCGTCAGTTTGGAAGAGCCAGAAGAGCAGGGCCTCATGAGATGTTGGTACCTCACATCAGTTTTGAGTTTCAGGTAGATAGTGACGAGCTGCGTCGTAGATTCATCAGGGCTTGGGACAGAATTCACAAAGCTGACCCACATGAGTTGGGACCGAAGACTTCTCTACCAATGGAATCCTACTTCAGATGGGCCCGCATCCGTGCTCAGAAGTTAGGTATGCCATACGAAGCTGTCAGGCCTATTACTCTTGAAGTTCCTGATAAAGACGGGGTTCCTCCAACTGTCCTCCATCCTCAGATACCCACTGATATTGGTACACTAAAGAGTTCTTGGGCGCAACTGCACGAAGAACGGGATTCTTATCGGGAAAGGTTCAATGAACAAGAACAGAAGATCCAGAAGCTGACCAAGAAATTGGAGAATGAGCGGATCCTGAATGACTATATCCGTACTGAGAAGAAGAGGCCATGGGAGCATTGATGGACTTTGGATGTTTCTTTTACAGATTTTATTTACTTTTCAGTATTTCCATTCCTGTAATGCCTAAGGGAAATTTGTTGAACAATTTAAAGTTTAATCTAATAAAGTTTGTTTCCTTTCTTGTCTACAAAGTTGAATCCCGATTGTCTTTGAAAACATAAATCATACGCATTTCATGTCATCACATGCATCACAAGTACCCTTTTTACAGGTCACTTATCTTCTTCGCTGTTTATTTCAGCAATCATCATGACTTCTGAACCTACTACTGAACAAGCTATCAAGGCCCTCCAGGCCCAGAACGCCCAGTTCCAAGAGTTGGTTATGAGCCTAGCCCAGGGTTAACAGGAGTTGAAGACCCTGATTCTGAAGAAGAAGAAGAAGAGGACCGTCTTGTTCAACACTGGACGCAGATTTGGGAATGGACTACAAAATGAGGTTGATCTGACTACTTCCTCTGTAGGGAAAGACAGTCCCCAAGAGAGAAGGGTTCCTAGTCCCGTGGTCTCCGACAACGAGACAAATTATAATGATGAACAATACCCTCCTGCTGAGGACAGGTACAAACAGCTGGAGGACCGCTTAAGTGCTATGGAGATTCAACATGTGCCCGGGTTGGACTTTGGAGACCTAGGCTTATCCTCTGGGGTGGTGATTCCCCATAAGTTCAAGGCATCTGCTTTTGCAAAATACGACGGAGCTTCCTGTCCTAAGCTGCACCTCCGATCGTATGTAAGGAAGATCCAACCTTATACAGCTGACAAGAATTTGTGGATCCATTTCTTCCAGGATAGTCTTTCAGGGACTCAACTCGAATGGTTCTATCAGCTGAATGGAGCCCGTATTCGTAACTGGGAGGATTTGGCTACTGCGTTTTATAAGCAGTATCAGTATAATTTCGACCTCGCTCCTACGCGTACCCAACTCCAGGGTATGTCACTAGGGACGGGTGAAGGATTTAAGGAATATGCCCAAAAGTGGAGAGACCTGGCTGGAAGGGTGCAGCCACCACTAATTGACCGTGAACTTGTTGATATGTTTCTGGGGACCCTGTCTGGTCCGTTCTTCAACCATTTGATTGGGAATTCTTCAGCTGGGTTTATAGATCTTATCTTGACTGGTGAGAGAATAGAAGCTGGTATCAAGTTTGGGAAGATACAGAAAGGTGCCTCCTCGAGCAATGAAAAGAAACCCTTCAAGAAAGAATCTAGTGATGTCTATGGTTCAAGGAGGCAGAATAAACCGGAACGCCGCCAAGCTGTCAACGCGGTGGTAATTTCAAAACCTGCTGCTGCTCCTCAGCATCATAACCAACAAAGGGGTAAGAGACCCAGAAGGCAGTTTACTCGACTCAGCATGACCTTGTCCCAGATATTTCCGCAACTACTGACAACCAATCTGGTAACCATAAAAGAAGCTCCGAAGGTTGTAAACACAACATCCCCAAAGTACAATCCTAATGCCCGCTGCGCTTATCGTTCTGACAGCCCGGGGCATACTACAGATGACTGTTGGGCTCTGAAGAATAAAGTTCAGGACCTAATTGATGCTAAAGAGATAGAGTTCGAGGCGCCTGAAAGGCCCAATGTTGTGACTGCTCCCATGCCCAAGCATGGAGTGAATGCTGTAGAGGAAGACCTGTATGTAGCCTCTGTGGATGACATTGTTACTTCGCTGTTGACCGTCAAGAGGAACCTGTTGCTAGCCGGTTTATTTCCGAGATGTAGTAAAGGTTGCCATCTATGTTCTGTTTCACCTGCTGGTTGTCCTTTGTTGAAGTCAGGCGTCCAAAACCTGATGGATAATAAAGAGATCTTGTTTGAGAAGGTTGCTGTTCCTGCTACCCCTACCGAAGAAGTTTCCATTGTCACCATTTTCAACAATTCTACCAAGGCTCCCCCGAGGAAGCCTGTCAAAATTATGCCTGCTCAGAAGATTGCTCCCATAATCATCACTATTTTGGGGCCCATCCCCTATACATCCGACAAAGCTGTCCCTTGGCACTATGGGGCAGATGTTTATGTGCTTGGAGTTAAGCAAGAGTTTGATACTAGTACCGACGTCAGCAACATCACCGGGCCTGCTAAAGTCACCCGCAGTGGTAGACTTTTCTCACCAGATATTGCGCCACCAGCTATCCAGAGACCTATTGTCATCACACCTACAAGTGTGCCTACTTCCCTTCCTGACCAAGTTCCTATTTCTACCCCTGCTGCCGAGTCATCTGACGCTTGGGGCAAAGGGATAGCTACTGATGTGCCTGCCCAGACGGAGGCACCAAAGACCACCACTGTTGAAGCTTCCAAGCAGGAAATGGAAGAGATTCTTAAGATTATCAAGAAGAGTGATTTTAACGTAGTTGAGCAACTGGGGCACACTCCATCTAAGATTTCTATGTTATCACTGTTATTGTGCTCAGAGGCCCATGCCAAGGCTCTGATTACCTTCCTGAAGACTGCCCATATGCCACAAGAGACGTCAGCTGATCAGTTTACCGATTGTGTGGCCAACTTAACTGCTGATAATGGTTTGGGTTTCTCCGGCGCTGATCTGACTGCTAAAGGGAAGAACCATAACGATGCCTTGCATGTCTCTATTGAATGCAGGGGCACTACTCTTGCCCACGTGTTGGTTGACACTGGATCCTCATTGAACGTCTTACCCAAGAAAGCTCTAGGCAGGTTGGATTGCAAGGGTTTGGAACTGAAGCCAAGTAACATTGTGGTCCGGGCCTTTGACGAGTCTAAAAGGATGGTACATGGTGAGGTTGACATTCCAATCAGAGTTGGTTCTCAGGTCTTTGACTCTACCTTCTATGTGATGGACATCCGACCGTCCTATTTTTGTCTGCTGGGTCGTCCTTGGATCCATAAGGCTGGAGCCGTGACCTCCACACTACATCAGAAGCTGAAATACCCGGTCAGAGGGAAGATTGTGACAGTGCAGGGGGAGGAGGAATACATGGTCAGCCACCTCAACTCGTTCCGGTACATAGAAATGGATGGGGAGTTCATTGAGACCCCCTTTCAACACTTCGAAGAGGTTCCTCAAACACTGGCATCAGCTGAGACTGTGGTTGAAGATTCTCCTTTGAAGATGGCTTCCTTAAAGGATGCCCGGGCTGTTATTGAGAAGGGTGAGTATGCAAACTGGGTCCGACTTCCTGATTTCACTCCGAAGACTGACAAGTTTGGTTTGGGTTTCACTGTAGAAGCTCAAAGGGCTGTTCGTCGTGCAAGGATTGGAAGATCTCCTGTGTTCATCAGCAACTCGGGGGTAAATGCCATTGAAGATGATGTGGAAGAATCTGAATTCGACAGCTGGATCTACCCTACGACCAACGGTGGACCAAACAACTGGACAACGAAAGACTTTGTCCCTATTAATTTTGTGACTCAGTAATGAACTCCTTTGTTTTGAATTTGTAACAGACAATATTGTGAAACTTTATGGCCCGATGTCTTACCCGGGGCACCGTAGGCTTCATTTGTGAGGGCTTTTGTGTGTCATTTTCATATATCATTAATAAAAGCATTGGACGTTTTTTGCATTTCAAATCTTGCGCTCCTTGTCTTTCTTTATTATATATTGCAAAACAGCTATATTTACACACACTCACACTCACATATACAGGTCCCAATCCACTCTGGATCTCACTGGTAACGACTCTGCTACTGCCAGTTATAACTTCGAAAATCTGATCAACTTAGCCGAAGACGAAGGTGAGGATGATTGCGAAGTGCCTGGTGAGCTTGCAAGACTGCTACTCCAGGAAGAGAGGGCCATTCAGCCACATGAAGAGCCAGTGGAAACGATAAATCTGGGTACTGAGACAGACAAAAAGGAAGTCAAGATTGGTGCAAATCTGGAGTCTAATGTGAAACAACGGTTGATTCAGATGCTGCATGACTACGTGGAAATCTTTGCCTGGTCTTACGAAGATATGCCTGGGTTGGATACCGACATTGTGGTTCATCACCTGCCTACCAAGGAAGAATGCCCTCCGGTAAAACAGAAGGTCCACCGTATGCGTCCAGAGATGTCCGAGAAAATCAAAGCTGAGGTTATGAAACAATTTGACGCCGGTTTTCTAGCAGTAACTTCTTACCCTCAGTGGGTCGCCAACGTGGTTCTAGTGCCGAAGAAAGATGGTAAGGTCAGAGTGTGTGTTGATTACAGGGATTTGAACAGGGCGAGCCCTAAGGATGACTTCCCTCTGCCTCACATCGACGTTCTGGTTGACAATACTGCTCAGCATAAGGTATTCTCCTTCATGGATGGTTTCTCCGGGTATAATCAAATAAAGATGGCTCCTGAAGACATGGAGAAGACCACCTTTGTTACTCAGTGGGGTACCTTTTGCTACAAGGTCATGCCTTTTGGGTTGAAAAATGCAGGGGCAACGTATCAACGTGCCATGGTTGCTTTGTTTCATGACATGATCCACCATGAGATTGAAGTATATGTCGACGACATGATCGCAAGGTCCCAAACTGAGGAGGAACACCTTGACCATCTACATAAGCTGTTTGACCGGTTGAAGTTGTACAAGCTGAGATTAAACCCGAACAAGTGCACCTTCGGGGTGAGATCTGGAAAACTACTAGGCTTCGTCATGAGCGACAAAGGTATTCAAGTGGACCCTGCCAAAGTGAAAGCCATACAAGAGATGCCAGTTCCCAAGACAGAGAAAGAAGTCAGAGGCTTTCTAGGATGGTTGAACTACATTGCCCGATTCATCTCACATCTAACTGCTACCTGTGAACCAATCTTCAAGCTACTGAAGAAAGATCAAGTAGTACGTTGGAACGATGAATGTCAGGCCGCTTTCGAAAGAATCAAAGAGTATCTCCAAGAACCACCCATTCTTATGCCACCGGTTGAAGGGAGACCTCTAATCTTATACTTGACAGTACTTGACAACTCAATGGGGTGTGTGCTGGGGCAGCATGACGAGTCTGGCCGAAAAGAGCACGCTATTTATTACCTTAGCAAAAAGTTTACCGACTATGAGACCCGATACTCACTGCTCGAGAAAACTTGCTGCGCTTTGGTATGGGCTGCTCGCCGGCTGAGACAGTATATGTTGACTCACACTACTCTATTGATTTCAAAAATGGATCCAATCAAGTATATTTTCGAAAATCCTGCCTTGTCCGGAAGAATAGCAAGATGGCAGATGATCTTGACCGAATATGACATCCAGTACATGACTCAAAAAGCAATCAAGGGAAGTGTATTGGCAGACCATTTGGCACACCAGGCAGTGGATGATTACCAGTCCATGAACTTTGAATTTCCAGACGAGAATATCATGGTAGTGACTGATTGTGAAGTACCTGGACCTGATGAAGGACCTGAGGAAGGATCCCGATGGTCTATGCACTTTGACGGAGCCTCAAACGCTTTGGGTAACGACATTGGCGCTGTAATCATATCTCCTAAAGGCACTCATACTCCACTTACCGCCCAACTATGTTTCAATTGCACCAACAACATGGCGGAGTATGAAGCCTGCATCATGGGTCTTCGAGCTGCAATCGACCTAAGTATCAAGTTTCTGAGTGTCTTCAAAGATTCCGCCCTCGTGATCAGTCAGATCAAAGGCGAGTGGGATACGAAACACCCAAATCTTATTCCTTACAAGGAGTATGTATTGACGTTGATTCCCCATTTCGAGGAGATAACCTTTGAGCACTTCCCAAGAGAAGAGAATCAGTTGGCGGACGCGCTAGCCACGATGGCTTCTATGTTCAAAGTCAAATGGGACAACGAGGCTCCCCGGATCATCATTTGGAAATTGGATGAACCTGCACATTGCTATGATCTTGAGACCGAAGAGGTAACAGAAAAACCTTGGTATCATGAAGTAAAGAGGTACCTTGAAGCTCAAGAATACCCCGAGGGTGCATCTGTTAATGACAAGAAGTTTCTGAGAAGGTTTGCGGCAAAGTTCTTCCTCAGCAATAACATTCTCTACAAACGAAACCATGACTCAACCTTACTGCATTGTATGGATAAGACTGAAGCAGAAAGGATCATGGCAGAGCTGCATGAAGGTACCTTCGGAACTCATTCCAGTGGACATACCATGGCAAAGAAAATCCTTCGGGCAGGATATTACTGGTCCACAATGGAAGCCGACTGTTACCAACATTCTCGGACATGTCACAAATGCCAGATCTATGCTGATAAGGTGCACATTCCTCCAGTTCCTTTGAACGTCTTGACAACACCTTGGCCTTTTGCAATGTGGGGCATTGATATGATCGGCGAGATCAGACCTACGACATCCAACGGACATCGTTTCATCCTGGTAGCGATTGATTACTTTACGAAGTGGGTCGAAGCAGCTTCCTTTGCCACCGTAACCAAGAACGTAGTGGCGCGGTTCATACGACACAACCTGATCTGTCGATACGGTGTACCGGAGAGGATCATTACGGATAATGGTACCAATCTTAACAATAAGATGATCACTGAGCTCTGCGAGCAATTCAAGATACAACACCACAACTCTTGTCCCTACCGGCCGAAGATGAATGGGGCTGTCGAAGCAGCAAATAAGAACATTAATAAGATTGTGCAGAAGATGACAGTGACCTATAAAGATTGGCACGAGATGTTACCATTTGCTCTTCATGGGTACCGTACCTCAGCACGGACGTCAACAGGGGCAACACCCTTTTCCTTGGTATACGGCATGGAGGCAGTCTTGCCCATTGAAGTTCAGATACCCTCTCTCTGAATCATGAAGGATGCAGGTTTAAGTGAAGATGACTGGATCCAGACTCGGCTTGATCAACTAAACCTAATCGACAAAAAGAGACTCACTGCTATTTGTCATGGTCAGACATACCAAAAACAGATGATCAAGGCATTTAACAAGAAAGTCAGACGACAAGAGTATCAAGTCGGAGACCTAGTAATCAAGCGCATCATTCTACCTCAAGGTGATCCTAGGGGCAAATGGACCCCTACGTACGAAGGGCCATTTATGGTTAAGAACATCTTCTCAGGAGGAGCAATGATTCTAACCACCATGGATGGTGACGACCTTCCTCACCCCGCCAATGCAGACATAGTAAAAAGATACTGCGCATGATCAAAGACCCGCTAGGTCGATTGGCCTAGGCAAAAATAAGGGCTTCCCGGCGAACCAAAAGGGTTCGGGAAAAAATAGGGGATGAAATGAAAAAATCTGTACACCCGGTAAGTCGAAAACCTAAAAAGGCGGCTTGGGCAAAAATGGGTATCCCGGTGGACTAAAAACCCGAAAGGGCGGTCCAGGCAAAAGTTAGGGATAAGCGTAATACTATGTCTCATTGGATCACCCTGCATCCAGACTTCGGTATCGACCATCAGGCTCGGACGACACCAATCAATCAGATTCCTCTTCAACTAAGCAGCAAAGTGATGAGATGCTTGAAGACATAAAGACGATAACAGAGTTGGAACCCAGTGGGATTTTTCACATAGCTGTTTTGTTTCCTTTCCACAAATTTTATAAACTCTATTTTGTTGGGCGGCGTTCTCTTACTAGGACGTCAGCCTCTTGTATGCAAAACGCCTATTTACAGTCAAATTTCAAAATCAATACAAGCTCATTTTCCAGACAAATTGCAAATTGTTTTTCCTTTATCTGTTTTGTTTTGCAAAGAACGTCCAATGTTCATTTTTGATATATGCATTTGATATTAATTTCTACTCATAAATATTTGCATGCGAAACAAAGGACTAATTACGGGTGACATCGGAAGTAGGGGCAATAAACCTTGTCTAAGCAATCTAGTTGCTCTGTCCACCGAGGTACCAAGGTAAGTTCAGCTGAAGAATATGACCAAGATACCTTCACTCCCCGCAGAGTAAGACAAGAATCAACAATACTCTCCCCAAACAGAGTTGGTCCCCCATCAGCCCTAAAAAGGCACAGTATCCCCAGCAAGTTAGCAATACTCTTCCCCCAAGCAGAGTTAGTCTACCATCAGTCTTGAAAAAAGTTGGGTACCCCCAGAAGATCTTAATATTCCCTCGCAGAGTATACAAATATTCCTCAGCAAGCATCCCCGACAGTCTTCATATTCTGCAACAGAAATATAAGATTGTTCCCCGGCGGAATCCAAGATACCCCCAATGGAGCCATTTCCCCAATACAGTCCAAAAGGTTTCCCCAGGAGAGTCGAATCATCTTACCCAGTAGATTCTGGAAGCTTGTCCCCTGCAGAGTACAAATATCTCTCCCCATCCATATTCAGAGGTTATCCCCCACCAGAGTCTAACTGGGTTATCCTTAGCAGGTTGCAACTGAAAGATCATCCCCAGCGAAATTCTTTCTATCCCCCAGCGGAGTCATCATCAAAATCCCCAACAGAGCTTACCAACGGAATCCCCAGCGGAGTTATCGTTAAAATCTCAGCAAAGCATCTCTTCCCACAGAGTGATTCCCCGCAGAGTAATCTCTTCACCAGGTTTATTTCCCCAACAGAGTCATCTTCTCCTACCGGTTTATTCTTGCAATCATCTTCGTTCATCATCCCCAGCGGAAACGAAGAACTCTACTCTTCAACATCAGCCCAGGATTTAACAAGCTCCCGACATTCGTCAAGGATTTATTTTCCCAGACGAAAATACATTCATAAACATATCACATCTCATACCTCCTATTTACATACATGACAAAGTGCATGCGACACAATCTCATTTTGAGAACATCATGCATTTCATACATCATGACATTGCATACAACTAATGTTTTGCCCTTTTTCAGGAAAAGGTCAATCCAAAGATGATTATCATCAAACCTTTCTTAAGTTCCAGATCAACACCTGTATCTAGCCAGGAAATATCTGTGAACGATTGATTGTAGATCTATACCTGTAACTAGCCAGGAAAGTATCTACATGAAGAGATTGAAGATTAACACCTGTAACAGGCCAGGAAACCATCTTTCTTTCTCAAATCAGAGATTAATACCTGAAACCAGCCAGGAAAGCTATCTCGACCAACCTTTTGAAGTTCCAGATCAACACTTGTATCTAGCCAGGAAATATCTGTGAGCGACTGATTGTAGATCTATACCTGTAACTAGCTAGGAAAGTATCTACATGAAGAGATTGAAGATCAACACCTGTAACAGGCCAGGAAACCATCTTTCTTTCTCGGGTCAGAGATTAACACCTGAAACCAGACAGGAAAACTATCCCATTGACCAAACCTTTCTTAAGTTCCAGATCAACACCTGTAACTAGCCAGGAAATATCTGTGGACGAATGATTATAGGTTAACACCTGAAACCAGACAGGAAAATAACCTATATGAACTGATTGTAGATCTATACCTGAAACCAGACAGGAAAGCTATCTACATGAAGAGATTGAAGATTAATACCTGAAACCAGACAGGAAAACTATCTTTCTTTCTCAAGTCAGAGATTAATACCTGAAACCAGACAAGACAACTATCTCATCTGCCAACCTTTTTCAAGTTCCAGATCAACACTTGTAACTAGCCAGGAAATATCTGTGAACGACGGATTGTAGATTAATACCCGAAACCAGACAGGACAACTATCTACTTGACCATCATGAAGCAACCCTACATCGGTTCCTCCTCTTCCAAGATGCAGTTTTACCCGGACTCATCATCAGGCAACCCTACACAGGTTCCTTCTTTCAACCTACCAGGTTACGACTCAACAAACAATCTCCAGATGGCATCTATAAGCCCATCCCCGACAAGATTCTGTCACATCTCCAGATGGCATCTATAAGCCCATCTTCCTATCCATCATCTCTCCAAATGGCATCTGTAAGCCCATTCTCGATATCACATTGCTGATACTACACCATGCGAGTGCAAATTTCTGGGCACTTTAGTGTTCAATCATCTTCCACCTTCGGATCACGAAAGGCACGCAAGCCAATCTACCTCCTCAGGTCTAAGAAGATTGAATAGGGGCAACTGTTGTACCCCAAAATTTTCCCTCCCATATTCTTCAAGGTTTGTCAAGAATCATCCTCAAAATGGTTCAAGATTGCTCAAGAGATTGTACAGTCAAACCACCTTCTAAGCCAGCCAAAATTAGGGTTTTGGTTCTCTCAAGGAATTTGGAGTTTTCAATGGCTCAATCAAGTCTCAAGGGTCCATATACATTCTCAAGCACCTACATGCCAAGTTTCAAGACTCACAGTGCCAATTTGCACAGTCAAAAGCCTCATTTGACCTACAGTCAACTGCAGGGGCAAAATGGTCATTTTGCAGTCAAAAGTCAGAATTTTTGGTCAACATCTTATTTTGAGTTCACAATCATCATTTGATCAAGTCTTGATCATGATTCCTCAAGAATGGCTCAAAAATCATCAAGATGCAAAAAGTTACTATTTTTGGACAGTAGAAAAGTCAACTGTATCTTGACCAAGGCATAACTTTTTCATGGTTCATCATAAAAATCCCATCCAATGCTCATTTTGAAGGGGATGACATTTCCTACAATCCATCTTCACACTCCAAGTCCAATAAATGCTCTCATGAAAAGTTATCAATTTCTACATTATAGGTCAAATTCAAAAGTCAACAAAAATGCACTTTAAGTCAAAGACCATAACTTGAGATTGGTAAATCCAAATGACATGGGACCAAAGGCATTGGTTAAAGGACATCAAGACCTTTCGAAAATGTCCAAGAACATGTTCATATGATCAAAATTGAGCAAGATATGTGTTGTACCCCAAAATTTACCCTCATATTTTTCCCACAAGAAAACACAGCTTCGGGCTTTTCCTGACTTTTCAGTTTGGTTTAAGAATCAGTCAAACAGACTTTTTCTTAGCAGTCTATCCAAATTAGGGTTTCCATTAACTTTTGAAGCAGTTCAAGCAGATTGCTAGGGTTTGGTTGAGTTGGCTCAGGGTTTGATCAGGCAGGCGCTTCTTTGACATTAAAACAAGAATCAGGGTTTTGTGTGCGCATTCGCAGAAAGAATTCATTCTATAGTTCTTTTCAATTTACTTTGGGATGTGAGCTGAGGCAGTTGAGTTAAGAATTTGCAGTGTTTGGTTTAATCAGTAAAGGCAAAGGAATATGGATGTTTGTTGGATTTGACTGTGTATTGTTTATGTTTAATTGGGACGCCAGGTTATTATTGATTGCAAGGCTACAGTGTTTGGTAATTATTTATTTTATCTAAGTTAGAATAATTGGATTTACTTCCAGTTATTTTAATTCAAGAAAGCTTAAATAATTAAATAGACAGCTGAGATAAAAGAGATATCTGACAATAAAAAGACTTTTATTTATTTTTAATTATTTGTACAAATGTTATTTAAATACAATAATTATTTACAAGTATTTATAATAAAATTTATTACAATGATTAAAAGTAAAATAAAATTGCGTCCTAATTTTCCTAAGTCTTCATCTTCTACTGATGCTCCCCATTGCTCAATTAATTTTTACCTGCAAAAAGAAAAGGAAGAAGTCAAATGCAGATGAATTAAAAAAAAGGCAGACAGTTAATTTAAAAAGCTCATCATTAAAAGTGACTGGCCGGAATCAGTTTATTCACCCTCTCTGCAAATCACAAGAAATTCTTGGTTCACAAAGAGGGATAGAAATATGCTTGCAAAAAAATATGAAATGCACAAAGCTATTCAATATGCCAAATACAAAGCTGCATAGTTCATAATTCCAAATTGTCAACCAAAGTTTTCAAACTGAATAGCAAACTGAACTGCACAAATTGCAAGTGAATAAGCCAACCAAGTTGCATTGTCAAACTGAAAAGCAAAGCTGTCAAAATTCCAAACTAAATCACAGTTTCAAACTAAGCAAACTGAATGTCAAAACCAAGCCGCCAAAAGATATTAAAAGATATAAAGCTGTCAAGAGATATGCAGAAAATCTTGAAAGTACACAGAGGAAAGGGACAACGCAAGCTTATTTCAAATTCATCATTTCCCAGCCTATCACCTTTTCAGAATAGTATAGGTTTAAACAATATAATATGTTTTTCTGTGGAGAGAGAAAAGAGAGAGAGAAGAGGCTTACAGGCTTGAGGCTTAGAAAAAAGATATAAACAAGTTATCAGAACACATTAGAGAAGGAGGCAGAACCAACACATAACAAAAAATAACACAAAGCTCATAAGCCTCAAACTGGTGTTCAAAGCTTGTAAACTCTCAAACCTGCCTTAAACATTCAAACTATCTCAAAACCTGTAACAAACAAAAGCCAAAACCTGCTAACCTGTTTCAACTCAGAACACCAAGCCAAAACCTGCTAACCTGTTTCAACTCAGAACACCAAGCCTTAATCTGCATAAGTTATAAACACAAGCCCAAGCCATCCTGCATCAACATGCTTCAAAACCCTTGAAGAACAAACCTAAAAACTGGTGCATTTTCAAAACCTGCTAACTACCTAGAAGCCTGCCTCAAGACACAAATCTCAAACCTGTGTCAAGAAAACTACAAACTTCAACCAAAGCCTCCAAAACAAGCTTGAAGCCAAACCTGTTTCAAACAATATAGCCCTCAAACTGTAACATAACACAAGCCTCTAAACAGCAAGCCAACTGATAAACCTTTAGCCTGTCAAAGCCAAAAAGCCATACAACCTGTTTCAAACCACATGCCAGCCTCAGAACTGACTTCCTCATAGGCTACACAAAATCCCAATCTCAGTCAATATCATACAAGCATCTTCAACAAATCGAAACAACAACTGAACCAACAAAGCCCTCAGAGCTAGGCTCATCACAGGGTCTAACAAAAAACAATACTCAGAATCAATTTCAACACATCATCAATACTCAAAGCCATCAATCAGAGGCAAATAGAAGAAGAGGAAAAGAAGCAAATAGGAGCAAGCAAGTGGAAGAGGAAAAGAAAATTATACAAGGGTTTTCAGTGTTCATCACAAAACCATCAAAAAGCGAAATACAGAGTACCAGTTTTCCACAGAGCAAGCTCAGCATCACACTCCCTCGCCGGCCGCCTAAGGCGCCTCCATTCCATTCCTCCATCTCCAACAAAGGTATCGTTCTCTTCCTTTTCACGCATCTCAAACAGAAACAAATAACAAAGATAAAGATCAGAACTAATAACATATGAACGGAAACCCTAAAAATGCGTTAAGACATAAAACAAAGATCATACCTTTTGTGTAACCACCGCCTGCATGACCATGGAGAGGAGGAAGTAGAGGCGGCGCCTGGTGGCCACAAGCGGAGGCGTTCAAAAAGCTCAAGGAGAACGAAGGAAACGAAGAAAGGTGGAAACGGCGCCTCTTTAATGTTGTAAACCCTAATTCCAAAATGAAGCAAACCTAAACGAACCCTTACAACAAATGTGTCAAACTCATGTCTTGGGCCTTGCCCCATTATAAGCCTTAAGCCCATCACAAACAGGCGCACCCCCTTTTTTCTTTATTCTGATTCAGTGTTTGGGCCACCCTTTTTTCCTTACAGCCCATTTAACTTTTTTTTTTCTCTTCTCTTCCTTTTTTATAAACTAATATCTTTTTACATATCATTTTATTTTTCTTTGTATAATTTAAACTAATATATTTTATTTTTGTTTGTAAATAAGAATAACACATTAACTCTTTTATACAAAATTTTCTTTTATTACATTTGAAAAAAATATATAAATATTAGATTTAATTAGGTTAATAGATTTTATCTTAAAACTCTTTTTTAATAAATCTTTTTTATACATAAAAATACTAACTAAAATACATTAACATTAATACATAAAAATAGAATTTCTTAGACATTTTATTTTCTTTTATTAAAACTTTTGTTTGTAAACATTAACAAAAACAAAAAGAATAAATAAAATACTTAATTTTGCATTAAGTTAATATCTTAGCCACTTGTAAATAAATCACATACACTTACTCCAATACATTTGCTTGTCTTTTATTCTTGTACATTGATACATGTTACATTGAGAATGCGATTCGATTTGGTTGTAAATATATTTGGACACTACTCTCCTAATAAGTCTCATCCCCATTTGTAAATACTTGTACCCCCATCCCCGGATACTTATTTGTAATAGCGTAGACTTTAAATTCCCGCAATTTATCGCTTTCAATTATACCATGTTTAGACCTAGGGTTTGTATGTAAATAAAATCAACCGCTAGATAACCTAAATACAAGACAAACGCATGACAATCAACACACAATTCACACTTGCACCCCTAGGGTAATCCCGCTTGTTGCCTTCAAAAATGGGCCATGCTTGCATGTTGAGTTTCTTTGGCAAAAAAAAAACAAATCAAATGATCATAGTCCCTCGATGACGCTTTCGAAGTTGCCTAAACAAAATGATCATAGTCCCTTCAAGCAAATTTCCAAAGACACTTGGAACCATTGCATTCATGGTCTAAACGATGACCCGCGCCCGTCCCGTTAACATCCTAACACAAGATTGTCCACCAAATACAATGGTGGAACAATACTGTTAAAAGGGTTAAAACATAGAAAAAAATATTTGAGTAAAAATAGGGTAGACAACTCTTAGTTACTTGATCAAAACTTGCAAAGAAAACATCCTTGCTACTTTTCAAAAACACACCTCACAATACAATTTCCAAACAACTTTTCAAAATATTGAAAAACTTTCAAAACACTCAAACACGAGTCATTTCAAAAGCTGCCACAACAATGGCCTCTTTTCAAAAACATCTTTCAAAATCACACACAAAGCACCATTTCAAACAATTGAAAATGCAAAGCAAGTGATCTAAGCAAGTAACTAAGATCCCATGGATAACCATGGATAGAAAGGGTGCTAATACCTTCCCTTTCTATAATCTACTCCCCGGACCCATGAAACATCTCAAAGGTTTTTGCTGTGCTTTTTAACCTTTCCTTAGGATAAAATAAAAAGTCGGTGGCGACTCTTGCTCAACCGAAACATTTGCGAAAAACAAACGCAAAACCTAAGTCAGTTCTCCCAGCGTATCACAGAACCGGCGACTCTGCTGTGGAATCATTTAAAAGTGGGGTTACCTTAGGGTTTAGATCACTTTTACATACTTGCTTTGATTGCTTTACTTTTTGGGTCCTCGTTTGGGTTTGTTGTAAATCCTACACCCGGATTTGGGGCACCTTCTTAGGTAAATAGCAATAAAACTGTGAGGGAACTGTGCGGGGTATACCGACATGGTTGAAGCAGTAAGCTATGTTAGTGTGACATATTTGTGAGTACCGGTAACCCTTGAGTTCAATCAAGGAGAGTACGGGGCCGCTGAGTGACGTCGTGAAGCACTAACGAACTCTTAGAACCTTAATTGACCATCTTAGCCTTTTTAGGGGTAGTGAGATGACCGACTTTGGTGCAGTCCGAAGTTTGTAGATACTCGATACTACACTCATTGAGGGTTGTTTTCTTGGAATATTTTGGTCGCCAGTTAAGTGGCTAAACCAAAACAATGAACATAGAAAACAATCCAATGATATTGGGCTCCTTAGAACCCGGTTTCTATTTTAGGACAGGATGAGCCAACTAACTTCAAAAGGGTACTTACCTATGAACCCCATGCAAGCCTAAACCTAAGGACTTGTTTGCTTTGTGTGAATATGATTACCTACACTCATTTGCTTGCTTCTGCATACATGTACATAACATCATGACATCATACCATAGCATTTTCAATAACCATTTCAAGGATCTCGAGGGTCTTTTGATGCAGGGTCACGTTGAACCAGACGTCTACCAAGAGGCAAGAGGTTTCCCCTCTAAGCAAATGCCATCAAAGGTCAAGTGCAACAACTTGAATCAGGGGCTATGACCCACTTGACATGGTGAGCTTGATTCTTATGGAAAGACATCCACCAGTGCAAAGTTCTCCAATCAAAGATCGAAGTTCAACCTCTAACATTCTCTTGTGTTTACCCCAAGAGATCCTTGAAAACATGCATCCACATATCATGCATTGCATCATGACAGTTTTTCCTTTTCAGGTTTCCTTACTCTCCTACTGTTTATTTCAGTAAGAGATGGCTCTAGAGAGGACTGTCAAGGATATCCAGGACCAAAATGCTCAACTTCAGGAAATGTTCTTGAACCTGTCCCTGGGACAAGAAGAAGTGAAGGCTCTCGTCACAACAGGCATGGTCCAGGGGAATTCAAGCAATGCCAGGAGTGATCAGTTGGAAGCACTGCAGTATGAGCTGACTACAATGAGGATCTAAATGATGGGGCAACTGGTGGGCCAGATGTCTCTCATCCAGGACTTGGCTCAAAGACAAGAGGAGTTCAGAGTTCTCGTCAACCAACTGCTTCGGGACAACCAAGTTGGACAAACATTTGAGGTTGAAGAGCAAGTCACCACTCAAGAAGACAAGGGGAAGGCTCCTCTACTTGCTTCAGGGTCACAAGCCCACCAACAACCTCGTCAGCATCAACGGGGTAATCGGCGTAAGCAAAATACGTCGGGAAGACAGTTCAATGAGACTGACATACCGTCATCTCTAATATTGGAGCGCTTGTTGGAGGTCAATCTGACTGCTTTAAGGGATCCTATTCGGAAGCCCAATACCTCCGCTCCTAACTATCATCCCGAAGTATTTTGTGTATACCACTCCTATTGCCCAGGACATGACACCGACAACTGTTGGGCCTTGAAGAACAAGATTCAAGATCTGATTGACATTGGAGTGCTGAGGTTCATGCCAGACGGCGAGATGAAAATATTCCGTTAAGGGTTTCTCCACCTGAAGTGACAAAGCTCAAACTGAGAGACTTTTGTTTCATTTGGATTTTCAAGTTGTAATCTCTTTGTTATTCAAACAATTATCTATTAATGTCAAACTTTGTTTCATTAATGCATTGCATATGTTTGTCTTGAATTCATCCATTCGTTTTCACTACTTTTATGCTTTCTTTATGATATTTAACTCTTGATAAAAAGCTACAAGCCTTTAGAGGGAGGATAACGAAACAATACCATAATCTCATACAATATGCTTTTGAACAGACCTTGCTGATGATGTACATGCATTTCTTTCAATTCCCAAACACTGGAGTTATAAGGAAGATAATCCCTAGTCAACCCCTTCGAGCCAAAGAAGTAGGAGTTTTCTGTTCTAAACAAATTAAAACCTTTTATTTAAACCTGGGGCAGGGTAGTCTCTCAGTGAATTCAAAAAAAAAAAAGCGCATCAAAGTCGCAAACTCTCAGTTCGTAGTACAACGGATGACATCAAAAAAGAAAAATATTCCTTTGGAATCAAAAGACAATGGTGGTTCCCTATCTCATAGACAGTCATTACCTCTCAAAAGAGAAAATCCCACTGAGCCAAAACCTATTAAGGAGGCTTAAGAAAGCTGGGGCATCCCGCTGATTGTAATCTCGAAAACAGGAACAGTCAGGCAAAAGTTAGGGATAACAAATCAAGAAAGAGGTCATTACAAATCCTCAACAACATAAAAAAATGTTGCAAAAAAAAGGAGATGATGACTTCCCTCCAAATTCAATTGGTGAACCATCACCTAAAAGGTCGTTCCAAATTCGAATGGAGTGCGACGCACAATTAACTGAGTTTAGGATTGAAGAACATCACGAAGAGCGGGTGGATACAAATATTACTTTGAGCCTTTATCCTTTGTTTCTTAAACCGTGAACCAGGCCACGTTACAACCCTTCAAAAGTCCTAATTGAAGCATGGGTTAGTTCGAAAAGCATACTGTTACAAAAGGTATCCTGACTCCTGTAAGGCTTTGCCCTAAGTCTTGTGTTGATTTTGTCTTATAAAAAGTTTTCTGCTAAAAAACGCATTTTTCAAAACTTCGAGACAGGCATAAACTTTGCATTATTCGAATATCACTGTTTGCATTTGGCTATTTGTTTAACAGCGAAGAAATTCATACAGCGAATGTTCGGAGGAACGAAAACTCTCTCAGTGAACAAAATCACTTCAAAAAGGATGACACTTCCATTGACAAATTTCCTATCAACAAGGGGCATGACATGTCACCATCCAATTAACCTGGGGCAGTCCAGTCAAGGTTTCAACAAATCTTTCACTTTCCAGTTAACCTGGGGCAGTCCAGTCAAGATTTCAACAAATCTCTCAAAAGTTCAGTAAACTTGGGGCAAGCCTCCGTCACCATCACTTGGGGAATTCGAATGTCAATCACCAAGGTCATCAAAATTACTTCATCACTGTTGGAAGATACAGTTTCAGATACGCTCCAGACACGGTATCCATTCTGTCACTCATTCAGATCCAATTACAGTTTCAGATACACTCCAGACAAGGAAGTCATTCTGCTACTCATACAGATCTCAAGTCCAAGATACAGTTTCATATACACTCCAAACACGGTAGCCATTCTGTCACTCATTCAGATCCAGTTACAGTTTCAGATACACTCCAGACATGGAAGTCATTCTGCTACTCATACAGATCTCAACTCCAAGATACAGTTTCAGATACGCTCCAAACACGGTAGCCATTCTATCACTCATTCAGATCCTAGTTACGGTTTTAGATACACTCCAAACAAGGAAGTCATTCTGCTACTCATACAGATCTCAACTCCAAGATACAGTTTCAGATACGCTCCAGACACGGTAGCCATTCTGTCACTCATTCACAATATCAGAATACTATGAAACCTGGAGTCGACCAAATAGTGGTATATCTTTAACATAAGCCGTGAAGCTCGGATGTGACCGGATAACAGCTTAGCAATTTCTGTGAAGCTTGGATTACGACTAGATAACAGTTAACCCCCAAGAGTGAAGACTCTCATCCTTAAAACCTCAGAAGATTGGTATACTCCCAGTTTCTGACCGTTAACAGAATGAAGATTCTCATCACCCCAGAAGATTGGTATACTCCCAATTTCTGACCCCCAACAGAATGAAGATTCTCATTCTCAAAGTGGCGTATAACCCAAGTTCCAGATTGATACCTGTAGCAAACCAGGAAAATATCTGTGGACGACTGATTATGGATTAATACCTGAAACCAGCCAGGAAAACCATCTACATGAAGAGATTGAAGATCAACACCTATAACAAGCCAGGGAAACTATCTTTCTTTCTCAGGTCAGAGATCAATACCTGAAACCAGCCAGGACAACTATCTCACCGACCAACCTTTTCAGGATCCCAGATCAATACCTGCAACAATCAAAAGATTCTTGCAATCCCCAGCGGAGCTAAAACTTCCAACTATCAATCCCCAAGAAGAATGGAGACTCCCATTCCCAGTTCCTCACAGGATATTCGAATATTCCCCAGTGAAGATCCCCTTAAGACAGGAATCTCCAGCAGATTGGCATACAACCCAAGCTCCTGATTCCCCAACAGCGGTCCCAGGACTTCTCACTTTCAACAATCAAGAGATTCTTTCCCTCCCCTGCAGCAGTCAAGGATTACTTTCCCCAGCGGCAGTCAAGATTCTTTTATCTCCTGCCATCCAGGATTCATCTATCCTCAGCAAGACAACTCATCAGCTTACATGCACATTCATCACATTCATATCATAAACATTGATATAACATACTTTGCATCATGCATCATGACATTGCATACAACTAACTCTTTACCTTTTCAGGAAAGATCAGTCGAAAGACAAAGATCATCATCTTCCGAGATTCTTTCTAGAAATAGTTCAGATGTGACCCAGACATGGCGACATTCTGATACTTATTCCAGATTCGCCCAGAGATAATTCAGATGTGACCCAGACATGGCGACATTCTGATACTTATTCCAGATTCGCCCAGAGATAATTCAGATGTGACCCAGACATGGCGACATTCTGATACTTATTCAGATTCATCCGGATGCAGTTTTACACAGACTCATCATCAGGAAACCCTACACCGGTTCCTACTCCACTTCTCAACCTCTGAAAACAGTTCACGGGTTCTCCAGTAACGGATGCTAACCTATCGCTTGTTCAGATTCTTCAACTTCTGAAAACAGTTTACGGATTCTCCAAACACGGAGTTTAATCTATCGCTTGTTCAGACTCAACTTTTGAAAACAGTTTACGGACGCTTCCCAACAACAGATGCTGCTCTATTGCTTATTCAACTTCAAGACTTCTGAAAACAGTTTACAGATTCTCCAAACACGGATGTTAATCTATCGCTTGTTCAGATGCAACTTTTGAAAACAGTTTACGGATGCTTCCAGATACGGATGTCAATCTATTGCTTATTCAGACCCCTAGTTCAGAGATGTTCTAAAACATGGATACCTGTCTGATACTCATCCACTCACCAATGACATACAGTTCAACAATCACCTTCAGATGGCATCTCTAAGCCCATCTCCCTGTCACACTTCCAGATGGCATCTTTAAGCCCATCCTCCTACCAGCAACTTCCAGATGGCATCTCTAAGCCCATCCCCCGACAAGATTCTGTCACATCCCTAGATGGCATCTTTAAGCCCATCACCAAATGACATCTTTAAGCCCATTCCCTCTACCATCACATCACCGAGTGCAAATGTTTTGGGCACTCTAGTGTCCAATCTCCTTTTACCCTTGAGTCGTGAAAGGCAAACTTGCCAATCTAACTCTTCAGGTTCAAGAAGATTGAACAGGGGCAACTGTTGTACCCCAAAATATGCCCTCCTATTTTTTCCACAAGAAAACACAGCTTCGGGCTTTTCCTGAATTTTCAGTTTGGTTTAAGAATCAGTCAAACAAACTTTTTCTTAGCAGTCTATCCAAATTAGGGTTTCCATTAACTTTTGAAGTAGTTCAAGAAGATTGCTAGGGTTTGGTTGAGTTGGCTCAGGGTTTGATCAGGCAGGCACTTCTTTGACATTAAAACAAGAATCAGGGTTTTGTGCGCGCATTCGCAGAAATAATTCATTCTACAGTTCTTTTCAATTTACTTTGGGATGTGAGCTGAGGCAGTTGAATTAAGAATTTGCAGTGTTTGGTTTAATCAGTAAAGGTAAAGGAATATGGATGTTTGTTGGATTTGACTGTGCATTGTTTATGTTTAATTGGGACGCCAGGTTATTATTGATTGCAAGGCTACAGTGTTTGTTAATTATTTATTTTATCTAAGTTAGAATAATTGGATTTACTTCCAGTTATTTTAATTCAAGAAAGCTTAAATAATTAAATAGACAACTGAGATAAAAGAGATATCAGACAATAAAAAGACTTTTATTTATTTTTAATTATTTGTACAAATGTTATTTAAATACAGTAATTATTTACAAGTATTTATAATAATATTTATTACAATGGTTAAAAGTAAAATAAAATTGCGTCCTAATTTTCCTAAGTCTTCATCTTCTACTGATGCTCCCCATTGCTCAATTAATTTTTACCTGCAAAAAGAAAAGGAAGAAGTCAAATGCAGATGAATTAAAAAAAGGCAGACAGTTAATTTAAAAAGCTCATCATTAAAAGTGACTGGCCAGAATCAGTTTATTCACCCTCTCTGCAAATCACAAGAAATTCTTGGTTCACAAAGAGGGATAGAAATATGCTTGCAAAAAAATATGAAATGCACAAAGCTATTCAATATGCCAAATACAAAGCTGCATAGTTCATAATTCCAAATTGTCAACCAAAGTTTTCAAACGGAATAGCAAACTGAACTGCACAAATTGCAAGTGAATAAGCCAACCAAGTTGCATTGTCAAACTGAAAAGAAAAGCTGTCAAAATTCCAAACTAAATCACAGTTTCAAACTAAGCAAACTGAATGTCAAAACCAAGCTGCCAAAAGATATCAAAAGATATAAAGCTGTCAAGAGATATGCATAAAATCTTGAAAGTACACAGAGGAAAGGGACAATGCAAGCTTATTTCAAATTCATCATTTCCCAGCCTATCACCTTTTCAGAATAGTACTGATTTAAACAATATAATATGTTTTTCTGTGGAGAGAGAAAAGAGAGAGAGAAGAGGCTTACAGGCTTGAGGCTTAGAAAAAAGATATAAACAAGTTATCAGAACACAGTAGAGAAGGAGGCAGAACCAACACATAACAAAAAATAACACAAAGCTCATAAGCCTCAAACTGGTGTTCAAAGCTTGTAAACTCTCAAACCTGCCTTAAACATTCAAACTATCTCAAAACTTGTAACAAACAAAAGCCAAAATCTGCTAACCTGTTTCAACTCAGAACACCAAGCCAAAACCTGCTAACCTGTTTCAACTCAGAACACCAAGCCTTAATCTGCATAAGTTATAAACACAAGCCCAAGCCATCCTGCATCAACATGCTTCAAAACCCTTGAAGAACAAACCTAAAAACTGGTGCATTTTCAAAACCTGCTAACTACCTAGAAGCCTGCCTCAAGACACAAATCTCAAACCTGTGTCAAGAAAACTACAAATTTCAACCAAAGCCTCCAAAACAAGCTTGAAGCCAAACCTGTTTCAAACAATATAGCCCTCAAACTGTAACATAACACAAGCCTCTAAACAGCAAGCCAACTGATAAACCTTTAGCCAAAAATCTGCCAAAGGGGGAGTTTGTAGTTGTTTAGTTATTGGCTTGCATTTTTGGTAAAACCCAAGTGTGTATGTACGAATGTCATGACTGATGTCATAACATTCTAGTTTAGTTTGTACTGATTCATTAGGTACCTTTGCAGAAAAATATTGTCATTCAGGTACTGATGTTTATAAGTGTGTATCTGAGCATTTTGCAAAATGATCACATTTTCCTAAATCAGTAGACAGGTTTTCTCAGATGTCATAACAGATGTTAAGACATCCTATTCTGAACTAACAGGTATGCAGGTTGGTTAATTCTGAGTTTTTTCAGGAAAATAAATCAGTCTTTCCAGAACAGAATCCTGCGTTTTCTTTGGGTTAACCTAGCTCAACCCTAACCTGGTTAATAAAGTCCTGTGACCTAGTCTTAAGGTCAAACAGAATTAACCCTAGGTTTTTGTGGAAACCCTAACTAAAGCTGCAGCTGCTATATATTCAACAGAGCTGCTGTTTTGCAAGTAATCCCTTTTTGGTCAGAAGATCATTTGTAAACTGTATAGGTTTAATTATTGTACTCCAAGCAATTATCATTGTGATAAGTGACTTGGAATAGGCTTTTAATTGTAAGGGTTGTGTAGCACTCAAAGCTTTGAAGCAAGAGTGTTTGAATGTTTCTTGACTAAAGCTGTGAAGCAGAGTCAAGTTAGTTGTGTGCATCACTCAAAGCTGTGAAGCAAGAGTGGTTGTGTTGCTTGATTAAAAAGCTGTGAAGCTTAATCAAGTGTATGTTTTTGAAGAGTGTCTTCTTTAATTCATTAGTCAAATTGTTTTATGTATCACTGCTGTGATTGAGGGGGAGTGAGTAGGAACTCAGGTTTAAGTTGTACTTAGATTGAAATTGCATTGGGTAGGTCTTAAGTGAAGGAGATAAACTGGTTGGTTTATTCCTGAATTAACATCTCTTATAGTGGATTTCCTCCCTGGCTTGGTAGCCCCCGGAGTAGGTGTTGTTGCACACTGAACTGGGTAAACAATTGACTGTGTTCTTTATTGTTTTTGTATTTACTGTCATATAGTAAGTCAGATACGGTGTCATAACAATAAACGTGACATTGAGTATCTGCAGCCAGAATTTCAATTGGCATCAGAGCAGGCACCCTGCCTGTATTACTGGGTGAGATCTAGGGATATCACTTTCTGGCAATATGGACAAAGAAGGAGTTTTTGGAAATAGACCACCCATTCTGGATGGAACTAATTATGACTACTGGAAACCTCGTATGATTGCCTTCTTAAAATCTCTGGACAAAAAGGCTTGGAGAGCTGCTGACAAAGGATGGATCCATCCCACCATAACTGAGAAAGATGGGACAATCAGTCTGAAGCCTGAAGAAGATTGGAGTAAAGAAGAAGATGAGTTAGCCCTGGGAAATTCCAAAGCTTTAAATGCCTTGTTCAATGGAATTGATAGAAACATTTTCAGACTAGTACATCAATATGAACTGGCCAAGGAAGTTTGGGACACTCTCAAAACTACTCATGAGGGCACTTCCAAAGTAAAAATGTCAAGGCTTTAGATGTTGACTACCAAGTTTGAGAATCTAAAAATGATGGAAGATGAAACCATTCATGAGTTTCACATGAACATCTTGGAGATTTCCAACACCTCAGGAGCACTGGGAGAAAAGATGTCAGAAGAAAAACTGGTGAGGAAGATTCTCAGATCCTTGCCTAAAAGATTTGCAATGAAGGTAACTGCCATAGAGGAAGCCCAGGACATCAGCAAGTTGAAAGTGGATGAACTTATTGGGTCTCTTCAGACTTTTGAGATGGGGATCACTGATAATGGTGACAAGAAGAACAAGAGCATAACACTTGTGTCCAACACTGATGTTGAAGAAAATATTTCAGAAGCTATAGCCATGCTTGGAAGACAGTTCAACAAACTCATCAAAAGAATAGATCCAAAGTCAAGGTCTAATGTTCATAACATTCCCTCTGACATTGACAGTTCCAGCAGAAGACCAAGGTCAGAAGAGAAGGGAAATCAAGGCAGAGGAATTCAATGCCATGGTTGTGAAGGATATGGGCATATTCGAGCTGAATGTCCTACCTTTCTTAAGAAACAAAAGAAAGGAATGACAGTTACTTGGTCTGACTGTGATTCAGAAAGTAATTCTGAAGAAGAATCTGCCAAACTAGTTACTGCTTTAACTGGTGTTTGTACCTCTGAAAGTGACATCAGTGATGAAGAGGTGACTTTTAAAGAACTGGCTGATACTTACAATAAATTGTGTATCAGAAGTACTGAAGTCTGTGTGCAGAATGAGAAACAATCAAAACTCATCATAAAGCTGGAGGCTGAAAAAAGGGCAAACCTTGAAACTATAAGTCATCTAGAAGGAGAAGTTCAATTGCTGAACTCACAACTGAATCAAATGACCAAATCTGTCAAGATGCTGACAAATGGAACAGACAAATTGGAAGAGATCTTTCAGGTTGGACAAAATGTGGGAAATAAATCTGGACTAGGATTTATGGAAGCAAAGAAATCTGGTACTGATAAGCAAATGTCAAAACAGATGTCTCAACACAACTCTCAACATCAGGAACAGAGACATATGAAGAAAAGGTACCAAAGATGGAGATGTCATCATTGTGGGAGATATGGCCACATAAAGCCCTTCTGCTTCAGATTGCATGGATACCCTAATCAGAACTCAGGTGTCAAACCTAAGTCTAAAAAGGTACCACATGCTCCTAAATGGAAGAAAAAGGCTACTGCCCTGATAGCCCACACTTCCCTGAGGGTCTCTGCAAAGGAAGACTGGTACTTTGACAGTGGATGTTCAAGACACATGACTGGAATCAAGAACCTCCTCAATAATGTTAAGCCTCACACCACCAGTTTTGTGACCTTTGGAGATGGTGCTAAAGGTGAAATCAAAGGAGTTGGTGATTTGGACTGCCCTGGAGTTCCAAGTCTGAATGAAGTACTGCTGGTAAAAGGGCTGACTGCTAATCTCATTAGTATCAGTCAATTATGTGATCTAGGATTCAAGGTCAACTTCTCAAAATCTGAATGTCTAGTAATTAATGAAAAACTAGAAGTTGTAATGAGAGGAATCAGATCCAAAGATAACTGCTACTTGTGGCAGCCTGAGAACACTGATAACTCCACTATGTGTCCAATTACCAAAGAAGAAAAAGAGATGAAACTGTGGTAGCATAAGCTTGGTCATCTTCATCTAAGAAGAATGAAAGAGCTATCTCTATGGAAGCAGTCAGAAGGACTCCAAAACTACAGGTTGATAATGTCTGTGATGTGGCAAATAAACTTGAAGAAGGATGTGTTGTCAGAACCATAAGTTATCTTGACAAGGATGTTGGAAATAACAAGTCTAATAAATTCGGTTTCCCTGAAGAAATGAGGCTTGAAATCTCCTCTCCTATAACTCTCCATCAAAATGGACTGGACAAAAGAAAATCATTCAAGAACCAACCAGAACTATGATTCATATCAAAAGAATGCCTTCCCAACTCTGTGCGGAAATAGTTGTTGCTAGGAAAAACTGTTCTCAAAATATCTGGTCAAAACAAATGTTCACTGAGCTTAATGTCTCACAAGATGTTGTGACATTGTGTTGTGACAATCTGAATACAATCAATATTTCCATGAACCCTATTCAGCATAACAGGACCAAGCACATTGACTTTGTAGAGAAGAAGTCATTTAAACTGGAACATGGTATCTTTAAGCTTCAGCTGACTGATTCTTCTACCAAGGCTCTTGTTGGAAATAAACTTGAAAACTTGAGGGGCAGGTTGGGTATTTACCAACATGGGAAATTATAGCAATTAATTTTGCTTAAAACAAGGGTTGAAGGAGTTAATTTTATTAAGTCTATTTTTAGTGGGTTAATCATATGTTTTCCCAATTCTTTCAAAATCCTTAAGAAGTGGAAAAGACTCTCGTTTGCCTCCTACCTCCCTCGTCTTTGCAACCTGTTCCCTCCTCTCAATCAAAGTTTTCTCTCAAATTGCCACTGGTACTCAAAGTCAATCAAAATGTCTCAGACATCATCTTCAACCAAGGCGACTTCATCATCCTCATCATCCTCATCATCTGACCAAGACTCTAGAGCAATCACCACATGCATAGAATCTGAAGTTCTTGAGGTCACTCCTCTCAGAGAGATGGCAACTGACCCAGCCAAAGTCAAAAAGCTAAGAACTAGACATGCAGGAAGAGCTCAAGCTGCAGCCTCTGGTAATCCTTCTCATCCTTCTTCTTATGTACCAAATAGAGAAGGATCAGTTCAAGTTCATCAAGCTATTGCTAGGCTTGTTACTAGTATACTAAGCGGAAACCAACCTGTACCGGGGATTTCTGTCCCTTTAAATCAATCAGAAAGCCCAAATGTAGATGTCTCTGAGAATGTTGTGACACAAAAAGACAACATTCAGAACCCTTCAGAAAAGACTGCTGATCCACCTATCATTGATGTGGATGAGGATTACTCAGATAATGATCTGATTGCTAATGTAAACCCTAGCATAACTAGGAGATTGATGAAAATAAAGGGTAATCAGAATGATGCAAAATGTGTGTCCAAGGATAAACCTGCTGTTAAGAAATCCAAGGCTGAAGGCATGGCTGAGAAAAGTATTCAGACAAAAGGGAAGAAGGCCCAGGTGCAGACTGCTAGACAACCAATTTCAAAGAAGAGAAAAGAACCCGAATCTTCTGATTCTGATGAGGAATCAGAATTTGAGATTGATGCTGAAGAAATTCCTATCAGAAGGAAGCTCCCCTCCAGCAAAATTGCTAGAGTGCCTGAAGTCCCAACAGACAACATCTCTTTTCATCATCCTGACAATGCAAACAGATGGAAGTATGTTTGCTTAAAGAGAATAGCTTTAGAAAGAGAACTCAACAATGATGCCTTGGAGTGCAAAGACATCATGGACCTGATCAAGAATGCTGGACTAATGAAGACAGTGATAAAATTTAACAAGTGTTATGAAAATCTGGTCAAGGAGTTTGTAGTGAACTTGTCTAATGATTGTGCTGATGGAAGGTCAGCTGACTTTGAAAGTGTTTTTGTTAGAGGAAGAAGGGTCAAGTTCTCTCCATCAGAAATTAACAAGTTTCTTGGAAGAACAAATGAGGATTGTCCTGATCTGGAGGCCACTGACAATGAAGTTTGTCAAACCATCACAGCCAGGCAAGTGAAGTGCTGGCCCTTGAAAGGCAAGCTGAATGCCAGCAAACTCAGCATGAAATTTGCCATCCTGCACAAGATAGGTGCAGCCAACTGGGTGCCTACAAATCATAAATCAACTATCTCCACAGGATTGGGGAGATTTATTTATGCTGTGGGAACCAAGACTGCTTTTGACTATGGCAGGTACATCTTTGAACAAACCTTAAAACATGCTGGTAGTTATGCTGTCAAAGGACCAATCACCTTTCCCTCCCTCCTTTGTGGAATTATCCTTGCACAATACCCTGATATCCTGGTGGCAAGAGATACAGCCTGCAAAAGAGCTCCTTCCCTTGGGTTGCACTACAAACTGTTTCAGGGATCTCATGCTCCAGATATTGTCATAACATCAGCTGAGACATCGTCTGTGAAGACCCAGTCCAAGACATCTGATGTCATAGCTGTTTTAAAAGAGACCTGCAAAGAGCTGGAAGCTAGGAAAAAGACCCTAGAAATCCTAATTGCAAGGTTAGAAAAGGAGGAAGCTGAAGGAAACAGAGGGGAAGAAGGTGTAGAAGCTGAAGGTCATCTCAACATTGAAGAAACTAGTTCCTCTGAGTCTGATGACAGTGCTTAAAGGTTGGTTGCTGTTTGGTGGTGTTGCTGGTTGGTGCTGATATCTGGTGGAGTTTGGAAGTGTGTTCAGATTTTTTTCTGCTATTGCTCTTATTATCTTTTTGGATAACTGTATAATCTTTATGAACATGTATCTTTGGCCCATTTGTGGCTAAAGAGGGGGAGAATATTTTGGTACTTACTTAATTAGTACTTGCTCAATTAGACATTCTATTTTTCTGCAGTCACTTATTTCTGCTGCTATCTATCTCTGATTGCTTAGGGTCTTTAGCCAAAAATCTGCCAAAGGGGGAGTTTGTAGTTGTTTAGTTATTGGCTTGCATTTTTGGTAAAACCCAAGTGTGTATGTGTGAATGTCATGACTGATGTCATAACATTCTAGTTTAGTTTGTACTGATTCATTAGGTACCTTTGCAGAAAAATATTGTCATTCAGGTACTTATGTTTATAAGTGTGTATCTGAGCATTTTGCAAAATGATCACATTTTCCTAAATCAGTAGACAGGTTTTCTCAGATGTCATAACAGATGTTAAGACATCCTGTTCTGAACTAACAGGTATGCAGGTTGGTTAATTCTGAGTTTTTTCAGGAAAATAACTCAGTCTTTCCAGAACAGAATCCTGCGTTTTCTTTGGGTTAACCTAGCTCAACCCTAACCTGGTTAATAAAGTCCTGTGACCTAGTCTTAAGGTCAAACAGAATTAACCCTAGGTTTTTGTGGAAACCCTAACTGAAGCTGCAGCTGCTATATATTCAACAGAGCTGCTGTTTTGCAAGTAATCCCTTTTTGGTCAGAAGATCATTTGTAAACTGTATAGGTTTAATTATTGTACTCCAAGCAATTATCATTGTGATAAGTGACTTGGAATAGGCTTTTAATTGTAAGGGTTGTGTAGCACTCAAAGCTTTGAAGCAAGAGTGTTTGAATGTTTCTTGACTAAAGCTGTGAAGCAGAGTCAAGTTAGTTGTGTGCATCACTCAAAGCTGTGAAGCAAGAGTGGTTGTGTTGCTTGATTAAAAAGCTGTGAAGCTTAATCAAGTGTATGTTTTTGAAGAGTGTCTTCTTCAATTCATTAGTCAAATTGTTTTATGTATCACTGCTGTGATTGAGGGGGAGTGAGTAGGAACTCAGGTTTAAGTTGTACTTAGATTGAAATTGCATTGGGTAGGTCTTAAGTGAAGGAGATAAACTGGTTGGTTTATTCCTGAATTAACATCTCTTATAGTGGATTTCCTCCCTGGCTTGGTAGCCCCCAGAGTAGGTGTTGTTGCACACTGAACTGGGTAAACAATTGACTGTGTTCTTTATTGTTTTTGTATTTACTGTCATATAGTAAGTCAGATACGGTGTCATAACATTGAACGTGACATTGAGTATCTGCAGCCAGAATTTCACCATGTTTAGACCTAGGGTTTGTATGTAAATAAAATCAACCGCTAGATAATCTAAATACAAGACAAATGCATGAAAATCAACACACAATTCACACTTGCACCCCTAGGGTAATCCCGCTTGCTGCCTTCAAAAATGGGCCATGCTTGCATGTTGAGTTTCTTTGGCAAAACAAAACAAATCAAATGATCATAGTCCCTCGATGACGCTTTCGAAGTTTCCTAAACAAAATGATCATAGTCCCTTCAAGAAAATTGCCAAAGACACTTGGCACCATTGCATTCATGGTCTAAACGATGACCCGCGCCCGTCCCGTTAACATCCTAACACAAGATTGTCCACCAAATACAATGGTGGAACAATACTGTTAAAAGGGTTAAAACATAGAAAAAAATATTTGAGTAAAAATAGGGTAGACAACTCTTAGTTACTTGATCAAAACTTGCAAAGAAAACATCCTTGCTACTTTTCAAAAACACACCTCACAATACAATTTCCAAACAACTTTTCAAAACATTGAAAAACTTTCAAAACACTCAAACACGAGTCATTTCAAAAGCTGCCACAACAATGGCCTCTTTTCGAAAACATCTTTCAAAATCACACACAAAGCACCATTTCAAACAATTGAAAATGCAAAGCAAGTGATATAAGCAAGTAACTAAGAGCCCATGGATAACCATGGATAGAAAGGGTGCTAATACCTTCCCTTTCTATAATCTACTCCCCGGACCCATGAAACATCTCAAAAGTTTTTGCTGTGCTTTTTAACCTTTCCTTAGGATAAAATAAAAAGTCGGTGGCGACTCTTGCTCAACCGAAACATTTGCGAAAAACAAACGCAAAACCTAAGTCAGTTCTCCCACCGTATCACAATATGCATTGGAGAAGTTGGGAAATTTTTGTGAATTTGCAAAAGTCAACTTTGCTCAAAACACCTTATTTTTGCTAATGGGCCTCAAATCTCTTCTTGAAACTTCATCCATGGCCTATGCACGACCCATCAAGCCTAATTGAATTTATTTTCTTATTTTTTATTAATTAATTGGATTTTTAATCAATATTAATTCATTTAATTAATTTAAATTGTAGGAAATACAAGATTTGGTTTTTTCAATCAATTTGTGAAGCAAGTATGACCTAAAAAGGCTGGCAATTTCGTGTGCAAATCAAATATGCAAGAATCTCCAAAATTGGCAACTTTTTCCAATCATGAAAATGCAAAAAGATTTGATTTTCAATCAAATATTCAATCATCATTCCAATGGATTTTTGTGCAAGATTCTGACCTAATTCCATTCCTCTATAAATATGCAAGCTAACCCTAATGCCACACACGTGAGAGAAGCTGCAGAAAAGCCATAGCATATTGAAAATTTTCCAAGAAAATTGCAAAACTGTTTTCTGCATTCTAGGGAGATTTAAGGACATTTGTTGATTTCAATACACTGCAGGAGGTTCCCAGAACGATTGGCAATCAATTTCCAGCTTCATAGCTCAAAGAATCACTAATTACAGAACCACAGTTTGCGTTTTTTCTCAAAATCGTATTGTTGAATTCATGCATAATTAACATGTTTTATTGATTTTGTTGCATTGCCAGAGGTCATACCAAGCTTATGGGATCATTTAATTGAATTATTATGCATTGAATCACAAAATGCCATGGACGATTTCTAGGGTTCATAAGTTTTGGAATTGGGGATTTGCAGTCCAGGGAAAATTAAGCCTTGTGAGACCCATGATTGGACTCGTTAGGACAAGACGAAAACAAAGGAACCATCGCGAAGCATTTATATAAAACACAACCCTAATCGCTATTTTTCGCCACTGTAATTTGTGGGGGTTAAAAACCCCCGCTATCTAATATCCTTTTGCAGGTACAAACGAGAAAGATGACTTGGTGTTAACCTCCTATTGGGTAATTCAAAAGAAAGGCGCGCGTTTATTTGCTTTACAACTTAGTGGTTTGTTTCTTAATATATTAATTGCCCTTTATTTTACTAACGACTAAAGCGTGCAGTTGGAGTGGTTAAGGCATTAGCATATGAGCTTTGGGACCTGGGTTCGAATCCCAGGTCCCCCAAAATTATTATTGCTATTTTCTTGCAGCTTATCCAGTATACCTTATGCCTTGTGGTCTACCATGCATCTCAAATATCCAGGCGCCAAGTGGCCATAAACGTGAATCTAATGGCCATGAGATGATGGTCACCATACCCCTCAGTCAATGCCTGCGTTGACAATCTCAAAAGTCAAAGAGGCTTACATGTGGTTGGGCCTTTGAATTTCCAAGAACACCTCCATATTGGGCCAGCACCCCCCTGGTTTATTTTTCTTTTCTTTTATAATTTCCATTTAATTATTTAACTATAATTATTATTATTATTATTATTTAATTAACTCAATTAATTTTTCATAATAAAATTAGAAAAGTAAAATATTTTTTTTATTTATTAATTTCACCCTTTATTATTTTTGTAAATAAAAAACTAATATTATTAATTTAGTTTAATTAGGGTTAATTTTAACTTTTTTTCAATAATTTAAAATCAACATAGAATTAGGGTTTTCTTGACAATTTTAATTTCTTTTATTTTATTTTCCTTAAAACATTAAAAAACTCAAAAATATTTCTTTTTATTAGTTAGTTTTAGGTTTAATTTAATTTAATTCATAAAACAACCAAAACTTCTTTCTTTCTCAAAAAAAGGGTCAAAACCCTAAACACTTTTCCGATTCAATTTTCTCTCGCGCACATATTCTTTTTGATTATTCTTTTTGATCATATTTATGTAATTGCTCCGAGAATGTAATAGCGTAATTAGGCCCCTTTTTATCGCTTTATTTATTTTCCGCAATTTACTTTTCAAGGGTTTGCTTTTGGCGATGTAAATACCCGACGCCTTGTAATAGCGTAGATTTATTTTCCGCAAACTATTAACTGTTAGATGTATGTTAACTATGCATGACAAGACTTATCTCTGAAATTAAAATCAACCCGTAGCTCACCATAACATGTGCAAAGATAACTTAACTGAATCTTGACACACTCGCACATGCCACTCCTAGGGTACGCCTCACTTGGTTGCCTCGACGTGGTCATTGAGTATAGGGTGTTTTAGAGGTCGCCCTCTTGTCTAAAGATCCAAGTTGCCTCGAAACGGTTGCCTCGGATAAAAAGGATCTAGGACACTAGGGTTACCGCTAAGGCGTCCTACCATTGCTTTAGTGACCACATGCCCCTAAAATCGAATTGACCCGAAAAACTCCAACGACGGTGCTACCTACTTCTCAATAGTGGGATAGTACTGTCTAAAGGACATTTACACAGCTTAATTTCTTTTGAGTAGGTAGAGGTTCTCAGGTACTTTCTCTTTCAAAACAAAAACACTTTTTGCACTTACACTTTCAAACAAAGTTTTCAAACAAACACTTCATACACTCTTGAGGACTGATACAAGAGTTAAATCGAAGTTTTCAAACAAACTTTTTCAAAACCCACAAACACAAGAAAAGCAAAACATTTTTGAAAACATAGTGAGCAAGTACCTAAGAGCCCGTGGATAACCACAGATAGAAAGGGTGCTAACACCTTCCCTTTCTATAATCTACCTCCCGAACCGAGAAACATCTCGAAAAGGAATTTTGCTATGCTTTTGTCCTTTCCTTGTTGGAGAAAATAAAAGACGGTGGCGACTCTTGCTTACCGCGACATTTCGCGAACCAACATTTCAAAACAGTCAGTTCTATTTCCACAGATCACAGAGCTGGCGACTCTGTTGGGGAAATTAATAAGTGAGATGTACCTTAGGATTAGATCATTCTATGTTTTCAATTGCATGCTTTGTATGATTTATATTTGTGGGCTTGTATTGGAGTTTCATAGATCCTAACCCGGATCTGGGGAATACCCTTTAGGTAGCAATAAACTGTGAGGGACCTGTCCGGCGTAGACCGACACATGTGAAGTAGTAGCTACATTGGTGTGACACCTTGGTCTGTACCGATATCCCTTGTGTTGGAACGAGGAGAATATGGGTCTTCTGAGGAGTCATTAAGCACCAACTGACCTTAGAACCTTAAATTGACCAACTTGGCCATAGAACAGTAGCAGTATGCTACACTCATTGTGGCTAAACTCTCGCGATGGTTCCGGCCGCAAGAAAAGATTGCTAAGCTGGAGTTATGACCGATTGAGGGTAGTCAGTGATATTGAGATCCTCTAGAACCCGGTTACTATTTTTAGGACAGGTCTTAACCAACTGAAACTGAAAAAGGGTAGTACCTAAACTTCATGCTGGCCTGAACTCTAAGGGCTGTCTTGTGTGACTTGTGTGCCTTGCCATGTTTGAATTTTGTGAATACTTGTGGTGTGCCTTATCATGACATCATAACATCATACCATTGCATACATCCTGCATAAGGACTAACCCATTTCAAAGACAAGAGGGTTTCATCTTTGCTCTATTTTGTAGGACATTATGATGCCCATGCGAAGGAATACTATCCGGCTCAACTTTGTTCAACCACCTGCCTTGCTTACAGAATTGGTTGATAGGATTCCAAACACTACTTCCTTCATCAATAGTCATGGTTCTCTTCTCGATTTAGTCACTTCAAAGTGGGACCAACAATTGATGAGTGTCCTGGCCCAATTTTATGATCCGCTATACCATTGCTTCACCTTTCAAGACTTCCAGCTGGTCCCTACCCTGGAAGAATTCTCTGATTTGCTTGGTATTCCTGTTTTGGAGCAGACTCCATTCACTGGTTGGGAAAAGACTCTTAAGCCTGAAGAGATTGATGCAGCCCTTCCTTTGACCAAAGAAGAGGTAAGGGCTAACTGGGAGACTAGAAGTGGAGTTAAGGGCTTTTTGGCTAAATTTCTGGTTGGTAAAGCTAATAGTTTCTGGAATGACTTAGACTTCAGGGCGTACAAAGACATTATGGCTCTCTTAATCTATGGTCTAGTATTGTTTCCAAATCCTGATACCTTTGTTAATGTCAACGCCATAAGGATCTTCATCTCTCGGAACCCTGTACCCACTCTCTTGGGTGATATCCTGCAACAACTCTATGCTCGTACTGCCCGAAGACGGGGAACTTTGTGGTGGTGTGCTCCTTTGTTAGTGAGGTGGTTTATTTCGCACCTCCCTAAGTTCGTGCTGAAGAACAAAGAAGGAAGAGGCTGGGCTCATAGGATAATGTCTCTCACTGATAATGACATCATTTGGACTCTCAGAGGTTTATACGAGGTGGCTGTTATTGATCGTTGCGGAGAGTACCCTAATGTTCCATTGATCGGTACCCAGGGAGGAATCTCTTATAACCCGTGTTTAGCTCTCCGTCAGTTTCGAAGAGCCAGAAGAGCAGGGCCTCATGAGATGTTGGTACCTCACATCAGTTTTGAGTTTTAGGTAGATAGTGACGAGCTGTGTCGTAGATTCATCAGGGCTTGGGACATAATTCACAAAGCTGACCCACATGAGTTGGGACGAAGACTTCTCTACCAATGGAATCCTACTTCAGATGGGTCCGCATCCGTGCTCAGAAGTTAGGTATGCCATACGAAGCTGTCAGGCCTATTACTCTTGAAGTTCCTGATAAAGACGGGGTTCCTCCAACTGTCCTCCATCCTCAGATACCCACTGATATTGGTATACTAAAGAGGTCTTGGGCGCAACTGCAGGAAGAACGGGATTCTTATCGGGAAAGGTTCAATGAACAAGAACAGAAGATCCATAAGCTGACCAAGCAATTGGAGAATGAGCGGATCCTGAATGACTATATCCGTACTGAGAAGAAGAGGCCATGGGAGCATTGATGGACTTTGGATGTTTCTTTTACAGATTTTATTTACTTTTCAGTATTTCCATTCCTGTAACGCCTAAGGGCAATTTGTTGAACAATTTAAAGTTTAATCTAATAAAGTTTGTTTCCTTTCTTGTCTACAAAGTTGAATCCCGATTGTCTTTGAAAACATAAATCATACGCATTTCATGTCATCATATGCATCACAGGTACCCTTTTTACAGGTCACTTATCTTCTTCGCTGTTTATTTCAGCAATCATCATGACTTCTGAACCTACTACTGAACAAGCTATCAAGGCCCTCCAGGCCCAGAACGCCCAGTTTCAAGAGTTGGTTATGAGCCTAGCCCAGGGTCAACAGGAGTTGAAGACCTTGATTCTGAAGAAGAAGAAGAAGAGGACCGTTGTGATCGGTGGATCTGGAACTGACTGTTTAACGCTGGTTCGCGAAATGTTGCGGAAGCAAGAGTCGCCACCGTCTTTTATTTTCTCCAAATGGAAAGGACAAAAGCACAGAAAAATTCCTTATAGAGATTGCTCTCGGTTCGGGAGGTAGGTTATAGAAAGGGAAGGTGTTAGCACCCTTTCTATCCATGGTTATCCATGGGCTCTTAGATACTTGCTCATTTGTGTTTTCAAAAATGGTTTGTTTGCTTTTCAACTGTGGGTTTTAAAAAGTTTCTTTGAAAATTCCAGTTCGACTCTTGTATCGGTCCTCAAGAGTGTTTGAAAAATTGCTTTCGAAAGCTTTTTGAAAAGGTGTCGGTGTGAAAAGTATTTTTGAATGTGTTTTTGAAATTAGAGCAAGTATCTTCGAGAACCTACCTACCCTAAGGAATTCGTCTGTATAAATGTCCTTTAAAGTAGTGCCATCCCACCATTGAGAGGTAGGTAGCACCACCGTTGGAGGTGTTCGGGTCAATTCGGGGTTCGGGACATGGTGATCACCAGAGCAATGGGAAGACACCTTAGAAGCTACCCTCATGCCAGGTTCCCGGATCATGAGGACTTACTAAGACATCCTCTACTCGACGATCACCTTTCGAGGCAAGGCAACAGTGAGGCGTACCCTAGGGGTGGTGTGTGCGATTTGTGTGTCGTTTTCAGATATTTTGCCTTGTTCACGTCATGGGTGATCTACGCTTGTTTTTATTTAAGGCCATACATTCTTTCATGCCATTATTTAACAGTTTAAAAATGCGAGAAAAGTAAAGTTCTAAAGCTATTACAAACGGCGCGGGTCCACATCGCCAAATTTTCTCGAACCCGATTTGACGGAAAATTAAAGAAAGTAAAGAAAATAAAGAATTAAAAGTGTGAGAAATTAATTACACGGCTTTGGGAGAGATACATAAATATTAAAAATAAAAAGCAATAAGTATGCGCGAATTAAATCGAAACGAGGGCGTTGGACCCCTTTACAAAATTAAATTACATGGAATTAATTAAAAAAAGAAAAGGAGATGTTTTTGGTATTTTTTAGTATTTTAGGTTTAATGGGAAAAAATTAATTGAAATCAAATGCTAACCCTAATTCTAATTGTTTTTAATTTATTAAGAAAAGATTGGAGTTTAACCTAAAATTAACCCTAATTAATTTACATGCAATTTAATTATAAAAATAAATATTTAATTATTTAATTATTATGGAAGAAAATAAAAAAAGATAAAAAATTAATCAAACCATAGTTCTATGTTTTTTAGATTTTTATTAAAAGAATTAAAATTAAAACTTAATTTAAAACTAAATTTAATTATACGCAATTTAATTACAAAAATACTTAAAATAAAATATTTATTATATTTTTATCTTTTTTCTGATTTTTTTATTTATAGTTAAATAATTAAATATTTATTTTTATAATTAAATTGCATGTAAATTAATTAGGGTTAATTTTAGGTTAAACTCCAATCTTTTCTTAATAAATTAAAAACAATTAGAATTAGGGCTAGCATTTGATTTCAATTAATTTTTTCCCATTAAACCTAAAATACTAAAAAATACCAAAAACATCTCCTTTTCTTTTTTTAATTAATTCCATGTAATTTAATTTTGCAAAGGGGTCCAACGCCCTCGTTTCGATTTAATTCGCGCATACTTATTGCTTTTTCTTTTTAATATTTATGTATCTCTCCCAAAGCCGTGTAATTAATTTCTCGCACTTTTAATTCTTTATTTTCTTTACTTTCTTTAATTTTCCGTCAAATCGGGTTCGAGAAATTTTGGCGATATGGACCCACGCCGTTTGTAATAGCTTTAGAACTTAACTTTTCTCGCATTTTTAAACTGTTAAATAATGGCATGAAAGAATGTATGGCCTTAAATAAAAACAAGCGTAGATCACCCATGACGTGAACAAGGCAAAATATCTGAAAACGACACACAAATCGCACACACCACCCCTAGGGTACGCCTCACTATTGCCTTGCCTCGAAAGGTGATCGTCGAGTAGAGGATGTCTTAGTAAGTCCTCATGATCCGGGAACCTGGCATGAGGGTAGCTTCTAAGGTGTATTCCCATTGCTCTGGTGATCACCATGTCCCGAACCCCGAATTGACCCGAACACCTCCAACGGTGGTGCTACCTACCTCTCAATGGTGGGATGGCACTACTTTAAAGGACATTTATACAGACGAATTCCTTAGGGTAGGTAGGTTCTCGAAGATACTTGCTCTAATTTCAAAAACAAATTAAAAAATACTTTTCACACCGACACCTTTTCAAAAAGCTTTCGAAAGCAATTTTTCAAACACTCTTGAGGACCGATACAAGAGTCGAACTGGAATTTTCAAAGAAACTTTTTAAAACCCACAGTTGAAAAGCAAACAAACCATTTTTGAAAACACAAATGAGCAATGTGATCGGTGGATCTGGAACTGACTGTTTAACGCTGGTTCGCGAAATGTCGCGGAAGCAAGAGTCGCCACCGTCTTTTATTTTCTCCAAATGGAAAGGACAAAAGCACAGAAAAATTCCTTAAAGAGATTGCTCTCGGTTCGGGAGGTAGGTTATAGAAAGGGAAGGTGTTAGCACCCTTTCTATCCATGGTTATCCATGGGCTCTTAGATACTTGCTCATTGTGTTTTCAAAATGTTTGTTTGCTTTTCAATGTGGGTTTAAAAAAGTTTCTTTGAAAAAATTTCAGTTCGACTCGTACGTCAGAGTGTTTGAAAAGTTTGCTTTGAAAGCTTTTGAAAATGTGTCAGTGTGAAAAGTCCTTTTGAGTTTGTTTGAAATTTGAGCAAGTATCCTTGAGAACCTACCTACCCTAAGAAATTCGTCTGTGTAAATGTCCTTAAAAGTAGTGCCATCCCACCATTGAGAGGTAGGTAGCACCATTGTTGGAGGTGTTCGGGTCAATTCGAGGTTCGGGACATGGTGATCACCGGAGCAATGGGAAGACACCTTAGAAGCTACCCTCATGCCAGATTCCCGGATCATGAGGACTTACTAAGACATCCTCTACTCGACGATCACCTTTCGAGGCAAGGCAACAGTGAGGCGTACCCTAGGGGTGGTGTGTGATTTGTGTGTCATGTTTCAGTTATTTTTGTCTTTTCATGTTATGGTGATCTACGCTTGATTTTAATTAGGGCCATTCATTCTTGCATGCTTTTTAACAGTTATAAAGTTTGCGGGAAAATAAATCTACAGCTATTACAAAGGCGCGGGTCCACATCGCCAAAATTAAACCGGACCTGATTTAGCGGAAAGTAAATAAAGCATTAAAAGTGCGAGAAATTTAAATTACAATGCTTTGGGACATGTACATAATTATAATAAATGACATAAAATAAATGCGCAAATTAAATAAATTATGAACACGGGCGTTGGACCCCTTTTGCGAAAAATTAAAGTTGGTGAATTAATTAGAATTAAAGATTAAAAGAGCATGTTTTTGGTATTTTACATTTTTTATGATTTAAAAGAAAGAATAATTAATTAAAATAAAAATGAAATGCTAAACCCTAATTCTAATGTTTTTTAAGTTTATTGTGAAAAAGATTGAATTTTTAACCTAATTTAAATCTAAGTTATTTATATATATTTAATTAAAAAAATAAAATAAATAAATAAATAATATTGTGAGAAAAAGGAAAAATTAAAAAGATATAAAAATTATTAATTAACCTAATTCTATATTTTGGGATTTTTATTAAAAGGAATTAAAGTTAAAAACCTAATTACACTAAATAATTTACATACAATTTATTTATGGACATAATAAAATAAAAATTATATTTTTTGGCATTTTTTGATTTTATGATGTTTTTGTATTTTGATTAAAAATTAAATAAACAATAATTAAAATAAACATAACAATTAAAATAATAATTAAAAAGATATGAGAAAAATAAATAAAATTGGCAAACCAGGGTGGGGTGTAGCCCCAATTTGTGAGGTTCAGGCCCAGCAATCTGGCCCATTTAGATCTGAATTTGTTGACTTTTCTGGATCGTATATCAGCGTATTGACCTGGTGCAGCGTGTTCTTCAGATCTAAGCCTTTGATCTGATTCCCTTGGACACATGGTCGTTGATCCTTGGCAGCGTTTGGTGGAATACTTTACTGAGCCTGCATGGGAATTAGTATAGAAAAATAATATGGAAATTGTTCTGACCTGGGACTTGAACCCAGGTCACGAGGGTTACTAGCGTTGTTTCCAACCAACCGTGCCAGCTTATGCTTTTGTAATATAATGAACAAATAAACAATATAATAGAAAAACGAAGCATGAGTGGATTAGCGCGCGAGAATTTGAATTAGCCTATCCCCATGTGACACGCTATCATCGTCTTCGTGGTTCCTGTAAATAAAAGCATATGGCAACGGTTTGGCAAACGTTGCCTAAGACCCTCTACCAAAAAATAGCGAATAGACCCTCGACGCTCATAAATTGAGCGCGAGGGTTGGAATCTCTCCGCCTAGGTATGCTGAGTCCAATGGCCATAGTCTGGAATCCTAATTTTGCTTCGTTGTAAAAGCCCCAATCTGGAAAACCTGTAACCCTAATATTTAACAATGGCAAAAACGCATATATGGCACAAAAACATAATTGAATATGTTGGTCAGCTTAGAAACATCATTATGAGCAAGAATCCATAAAGAAAAATGCAAAAGGATGCTTGAATTATGCTATGCGATTTCAAAAATTTTGCTTCACAGTTTGGGTTATAGATACCACTTCTTTGCGTTTTGGTTGATGTTAATGATTGAGAATCGTTCAATGATGTTTCAGGATGATGATAGAACAAGAATTGAGGCTTGAATCGAACTAGAAACTGGTTTTCAGTATTGACCTTTTTTTGAGAATTTTTCAACTTTGTATATGGTTTCTGAGCGCAGCTTGGAGTCCAAAGGCATTAGGTTTGCATTCCTGAATATGTAGCCAAGGCATTAGGTCAACAAAATTGCACAAAATCCATGGCATTGATAGTTTTCAATATTTGATTTTGTAAAATCTTTTCATATCTTTTTTCATGTGCAATCTTGTGTCAATTAGTTCAAATCACACCAAAACTTTCCATAATCAAACAAGCACGAAATATTGAGAGTAGAATGTGCACAAAAAGATTTTTTTAGGTCAAATTTATATTTTCTACATATTTAAATAATTTAAATGAATTAATATTAATATAAATTCAAATAAATAATTAAAAATTGAGAAAATACTTCCCCTTGGGCTTAATGGTCGTGCATAGGCTTGGCATGAAGAAACTTGGAAGAAAAATGGGCCCATTTGCATTTTTAGATCATTTGAAGTAAAGTTGACTTTCAAAAATTTCCAAAAATTTCCCAACTTCCACAAGGCATAACTTGCTCAATTTTTAAGCTTTTCACATGTTCTTGGACATTGTAGAAAGGTCTTTGAGTCCTTTAACCAATGCCTTTGGTCCCATGTCATTTGGATTTACCAATCTCAAGTTATGGCCTTTGACTTAAAGTCCCTTTTTGTTGACTTTTGAAAATGACCTATAATGTTGAAATTGATAACTTTTTGTGAGAGAATTTCTTGGACTTGAAGTATGAAGATGAGTTGTAGGAAATGTCTTTCTCTTCAAAATGAGCTTTGGATGGAATTTTTCTGATAATCCATGTGAAAGTTATGCCCTGGTCAATTTCAGTTGACTTTTTCAACTGTCCAAATATAATAACTTTTGCATCTTTGATGATTTCTGAGCCAAATTTTGAGAATCATGATCAAGCATTGATCAAATGATGTTTGTGGCTTCAAAATGATATATTGACCAAAAATTTGAACTTTTGACTGTCAAATGACCATTTTGCCCCTACAGTTGACTGTAGTGCAATTTAGGGTTTTGACTGTGCAATTTTGAGCTGAATGCCTTGAAACTTGATATGAGGATACTTGACCATCTTTGTAGGCATATGAGACTTGATTGGGCCTTTGAAATCCTCATTTTCTTGATCAGGACTCAAACCCTAGTTTTGACTGTATAGGAAGCTGTTGAGCTGCACAACCCTTGGGGAATTTTGTGACCTTGACTTGACAAATCTTTGATGAATATGGGAGGGCAAATTTTGGGGTACAACAGTTGCCCCTGTTCAATCTTCTTGGACCTGAGGATGCAGATTGGCTGACGTGCCTTTCGTAATCCGAGGGTAGAAGATGATTGGACACTAGAGTGCCCAGAAATTTGCGCTCACATAGTGACAGTGATGGGGAGATGGGCTTAGAGATGCCATTTGGAGATTGCTGGATAGGATGATGGGCTTGTAGATGCCATTTGGAGATTGCTGGATAGGATGATGGGCTTGTAGATGCCATCTGGATGTTGATCGCGTAGGAGGTTCTTTAGCCAGAACCTGCATACCTGAAAAATAGAAAATGAGTACCTGACACGTTGCAGGAGCTGATTTTAGATGCTTGGTATAGATGTGTCCTGACTGGTTACAGGAGCTGAGTCTGGAGCTTCAAACGCTGATGAATGAACCAGGGATGGTTACTACCTTAGCATGAATGGTAAGAGAACCTTGGGCGACTTTAACTCCAACAACGCTCGTTGAGAAAAATCTTGGCGGGAATTACCATCTTTGCAGTATCGGGAAGAAAACCATAAGCTATTATAATCTGAAAGGGAATCATCACCTCACTCAACGTCGGAGAGGGAAATATTTTGAAAAAGGAATTACCACCTCACGCACTTGCCGGAGAGGGGACCATAAGAGAATATCACCTCACACTCATCGTCGGAGAGGGAAACATCTAAAAAAAGGGATTACTACCTCACACACCGTCGGAGAGGGAACCATAAGAGAATATCACCTCACACTCATCGTCGGAGAGGGAAACATTTTGAAAAAGGGGATTACTACCTCACACACCGTTGGAGAGGGAACCTTAAGAGAATATCACCTCACACTCATCGTCGGAGAGGGAAACATCTGAAAAAGGAGATTACTACCTCACACACCGTCGGAGAGGGAACCATAAGAGAATAAATCTGGAAGCAGCATCAGAACGTCACCATATCTGGATCATATCCGAAACTATATCGAGAAGGAATCCTGGAAGCAGCATCAGAACGTCACCATCGCTGGGTTTACATCTGAAACTATATCTAGAAGGAATTCTGGAAGCAGTATCAGAATGTCACCATCGCTGGGTTTACATCTGAAACTATATCTAGAAGGAAATCTGGAAGCAGTATCAGAACGCCACCATCGCTGGGTTTACATCTGAAACTATATCTAGAAGGAAATCTGGAAGCAGTATCAGAACGTCACCATCGCTGGGTTTACATCTGAAACTATATCTAGAAGGGAATCTGGAAGCAGCATCAGAACGTCACCATCGTTGGGTTTACATCTGAAACTATATCTAGAAGGGAATCTGGAAGCAGCATCAGAACGTCACCATCGCTGGATCATATCCGAAACTATATCAAGAATGAATTGCGATAGTTGATAGTAGTCATTTTTGTATTGATCTTTTTCCTGAAAAGGCGAGACATAATTGGATGCAAAATTATGATGCATGAACTGTATGTCCTCAAAATCAATGAGATTCGTGTAGTATGATGCATATGCATGCTATAATGATGTATGTGACGTTTTATGAATGTATGTTTGTCTAAGAAAATAAATCCTTGACGGGTGCCGGGAAGTCGTATCCTGGGCTGATGTTGAAGAATAGTTGCAAGAATTCCAATAGACGAAGATAACTCCGTTGGGGAATAAACTTGGCGAATGGAGGATTCTGCGGGGAGAAAAAGATATTTTAGCGACCATGCTGGGAAGAAATACTCTGTGGGGGATGATTTTGCTGAATTGTTGAGGATGACTCGCTGAGGATACCTTGCTGTATTGGAAGTATGAATGGACTTCGCTGGGGATAAGAAGATTCTGTCGACGACGCTCTTTCCGTGGCTTTTGGCTGAGGATAACCCAGTTATATCCTGTTAAGGAAATAACTCTTTAAATCAAGCCGGACGACGCGTTCGTGCCCTGCTAGGGGATAAGCTTCCAGAATCTACTGGGGGTACGCTTATTGCTTGGGGAGATAGATTCCAACCTTCCTGGGGAACTGGATTGGATTCTCCTGGGGGAGTTTTGAACTGCATTGGTTATGTTCTTCAACGGAACCTACCTTGATACCCTGGAGGACAGAACGACCAGATTGCTTAGACCACTCTTTATTGCCCCCGTTTCTTGTGGGGTGCTGATAGTTGTTGGCGGACAAACCTTCTTCTGGTAGACAGATAGCAAGACAACAGGACATAATCATACGCTTTAATCCCTAATTTTTGCCTGGACCGCCCTTTCGGGTTTTCAGTCCACCGGGATACCCATTTTTGCTCAAGCCGCCTTTTCAGGTTTTCGACTTGTCGGGTGTACAGATTTTTTTTCCATTTCATCCCTTCATTTTGCCCGAACCCTTTTGGTTCGCCGGGAAGCCCTTATTTTTGCCTAGGTATGTCAACCTAGCGGGTCTTTGATTTTGCGTAGTATTTTTCCGACTATGTCCATGCTCTCAGGATGTAGGGAGGTGCCCCTGGCTGCTTGTGTTGCCATGTTACCAGAAGATGTTTAGTCATGCAAGATTTGTTGCTGGAGTGCCCCAAGTGATTCAGGCAGAGATTCGCCCCAGGCTTTTTGGCCTTTTGGGAGATTCTCTGGATCTTGACCTAACTGCCCCAGATGATGGACAATAGTCATGCCATGCCCCTTGATTGGAGATACTCTTGTTTATTAGACTTTCGTCATGCGAATTGCTAGGCTGTTCAAACAAAAAGTCATATGCAAACAAAGTTATGTTAAAAATGCAAAGCTTATGCCTGTCTCAAGGATTTTGAAAATGCATTCTTTTTCATAAAACAAATGATTGTTTGTAAAACATGATGTCAACTCTGTATTTACCGTAGCCTTAAGGAGTCAGGATACCTTCGTAACAGTATGCTTTCGAACTAACCCATGCTTCAGCTAGGACTTTTGAGGGTTATAACGTGGCCTGGTTCACGGTTTAAGAAACAAAGGATAAAGGCTCAAATTATTTGTGCCCACCCACTCTTCGTGATATTCTCCAAACCTAAACTCAGTTGATCATACGTTAGACCTTGTTTGAGTCTTTGCTCTGATTTTCCGGTGATGATTCAGATATTGATGATTGATTCTGAATAGGCAGTCATTTTTGTCGAGGGTTTATAAGACCTCTTTTTTTGATTTTTGTTATCCCTTTCTTTTTTTGCCTGAACTGTTTCCTTTTTTGGAATTACAGTCAGCGGGATGCCCCAGTTTCATAAGTCCCCTTTGTAGGTTTAGACTTTTTGGGCTTTTCATTTATGAATTTTGATGATGACTGCCTGTCCTTTTGATTGTTCTGAACCATCACTGTCTTTGTTCGTTTTGTAAAGATGCACTTGGATCAACTGAGAGAAATACCCTGCCCCAGGTTATGATTAAGGGTTTTGATTTTTGAAAATAAAAACTCCTACTTCTTTGGCTCTGATGGGTTGACGAGGGATTATCATCCTTATAACTCCAGTGTTTAGGGGTTGAAACAATGCCTGTACTTCATCAGCGGGGTTTGTTCAAAAGCATACTGTAATGATCGCGGTATCATTTTCGTCATCCTCCCTCAAGAGGCTTAGAAGTATTAACCGAGAGTTGACATCAGAAAAAATATGAAAAGATATTTGAACATAATGAAAACAATTGTATTAATTTCCAAAACAGACGTATGCGATGCATTAATAGAATAAAAGAGTTTGCTATGACAGTAATTGTTTGTATAAGCAAAGAAAAATACAACTCAAAAATTCGAATAAACAAAAGGCTTCAAGGATTGGGCAATGGAGCAGTGATTATGTTCGGAGTCTCTGGCACTTCAAACTGAATCTCTCCGGCGTCAATCATATCTTGGATCTTGTTCTTGAGAGGCCAGCAGTTGTCTGTAGTATGCCCCGGGCTATCAGAATGATACGCGTACCTATCGTTGGGATGATAGTTGGGAGCAGAAGTGTTCGGATTCCGAAGAGGAGCCCTTAAGGTGATCAGCCCTGCCTTCAACATTTGTTGCAGTGCTTGATCCAACGACATGTTGAGTTTGGTGTACTGCCGTTTCTCCTTTCGTTGTTGCCCCTGTCCTTGTTGAGCAGGTCCAGGGTTGGAGATCTGGATTGCCCCTGCCTCATGACGGCTCTTTTTACCGTGCACAGCATTGGATTCTTTCTTCCCCTGATGAGGCTTCTTATCAAAATGTGCAGCTTCTTGAATTTTCCCAGACCGGATGCCGGCTTCTATTCGCTCTCCAGTCAAGATAAGATCTGTGAATCCAGCAGACGAATTCCCAATCAGGTGGTTATAAAATGGACCAGACAAGGTCCCCAAGAACATGTCCACAAGTTCCCGATCAGTCAGAGGTGGTTGTACCCTTCCAGCAAGATCCCTCCATTTCTGCGCATATTCTTTAAAACCTTCACTTGATCCTAACGACATACCCTGGAGTTGGGTACGCGTAGGGGCAAGGTCGGCATTATATTGATACTGCTTATAGAAAGCAGTAGCCAACTCCTCCCAGTTACGAACTTTGGTCCCATCCAGCTGATAGAACCATTCGAGATGAGTCCCTGAAAGACTCTCCTGGAAGAAGTGGATCCATAAATTCTTGTCCACCGTATATGGCTGAATCCTCCGAACATAGGACCTCAGATGCAGCTTGGGGCAAGATGCCCCGTCATACTTAGTAAAGGATGGTGCTTTGAACTTCCGGGGAATAACCACACCAGTTGACAGACCCAAATCTCCAAGATCCAGCCCAGGTGCCTGTTGCACCTCCATAGCCTTCATCCTATCCTCCAACTGTTTGTACTTGTCCTCAGCCGGAGGGTACTGTTCGTCGTCGAAATCTGTTTCATTGTCGGAGACCACTGGACTAGGCACCTCTCTCTCATGGTGACTGCTTTCCCTCACAGATGGGGTTGTCCTCTCAGTTTCAGTCTGCGGTGTATTCCCAGATCTGCGTCTAGGGCTGAACAAGACAGTCCTCTTCTTTTTCTTGTCCTTCTTCAAGAGCAGAGCCTTCAGATCTTGTTGCCCCTGAGTCAAATTCATGATCAGCTCTTGGAACTGGGCGTTCTGAGCCTGGAGGTCCTTGATAGTCTGCTCGGCTGATGACTCAGGATTCATGACGATCGGCTGAAATAAACAGCGGAGAAGGGTAAGCAACCTGTCAAAGGGATACCTGCAATGCAATGAGATGTATGACATGCATGTAATGTTTTCAAGGATCTCGCAGGGTAAACAGAGAAAATTATTAGAGTTGGAAACTGGCAACTTGATTGAAGGAACTTCCTGTTGTAGAGAGCCCTTCTTCAAGGGTCGAAGGCTCACCATATCCAGTGGGTCATAGCCTCTGACAATCTTGGCTAGAGGAAAATAAATCCTCTTTGCCCCTTGCTGGGATAGTTGTTCATCATGACCTGCATCACAAGCCCTTGAGATCCTTGAAATGGGTTAGGATGTATGCAATGGTATGATGTCATGCTATGCATGGGGTGATATAGGTAGACCATGTTATGAGCCCTTATCAAGGACTACAAACAGACCCTGCAAGAAATTCAGTATACTTTGTTATGAGTCCCAATTAAGGACTATAAACAAAACCTGCAAGAGATCTAGTAAGCCCTGTTATGAGTCCCAATTAAGGACTATAAACAACACCTGCAAGAAATTTGGTAAACCCTGTCATGAGTCCTAGTTAAGGACTATAAACGAGACCTGCAAGAAACTTAGTACCCTGTTATGAGTCCCAATTAAGGACTATAAACACGACCTGCAAGTGGTTAGTACACCCCGTTATAAGTCCCAATTAAGGACTATGAACAAAACCTGCAAGACATTAAGGGTCAGATAACAAGCATGCCGGTAGTCAAGTATGAAGGCACACAAGTCACACAAAAGAGCCCTTAGAGTTTAGGCCAGTATGAGGTCTAGGTATTACCCTCTTGAAGTTGGTGGGTTCAACCTGTCCTAATCAAAGTAACCGGGTTCTAAGGTTCCCAATATCACGGGATTGCTTTCATTGTTCATCGTTTCGATTTAGCCACTGAACTGGCGACCGAAATATTCCAGGAAAGCAACCCTCAATTGAGTGTAGCATCGAGTATCAACCAACCTCGGACTGCACCAAAGTCAGTTATTTCACTACCCTAAAGAGGCCAAGATAGTTCAATTAAGGTTCCTAAGGTCTGTTGATGCTTCACGACACAACGCGGAGGCCCCGTACTCTCCTTGACTGAACTCAAGGGTTACCGGTACACACCAAAGTGCCACATCAACGTAGCAGACTGTTTCAACCATGTCGGTATACCCCGCACAGTTCCCTCACAGCCTTGTTGCTACTTTCTAAGAAAGGTATCCCCCAGATCCGGGTTAGGATCTATAGAACTCCCAAGCAACCCACAATTTAAAGCACACAAGGAAAACAATTGAAAACATAGTTATAAGCTAGCCCTAAGGTACACCTCACTTTATAAAGTTATCCCCAGCAGAGTCGCCAGTTCTGTGATCGGTGGATCTGGAACTGACTGTTTAACGCTGGTTCGCGAAATGTCGCGGAAGCAAGAGTCGCCACCGTCTTTTATTTTCTCCAAATGGAAAGGACAAAAGCACAGAAAAATTCCTTAAAGAGATTGCTCTCGGTTCGGGAGGTAGGTTATAGAAAGGGAAGGTGTTAGCACCCTTTCTATCCATGGTTATCCATGGGCTCTTAGATACTTGCTCATTGTGTTTTCAAAATGTTTGTTTGCTTTTCAATGTGGGTTTAAAAAAGTTTCTTTGAAAAAATTTCAGTTCGACTCGTACGTCAGAGTGTTTGAAAAGTTTGCTTTGAAAGCTTTTGAAAATGTGTCAGTGTGAAAAGTCCTTTTGAGTTTGTTTGAAATTTGAGCAAGTATCCTTGAGAACCTACCTACCATAAGAAATTCGTCTGTGTAAATGTCCTTAAAAGTAGTGCCATCCCACCATTGAGAGGTAGGTAGCACCATTGTTGGAGGTGTTCGGGTCAATTCGAGGTTCGGGACATGGTGATCACCGGAGCAATGGGAAGACACCTTAGAAGCTACCCTCATGCCAGATTCCCGGATCATGAGGACTTACTAAGACATCCTCTACTCGACGATCACCTTTCGAGGCAAGGCAACAGTGAGGCGTACCCTAGGGGTGGTGTGTGATTTGTGTGTCATGTTTCAGTTATTTTTGTCTTTTCATGTTATGGTGATCTACGCTTGATTTTAATTAGGGCCATTCATTCTTGCATGCTTTTTAACAGTTATAAAGTTTGCGGGAAAATAAATCTACAGCTATTACAAAGGCGCGGGTCCACATCGCCAAAATTAAACCGGACCCGATTTAGCGGAAAGTAAATAAAGCATTAAAAGTGCGAGAAATTTAAATTACAATGCTTTGGGACATGTACATAATTATAATAAATGACATAAAATAAATGCGCAAATTAAATAAATTATGAACACGGGCGTTGGACCCCTTTTGCGAAAAATTAAAGTTGGTGAATTAATTAGAATTAAAGATTAAAAGAGCATGTTTTTGGTATTTTACATTTTTTATGATTTAAAAGAAAGAATAATTAATTAAAATAAAAATGAAATGCTAAACCCTAATTCTAATGTTTTTTAAGTTTATTGTGAAAAAGATTGAATTTTTAACCTAATTTAAATCTAAGTTATTTATATATATTTAATTAAAAAAATAAAATAAATAAATAAATAATATTGTGAGAAAAAGGAAAAATTAAAAAGATATAAAAATTATTAATTAACCTAATTCTATATTTTGGGATTTTTATTAAAAGGAATTAAAGTTAAAAACCTAATTACACTAAATAATTTACATACAATTTATTTATGGACATAATAAAATAAAAATTATATTTTTTGGCATTTTTTGATTTTATGATGTTTTTGTATTTTGATTAAAAATTAAATAAACAATAATTAAAATAAACATAACAATTAAAATAATAATTAAAAAGATATGAGAAAAATAAATAAAATTGGCAAACCAGGGTGGGGTGTAGCCCCAATTTGTGAGGTTCAGGCCCAGCAATCTGGCCCATTTAGATCTGAATTTGTTGACTTTTCTGGATCGTATATCAGCGTATTGACCTGGTGCAGCGTGTTCTTCAGATCTAAGCCTTTGATCTGATTCCCTTGGACACATGGTCGTTGATCCTTGGCAGCGTTTGGTGGAATACTTTACTGAGCCTGCATGGGAATTAGTATAGAAAAATAATATGGAAATTGTTCTGACCTGGGACTTGAACCCAGGTCACGAGGGTTACTAGCGTTGTTTCCAACCAACCGTGCCAGCTTATGCTTTTGTAATATAATGAACAAATAAACAATATAATAGAAAAACGAAGCATGAGTGGATTAGCGCGCGAGAATTTGAATTAGCCTATCCCCATGTGACACGCTATCATCGTCTTCGTGGTTCCTGTAAATAAAAGCATATGGCAACGGTTTGGCAAACGTTGCCTAAGACCCTCTACCAAAAAATAGCGAATAGACCCTCGACGCTCATAAATTGAGCGCGAGGGTTGGAATCTCTCCGCCTAGGTATGCTGAGTCCAATGGCCATAGTCTGGAATCCTAATTTTGCTTCGTTGTAAAAGCCCCAATCTGGAAAACCTGTAACCCTAATATTTAACAATGGCAAAAACGCATATATGGCACAAAAACATAATTGAATATGTTGGTCAGCTTAGAAACATCATTATGAGCAAGAATCCATAAAGAAAAATGCAAAAGGATGCTTGAATTATGCTATGCGATTTCAAAAATTTTGCTTCACAGTTTGGGTTATAGATACCACTTCTTTGCGTTTTGGTTGATGTTAATGATTGAGAATCGTTCAATGATGTTTCAGGATGATGATAGAACAAGAATTGAGGCTTGAATCGAACTAGAAACTGGTTTTCAGTATTGACCTTTTTTTGAGAATTTTTCAACTTTGTATATGGTTTCTGAGCGCAGCTTGGAGTCCAAAGGCATTAGGTTTGCATTCCTGAATATGTAGCCAAGGCATTAGGTCAACAAAATTGCACAAAATCCATGGCATTGATAGTTTTCAATATTTGATTTTGTAAAATCTTTTCATATCTTTTTTCATGTGCAATCTTGTGTCAATTAGTTCAAATCACACCAAAACTTTCCATAATCAAACAAGCACGAAATATTGAGAGTAGAATGTGCACAAAAAGATTTTTTTAGGTCAAATTTATATTTTCTACATATTTAAATAATTTAAATGAATTAATATTAATATAAATTCAAATAAATAATTAAAAATTGAGAAAATACTTCCCCTTGGGCTTAATGGTCGTGCATAGGCTTGGCATGAAGAAACTTGGAAGAAAAATGGGCCCATTTGCATTTTTAGATCATTTGAAGTAAAGTTGACTTTCAAAAATTTCCAAAAATTTCCCAACTTCCACAAGGCATAACTTGCTCAATTTTTAAGCTTTTCACATGTTCTTGGACATTGTAGAAAGGTCTTTGAGTCCTTTAACCAATGCCTTTGGTCCCATGTCATTTGGATTTACCAATCTCAAGTTATGGCCTTTGACTTAAAGTCCCTTTTTGTTGACTTTTGAAAATGACCTATAATGTTGAAATTGATAACTTTTTGTGAGAGAATTTCTTGGACTTGAAGTATGAAGATGAGTTGTAGGAAATGTCTTTCTCTTCAAAATGAGCTTTGGATGGAATTTTTCTGATAATCCATGTGAAAGTTATGCCCTGGTCAATTTCAGTTGACTTTTTCAACTGTCCAAATATAATAACTTTTGCATCTTTGATGATTTCTGAGCCAAATTTTGAGAATCATGATCAAGCATTGATCAAATGATGTTTGTGGCTTCAAAATGATATATTGACCAAAAATTTGAACTTTTGACTGTCAAATGACCATTTTGCCCCTACAGTTGACTGTAGTGCAATTTAGGGTTTTGACTGTGCAATTTTGAGCTGAATGCCTTGAAACTTGATATGAGGATACTTGACCATCTTTGTAGGCATATGAGACTTGATTGGGCCTTTGAAATCCTCATTTTCTTGATCAGGACTCAAACCCTAGTTTTGACTGTATAGGAAGCTGTTGAGCTGCACAACCCTTGGGGAATTTTGTGACCTTGACTTGACAAATCTTTGATGAATATGGGAGGGAAAATTTTGGGGTACAACAGTTGCCCCTGTTCAATCTTCTTGGACCTGAGGATGCAGATTGGCTGACGTGCCTTTCGTAATCCGAGGGTAGAAGATGATTGGACACTAGAGTGCCCAGAAATTTGCGCTCACATAGTGACAGTGATGGGGAGATGGGCTTAGAGATGCCATTTGGAGATTGCTGGATAGGATGATGGGCTTGTAGATGCCATTTGGAGATTGCTGGATAGGATGATGGGCTTGTAGATGCCATCTGGATGTTGATCGCGTAGGAGGTTCTTTAGCCAGAACCTGCATACCTGAAAAATAGAAAATGAGTACCTGACACGTTGCAGGAGCTGATTTTAGATGCTTGGTATAGATGTGTCCTGACTGGTTACAGGAGCTGAGTCTGGAGCTTCAAACGCTGATGAATGAACCAGGGATGGTTACTACCTTAGCATGAATGGTAAGAGAACCTTGGGCGACTTTAACTCCAACAACGCTCGTTGAGAAAAATCTTGGCGGGAATTACCATCTTTGCAGTATCGGGAAGAAAACCATAAGCTATTATAATCTGAAAGGGAATCATCACCTCACTCAACGTCGGAGAGGGAAATATTTTGAAAAAGGAATTACCACCTCACGCACTTGCCGGAGAGGGGACCATAAGAGAATATCACCTCACACTCATCGTCGGAGAGGGAAACATCTAAAAAAAGGGATTACTACCTCACACACCGTCGGAGAGGGAACCATAAGAGAATATCACCTCACACTCATCGTCGGAGAGGGAAACATTTTGAAAAAGGGGATTACTACCTCACACACCGTTGGAGAGGGAACCTTAAGAGAATATCACCTCACACTCATCGTCGGAGAGGGAAACATCTGAAAAAGGAGATTACTACCTCACACACCGTCGGAGAGGGAACCATAAGAGAATAAATCTGGAAGCAGCATCAGAACGTCACCATATCTGGATCATATCCGAAACTATATCGAGAAGGAATCCTGGAAGCAGCATCAGAACGTCACCATCGCTGGGTTTACATCTGAAACTATATCTAGAAGGAATTCTGGAAGCAGTATCAGAATGTCACCATCGCTGGGTTTACATCTGAAACTATATCTAGAAGGAAATCTGGAAGCAGTATCAGAACGCCACCATCGCTGGGTTTACATCTGAAACTATATCTAGAAGGAAATCTGGAAGCAGTATCAGAACGTCACCATCGCTGGGTTTACATCTGAAACTATATCTAGAAGGGAATCTGGAAGCAGCATCAGAACGTCACCATCGTTGGGTTTACATCTGAAACTATATCTAGAAGGGAATCTGGAAGCAGCATCAGAACGTCACCATCGCTGGATCATATCCGAAACTATATCAAGAATGAATTGCGATAGTTGATAGTAGTCATTTTTGTATTGATCTTTTTCCTGAAAAGGCGAGACATAATTGGATGCAAAATTATGATGCATGAACTGTATGTCCTCAAAATCAATGAGATTCGTGTAGTATGATGCATATGCATGCTATAATGATGTATGTGACGTTTTATGAATGTATGTTTGTCTAAGAAAATAAATCCTTGACGGGTGCCGGGAAGTCGTATCCTGGGCTGATGTTGAAGAATAGTTGCAAGAATTCCAATAGACGAAGATAACTCCGTTGGGGAATAAACTTGGCGAATGGAGGATTCTGCGGGGAGAAAAAGATATTTTAGCGACCATGCTGGGAAGAAATACTCTGTGGGGGATGATTTTGCTGAATTGTTGAGGATGACTCGCTGAGGATACCTTGCTGTATTGGAAGTATGAATGGACTTCGCTGGGGATAAGAAGATTCTGTCGACGACGCTCTTTCCGTGGCTTTTGGCTGAGGATAACCCAGTTATATCCTGTTAAGGAAATAACTCTTTAAATCAAGCCGGACGACGCGTTCGTGCCCTGCTAGGGGATAAGCTTCCAGAATCTACTGGGGGTACGCTTATTGCTTGGGGAGATAGATTCCAACCTTCCTGGGGAACTGGATTGGATTCTCCTGGGGGAGTTTTGAACTGCATTGGTTATGTTCTTCAACGGAACCTACCTTGATACCCTGGAGGACAGAACGACCAGATTGCTTAGACCACTCTTTATTGCCCCCGTTTCTTGTGGGGTGCTGATAGTTGTTGGCGGACAAACCTTCTTCTGGTAGACAGATAGCAAGACAACAGGACATAATCATACGCTTTAATCCCTAATTTTTGCCTGGACCGCCCTTTCGGGTTTTCAGTCCACCGGGATACCCATTTTTGCTCAAGCCGCCTTTTCAGGTTTTCGACTTGTCGGGTGTACAGATTTTTTTTCCATTTCATCCCTTCATTTTGCCCGAACCCTTTTGGTTCGCCGGGAAGCCCTTATTTTTGCCTAGGTATGTCAACCTAGCGGGTCTTTGATTTTGCGTAGTATTTTTCCGACTATGTCCATGCTCTCAGGATGTAGGGAGGTGCCCCTGGCTGCTTGTGTTGCCATGTTACCAGAAGATGTTTAGTCATGCAAGATTTGTTGCTGGAGTGCCCCAAGTGATTCAGGCAGAGATTCGCCCCAGGCTTTTTGGCCTTTTGGGAGATTCTCTGGATCTTGACCTAACTGCCCCAGATGATGGACAATAGTCATGCCATGCCCCTTGATTGGAGATACTCTTGTTTATTAGACTTTCGTCATGCGAATTGCTAGGCTGTTCAAACAAAAAGTCATATGCAAACAAAGTTATGTTAAAAATGCAAAGCTTATGCCTGTCTCAAGGATTTTGAAAATGCATTCTTTTTCATAAAACAAATGATTGTTTGTAAAACATGATGTCAACTCTGTATTTACCGTAGCCTTAAGGAGTCAGGATACCTTCGTAACAGTATGCTTTCGAACTAACCCATGCTTCAGCTAGGACTTTGAGGGTTATAACGTGGCCTGGTTCACGGTTTAAGAAACAAAGGATAAAGGCTCAAATTATTTGTGCCCACCCACTCTTCGTGATATTCTCCAAACCTAAACTCAGTTGATCATACGTTAGACCTTGTTTGAGTCTTTGCTCTGATTTTCCGGTGATGATTCAGATATTGATGATTGATTCTGAATAGGCAGTCATTTTTGTCGAGGGTTTATAAGACCTCTTTTTTTGATTTTTGTTATCCCTTTCTTTTTTTGCCTGAACTGTTTCCTTTTTTGGAATTACAGTCAGCGGGATGCCCCAGTTTCATAAGTCCCCTTTGTAGGTTTAGACTTTTTGGGCTTTTCATTTATGAATTTTGATGATGACTGCCTGTCCTTTTGATTGTTCTGAACCATCACTGTCTTTGTTCGTTTTGTAAAGATGCACTTGGATCAACTGAGAGAAATACCCTGCCCCAGGTTATGATTAAGGGTTTTGATTTTTGAAAATAAAAACTCCTACTTCTTTGGCTCTGATGGGTTGACGAGGGATTATCATCCTTATAACTCCAGTGTTTAGGGGTTGAAACAATGCCTGTACTTCATCAGCGGGGTTTGTTCAAAAGCATACTGTAATGATCGCGGTATCATTTTCGTCATCCTCCCTCAAGAGGCTTAGAAGTATTAACCGAGAGTTGACATCAGAAAAAATATGAAAAGATATTTGAACATAATGAAAACAATTGTATTAATTTCCAAAACAGACGTATGCGATGCATTAATAGAATAAAAGAGTTTGCTATGACAGTAATTGTTTGTATAAGCAAAGAAAAATACAACTCAAAAATTCGAATAAACAAAAGGCTTCAAGGATTGGGCAATGGAGCAGTGATTATGTTCGGAGTCTCTGGCACTTCAAACTGAATCTCTCCGGCGTCAATCATATCTTGGATCTTGTTCTTGAGAGGCCAGCAGTTGTCTGTAGTATGCCCCGGGCTATCAGAATGATACGCGTACCTATCGTTGGGATGATAGTTGGGAGCAGAAGTGTTCGGATTCCGAAGAGGAGCCCTTAAGGTGATCAGCCCTGCCTTCAACATTTGTTGCAGTGCTTGATCCAACGACATGTTGAGTTTGGTGTACTGCCGTTTCTCCTTTCGTTGTTGCCCCCTGTCCTTGTTGAGCAGGTCCAGGGTTGGAGATCTGGATTGCCCCTGCCTCATGACGGCTCTTTTTACCGTGCACAGCATTGGATTCTTTCTTCCCCTGATGAGGCTTCTTATCAAAATGTGCAGCTTCTTGAATTTTCCCAGACCGGATGCCGGCTTCTATTCGCTCTCCAGTCAAGATAAGATCTGTGAATCCAGCAGACGAATTCCCAATCAGGTGGTTATAAAATGGACCAGACAAGGTCCCCAAGAACATGTCCACAAGTTCCCGATCAGTCAGAGGTGGTTGTACCCTTCCAGCAAGATCCCTCCATTTCTGCGCATATTCTTTAAAACCTTCACTTGATCCTAACGACATACCCTGGAGTTGGGTACGCGTAGGGGCAAGGTCGGCATTATATTGATACTGCTTATAGAAAGCAGTAGCCAACTCCTCCCAGTTACGAACTTTGGTCCCATCCAGCTGATAGAACCATTCGAGATGAGTCCCTGAAAGACTCTCCTGGAAGAAGTGGATCCATAAATTCTTGTCCACCGTATATGGCTGAATCCTCCGAACATAGGACCTCAGATGCAGCTTGGGGCAAGATGCCCCGTCATACTTAGTAAAGGATGGTGCTTTGAACTTCCGGGGAATAACCACACCAGTTGACAGACCCAAATCTCCAAGATCCAGCCCAGGTGCCTGTTGCACCTCCATAGCCTTCATCCTATCCTCCAACTGTTTGTACTTGTCCTCAGCCGGAGGGTACTGTTCGTCGTCGAAATCTGTTTCATTGTCGGAGACCACTGGACTAGGCACCTCTCTCTCATGGTGACTGCTTTCCCTCACAGATGGGGTTGTCCTCTCAGTTTCAGTCTGCGGTGTATTCCCAGATCTGCGTCTAGGGCTGAACAAGACAGTCCTCTTCTTTTTCTTGTCCTTCTTCAAGAGCAGAGCCTTCAGATCTTGTTGCCCCTGAGTCAAATTCATGATCAGCTCTTGGAACTGGGCGTTCTGAGCCTGGAGGTCCTTGATAGTCTGCTCGGCTGATGACTCAGGATTCATGACGATCGGCTGAAATAAACAGCGGAGAAGGGTAAGCAACCTGTCAAAGGGATACCTGCAATGCAATGAGATGTATGACATGCATGTAATGTTTTCAAGGATCTCGCAGGGTAAACAGAGAAAATTATTAGAGTTGGAAACTGGCAACTTGATTGAAGGAACTTCCTGTTGTAGAGAGCCCTTCTTCAAGGGTCGAAGGCTCACCATATCCAGTGGGTCATAGCCTCTGACAATCTTGGCTAGAGGAAAATAAATCCTCTTTGCCCCTTGCTGGGATAGTTGTTCATCATGACCTGCATCACAAGCCCTTGAGATCCTTGAAATGGGTTAGGATGTATGCAATGGTATGATGTCATGCTATGCATGGGGTGATATAGGTAGACCATGTTATGAGCCCTTATCAAGGACTACAAACAGACCCTGCAAGAAATTCAGTATACTTTGTTATGAGTCCCAATTAAGGACTATAAACAAAACCTGCAAGAGATCTAGTAAGCCCTGTTATGAGTCCCAATTAAGGACTATAAACAACACCTGCAAGAAATTTGGTAAACCCTGTCATGAGTCCTAGTTAAGGACTATAAACGAGACCTGCAAGAAACTTAGTACCCTGTTATGAGTCCCAATTAAGGACTATAAACACGACCTGCAAGTGGTTAGTACACCCCGTTATAAGTCCCAATTAAGGACTATGAACAAAACCTGCAAGACATTAAGGGTCAGATAACAAGCATGCCGGTAGTCAAGTATGAAGGCACACAAGTCACACAAAAGAGCCCTTAGAGTTTAGGCCAGTATGAGGTCTAGGTATTACCCTCTTGAAGTTGGTGGGTTCAACCTGTCCTAATCAAAGTAACCGGGTTCTAAGGTTCCCAATATCACGGGATTGCTTTCATTGTTCATCGTTTCGATTTAGCCACTGAACTGGCGACCGAAATATTCCAGGAAAGCAACCCTCAATTGAGTGTAGCATCGAGTATCAACCAACCTCGGACTGCACCAAAGTCAGTTATTTCACTACCCTAAAGAGGCCAAGATAGTTCAATTAAGGTTCCTAAGGTCTGTTGATGCTTCACGACACAACGCGGAGGCCCCGTACTCTCCTTGACTGAACTCAAGGGTTACCGGTACACACCAAAGTGCCACATCAACGTAGCAGACTGTTTCAACCATGTCGGTATACCCCGCACAGTTCCCTCACAGCCTTGTTGCTACTTTCTAAGAAAGGTATCCCCCAGATCCGGGTTAGGATCTATAGAACTCCCAAGCAACCCACAATTTAAAGCACACAAGGAAAACAATTGAAAACATAGTTATAAGCTAGCCCTAAGGTACACCTCACTTTATAAAGTTATCCCCAGCAGAGTCGCCAGTTCTGTGATCGGTGGATCTGGAACTGACTGTTTAACGCTGGTTCGCGAAATGTCGCGGAAGCAAGAGTCGCCACCGTCTTTTATTTTCTCCAAATGGAAAGGACAAAAGCACAGAAAAATTCCTTAAAGAGATTGCTCTCGGTTCGGGAGGTAGGTTATAGAAAGGGAAGGTGTTAGCACCCTTTCTATCCATGGTTATCCATGGGCTCTTAGATACTTGCTCATTGTGTTTTCAAAATGTTTGTTTGCTTTTCAATGTGGGTTTAAAAAAGTTTCTTTGAAAAAATTTCAGTTCGACTCGTACGTCAGAGTGTTTGAAAAGTTTGCTTTGAAAGCTTTTGAAAATGTGTCAGTGTGAAAAGTCCTTTTGAGTTTGTTTGAAATTTGAGCAAGTATCCTTGAGAACCTACCTACCATAAGAAATTCGTCTGTGTAAATGTCCTTAAAAGTAGTGCCATCCCACCATTGAGAGGTAGGTAGCACCATTGTTGGAGGTGTTCGGGTCAATTCGAGGTTCGGGACATGGTGATCACCGGAGCAATGGGAAGACACCTTAGAAGCTACCCTCATGCCAGATTCCCGGATCATGAGGACTTACTAAGACATCCTCTACTCGACGATCACCTTTCGAGGCAAGGCAACAGTGAGGCGTACCCTAGGGGTGGTGTGTGATTTGTGTGTCATGTTTCAGTTATTTTTGTCTTTTCATGTTATGGTGATCTACGCTTGATTTTAATTAGGGCCATTCATTCTTGCATGCTTTTTAACAGTTATAAAGTTTGCGGGAAAATAAATCTACAGCTATTACAAAGGCGCGGGTCCACATCGCCAAAATTAAACCGGACCCGATTTAGCGGAAAGTAAATAAAGCATTAAAAGTGCGAGAAATTTAAATTACAATGCTTTGGGACATGTACATAATTATAATAAATGACATAAAATAAATGCGCAAATTAAATAAATTATGAACACGGGCGTTGGACCCCTTTTGCGAAAAATTAAAGTTGGTGAATTAATTAGAATTAAAGATTAAAAGAGCATGTTTTTGGTATTTTACATTTTTTATGATTTAAAAGAAAGAATAATTAATTAAAATAAAAATGAAATGCTAAACCCTAATTCTAATGTTTTTTAAGTTTATTGTGAAAAAGATTGAATTTTTAACCTAATTTAAATCTAAGTTATTTATATATATTTAATTAAAAAAATAAAATAAATAAATAAATAATATTGTGAGAAAAAGGAAAAATTAAAAAGATATAAAAATTATTAATTAACCTAATTCTATATTTTGGGATTTTTATTAAAAGGAATTAAAGTTAAAAACCTAATTACACTAAATAATTTACATACAATTTATTTATGGACATAATAAAATAAAAATTATATTTTTTGGCATTTTTTGATTTTATGATGTTTTTGTATTTTGATTAAAAATTAAATAAACAATAATTAAAATAAACATAACAATTAAAATAATAATTAAAAAGATATGAGAAAAATAAATAAAATTGGCAAACCAGGGTGGGGTGTAGCCCCAATTTGTGAGGTTCAGGCCCAGCAATCTGGCCCATTTAGATCTGAATTTGTTGACTTTTCTGGATCGTATATCAGCGTATTGACCTGGTGCAGCGTGTTCTTCAGATCTAAGCCTTTGATCTGATTCCCTTGGACACATGGCCGTTGATCCTTGGCAGCGTTTGGTGGAATACTTTACTGAGCCTGCATGGGAATTAGTATAGAAAAATAATATGGAAATTGTTCTGACCTGGGACTTGAACCCAGGTCACGAGGGTTACTAGCGTTGTTTCCAACCAACCGTGCCAGCTTATGCTTTTGTAATATAATGAACAAATAAACAATATAATAGAAAAACGAAGCATGAGTGGATTAGCGCGCGAGAATTTGAATTAGCCTATCCCCATGTGACACGCTATCATCGTCTTCGTGGTTCCTGTAAATAAAAGCATATGGCAACGGTTTGGCAAACGTTGCCTAAGACCCTCTACCAAAAAATAGCGAATAGACCCTCGACGCTCATAAATTGAGCGCGAGGGTTGGAATCTCTCCGCCTAGGTATGCTGAGTCCAATGGCCATAGTCTGGAATCCTAATTTTGCTTCGTTGTAAAAGCCCCAATCTGGAAAACCTGTAACCCTAATATTTAACAATGGCAAAAACGCATATATGGCACAAAAACATAATTGAATATGTTGGTCAGCTTAGAAACATCATTATGAGCAAGAATCCATAAAGAAAAATGCAAAAGGATGCTTGAATTATGCTATGCGATTTCAAAAATTTTGCTTCACAGTTTGGGTTATAGATACCACTTCTTTGCGTTTTGGTTGATGTTAATGATTGAGAATCGTTCAATGATGTTTCAGGATGATGATAGAACAAGAATTGAGGCTTGAATCGAACTAGAAACTGGTTTTCAGTATTGACCTTTTTTTGAGAATTTTTCAACTTTGTATATGGTTTCTGAGCGCAGCTTGGAGTCCAAAGGCATTAGGTTTGCATTCCTGAATATGTAGCCAAGGCATTAGGTCAACAAAATTGCACAAAATCCATGGCATTGATAGTTTTCAATATTTGATTTTGTAAAATCTTTTCATATCTTTTTTCATGTGCAATCTTGTGTCAATTAGTTCAAATCACACCAAAACTTTCCATAATCAAACAAGCACGAAATATTGAGAGTAGAATGTGCACAAAAAGATTTTTTTAGGTCAAATTTATATTTTCTACATATTTAAATAATTTAAATGAATTAATATTAATATAAATTCAAATAAATAATTAAAAATTGAGAAAATACTTCCCCTTGGGCTTAATGGTCGTGCATAGGCTTGGCATGAAGAAACTTGGAAGAAAAATGGGCCCATTTGCATTTTTAGATCATTTGAAGTAAAGTTGACTTTCAAAAATTTCCAAAAATTTCCCAACTTCCACAAGGCATAACTTGCTCAATTTTTAAGCTTTTCACATGTTCTTGGACATTTTGGAAAGTTCTTTGAGTCCTTTAACCAATGCCTTTGGTCCCATGTCATTTGGATTTACCAATCTCAAGTTATGGCCTTTGACTTAAAGTCCCTTTTTGTTGACTTTTGAAAATGACCTATAATGTTGAAATTGATAACTTTTTGTGAGAGCATTTCTTGGACTTGAAGTATGAAGATGAGTTGTAGGAAATGTCTTTCTCTTCAAAATGAGCTTTGGATGGAATTTTTATGATAATCCATGTGAAAGTTATGCCCTGGTCAATTTCAGTTGACTTTTTCAGCTGTCCAAATATAGTAACTTTTGCATCTTTGATGATTTCTGAGCCAAATTTTGAGAATCATGATCAAGCATTGATCAAATGATGTTTGTGGCTTCAAAATGATATATTGACCAAAAATTTGAACTTTTGACTGTCAAATGACCATTTTGCCCCTACAGTTGACTGTAGTGCAATTTAGGGTTTTGACTGTGCAATTTTGAGCTGAATGCCTTGAAACTTGATATGAGGATACTTGACCATCTTTGTAGGCATATGAGACTTGATTGGGCCTTTGAAATCCTCATTTTCTTGATCAGGACTCAAACCCTAGTTTTGACTGTATAGGAAGCTGTTGAGCTGCACAACCCTTGGGGAATTTTGTGACCTTGACTTGACAAATCTTTGATGAATATGGGAGGGCAAATTTTGGGGTACAACAAGCAAGTATCTAAGAGCCCATTGATAACCATGGATAGAAAGGGTGCTAACACCTTCCCTTTCTATAACCTACCTCCCGAACCGAGAGCAATCTCTATAAGGAATTTTTCTGTGCTTTTGTCCTTTCCATTTGGAGAAAATAAAAGACGGTGGCGACTCTTGCTTCTGCGACATTTCGCGAACCAGCGTTAAACAGTCAGTTCCAGATCCACCGATCACAGAACTGGCGACTCTGCTGGGGATGTTTTGAACTGCGGGGGAAGTGATTTTGAATGTTTGATATACCGCCGGGGAACAATCTTTAGACCAAGACTGCCGGGGATGCTTGTTAAGAATGTGTATACTGCTGGGGAACATTGAGATCTGCTGGAGGATACCCAACTTCCTTAAGGCCTGATAATATAACTTGGAGAGAGTGTGCTGATTGCTTACTCTCTGGGGAATTAGGATATCTGGTTATGTTCTTTAGCTGAACCTACCTTGGTACCTTGGAGGACAGAACAATTAGATTGCTTAGACCACTCTTTATTGCCCCTGTTTCTAATGTTACCTGTAATTAATCCTTTGTTTCGCATGCAAATATTTATGAGTTAGCAAATTATTGTCAATGCACATATCACAAATTGAACCTTGGACGTTCTTCGCAAAACAAAACAGAAAAGAAAAACAATTGGCACGTTTAACTGAAAAGTATATTTGTATTGATTTTTGAATGGCCTGAAAATAGGCGTTTTGTGTACAAGAGGCTGACGTCCTAGTAAGAGAACGCCGCCGAACAAAAGAGTTTATACAAATTTTGTACAAGAGAAAATAAAACAGCTATGTGAAATATGAATGATTCACTGGGTTTCAGCTCTGCTATTGTCGTTATATCTCCGAGCGTCTCATCACTTGATGACCTTGGTTGAAGGTGAAGCTGACTGACCGATGCCGTCTGAACTTGGTGTAGATACCGGATTCTGGATGCAAAGTGATCCAATGAGACATAGTATTACGCTTTTATCCCTAATTTTTGCCTGGACCGCCCTTTCGGGTTTTCAGTCCACCGGGATACCCATTTTTGCCCAAGCCGCCTTTTCAGGTTTTCGACTTGCCGGGTGTACAGATTTTTTCATTTCATCCCTTCATTTTACCCGAACCCTTTTGGTTCGCCGGGAAGCCCTAATTTTTGCCTAGGCATGTCAGCCTAGCGGGTCTTTTTTTTTTCATGCGTAGTATCTTTTTACTATGTCTGCATTGGCGGGGTGAGGAAGGTCGTCACCATCCATGTTGGTTAGAATCATGGCTCCTCCTGAGAACACATGCTTAACCACAAATGGACCTTCGTACGTAGGGGTCCATTTGCCCCTTGGATCACTCTATGGAAGGATGATTCGCTTGATACCAGATCCCCAACTTGATATTCCTGTGGTCTGACCTTTTTGTTAAATGCCCTGATCATCCGTTTCTGATACGTCTGACCGTGACAGATAGCAGCAAGTCTTTTTTCATCAATGAGGTTTAGCTGATCAAGTCGTGTCTGGATCCAATCATCTTCGTTTAGATTTGCATCCTTCATTATCCAGAGAGAGGGTATCTGTACTTCGATCGGTAAGACTGCCTCCATGCCATAAACCAAAGAGAAAGGAGTTGCCCCGGTTGACGTCCTGGCTGAGGTACGGTACCCATGTAGAGCGAACGGTAACATCTCGTGCCAATCCTTGTAAGTCACTGTCATCTTCTGCACAATTTTCTTGATGTTCTTATTTGCTGCTTCTACAGCCCCATTCATCTTCGGTCTGTAAGGAGAAGAATTGTGGTGCTGTATTTTGAACTGCTCGCAGAGCTCAGCGATCATCTTGTTATTCAGATTGGTACCGTTATCTGTAATAATTCTCTCTGGGACGCCGTATCGACAGATCATATTATGCCGAATGAACCGTGCCACAACAGTCTTGGTTACCGTAGCATAGGAAGCTGCTTCAACCCACTTCGTGAAATAGTCAATCGCCACCAGGATGAAACGATGCCCATTGGATGCCGTAGGTTTAATCTCGCCGATCATGTCTATACCCCACATCGCAAACGGCCAAGGCGCAGTCAGAACATTCAACGGAACTGGAGGAACATGCACCTTGTCTGCATAAATCTGGCATTTATGGCATGTCCTGGAATGTTGGTAGCAGTCAGCTTCCATTGTGGACCAGTAATACCCTGCCCGAAGGATCTTCTTAGCCATAGTGTGCCCACTGGAATGTGTACCGAATGTCCCTTCATGTAGCTCTTCCATGATCCTTTCTGCTTCAGTCTTATCCACACAACGCAGTAAGGTTGAATCATGGTTTCGCTTGTACAAGATGCCGTTGCTGAGGAAGAACTTTGCCGCGAACCTTCTCAGGAACTTCTTATCATTGACAGAGGCACCTTCAGGGTATTCCTGAGCTTCCAGATATCTGTTCACCTCATGGTACCAAGGCTTCTCAGTCACCAATTCAGTCTCGAGATCGCAACAGTATGCCGGTTCGTCCAGTTTCCAGATGATGATCCGGGGGGCCTCATTATCCCATTTAACTTTGAACATAGAAGCCATTGTAGCTAACGCGTCCGTCAGCTGATTCTCTTCTCTTGGAAAGTGCTCAAAGGTTATCTCTGTGAAGTGGGGAGTCAAGGTCAACACACATTCTCTGTAAGGAATCAGGTTTGGATGTTTCGTATCCCACTCTCCTTTGATCTGATTGATCACGAGAGCAGAATCTCCGAAGACACTCAGAAACTTAATCCTTAGGTCGATCGCAGCTTGAAGACCCATGATGCATGCCTCATACTCTGCCATGTTGTTGGTACAGTTGAAACATAGTCGGGCAGTTAGCGGAGTATGAATGCCTTGAGGAGATATGATTATGGCGCCGATACCGTTACCCAAAGCATTGGAGGCTCCGTCAAAGTGCATAGACCATCGGGATCCTTCCTCAGGTCCTTCATCCGGTCCAGGTACTTCACAATCAGTTACTATCATGATGCTTTCATCCGGAAACTCGAAGTTCATTGACTGATAGTCATCTATGGCCTGATGTGCCAAGTGGTCTGCCAATACACTTCCCTTGATGGCTTTCTGGGTCGTGTACTGAATGTCGTATTCCGTCAAGATCATCTGCCATCTTGCAATTCTCCCAGACAGAGCAGGCTTTTCAAATATGTACTTTATAGGATCCATCTTTGAGATCAACAAGGTAGTGTGAGTCAGCATATACTGTCTCAGCCGGCGAGCAACCCATACAAAAGCGCATCAAGTTTTCTCAAGCAGTGAGTATCGGGTCTCACAGTCGGTAAACTTTTTGCTAAGGTAATAAATGGCATGCTCTTTTCGGTCAGACTCGTCATGCTGCCCCAGCACACACCCCATTGAATTGTCAAGCACTGTCAGGTATAGTATCAGAGGTCTCCGTTCAACCGGTGGCATAAGGATAGGTGGTTCTTGGAGATACTCTTTGATTCTGTCGAAAGCAGCCTGACATTCATCGTTCCAACGTACTACCTGATCTTTCTTCAGCAGCTTGAAGATTGGCTTACAGGTAGCATTCAGGTGCGAGATGAACCGAGCAATGTAATTCAGGCGTCCTAAAAAGCCTCTGACTTCCTTCTCTGTCTTAGGAACTGGCATCTCTTGAATAGCTTTAACCTTGGCAGGGTCCACTTGAATACCCTTGTCACTTACCACAAAGCCTAGCAACTTTCCAGATCTTACCCCGAAGATGCACTTGTTCGGGTTCAACCTTAGCTTGTACAGTTTCAACCGGTCAAACAACTTCTGCAGATGATCTAGGTGCTCTTCCTCAGTCTGGGACCTTGCGATCATGTCGTCAACATATACTTCTATCTCATGATGGATCATGTCATGAAATAAAGCAACCATGGCGCGTTGGTAGGTTGCCCCAGCATTCTTTAGTCCAAAAGGCATGACCTTGTAGCAGAAGGTGCCCCACTGAGTAACAAATGTAGTCTTTTCCATGTCTTCAGGTGCCATCTTGATCTGATTGTAACCTGAAAAGCCATCCATGAAAGAGAATACCTTGTGCTGAGCTGTATTATCAACAAGGACATCAATGTGAGGTAGAGGGAAGTCATCCTTGGGGCTGGCCCTGTTCAGATCCCTGTAGTCGACACACATTCTAACCTTACCGTCCTTTTTAGGTACCGGCACCACGTTAGCAACCCACTGAGGGTAAGAAGTCACTGCAAGAAACCCAGCATCAAACTGGTTCATAACCTCGGCTTTAATCTTTTCGGACATCTCTGGACGCATACGGCGGACCTTTTGCTTCACTGGAGGGCAATCTTCCTTAGTTGGCAAGTGATGGACCACAATATCAGTATCCAACCCGGGCATGTCTTCGTAGGACCAGGCGAAGATCTCCATATAATCATGTAGCATTTGAGTCAACCGTTGCTTCACGCTGAGCTCTAGGTTGGCACCAATCTTTACCTCTTTCCTGTCTGCCTCAGTACCCAAGTTTATTACTTCCACTGGCTCTTCGTACGGTTGAATTGCCCTCTCTTCCTGAAGCAACAGTCTTGCAAGCTCGCCAGGCACTTCGCAATCATCTTCACCTTCGTTTTTGGCTAAGTTGATCGGATTTTCGAAGTCATAATTGGCAGTAGCAGAGTCGTTATCAGTGAGATCTAGAGTGGATTGAAACCTGTATGAGTGAGTGTGTGTGTAAATACAGCTGTTTTGAAATATATGTAAAGGAAAGAAAGACAGAAAAGGAGCATAAGATTTGCAATGCGAGAAAACGTCCAAGATTTTCATTCATGATATATGAAATGACAATTTATATGCCCTCACAAATAAAACCACGGTGCCTCGGGTAAGACACCGGGCCATAGAGTTTATTTATTATTTATTACAGATACCAAAAACATAGGAATTCATTACTTAGTAACAAGAGAAACAGATAGATTGTCCTTTGCACTCCAATTGTTAAGTCCACTGTCGGTTGCCGGGTAGATCCAGCTATCAAACTCAGCTTCATCCACTTCCTCTTCGTCCCCAATAGCGTTCACTCCATGAGCAGGCAGGGGAGCTGTCACTACATTAGGCTTCTCAGATGCCTCAAACTGTACCTCCTTGGCGTCAATAAGGTCCTGCAGCTTGCTCCTTAATGCCCAACAGTCATCAGTGGAATTCCCCGGGCTATCAGAATGGGAAGCACAACGAGCATTCGGGTTGTACTTAGGAGATGTAGTATTGGGGAACTTAGGAGCCTCTCTGACAGTCACTAAATTAGTGGATAGCAACTGTGGCAGGATCTGCGATAGGGTCATGCTTAACCGGGTGAACTCTCTCCGGGGTCTTTCAGCCCTTTGAGGATTGGTCGGCCGAGGAGCGGCAGCAGGCTTGGCAATCGTTACCGCACTGACAGACTGGCGGCGCTCAAATCATTCTGATCTCCGGGAGCCATATACAACACTAGCCTCCTTTTTGAAGGGTTTCTTCTCAGAACTAGACGATGCACCCTTCGGAATCTTTCCAGACTTCAACCCAGCCTCAATTCTCTCTTCAGTCAGAATCAAATCAGTGAACCCTGCAGACGAATTCCCGATGAGATGGTTGAAAAATGGCCCAGATAGGGTCCCCAAGAACATGTCTACCAACTCCCGATCGGTCAACGGAGGCTGCACCCTGCCAGCCAGGTCTCTCCACTTCTGAGCGTACTCCTTAAAACCTTCACTTGAACCTAACGACATACCCTGGAGTTGGGTACGTGTAGGGGCAAGGTCGGCATTATATTTATACTGCTTATAGAAAGCAGTAGCCAACTCCTCCCAGTTACGAACCTTGGTCCCATCCAGCTGATAGAACCATTCGAGATGAGTCCCTGAAAGACTCTCCTGGAAGAAGTGGATCCACAAATTCTTATCCGCTGAGTACGGTTGGATCTTCCGAACATAGGACCTGAGATGTAGCTTGGGACAAGACGCCCCGTCATACTTAGCGAAAGATGGTGCTTTGAACTTATGAGGAATAATCACACCAGTAGACAAACCCAGATCTCCGAAATCTAGCCCAGGTACCTGTTGTATCTCCATAACATTCAGCCTATCCTCCAATTGCTTGTAACGGTCTTCTGCCGGAGGATATTGCTCTTCATCAAAATCAGTCTCGTTGTCGGAGACTACCGGACTAGGAACCCTTGCCTCTTGAGGAGTACCCTTGCCAACAGAAGAACCAGCCTCTTCATGCTGCAGAGTGTTGCCAAACCTTCGGCCCGAGTTGAACAGAACAGTTCTTCTCTTCTTCTTCTTCTCCTTCTTCAGGAGCAGAGCCTTCAGCTCTTCTTGGCCTTGAGCCAAACCCTTGATTAATTCCTGAAATTGCGCATTCTGCACCTGAAGAGCTTTGATGGATGTCTCAGTTGATGCAGAGTCGGGATTCATGATGCTGAAATAAACAGCGAAGAACTGTAAGTAACCTGAAAAGAGGAAAAACCTGCTATGCACATGATGAATGATATGTGTTTATGTAATGCATTCAAGGGTTCGAAAGTTCAAATTTGTTGTAGACAAAAAGGAACGCACGTTATCATTAAGGAAATAACTGTTTTAGTACATCAAAACCTCATGGGCAAAATAATACAAAAGCAAATCAATCCCAGAATATACTACGCATCCTCTTTGGAGCTATGTAAGTGTTGAGATTCCTCTCCTCATGCAACAGGCGGGTGAGCTCCAAGACCTTCTTTTCACTGGCATGTAGACTAGTCTCAAGAGAATTCCGTTCTTCCTTAAGCTGGATCCAGCTCTTCTGCATCTCCTCCCAGGATGTGGGCATATCAGGGTGCTGAATGGTGTAGGAAACTTCTCCTTCCAAGACTGGCTCGTTGATCACAGGGAGCATATGGGGATAAGGCATTGCCAACTTCTGGGAGCGGGCGCGTACCCACTTGAGATAAGGCTCCAAAGGGATGGAGTTCCTGTGCCCCAGTGTCTTGCTGTCTATCCTACTTGGCATCTTCCAGGCTCTGATAAATCTCTGGCGAAGTCCTTGAGTATCGTTGTCGAAGTCAAAAACTATGTCAGGAATTAACATGTCATGAGGACCATCCCTCCGAGCATAACCAAACTGTCTCCAAGCCAGGCATGGGCTGTAAGTAATACCTCCTCTGATTCCAAGTAAAGGAACATTAGGGTACTCCCCACAACGATCAATGATAGTGACATCTTCTCTGGACCGAGGGCACCAATGTATATCCGCATGTGTAAGAGTCATCAACCGTTGTGACCATCTCAAACCCCGCTCATTCTTCAAGACTGATTATGGAAGGTGCGAAATAAACCACCTTCCCAGGAGAGGAGTGCAACACATAAGGACACCTCTTTTTCTCATGGTTCGAGTGTAACATGAGTGAAGGATGTCCCCCAACAACGTAGGTATAGGATTCCTGGACATAAAGATATGGACATCACTGATATCTATAAGCTGATCTGGATTAGGGAACAACACCAAACCATAGACAAGGAGGGCCATAACATCTTCAAAAGCTTGCAAGTCAAGGGAGTTCCAACATTCATGGGCTTTTTCAAACAGAAACCTGGCTAAGAACCCTTTGATACCACTTCTAACTTCCCAATGTCCCTTGAGGTCAGATGACTGTAGGTGCAATGCTTTAGCAATCTCTTCGAGCTTAGGTTCCTTTTCCGTACCGTTGAAGGGTAGCTGATCAAGGATAGGGATTTTCAGGAGCCGGGAGAACTCCTCCAATGTAGGTACCAGCTGATAGTCCAAGAAGGTGAAACAGTGATGCAGAGGGTCAAAGAACTGGAACAGGACCTTTATCATATCTTCCTCAATGTTGGTATTGACCAAGCTGATGAGACTTCCATGTCTTTCACTGAACGGAGAGTTCTCGGGAATCCTAGATATAAGTTCCTTAAGCTGAGGAGGGATCCTTACAAGACTGACTTGAATTGTCTTTCTACGAACAGTTTCCATGTCCTACAAAACAAAGAACAAAGATGAAGATTCGAACCCCTGAAATGGTTAGTCAATGCATATGATGCTGGATGATATCATGATGCTATGATTAAACACACCACAGATATTTACAAAGACAAACATGTAAGGCACACAAGGCACACAAGACAAGCCCTTAGGGTTTAAGGCCAGCATGGGGTCTGGGTAGTACCCTCTTGAAGTTGGTTGGTTCATCCTGTCCTATCAAAGTAACCGGGTTCTAAGGGTCCCAATATCACGGGATTACTTTCATTGTTCATCGTTTCGATTTAGCCACTGAACTGGCGACCGAAATATTCCAGGAAAGCAACCCTCAATTGAGTGTAGTATCAAGTATCAACCAACCTCGGACTGCACCAAAGTCAGTTATCTCACTACCCTAAAGAGGCCAAGATAGTTGAATTAAGGTTCCTAAGGTCTGTTGATGCTTCACGACACCACGCGGAGGCCCCGTACTCTCCTTGACTGAACTCAAGGGTTACCGATACACACCAAAGTGCCACATCAACGTAGCAGACTGTTTCAACCATGTTGGTATACCCCGCACAGTTCCCTCACAGCCTTGTTGCTACTTTCTAAGAAGGTATCCCCCAGATCCGGGTTAGGATCTATAGAACTCCCAAGCAACCCACAATTTAAAGCACACAAGGAAAACAATTGAAAACACAGTTATGAACTAGCCCTAAGGTACACCTAACTTTAAGTTAAGTCCCCAGCAGAGTCGCCAGTTCTGTGATCGGTGGATCTGGAACTGACTGTTTAAAGCTGGTTCGTGAAATGTCGCGGAAGCAAGAGTCGCCACCGTCTTTTATTTTCTCCAAATGGAAAGGACAAAAGCACAGAAAAATTCCTTAAAGAGATTGCTCTCGGTTCGGGAGGTAGGTTATATAAAGGGAAGGTGTTAGCACCCTTTCTATCCATGGTTATCCATGGGCTCTTAGATACTTGCTCACTTGTGTTTTCAAAATGGTTTGTTTGCTTTTCAACTGTGGGTTTTAAAAAGTTTCTTTGAAAATTCCAGTTCGACTCTTGTATCGGTCCTCAAGAGTGTTTGAAAAAATGCTTTCGAAAGCTTTTTGAAAAGGTGTCGGTGTGAAAAGTGTTTTTGATTTGTTTTGAATTAGAGCAAGTATCTAGAGTCGTCTACCTACCCTAAGGAATTCGTCTGTGTAAATGTCCTTTAAAGTAGTGTCATTCCACCATTGAGAGGTAGGTAGCACCACCATTGGAGGTGTTCGGGTCAATTCGAGTTTAGGGACATGGTGATCACCAGAGCAATGGGAAGACACCTTAGAAGCTACCCTCATGCCAGGTTCCCGGATCATGAGGACTTACTAAGACATCCTCTACTCGAAGATCACCTTTCGAGGCAAGGCAACAGTGAGGCGTACCCTAGGGGTGGTGTGTGCGATTCGTGTGTCATTTTCATTTATTTTTGTCTTTTGTCATGTCATGGGTGATCTAGCGTTTATTTTTATTTTTGTCCATACATTCTTTCATGCCATTATTTAACAGTTAAAAATTGCGAAAAGTAAATTCTAAGCTATTACAAACGGCGCGGGTCCACATCGCCAAAATTTCTCGAACCCGATTTGACAGAAAAAATAAAGAAAGTAAAGAAAACAAAGAATTAAAAAGTGCAAGAAATTAATTACAAGGCTTGGGGAGAGATACAGAAATATTAAGCGAAAAAGAAATAAATATGCGAATTAGAATTAAAACGAGGGCGTTGGACCCTTTTTGCAAAATTAAATTAAACGATGAATTAATTAAGATTAAAAAGAAAAGAAATTGTTTTTTTGGGATTTTTAGGTATTTTTGTTTAATGGGAAAAAAGAATTAATTGAAACTAAACGCTAACCCTAATTCTATTTGTTTTTAATTTATTAAGAAAAGAAGATTAAAACCTAATATTAACCCTAATTAATTTACATGCAATTTTAATCACAAAAATAAATATTTAATATTTTAATTTATGGAAGAAAAATAAAAAAAGGATAAAAAATTAATATGAACCCTAGTTCTATGTTTTTTAGATTTTTATTAAAAGAATTAAAATTAAAACCTAATTTAAAACTAAATTTAGTTATATGCAATTTAATTACAAAAATACTTAAAATAAAATATCTATCATATTTTTTATCTTTTCTGATTTTTTATTGTTTTGTGTTTTTATGGAAAAATAATTAATTAAAAAAGAACAATAATTAAAAGAAAGAAAAAAAAAACAAAAGAGAAAGAATGTAAAAAAATGCAAACCTAGGGGGGTATCTGTCCCCAAAGTGGAGGTTAAGTCCAATAATTCTGGCCCATTTAGAGGCCTCGTTGACCCTTCCATGACGCGTGTACACGCGTTGACTAGGGTTTATGGTGTTCTCCAAATCTACGCCTTTGGATTGAGGTAGTTGACGCGTGGCCGGCTTGATCTTGAAGGTGTATGGTGCGCGTCAGCATGGAATCTGCATGTGAATATTAATTGGAAAATAATATGGAGATAGTGGAGACCTGGGGTTCGAACCCAGGTCATGAACGTTGCCAACACTCTCGCTTACCACTGAACCAATTCACGCATGTTTAATATATAACAACTAACAAATATTATAAAAGAAAGATGGTCAGTGGCTTAAAAACGCGCGCAGAATTTGAATCTTCCAATCAACGCCTTCCACCTCATCGTCCTCTTCGTTGGGTTTATTTTTTCCTGAAACAAGAACAAACTAGCAACGGTTTTCAAACGTTGCCATAGATGCCATATAAGAAAATAGCGAATAGGCCATAAGGCCTCATAAATTAGGCGCGACATGTGGTTTCTCTTCGTCTAAACGCATTGAATTGAATGGCTTTGGTCTCAGACTCCAATTTTTCCTTATTTCAAAACCCCTAATTCCAAGCTTCACAAACCCTAAATATTATCAATGGCAAATCTTCATATAGGGAACGAAAACAAAATTAAATCATTGGGTTAGCATCAGAATCTTGCAATGAACATAAACCAAGCATTAAAAGTTATGAAAAGTGCATGAATCGAAATGCAAGAACATGAATTTTTTTCGGTACAGGTCCTGCTCGTTTTACCAATTCTTGCAGTTATGATGGATGATTTTGATCAGAAACCCTTCCTTGAAGCTTCAGGAAGGTGATGGGATAAAAATTTCGCCTTGAATCGTCCTGCACAAGTGTTTTCAGAATTGAGATTTTTAAGAAAAATTGTGTGTTTGATTTCCAGATTCTTGCGCAGCTTAGTGGTTTTTTTCATTAGGGTTGTGATCAGGCTTAAGTATAGAATGAATTAGGTCAAGAAAAAACAATTCAAATCATTTGCATTCATGGTTTTTGAAATTTGATTTTCAAAGATCTTTTTCAATCTTTTTTCATGTGCTTTTGCTCTCAATCATATCCAATCAATCCAATTCCTTCCAAATCTGATCATGCACGAATCATTGAGCCTATTACATGTACAAAAAGATTTGATAAGTTAGGTTAAGTATTTTTCATATATTTAATTGATTTAAATGAATTATTATTAATAAAAATTCAAATAAATAAATAAAAAATGAATAAAAACTTCCCTTTGGGCCAAGTGGTCGTGCACATGCTTGGGATGATGAATTGTGGAAGAAAAATGGGCCCATTAGCAATTTTAGGTCATTTGAATCAATGTTGACTTTTCAAAATATCCAAAAATTTCCCAACTTCCACAAGGCATAACTTGCTCAATTTTTAAGATTTTCTCATGTTCTTGGACATTTTGGAAAGGTCTTTGAGTCCTCTAACCAATGCCTTTGGTCCCATTTCATTTTGATTTACCAATCTCAAGTAATGGCCTTTGACTTAAAGTCCCTTTTTGTTGACTTTTGAAAATGACCTATAATGTGGAAATTGATAACTTTTTGTGAGAGCATTTCTTGGACTTGAAGTATGAAGATGAGTTGTAGGAAATGTCTTTCTCTTCAAAATGAGCTTTGGATGGAATTTTTCTGATAATCCATGTGAAAGTTATGCCCTGGTCAATTTACAGCTGTCCAAATAAGGAAACTTTTGCATCTTGATGATTTTTGAGCCAAGTTTTGAGAATCATGATCAAGAATTGATCAAATGATGTTTGTGGCTTCAAAATGGGATGTTGACCAAAAATTTGAACTTTTGACTGCCAAATGACCATTTTGCCCCTACAGTTGACTGTAGTGCAATTAGGGTTTTTGACTGTGCAATTTTGTGCTGAAAGTCTTGAAACTTTGTATGAGGATGCTTGACCATATTTGTAGGCATGTGGGACTTGATTGGACCTTTGGAAACTTCATTTTCTTGATCAGAACAAAAACCCTAATTTTGACTGTTCAGGAGGCTCTTGCACTGTGCAACCCTTGGAGAGATTTGAAGCATGCTTTTGACAAATCTTGAAGAATATGGGAGGGCAAATTTTGGGGTACAACAACCGTCTTGTTCAACACTGGACGCAGATTTGGGAATGGACTACAAAATGAGGTTGATATGACTACTTCCTCTGTAGGGAAAGACAGTCCCCAAGAGAGAAGGGTTCCTAGTCCCGTGGTCTCCGACAACGAGACGGATTATAATGATGAACAGTACCCTCCTGCTGAGGATAGGTACAAACAGCTGGAGGACCGCTTAAGTGCTATGGAGATTCAACATGTGCCCGGGTTGGACTTTGGAGACCTAGGCTTATCCTCTGGGGTGGTGATTCCCCATAAGTTCAAGGCACCTGCTTTTGCAAAATACGACGGAGCTTCATGTCCTAAGCTGCACCTCCGGTCGTATGTAAGGAAGATCCAACCTTATACAGCTGACAAGAATTTGTGGATCCATTTCTTCTAGAATAGTCTTTCAGGGACTCAACTCGAATGGTTCTATCAGCTGGATGGAGCCAGTATTCGTAACTGGGAGGATTTGGCTACTGCGTTTTATAAGCAATATCAGTATAATTCCGACCTCGCTCCTACGCGTACCCAACTCCAGGGTATGTCACTAGGGACGGGTGAAGGATTTAAGGAATATGCCCAAAAGTGGAGAGACCTAGCTGGAAGGGTGCAGCCACCTCTAACTGACCGTGAACTTGTTGATATGTTTCTGGGGACCCTGTCTGGTCCGTTCTTCAACCATTTGATTGGGAATTCTTTAGCTGGGTTTACAGATCTTATCTTGACTGGTGAGAGAATAGAAGCTGGTATCAAGTCTGGGAAGATACAGAAAGGTGCCTCCTCGAGCACTAAAAAGAAACCCTTCAAGAAAGAATCTAGTGCTGTCTATGGTTCAAGGAGGCAGAATAAACCGGAACGCCGCCAAGCTGTCAACACAGTGGTAATTTCAAAACCTGCTGCTACTCCTCAGCATCATAACCAACAAAGGGGTGAGAGACCCAGAAGGCAGTTTACTCGACTCAGCATGACCTTGTCCCAGATATTGCCGCAACTACTGACAACCAATCTGGTAACCATAAAAGAAGCTCCGAAGGTTGTAAACACAACATCCCCAAAGTACAATCCTAATGCCCACTGCGCTTATCATTCTGACAGCCCGGGGCATACTACAGATGACTGTTGGGCTCTGAAGAATAAAGTTCAGGACCTAATTGATGCTAAAGAGATAGAGTTCGAGGCGCCTGAAAGGCCCAATGTTGTGACTGCTCCCATGCCCAAGCATGGAGTGAATGCTGTAGAGGAAGACCTGTATGTAGCCTCTATGGATGACATTGTTACTCCGCTATTGACCGTCAAGAGGAACCTGTTGCTAGCCGGTTTATTTCCGGGATGTAGTAAAGGTTGCCATCTATGTTCTGTTTCACCTGCTGGTTGTCCTTTGTTGAAGTCAGGCGTCCAAAACCTGATGGATAATAAAGAGATCTTGTTTGAGAAGGTTGCTGTTCCTGCTACCCCTACCGAAGAAGTTTCCATTGTCACCATTTTCAACAATTCTACCAAGGCTCCCCCGAGGAAGCCTATCAAAATTATGCCTGCTCAGAAGATTGCTCCCATAATCATCACTGTTCCAGGGCCCATCCCCTATACATCCGACAAAGCTGTCCCTTGGCACTATGAGGCAGATGTTTATGTGCTTGGAGTTAAGCAAGAGTTTGATACTTGTACCGGCGTCAGCAACATCACCGGGCCTGCTAAAGTCACCCACAGTGGTAGACTTTTCTCACCAGATATTGCGCCACCAGCTATCCAGAGACCTATTGTCACCACACCTACAAGTGTGCCTACTTCCCTTCCTGACCAAGTTCCTATTTCTACCCCTGCTGCCGAGTCATCTGACGTTCGGGGCAAAGGGATAGCTACTGATGTGCCTGCCCAGACGGAGGCACCAAAGACCACCACTGTTGAAGCTTCCAAGCAGGAAATGGAAGAGATTCTTAAGATTATCAAGAAGAGTGATTTTAACGTAGTTGAGCAACTGGGGCACACCCCATCTAAGATTTCTATGTTATCACTGTTATTGTGCTCAGAGGCCCATGCCAAGGCTCTGATTACCTTCCTGAAGACTGCCCACGTGCCACAAGAGACGTCAGCTGATCAGTTTACCGATTGTGTGGCCAACTTAACTGCTGATAATGGTTTGGGTTTCTCCGACGCTGATCTGACTGCTAAAGGGAAGAACCATAACGATGTCTTGCATGTCTCCATTGAATGCAGGGGCACTACTCTTGCCCACGTATTGGTTGACACTGGATCCTCATTGAACGTCTTACCCAAGAAAGCTCTAGACAGGTTGGATTGCAAGGGGTTGGAACTGAAGCCAAGTAACATTGTGGTCTGGGCCTTTGACGGGTCTAAAAGGATAGTACATAGTGAGGTTGACATTCCAATCAGAGTTGGTTCTCAGGTCTTTGACTCTACCTTCTATGTGATGGACATCCGACCGTCCTATTCTTGTCTGCTGGGTCGTCCTTGGATCCATAAGGCTGGAGCCGTGATCTCCACACTACATCAGAAGTTGAAATACCCGGTCAGAGGGAAGATTGTGACAGTGCAGGGGGAGGAGGAATACATGGTCAGCCACCTCAACTCGTTCCGGTACATAGAAATGGATGGGGAGTTCATTGAGACCTCCTTTCAACACTTCGAAGAGGTTCCTCAGACACTGGCATCAGCTGAGACTGTGGTTGAAGATTCTCCTTTGAAGATGGCTTCCTTAAAGGATGCCCGGGCTGTTATTGAGAAGGGTGAGTATGCAAACTGGGGCCAACTTCCTGATTTCACTCTGAAGACTGACAAGTTTGGTTTGGGTTTCACTGCAGAAGCTCAAAGGGCTGTTCGTCGTGCAAGGATTGGAAGATCTCCCGTGTTCATCAGCAACTCGGGGGTAAATGCCATTGAAGATGACGTGGAAGAATCTGGATTCGACAGCTGGATCTACCCTACGACCAACGGTGGACCAAACAACTGGACAGCGAAAGACTTCGTCCCTATTACTTTTGTGACTCAGTAATGAACTCCTTTGTTTTGAATTTGTAACAGACAATATTGTGAAACTTTATGGCCCGATGTCTTACCCGGGGCACCGTAGGCTTCATTTGTGAGGGCTTTTGTGTGTCATTTTCATATATCATTAATAAAAGCATTGGACGTTTTTTGCATTTCAAATCTTGCGCTCCTTGTCTTTCTTTATTATATATTGCAAAACAGCTATATTTACACACACTTACACTCACATATACAGGTCCCAATCCACTCTGGATCTCACTGGTAACGACTCTGCTACTGCCAGTTATGACTTCGAAAATCCGATCAACTTAGCCGAAGACGAAGGTGAGGATGATTGCGAAGTGCCTGGTGAGCTTGCAAGACTGCTACTCCAAGAAGAGAGGGCTATTCAGCCACATGAAGATCCAGTGGAAACGGTAAATCTGGGTACTGAGACAGACAAAAAGGAAGTCAAGATTGGTGCAAATCTGGAGTCTAGTGTGAAACAACAGTTGATTCAGATGCTGCATGACTACGTGGAAATCTTTGCCTGGTCTTACGAAGATATGCCTGGGTTGGATACCGACATTGTGGTTCATCACCTGCCTACCAAGGAAGAATGCCCTCCAGAAAAACAGAAGGTCCGCCGTATGCGTCCAGAGATGTCCGAGAAAATCAAAGCTGAGGTTATGAAACAATTTGACGCCGATTTTCTAGCAGTAACTTCTTACCCTCAGTGGGTCGCCAACGTGGTTCCAGTGCTGAAGAAAGATGGTAAGGTCAGAATGTATGTTGATTACAGGGATTTGAACAGGGCGAGCCTTAAGGATGACTTCCCTCTGCCTCACATCGACGTTCTGGTTGACAATACTGCTCAGCATAAGGTATTCTCCTTCATGGACGGTTTCTCCGGGTATAATCAGATAAAGATGGCTCCTGAAGACATGGAGAAGACCACCTTTGTTACTCAGTGGGGTACCTTTTGCTACAAGGTCATGCCTTTTGGGTTGAAAAATGCAGGGGCAACGTATCAACGTGCCATGGTTGCTTTGTTTCATGACATGATCCACCAGTAAGGGAAAAGGAGCTGCACTACCTTTTGAGTCCGAAGCTGAGGAGGAAGAGGTTGAGGAAGATGAAGACTACTCAGAGCAGCAATACCCGCCAGCGGATGACAAATACAAAAACCTGGAGGATAGACTGGCAGCTATGGAGCTGCAAAGGGTTCCTGGGTTAGATTTTGAAGAATTGGGATTGATTGCTGGAATTGTGATCCCTCCAAAGTTTAAGGTGCCAATTTTTGCAAAATATGACGGGCTGTCTTGCCCGAAGATGCACCTGAGGTCATATGTCCGAAGAATTCAACCTCATACATCCGACAGAAATCTTTGGGTACACTTCTTTCAGGATAGTTTGTCCGATACACAGCTAGAATGGTTTTACCAGGTATGGGGATGGCCTCAAATGAGGGATTCAAAAATACACCCAAAAATGGCGCGACTTGGATGGAAGAGTGCAGCCACCTCTTTCTGATAGGGAACTAGTTGATATGTTCTTGGGGACCCTATCTGGCCCGTTCTTCAACCATTTGATCGGGAGCTCTTCCACAGGGTTTACTGAATTGATTCTGACTGGAGAACGGGTGGAAGCTGGTATTAAGAATGGGAAGATTCAAAAGGACGCCTCTGCCTCCGCAATTGTTAAAAAGTCATTTCCGGCCAAGAAGGAAGCAGCTGTTATATACTCTCAAAAGATCGGGAAGAACTGAGCGCCGACCGACTGTGGGGGCCGTGATGATCCAGAATTCATCAAATGATCAGCCTCGTAATAATCAGTTTAGACCTAACCAGCAACGGGTAGAGCGGCCACAACGGCAGTTCACCCGCATCAATATGACGCCCACACAAGTTCTTCCCCATTTGTTGAAGCTAAATCTCACCACTATCAAAGAGGCACCAAAAAATGTGAACACATCTTCCCCACATTATCATCCCAATGCTAAATGTGCCTATCATTCTGACAGCGTCGGGCATGACACCAACGATTGTTGGGCGCTTAAGCATAAAATTCAAGACTTGATAGATGCAAAAGAGGTTGAGTTCGACGCACCAGAGAAGCCGAATGTAATATCCGCTCCGATGCCGAAGCATGGTCGCAATGTCCATGCTATTGAAGAAGATCTGTATATTTCTGCTGTTGATGATCTGATAACTCCATTACTAAAAATCAAGTTGAATCTGTTAAGGGCTGGGATTTTCCCAGGATGTAAAGAAGACTGCTACTGTTGTTCCTCCCTACCAATAGACTGTCCATTACTAAAGATAGGCATCCAAGGCCTGATGGACAGCCAACAAATTCTTTTCGAAAAGATTCCTGCTACTCCAACCCCTATCGAAGATGTTTCAATAATCACCATTTCCACCAATCTTTCCAAGGCCCCTAAAAAGCCTGTTAAGATTACATCCTCTACAAAGTTTGTTCCTCTGAAAATAACCATGCCTGGGCCTGTCCCTTACATTTCTGACAAATCAATACCATGGAATTATGGTGGAGAAATCTACTACCATGGTTTTAAACAAGTTGAGATAACTGAAGAGAGCTCTGACGAAGAAGATGCCGACATTGGAAACATTGCCGGTACGAGCAAGATTACCCGAAGTGGGAGAATTTTCTCTCCAGAGATTGCCCCTCCAAAAGCAATCTTTGGACCCTCAGCTGCTACCAAGGTTACTCCTGCACCGATAAAACTTTCTGCAAGAACTCCGCTGATTGAAGAAGCTGTTACTCCTGTGGTTGTCCCTCCTACTTCTGCTGATAAGGGGAAAGGGATCCAAGATGAGCTCGTCAGGACGAGGGCTCAGCCATTGGTCATCCCCGAAACCTCTAAGAAAGAAATGGAGGAGATTCTGAAAATAATAAAGAAAAGTGATTATGACGTTGTAGAGCAACTGGGGAAAACCCCCTCGAAGATATCCATGCTAGCTTTGCTGCTTTGTTCGGAGGCTCATGCCAAAGCTTTGATAAGGTTTTTGAAGACAACCCATGTGCCACAGGAAACCTCAGCCGATCAATTCCAGGATTGTGTAGCCAGCCTTACCGCAGACAACGGCCTGGGTTTCTCTGATGCTGACCTGAATCCGAAAGGAAGAAAGCACAATGACGCATTGCATGTGTCAGTCGAATGCCGAGGAACTACTCTTGCCCATGTTTTGGTCGACACTAGTTCTTCTCTGAACGTGCTGCCTAAGAAAGCTCTGGATCGATTGGATTGTGAAGGCTTGGAGCTGAAACCAAGTAATATCATTGTCAGGGCCTTTGACGGGTCTAAAAGGATGGTACATGGGGAGGTCGACATTCCCATCAAGGTGGGAACTGAAGTATTCCACTCAACTTTCTATGTGATGGACATCCGTCCGTCATACTCTTGCTTGCTAGGGAGACCATGGATACATAATGCTGGCGCAGTCACTTCCTCCCTACAACAGATGCTGAAATACCCTGTCAAAGGAAAGATTATAACTGTACACGGTGAAGAGGAATATATGATCATTCACCTGAACTCCTTTCGGTATGTGGAAGTGGAGGGTGAATTCATTGAGACACCGTTCTAACACTTCGAGGAAATTGCTCCCGAGGTTGCTGTAACAAAGGCAGTAGCTGAGGTACCCAAGCAGGTGGCCAGGATGGCATCTCTGAAAGACGCAAAGGCTGCAATAAAGGAGGGGAAGAGCTCAACGTGGGGTCAGTTGCCTGACTTTCCTCCCAAAACAGACAAGTTTGGGTTGGGATTTACCGCTGCGGGGCAAAAAGCTATGCGTCGCTCAAAAAGTGAAAGAACACCCATCAAGATTTCTCCTCATGGGATCAATGCTTTGGAAGACGAAGACGAAAAGGGTAACATTGAAGACTGGATCTTCCCAACCATCGAAGGGGGACTGCACAACTGGGAGGCGAAAGACTTCGTCCCCATTACTTTCATTAATCAGTAACTTATCTTTCGAACATTTCCTGTTGGTCTGTAATAATTACTTTTAAACAATCTGCACACTACTTTTTCACCTCATGCCTTGCCCGGGGCATGTAGGTCCATTTGTAAGGGTTTTGATTCTCTTCATATTCATATGCCATGTTTAATGGTTCATTGGATGTTTTTCATTGATAAACTGCTGTGTTCATTTTCTTTCCTTTTGCATTTTTGTTTGTTTAAGGATGGCTATCCCTTACACACACCCACACTCATAAATGCAGGTACCCATCCACTCTGGATTCTATGGGTGACTATTCTGCTGTATCCTTCAATAACTCTGAAGATTTGGTCAATCAGGCTGAGTATGAAGATGATGAAGATTGTGAAGTACTAGGAGAGCTAGCCAGACTTCTACAACAAGAAGAAAGGGCCATCTTGCCTCATGAAGAGTTGGTGGAAACTGTCAACTTAGGAACAGAGGAAGACCGGAAAGAAGTACAAGTGGGTGCCAATCTGGAACCAGGTATCAAGGAGAGCTTAATATAACTGTTAAATGAATACGTTGAAATCTTTGCCTGGTCTTATGAAGACATGCCAGGTTTAGACATAGATATCGTGGTTCACCATCTCCCTACAAGAGAGGATTGTCCACCGTCAAGCAAAAAGTCCACCGAATGAGGCCCGACATGTCTGAGAAGATTAAAGCGGAAGTAATGAAGCAATTCAACGCTGGATTTCTGGCTGTTACATCCTATCCACAATGGGTTGCTAACATTGTGCCAGTACCTAAAAAAGACGGAAAGGTCAGAATGTGTGTGGACTACCAGGATTTGAATAGGGCTAGCCCTAAAGATGATTTTCCGCTACCGCATATCAACATTTTGATTAACAACACAACTCAGCACAAAGTGTTTTCCTTCATGGATGGATTCTTGGGCTACAACCAGATCAAAATGGCCCCCGAGGACATGGAGAAAACAACCTTTCTTACACAATGGGGTACCTTCTGCTACAAGGTGATGCCGTTTGGACTGAAGAACGCAGGGGAAACTTATCAGCGCGCCATGATAGCTTTGTTTCATGATATGATACATCATGAGATCGAAGTTTACGTAGACGACATGATAGCCCGATCACAAACAGAGGAGGAACACCTTGAACACCTGCAAAAGATGTTTGCCAGGTTGAAGGAATACAAACTCAGGCTGAATCCAAGTAAGTGCACTTTTGGAGTTAGGTCTGGTAAACTTCTAGGATTTATTGTCAGCAACAAGGGCATTGAGGTCGATCCAGCGAAAGTGAAAGCAATACGAGAAATGCCTGCTCCCCGTACTGAAAAGGAGGTTAGAGGGTTCTTGGGACGCTTGAACTATATTGCCAGATTCATCTCTCATCTGACGTCTACCTGTGAGCCAATTTTCAAACTATTGAAGAAAGATCAGGTAGTCGAATGGAACGACGATTGCCAAGCTGCTTTTGATAAGATCAAGGAGTATTTGCTAGAACCTCCTATTCTGATGCCACCCTTCAAAGGAAGGCCGTTGATCATGTATCTGACCGTTTTGGAATACTCAATGGGGTGCGTACTGGGCCAGCATGACGAGTCTGGTCGAAAAGGGCATGCCATTTATTACCTTAGCAAAAAGTTTACCGACTGTGAGACTCGCTACTCACTGCTCGAGAAAACTTGTTGCGCTTTGGTATGGGCTGCTCGCCGACTAAGGCAGTATATGTTGACTCATACCACTCTGTTGATTTCCAAGATGGATCCTATCAAGTATATCTTCGAGAAGCCTGCTTTGTCTGGAAGAATCGCTAGATGGCAAATGATCCTGACTGAGTATGACATCCAGTACACCACCCAAAAAGCTATAAAAGGGAGTGTACTAGCTGACCATCTAGCTCATCAAGCTATCGAAGATTATTAATCCATGAGATTCGACTTCCCGGACGAGGACATCATGAATTTGGACAACATTGAAGGTAACGGACCGTATGACGGACCTGAAAATGGATCCCGATGGACCCTGTACTTTGATGGTGCTTCAAATGCACTTGGAAACGGTATCGGTGCGGTACTCATTTCCCCGGAAGGTTGCCACACACCTTTCACGGCCCGACTTTGCTTCAGCTGTACCAACAACATGGCCGAATATGAAGCTTACATCTTTGGTCTTAAGGCTGCTATAGACTTGGGGATCAAATCTTTGATCGTATTTGGGGACTCGGCTTTGGTTATCAGTCAAATCAAAGGAGAGTGGGATACCAAGCATCCTAATCTTATCCCATACAAAGAACATGTCCTGACATTGTTGCCTCATTTCGAGTAAATCACCTTCGAGCATTTCCCGCGAGAAGAGAATCAACTTGCAGATGTTCTGGCAACAATGTCTTTCATGTTTAAACTCAACTGGGATAATGAGGCTCCCCAAATCACCATCGAGCGAATGGATAAACCTGCGCATTGTCATGAGATTAATACCGAAGAAATAGTGGAACAACCCTGTGTGATCGGTGGATCTGGAACTGACTGTTTAACGCTGGTTCTTGAAATGTCGCGGAAGCAAGAGTCGCCACCGTCTTTTATTTTCTTCAAATGGAAAGGACAAAAGCACAGAAAAATTCCTTAAAGAGATTGCTCTCGGTTCGGGAGGTAGGTTATAGAAAGGGAAGGTGTTAGCACCCTTTCTATCCATGGTTATCCATGGGCTCTTAGATACTTGCTCAATGTGTTTTCAAAAATGGTTTGTTTGCTTTTCAACTGTGGGTTTTTAAAAAAAGTTTCTTTGAAAATTCCAGTTCGACTCTTGTATCGGTCCTCAAGAGTGTTTGAAAAATTGCTTTCGAAAGCTTTTTGAAAAGGTGCTGGTGTGAAAAGTATTTTTGATTTGTTTTTTAAATTAGAGCAAGTATCTACGAGAACCTACCTACCCTAAGGAATTCGTCTGTGTAAATGTCCTTTAAAGTAGTGCCATCCCACCATTGAGAGGTAGGTAGCACCACCGTTGGAGGTGTTCGGGTCAATTCGAGGTTCGGGACATGGTGATCACCGGAGCAATAGGAAGACACCTTAGAAGCTACCCTCATGCCAGGTTCCCGGATCATGAGGACTTACTAAGACATCCTCTACTCGACGATCACCTTTCGAGGCAAGGCAACAGTGAGGCGTACCCTAGGGGTGGTGTGTGATTTGTGTGTCATGTTCAGTTATTTTTTGTCTTATTCATGTCATGGGTGATCTACACGTTTTTTTTTATTTCATCATTCATTCTTGCATGCATTTATTTAACAGTTAAAAAAGAATGCGGGAAATATAAAGTTCTAAACTATTACAAAGGCGCGGGTCCACATCGCCAAAATTTCCAGGACCCGATTTGACAGAAAATAAAGAAAGTAAAGTGCGAGAAATATATTACACGGCTTTGGGAGAGGTACATAAAATTATACGACATAAAATAAAAATGCGCGAATTGGAATTGAAAATCGGAAACGAGGGCGTTGGACCTGAAATTCTGGCTACAGATACTCAATGTCACGTTCAATGTTATGACACCGTATCTGACTTACTATATGACAGTAAATACAAAAGCAATAAAGAATACAATCAATTGTTTACCCAGTTCAGTGTGCAACAACACCTACTCTGGGGGCTACCAAGCCAGGGAGGAAATCCACTATAAGAGATGTTAATTCAGGAATAAACCAACCAGTTTATCTCCTTCACTTAAGACCTACCCAATGCAATTCCAATCTAAGTACAACTTAAACCTGAGTTCCTACTCACTCCCCCTCAATCACAGCAGTGATACATAAACCAATTTGACTTAAGAATTGATGAAGACACTCTTCAAAAACAAACACTTGATTAAGCTTCACAGCTTTTTAATCAAGCAACACAATCACTCGTGCTTCACAGCTTTGAGTGATGCACACAACTAACTTGACTCTGCTTCACAGCTTTAGTCAAGGAACATTCAAACACTCTTGCTTCAAAGCTTTGAGTGCTACACATCCCTTACAATTAGAAACCTATTCCAAGGCACTTATCACAATGATAATTGCTTGGAGTACAATAATCAAATCTATACAGATTACAAATGATCTTCTGATCAATAAAAGGGATGCCTTGAAAAACAGCAGCTCTGTTGAATATATAGCAGCTGCAACTTCAGTTAGGGTTTCCAAAAACCTAGGGTTAATTCCGTTTGACCTAAAGACCAGGTCACAGGACTTTATTAACCAGGTTAGGGTTGAGCTAGGTTACCCCTCAGAAAACGCAGGATTCTGTTCAGGAAAGACTGAGTTATTTTCCTAAAAAAACTCAGACTTATCCAACCTGCAAACCTGTTAGTTCAGAACAGGATGTCATAACATCTGCTATGACATCTGAGAAAACCTGTCTACTGATTTAGCAAAATGTGATCATTTTGCAAAATGCTCAGATACACACTTACAAACATCAGTATTTGAATTACAATATTTTTCTGCAAAGGTACCTAATGAGTCAGTACAAACTGAACTAGAATGTTATGACATCAGTCATGACATTCACACATACACTTGGGATTTACCAAAAATGCAAGCCAATACCTAAACACCTACAAACTCCCCATTTGGCAGATTTTTGGCTAAAGACCCTAAGCAATCAGAGATAGATAGCAGCAGAAATAAGTGACAGCAGAAAAATAGAATGTCAAGTAGTAAGTACCAAAATATTCTCCCCCTTTTTAGCCACAAATGGGCCAAAGATACATGTTCATAAAATTATACAGTTATCCAAAACAAAAATAATAAGAGCAGCAGCAGAAAACAACTGAGAGCAATGTCAGCACCAACCAGCAACACCACCAAACAGCAACCAACCTTCAAGCACTGTCATCAGATCCAGAGGATTCAGGCTTCTTTCTTTTCTTGTGAGCAATGTCAGCATTCTTCTCTTTGTTTGATGTCTCAACATTCTTAGAGACATCTGGATTTGCTTCAGCATTTGAGCTTTCTTGGTTCAGAGGAACAGAAATGCCAGGAACTGAGTGGTTCTCGTTCAGAATTCTTGAAACAATTTTTGCTATTGCTTGATTAACATAGGCTGTCCCTTCCCTATTTGCAATTTCAGGGGGAACTGAAGAAGAAGGATGAGATGTATTACCAGAGGCAGAAGCTTGGGGCTTTCCTGCATGTCTTGTTCTCAACTCTTTGACCTTGGTGGGGTTAGTTCCCACTTTTCTAAGAGAAGAGATCTCCAGAACGTCAGAGTCCAGACAAGAAGAGATTGTCCTAGAATCTTGATCAGAGGAAGAGGTTGAAATAGTCGTATTGGATGATGATGGTGTTTGAGACATTTTGACAGTCTTAGAGGACCAACAACAACTGAGGAGAAATTTCTGATTGAGAGACTGGGTTTTGATGAGGAGACGAGAGGGGAAGGAAGCAAGAGAGTGTCTATTCAACTTCTTAAAAGAATTATAGGAAATGAGAAAATACAATTTTAAACCAATCAGAAAAGGCATAACTCCTTTGATCCTTGTTTTAAGCAAAATTAATTGCTACAATTCCTCATGTTGGCAAATACCCAGCTTACCCCTTAAGTTTTCAAATTGATTTGCATCTAGAGCCTTGGTAAAAATGTCAGCCAGCTGTAGCTCAGTGGCAACATGTTCCAATTTGATTGTCTTCTCTTCTACAAGGTCTCTGATAAAGTGATGTCGTATGTCAATATGTTTGGTCCTGCTATGCTGAATGGGATTCTTGGATATGTTGATTGTACTCAGATTGTCACAGTACAATGTCATAACATCTTGTGTGACATTATACTCAGTGAGCATCTGTTTCATCCATATCATTTGAGAGCAGCTACTACCAGCTGCAATGTATTCAGCTTCAGCAGTGGAAAGAGACACACAATTCTGTTTCTTGCTGAACCAGGAAACCAGATTACTTCCCAAGAAGAAACATCCTCCAGAGGTGTTTTTTCTATCATCAGCACTACCAGCCCAATCAGCATCACAGTAGCCAGTCAGAGCTGGTTCACAGCCATGAGTATACATCAATCCATAGTTGTAAGTACTACTTACATACTTCAAAATTCTCTTCACTTGATTGATATGACTGACTTTGGGATCAGCTTGGTATCTAGCACAAACTCCAACTGAAAAGGCAATATCAGGTCTGCTGGCAGTTAAGTACAACAAGCTTCCTATCATGCTTCTGTACAGACTTGGATCCACCTTAACCCCACTTGAATCTTTGGAAAGCTTTAGATGAGTAGGAGCAGGAGTCCTTTTGTGACTTGCATTCTCCATACCAAACTTCTTTACAATATTCTTAGTATACTTGCTTTGAGATAAGAAGATTGAGTCATCCATCTGTGAGACTTGTAGTCCAAGAAAATAAGTTAGTTCTCCCATGAGACTCATTTCAAATTCAGCCTGCATCTGGTCAGCAAAGTGTTTAACCATATGTTCTGACATTCCTCCAAACACTATGTCATCAACATATATTTGGGCAACCATCAACTTTCCTCCTTCAGTTTTGACAAAGAGAGTTTTGTCCAAACCTCCTTTTCTGTAGCCTTTGTCTGAGAGAAACTTTGTTAACCTGTCATACCATGCTCTAGGAGCTTGTTTCAGGCCATATAGAGCTTTTCTCAATTTGTAGACATGATCAGGGTGGGTTGGATCCACAAAACCTTTAGGTTGTTCCACATAAGCTTCCTCATTTAAGTACCCATTTAGAAAGGCACTTTTCACATCCATCTGAAATAACTTGAACTTCAGAAGACAAGCAATTGACAACAAGAGTCTGATTGATTCCAGCCTGGCTACAGGTGCAAAGGTTTCATCAAAATCAACCCCTTCAACCTGGGTGTATCCTTGAGCAACAAGTCTTGCCTTATTTCTGGTGACAACTCCTTCAGCATCTGACTTGTTCTTGAATATCCATTTTGTCCCAATGATGTTAGTTCCTTCAGGTCTAGGAACCAGTTCCCAAACTTCATGTTGCTTGAATTGGTTCAGTTCATCTTGCATTGGTCCCATCAGATCCATATGGAGAAGTTCTAGAACCTTAGAGGTGGTCAGATGTCTTGACTTTGGATGTGACATCCTAGTCTGCTTACCAACCTGACATTCACCACAAACTCTTCCTTCATCAATTTGCAGTTTTGGAATCCCTCTGACTGCCTCCAAGGAGATAATCCTCTTCATACCCCTTAGATGAAGATGGCCAAGTTTTTGGTGCCACAGTTTCACCTCTTTTTCTTCTTTTGCAATGGAACACACAGATGAGAAATTAGTGTTCTAAGGCTCCCACAAGTAACAATTGTCTTTGGATCTGACTCCTTTCATTACTATCTCTTGTTTGTCATTGATTACAAGGCATTCAGATTTTGAGAAATTGACCTTGAATCCTAGATCACACAGTTGACTGATACTAATGAGATTAGCGGCCAGCCCTTTCACCAGCAGTACTTCATTCAGACTTGGAACTCCAGGGCAGTCCAAATCACCAACTCCTTTGATTTCACCTTTAGCCCCATCTCCAAAGGTCACAAAACTGGTGGTGTGAGGCTTAACATTATTGAGGAGGTTCTTGATTCCAGTCATGTGTCTGGAACATCCACTGTCAAAGTACCAGTCTTCCTTTGCAGAGACCCTCAGGGAAGTGTGAGCTATCAGTGCAGTAGCCTTTTTCTTCCATTGAGGAGCATGTGGTACCTTTTTAGACTTAGGTTTGACACCTGAGTTCTGATTAGGGTATCCATGTAATCTGAAGCAGAAGGGCTTTATGTGGCCATATCTCCCACAATGATGACATTTCCATCTTTGGTACCTTTTCCTCATATGTCTCTGTTCCTGATGTCGAGAGTTGTGTTGAGACATCTGTTTTGACATTTGCTTACCAGAACCAGATTTCGTTGCTTCCATAAATCCTAGTCCAGATTTATTTCCCACATTTTGTCCAACCTGAAGGATCTCTTCCAATTTGTCTGTTCCATTTGTCAACATCTTGACAGATTTGGTCATTTGATTCAGTTGTGAGTTCAGCAATTGAACTTCTCCTTCTAGATGACTTATAGTTTCAAGGTTTGCCCTTTTTTCAGCCTCCAGCTTTATGATGAGTTTTGATTGTTTCTCATTCTGCACACAGACTTCAGTACTTCTGATACACAATTCCTTGTAAGTATCAGCCAGTTTATCAAAAGTCACCTCTTCATCACTGATGTCACTTTCAGAGGTACAAACACCAGTTAAAGCAGTAACTCATTTGGCAGTCTCTTCTTCAGAATTACTTTCTGAATCACAGTCAGACCAAGTAACTGTCATTCCTTTTTGTTTCTTAAGAAAGGTAGGACATTCAGCTCGAATATGCCCATATCCTTCACAACCATGGCATTGAATTCCTCTGCCTTGAATTCCCTTCTCTTCTGACCTTGGTCTTCTGCTGGAACTGTCAATGTTAGAGGGAATGTTATGAACATTAGACCTTGACTTTGGATCTATTCTTTTGATGAGTTTGTTGAACTGTCTTCCAAGCATGGCTACAGCTTCTGAAATGTTTTCTTCAACATCAGTGTTGGACATAAGTGCTATGCTCTTGTTCTTCTTGACACCATTATCAGTGATTCCCATCTCAAAAGTCTGAAGAGACCCAATAAGTTCATCCACTTTCAACTTGCTAATGTCCTGGGCTTCCTCTATGGCAGTTACCTTCATTGCAAATCTTTTAGGCAAGGATCTGAGAATCTTCCTCACCAGTTTTTCTTCTGACATCTTTTCTCCCAGTGCTCCTGAGGTGTTGGCAATCTCCAAGATGTTCATGTGAAACTCATGAATGGTTTCATCTTCCATCATTTTTAGATTCTCAAACTTGGTGGTCAACATCTGAAGCCTTGACATTTTTACTTTGGAAGTGCCCTCATGAGTAGTTTTGAGAGTGTCCCAAACTTCCTTGGCCAGTTCATATTGATGTACTAGTCTGAAAATGTTTCTATCAATTCCATTGAACAAGGCATTTAGAGCTTTTGAATTTCCCAGAGCTAACTTATCTTCTTCTTTACTCCAATCTTCCTCAGGCTTCAGACTGATTGTCCCATCTTTCTCAGTTATGGTGGGATGAATCCATCCTTTGTCAGCAGCTCTCCAAGCCTTTTTGTCCAGAGATTTTAGGAAGGCAATCATACGAGGTTTCCAGTAGTCATAATTAGTTCCATCCAGAATGGGTGGTCTATTTCCAAAAACTCCTTCTTTGTCCATAGTGCCAGAAAGTGATATCCCTAGATCTCACCCAGTAATACAGGCAGGGTTCCTGCTCTGATGCCAATTGAAATTCTGGCTACAGATACTCAATGTCACGTTCAATGTTATGACACCGTATCTGACTTACTATATGACAGTAAATACAAAAGCAATAAAGAACACAGTCAATTGTTTACCCAGTTCAGTGTGCAACAACACCTACTCTGGGGGCTACCAAGCCAGGGAGGAAATCCACTATAAGAGATGTTAATTCAGGAATAAACCAACCAGTTTATCTCCTTCACTTAAGACCTACCCAATGCAATTCCAATCTAAGTACAACTTAAACCTGAGTTCCTACTCACTCCCCCTCAATCACAGCAGTGATACATAAACCAATTTGACTTAAGAATTGATGAAGACACTCTTCAAAAACAAACACTTGATTAAGCTTCACAGCTTTTTAATTAACCAACACAATCACTCGTGCTTCACAGCTTTGAGTGATGCACACAACTAACTTGACTCTGCTTCACAACTTTAGTCAAGGAACATTCAAACACTCTTGCTTCAAAGCTTTGAGTGCTACACAACCCTTACAATTAGAAACCTATTCCAAGGCACTTATCACAATGATAATTGCTTGGAGTATAATAATCAAATCTATACAGATTACAAATGATCTTCTGATCAATAAAAGGGATGCCTTGAAAAACAGCAGCTCTGTTGAATATATAGCAGCTGCAACTTCAGTTAGGGTTTCCAAAAACCTAGGGTTAATTCCGTTTGACCTAAAGACCAGGTCACAGGACTTTATTAACCAGGTTAGGGTTGAGCTAGGTTACCCCTCAGAAAACGCAGGATTCTGTTCAGGAAAGACTGAGTTATTTTCCTAAAAAAACTCAGACTTATCCAACCTGCAAACCTGTTAGTTCAGAACAGGATGTCATAACATCTGCTATGACATCTGAGAAAACCTGTCTACTGATTTAGCAAAATGTGATCATTTTGCAAAATGCTCAGATACACACTTACAAACATCAGTATTTGAATTACAATATTTTTCTGCAAAGGTACCTAATGAGTCAGTACAAACTGAACTAGAATGTTATGACATCAGTCATGACATTCACACATACACTTGGGATTTACCAAAAATGCAAGCCAATACCTAAACACCTACAGGACCCTTTAATGAAATTAAATGATTATTAAATTAATGAAATTAAAAAGAAAGAGAAATTATTTTTTGAGATTTTTTTGCATTTTATTAATTTTTAGGAGAATTAAATGAAAAGAATATTAACCCTAATTCTAGTTTTTTTATTTATTAAGAAAGAAAGTATTTAAAGTTAAACCTAGATTAATCTAATTATTTACATGCAACTTTGATTTATGAAAATAAATAATACTTAGTTATTAATAATGGTGAAAAAAGAATAAAAGTAATTAAAATAATTAAACCTAATTTCTACAAATTTCTAAGTTAATTAAGAAAATGCTTGAATTAAACCTAATTTGATAGCTACAATTAATGAATCATATTTATTTACAAAAAAAAAATTGATTAAATAAAATACTTATTTTTTGTCTTTTTCTGATTTTATATTGTTTTTTATATTTTTTATGAAAATAAACTAAATTAAAGAAATTAATAAAAAAAACAATAATTGAGATAAATAAAATAAAGAAAAGAATGAAAATTCAAACCTAGGGGGGGTCTGTCCCCAATTGGAGGTTTTGCTTAGCATTTTTGGCCCAAGAAGCTTGGCTTGGTTTGACCTTTCTGGGCGTGTGAGGCATATTTGACCAGGGTATATGGAGCTCCTCAGATCTGGGCCCTTGGATGGTCTTCAGTGGCCACGTGGTGCGTTGAGATTATGAGTGCATGGTAGGCTTTTGAAGCTTGAACTGCATAGGAATATATTATGCAAAATATTATGGAATAGAAAGGGGGACCTGGGGCTCGAACCCAGGTCCTGTTGGTTATCAAAACACTTGCTTGCCACTGAGCCACCTAGCGCGTTTTGATTATATAGTAATAAACAAATAATATAAAATAGAACAAGATTTAATGGACAAATTAGCGCGAAATGTCAAATAAACCAACCACAGCTTTACACCTAGTCTTCGTCTTCCTCGCTTTTGTTTTTTCCCTGAAACACAAAAGAATCAGCAACGGTTTTTGAACCGTTCCAAAATATGCCATTCCAGAAAATAGCGATTAGCTTGTGGTAGCTCATAAATTGAGCGCGAGGGTGGATTTAGCATCGTCCAAGCACGCTGAGTATGGTCATGGTATCATGGTGATCCAATTTTACAGCGTTAAGAAACGCCCAATTCAAAGCTTGAAAAACCCTAACCTGTATCAATGGTGAATCTTCTATTTTGACACGAAAACTTAATCAAACCATACAGTTAGCTTTAGAATTAAACACTGAACATAAATCAAACATCAAAAATTATGAAAGATGCATGAATCGTGATGCAAGAATATGGAAAATTTTCTGTACAGGACACCATGGTTCTCACGTTTCTTGGTGTTAAAGCTTATGGTTTTGATCCAAATCCCTTCCTTGAAGTCTCAGCAAGCCAATGGAATAGTTGTTTGATCTTGAAAAACCCTAAAACCTAGTTTTCAGTTTTCAACTTTTAGGCAAAAAGCTCAAGTGTGTTTCTTGGTCTATGGCGCAGCTGGGAGGTCTTGGGCACGAGGGTTTGCTTTGCACTTATGTATGGAAGGATTAGGGTTGAGAATTTGATCAAAAAATCCATGAATTGAAGGAATCAATATTTGATTTTTATGCCATAATTTTCCAAATCTTTTTAATGCTATTTTGGCTTCAATCATATCCAATCACCTTTGATTCTTTCCTAACCTGATTTGCACGAAATCTTGGAGATATTTTATGCACAAAAAGATTTAAAACATTAGGTTTAGTATTTTTCACCTATTTATTTTAATTAAATGAATTATTAATAATTAAAAATCCAAATAAATAAATAAAAATGATAAAAAACTTCCCTTTGGGCCAAATGGTCGTGCACATGCCTTGGATGATGAATTGTGGAAGAAAAAGAGGCCCATTAGCAATTTTAGGTCATTTGAAGCAATGTTGACTTTTCAAAATATCCAAAAATTTCCCAACTTCCATAAGGCACAACTTGCTAAATTTTTAAGCTTTTCTCATGTTCTTGGACGTTTTCGAAATATCTTTGAGTCCTCTAACCAATGTCTTTGGTCCCATGTCATTTTGATTTACCAATCTCAAGTTATGGCCTTTGACTTAAAGTCCCTTTTTGTTGACTTTTGAAAATGACCTATATTGTTGAAATTGATAACTTTTTGTGAGAGCATTTATTGGACTTGAAGTGTGAAGAGGAGTTGTAGGAAATGTCTTTATATTCAAAATGAGTTTTGGATGGAATTTTTCTGATAATCCATGTGAAAGTTATGCCCTGGTCAAGTTACAGTTGACGTTTTGAACTGTCCAAATATGGAAACTTTTGCATCTTGATGATTTTTGAGCCAAGCTTTGAGAATCATGATCCAGCATTGATCAAATGATGTTTGTGGCTTCAAAATGAGATGTTGATAAAAAATTTGGACTTTTGACTGTCAAATGACCATTTGCCCCTACAGTTGACTGTAGTGCAATTAGGGTTTTTGACTGTGCAATCTTGTGCTGTAAGTCTTGAAACTTGGTATGAGGATGCTTGACCATGTTTATAGGCATGTGGGACTTGATTGGACCCTTGGAAACTTCATTTTCTTTTTCAGAACCAAAACCCTAATTTTTGACTGTTAGGAGGCCCTTGAACTGTGCAACCCTTCGGGAGATTTTGAAGCTTTGACTTTGCAATTCTTGAAGAATATGGGAGGGCAAATTTTGGGGTACAACAGTTGCCTCTGTTCAATCTTCTTAGACCTGAGGATGCAGATTGGCTGACGTGCCTTTCGTAATCCGAAGGTGGAAGATGATTGAACACTAGAGTGCCCAGAAATTTGCGCTCACATAATAGCAGTGTGATGGGGAATGGGCTTACAGATGCCATTTGGAGATTGATGGATAGGATGATGGGCTTATAGATGCCATGCTAAGAGATGATGGATAGGTGGATGGGCTTACAGATGCCATCTGGATGTTGATCGCGTAAGAGATTCCTTAGCGAGAACTTGCGTACCTGCAAAAGAAAAAATGATTACCTGACCTGTTACAGGAGTGGTCTTCAAACTCTTGTGTAGATGTGTCCTGACTGGTTACAGGAGCTGGATCTGGAGCTTCAAACGGCGATGAATGATCCAGGGATGGTTACTACCTCAACAGGAACGGTGAGAGAACCTTGGACGACTTCAACCTCAACAGTAATCATTGAGAGAATCTTGGGACGATTACTACCTCCGCAGTATCGGGGAGAGAACCATAGGCGACTACAACCTCAATAGCAATCATTGAGAGAATCTTGGATAACTTCAACCTCAACAGCAATCGTTGAGCGAATCTTGGGATGATTACTACCTCCGCAGTATCGGGGAGAGAACCATAGGCGACTACAACCTCAACAGCAATCATTGAGAGAATCTTGGATAACTTCAACCTCAACAGCAATCGTTGAGCGAATATTGGGATGATTACTACCTCCACAGTATCGGGGAGAGAACCATAGGCGACTACAACCTCAACAGCAATCATTGAGAGAATCTTGGATAACTTCAACTTCAACAGCAATCGTTGAGCGAATCTTGGGATGATTACTACCTCCGCAGTATCGGGGAGAGAACCACAGGCGACTACAACCTCAACAGCAATCATTGAGAGAATCTTGGATAACTTCTACTGAGTCTTTATCAGGAAAATCTGTTTGGGGTCGATTTAGCTGGACTAGAGAAGGCCTTGGACTGGATAAGAAACAGAAAATCTTAGGGTCGATTAACTGAACCGGTCTAGGTCTTGAATGTCTTCAACTGGATAAGAAACAGGGAGATCTTAGGGTCGATCTGACTGAACCAGAGAAGGCCTTTGACTGGATAGAGAAATCTTAGGGTCGATTTAATTGAACCGGTCAAGGTCTTGGAATATAGTTGAGAACTTAACTGAATCTTTCCTGAAAGGTAAAGGTCAGTCATATGCAATGCATGATATGGATCAAGCAATGATATTCTCAACATAAATGAGATTTATAAGATATGATGCGTATATGCATGCTATAATGATGTATGTGATGTTTAGGAATGTATGTTTTCGTCTTTTAGGAGAATAAATCCTTGACGGGTGCCGGGAAGTCACTCCTGGGCTGATGTTGAAGAATAGATTTTGCTTCCGCTGGGTGATAGTTGCAAGAATACCGGTAGGAGAAGATAATTCCGTTGGGGATAAACTTGGCGAATGGAATATTCTGCAGGGAGGAAAGTACTCTAACGATCTTGCTGGGAAGCAAGACTATGTGGGGAGAGAGATACTTTGCTGAGTTGTTGATAATAACTTGCTGGGGATACCCTTGTTGTGTTGGAAGTGTTGATAGACTTTGCTGGGGATAAGAAGACTCCGTCGAGGACGCTCTTTCCGTGGCTTTTGGCTGAGGATAACCCAATTATATCCTAGTAAGGAAATAACTCTTTGAATAAGGCCGGGAGACGCGTTCGTGCTCGGCGAGGATAAGCTTCCAGACTCTATTGGGGATAAGCTTACTGCTTGGGGAGATGGATTCCAACTTTCCTGGGGAGCTAGATTGGACTCTCTTGGGGAAGTTTTGAATTGCACCGGGGAAGTGACTCCCTTGAATGTTTGATATACCGCCGGGGAACAATCTTTAGGTCAAGACTGCCGGGGATGCTTGTTAAGAATATGTATACTGCGCTGGGGAATGTTGAGATCTGCGGGAGGATACCCAACTTCCTTAAGTTTGATAGTAGCTTTGCTTGAGGAGAGTGTACTGACTTGCTGACTCACTCTCTGGGGAATTAAGATATCTGGTTGTGTTCTTTAGCTAAACCTACCTTGGTACCTTGGAGGATAGAACAATTAGATTGCTTAGACAACTCTTTATTGCCCCTGTTTCTAATGTTACCTGTAATTAATTCTTTGTTTTGCATGCAAATATTCGTGAGTTAGCAAATTATTGTCAATGCATATATCACAAATTGAACCTTAGACGTTCTTCGCAAAACAAAACAGAAAAAAGGAAAAACAATTGGCAATTTTAACTGAAAAGTATATTTGTATTGATTTTTGAATTGCCTGTGAATAGGCGTTTTAGGTACAAGAGGCTGACGTCCTAGTAAGAGAACGCCGCCGAACAAAAGAGTTTATACAAATTTTGTACAAGAGAAGATAAAACAGCTGTGTGAAATGAATGATCCACTGGGTTTTGACTCTGCTATTGTCTTTATATCTCCGAGCGTCTCATCACTTGATGACCTTGGTTGAAAGTGAAGCTGACTGATCGATGCCGTCTGAACTTGGTGCAGATACCAGATTCTGGATGCAAAGTGATCCATTGAGACATAGTATTACGCTTTATCCCTAATTTTTGCCTGGACCGCCCTTTCGGGTTTTCAGTCCACCGGGGTACCCATTTTTGCCCAAGCCGCCTTTTCAGGTTTTCGACTTGCCGGGTGTACAGATTTTTTTCATTTCATCCCTTCATTTTGCCCGAACCCTTTTGGTTCGCCGGGAAGCCCTAATTTTTGCCTAGGCATGTCAGCCTAGCGAGTCTTTTTTCATGCGTAGTATCTTTTTACTATGTCTGCATTGGCGGGGTGAGGAAGGTCGTCACCATCCATGTTGGTTAGAATCATGGCTCCTCCTGAGAACACATGCTTAACCACAAATGGCCCTTCGTACGTAGGGGTCCATTTTCCCCTTAGATCACTCTGAGGAAGGATGATTCGCTTGATTACCAGATCCCTAACTTGATATTCTTGTGGTCTGACCTTTTTGTTGAATGCCCTGATCATCCGTTTTTGATACGTCTGACCGTGGCAGATAGCAGCAAGTCTCTTTTCATCAATAAGGTTTAATTGATCAAGTCGTGTCTGGATCCAATCATCTTCGTTCAGATTTGCATCCTTCATTATCCGGAGAGAGGGTATTTGCACTTCGATCGGTAAGAATGCCTCCATACCATAAACCAAAGAGAAAGGAGTTTCCCCGGTTGACGTCCTGGCTGAGGTACGGTACCCATGTAGAGCGAACGGTAACATCTCGTGCCAATCTTTATAAGTCACTGTCATCTTCTGCACGATTTTCTTAATGTTCTTATTTGCTGCTTCTACAGCCCCATTCATCTTCGGTCTGTAAGGAGAAGAGTTGTGGTGCTGTATCTTGAACTGCTCGCAGAGCTCAGTGATCATCTTGTTATTGAGATTGGTACCGTTGTCTGTAATAATTCTTTCTGGGACGCCGTATCGACAGATCAGGTTATGTCGAATGAACCGTGCCACAACAGTCTTGGTTACCGTAGCATAGGAAGCTGCTTCGACCCACTTCGTAAAGTAATCAATCGCCACTAGGATGAAGCGATGTCCGTTAGATGCCGTAGGTTTAATCTCGCCGATCATGTCTATGCCCCACATTGCAAACGGCCAAGGCGCAGTCAGAACATTTAGAGGAACAGGAGGAACATGCACCTTGTCTGCATAAATCTGGCATTTATGGCATGTCCGAGAATGTTGGTAGCAGTCAGCCTCCATGGTGGACCAGAAATACCCTGCCCGAAGGATCTTTTTAGCCATAGTGTGCCCACTGGAATGTGTACAAAAGGTTCCTTCATGTAGCTCTTCCATGATCCTTTCTGCTTCAGTCTTATCCACACAACGCAGTAAGGTCGAATCATGGTTTCGCTTATACAGGATGCCGTTGCTAAGGAAGAACTTCGCTGCGAACCTTCTCAGAAACTTTTTATCGTTGACAGATGCACCTTCAGGGTATTCCTGAGCTTCCAAGTATCTCTTCACCTCATGATACCAAGGCTTCTCAGTCACCAACTCAGTCTCGAGATCACAACAGTATGCCGGTTCGTCCAGTTTCCAGATGATGATTCGGGGAGCCTCATTGTCCCATTTGACCTTGAACATAGAAGACATCGTAGCTAACGCGTCCGCCAACTGATTCTCCTCTCTCGGGAAGTGTTCAAAGGTTATCTCTGTAAAATGGGGGATCAAGGTCAACACACATTCTCTGTAAGGAATAAGATTCGGATGTTTCATATCCCACTCTCCTTTGATCTGATTGATCACAAGAGCGGAATCTCCGAAGACACTCAGAAACTTGATCCTTAAGTCGATCGCAGCTTGAAGACCCATGATGCACACCTCATACTCCGCCATGTTGTTGGTACAGTTGAAACATAGCCGGGAAGTAAGTGGAGTATGAGTGCCTTGAGGGGATATGATTACAGCGCCAATACCGTTTCCCAAAGCGTTGGAGGCTCCGTCAAAGTGCATAGACCATCGGGATCCTTCCTCAGGTCCTTCATCCGGTCCAGGTACTTCACAGTCAGTCACAATCATGATGCTTTCATCCGGAAACTCGAAGTTCATTGATTGATAGTCGTCTACGGCCTGATGTGCCAAGTGGTCTGCCAATACACTTCCTTTGATGGCTTTCTGGGTCGTGTACTGAATGTCGTATTCCGTCAAGATCATTTGCCATCTTGCAATTCTCCCAGACAGAGCAGGCTTTTCGAATATGTACTTTATAGGATCCATTTTTGAGATCAACAAGGTAGTGTGAGTCAGCATATACTGTCTCAGCCGGCGAGCAGCCCATACCAAAGCGCAACAAGTTTTCTCGAGCAGTGAGTATCGGGTCTCACAGTCGGTAAACTTTTTGCTAAGGTAATAAATGGCATGCTCTTTTCGGCCAGACTCGTCATGCTGCCCCAGCACACACCCCATTGAATTATCAAGTACTGTCAGGTATAGTATCAGAGGTCTCCCTTCAACCAGTGGCATAAGGATGGGTGGTTCTTGGAGATACTCTTTGATTCTGTCAAAAGCAGCCTGACATTCATCGTTCCAACGTACTACCTGATCTTTTTTCAGCAGCTTGAAGATTGGTTCACAAGTAGCAGTTAGATGCGAGATGAACCGAGCAATGTAATTCAGGCGTCCTAAGAAGCCTCTGACTTCCTTCTCTGTCCTAGGTACTGGCATCTCTTGAATAGCTTTAACCTTGGCAGGGTCCACTTGAATACCCTTATCGCTTACAACGAAGCCTAGCAACTTCCCAGATCTTACCCCGAAGGTGCACTTGTTCGGGTTCAACCTCAGCTTGTACAACTTCAGACGGTCAAACAATTTCTGCAGATGATCTAGGTGCTCTTCCTCAGTTTGGGACCTTGCAATCATGTCGTCAACATACACTTCTATCTCATGATGGATCATGTCATGAAATAAAGCAACCATGGCACGTTGGTAGGTTGCCCCAGCGTTCTTCAGTCCAAAAGGCATGACCTTGTAGCAGAAGGTGCCCCACTGAGTAACAAAGGTAGTTTTCTCCATGTCTTCAGGAGCCATCTTGATCTGATTGTAACCTGAAAAACCATCCATGAAAGATAACACCTTATGCTGAGCTGTATTGTCAACAAGGACATCAATGTGAGGTAGGGGGAAGTCATCTTTGGGGCTGGCCCTATTCAGATCCCTGTAGTCAACACACATTCTGACCTTACCGTCCTTCTTCGGTACCGGCACCACATTAGCAACCCACTGAGGGTAAGAAGTCACTGCAAGGAACCCAGCATCAAACTGTTTCATAACCTCGGCTTTGATCTTCTCAGACATCTCTGGACGCATACGACTGACCTTTTGCTTAACTGGAGGGCAGTCTTCCTTAGTAGGCAAATGATGGACCACAATATCGGTATCCAACCCGGGCATGTCTTCGTAGGACCAGGCAAAGATCTCCATATAATCATGTAGCATCTTAGTCAACCGTTGCTTTACGCTGAGCTCTAGGTTGGCACCAATCTTTATCTCTTTCCTGTCTGCTTCAGTACCCAAGTTTATTGTTTCCACTGGCTCTTCATGGGGTTGAATTGCCCTCTCTTCCTGGAGTAACAGTCTTGCAAGCTCGCCAGGCACTTCGCAATCATCTTCACCTTCGTCTTCGGCTAAGTTGATCGGATTTTCGAAGTCATAACCGGCAGTAGCAGAGTCGTTACCAGTGAGATCCAGAGTGGATTGAAACCTGTATGAGTGAGTGTGTGTAAATACAGCAGTTTTGAAATATGTATAAAGGAAGAAAAGACAGAAAAGGAGCATAAGATTTGAAATGCAAGAAAACGTCCGAGATTTTCATTTATGATATATGAAATGACAATTTATATGCCCTCACAAATGAAACCACAGTGCCTCGGGTAAGACACCGGGCCATAGAGTTTATTTATTGTTTATTACAAATAACAAAACAAAGAAGTTTATTACTGCGTAACAAAAGTAACAGGAGTATGGTCTTTGACAATCCAATTGGTCAATCCGCCTTCAGTCGTCGGATAGATCCAGCTATTGAACTCAGCTTCATCCACTTCATTATCCTCCCTAACAACATTCACTCCTGGATTTGTGATGAGCACAAGAGGTCTTCTGGTCTTCGCCTTCCGCATAGCTTTCTGACCCTCTGCAGTAAAACCCAGTCCAAATTTGTCAGTTTTCTGTGTAAAGTCGGGAAGCCTGCCCCAATTAGTACATTCACCTTTCTGAACCACAGCCCGAGCATCCTTTAGGGAAGCCATCTTCAAAGGAACATCCTCTTCGATCGCTGTTTCTGCTGCTGCTGAAATTGGAAGTACCTCTTCGAAATGCTGAAAGGGGGTTTCAATAAACTCCCCGTCCATCTCAATGTACCTGAAGGAATTCAAATGGCTCACCATATACTCCTCCTCTCCTTGTACAGTGACGATCTTCCCTCTGACAGGGTATTTCAGCTTCTGGTGCAAGGTAGAGGTCACTGCCCCAGCTTTATGGATCCAAGGTCGACCCAGTAGACAAGATTACGATGGACGGATATCCATCACATAAAAGGTGGAGTCGAACACCTGAGAGCCCACACGAATAGGAATGTCCACCTCTCCATGAACCATCCTCTTGGAACCGTCGAAGGCTCTGACGATAATATTGCTAGGCTTCAGCTCCAGGCCCTCACAATCCAAATGGTCCAGGGCCTTCTTGGGTAGCACATTTAAGGAAGAACCAGTATCCACCAACACGTGCGCCAGAGTAGTGCCCCTGCATTCAATAGAGACATGCAGGGCATCATTGTGGTCTCTTCCCTTCGCAGTCAGGTCAGCATCTGAGAAACCCAAGCCATTGTCTACTGTCAGATTTGCTACGCAGTCAGTGAACTGAACTGCAGATGTTTCCTGTGGCACATGAGCCGTCTTGAGAAATGAGATTAAGGCCTTAGCATGGGCCTCGGGGCACAGCAGTAAGGAGAGCATGGAGATTTTGGAGGGCTTATGCCCCAGCTGTTCCACAACATTGAAGTCACTCTTCTTTATTATTTTCAGGATTTCCTCCATCTCTTGTTGGGAGGCTTCAGCAGTTATAGGTATTGGTGCCTCCATTCGGGCAGGCTCAACTTCAATCCCTTTGCCCCGAGCATTAGATGACTCGGCAGCAGGGGAAACAACTTGATCAGCAACAGGAACAGGTACACTTGTAGGTGTTATTGTAAGGGGTCTTCGAATAGCGGGCGGTGCAATGTCAGGCGAGAAGAGCCTGCCACTGCGGGTAACCTTGGCTGGGCCAGTGATATCGCAGATACTGGCGCCAGTGTTGAAATCTTGTTTGATTCCATTCACATATACGTCTGCCCCATAGTGCCAGGGGACAGCTTTATCAGATACGTAGGGGAGAGGCCCCGGAACAGTAATAACAACAGGTGCGACAGTCATGATTTGGACAAGCTTCTTCGGGAGAGCCTTGATTGGATTATTGAAGATGGTAACCACATAAACTTCTTCTACCGGAACCAACTGAACAACAGACTTCTTGAACAGAATCTCCTTACTGTCCATCAGGCTTTGGATGCCTAACTTCAGCAAGGGACAACCAGATAGGGAAACAGCACAGAACATGCAACCCTCACTGCAACCCGGAAATAAACCGGCCAGCAGTAGGTTCTTCTTGACATTTATTAAGGGAGTGGCTAGATCATCCACAGAAACAGCGTACACCTCTTCATCAACAGCATTTACCCCATGCTGAGGCATAGGAGCAGTCACCACATTCGGCCTCTCAGGCGCTTCAAACTGTATCTCCTTTGCGTCAATAAGGTCTTGCACCTTATTCCTTAATGCCCAACAGTCATCAGTGGAATGCCCCGGGCTATCGGAGTGATAAGCACAGCGGGCATTTGGGTTGTATTTAGGGGAAGCAGTGTTTACAACCTTTGGCGCCTCTCTGACAGTCACTAGATTGGTGGATAGTAACTGCGGCAAGATTTGGGATAGGGTCATGCTCAAACGGGTGAATTCTCTTCGGGGTCTCTCAGCCCTTTGAGGATTGGTTGGCTGAGGAGTGGCAGCAGGCTTAGCAATCATCACCGCACTGACAGATTGGCGGCACTCAGAGTTCTCTTGTCTCCTAGAGCCATATACAGCACTAGCCTCCTTTTTGAAGGGTTTCTTCTCAGAACTAGACGATGCACCCTTCGGAATCTTACCAGACTTCAACCCAGCCTCAATTCTCTCTCCAGTCAGAATAAGATCCGTAAACCCTGCAGACGAGTTACCAATAAGATGGTTGAAAAACGGCCCAGATAGGGTCCCCAGGAACATGTCTACCAACTCACGATCAGTCAACGGAGGCTGCACTCTGCCAGCCAGATCCCTCCACTTCTGAGCATACTCTTTAAAACCTTCACTTGAACCTAACGACATACCCTGGAGTTGGGTACGTGTAGGGGCAAGGTCGGCATTATATTGATACTGCTTATAGAAAGCAGTAGCCAACTCCTCCCAGTTACGAACCTTGGTCCCATCCAGCTGATAGAACCATTCGAGATGAGTCCCTGAAAGACTCTCCTGGAAGAAGTGGATCCACAAGTTCTTGTCCACTGAGTACGGTTGAATCTTCCGCACATATGATCTAAGGTGTAGCTTGGGACAAGACGCCCCGTCATACTTGGTAAAGGATGTTGCTTTGAACTTACGAGGAATAATCACACCAGTAGACAAACCCAAATCTCCGAAATCCAGCCCAGGCACTTGTTGGATCTCCATAGCATTCAGTCTGTCCTCCAACTGCTTGTATCTGTCTTCTGCAGGAGGATATTGCTCTTCATCAAAATCAGTCTCGTTGTCGGAGACTACCGGACTAAGACCTTTTTCCGCTTGAGGAGTACCCTTGCCTATAGAAGAGCCAACCTCTTCGTTCTGCAGAGTGTTGCCAAACCTTCGGCCCGAGTTGAACAGAACAATTCTTCTCTTCTTCTTCTTTTCCTTCTTCAGGAGCAGAGCCTTCAGCTCTTCTTGGCCCTGAGCCAAACCCATGATTAGTTCCTGAAATTGCGCATTCTGCGCCTGAAGAGCCTTGATGGACATCTCAGTTGATGATGAGTCAGGATTCATGATGCTGAAATAAACAGCGAAGAACGGTAAGCAACCTGAAAAGAAGAAAACCTGCTATGCACATGATGAATGGAATGCGTATGATTTATGTTTTCAAAGACAATCGGGAATCAACTTTGTAAACAAAAAAGGAACACACTTCATTAGATTCAACTTTGAAACTTAAATTGTTCAACAGGTTTCCCTTAGGCGTTACATGAAAGGAAATACTGAAAAGGGAAGTAAAACTGTAAAAGAACATCCAGAGCTCCTTATTGATCCCATGGTCTCCTCTTCTCAGTACGGATGTAGGCATTCAAAGCTCGCTCATTCTCCAACTGCTTTGTCAGCTTCTGGATCTTTAATTCCTGCTTGTTGAACTTTTCCCGGTAAGAATCCCGTTCTTCTCGCAGTTGCGACCAAGACCTCTTTAATGTCTCATAATCAGTAGGTATCTGAGGAGGAAGGACAGTTGGAGGAACACCATCTTTGTCAGGACACTCAAGGATGACGGGTCTGACAGCTTCATACGGTATACCTAACTTTTGAGCACGGATGCGAACCCATTTGTAGTAGGCTTCCATAGGCAAGGAAGTCTTTGGCCCCAACTCTTGTGGGTCAGCTTTATGAACTTTGTCCCAAGCCTTGATGAACCTACGACGCAGCTCGTCACTATCCACCTGAAACTCAAAACTGATGTGAGGCACCAACATCTCATGGGGGCCTGCTCTTCTGGCTCTTCCAAACTGGCGGAGCGCTAGACATGGATTGTAAGAGATTCCTCCTTGGGTACCAATCAGAGGAACATTAGGGTATTCCCCGCATCGATCAATAACAGCTATCTCATCCAAACCTCTGCAAGTCCAAATGATGTCTTTGTCGGTGAGAGACATTAACCTATGAGCCCAACCTCTTCCTTCTTGGTTCTTCAGTACGAACTTAGGGAGGTGCAAAATAAACCACCTCACCAACAAAGGGATACAACACCATAGGGTTCCTCGTCTTCGGGTAGTACGAGCATGAAGTTGTTGCAAGATGTCACCCAAGAGAGTGGGCACTGGATTCTGAGACATAAAGATCCTTATGGCAGTGACATTGATGAAGTTGTCAGGATTAGGAAACAAGACTAGCCCATAGATTAAGAGAGCCAAGATGTCTTCATATGCCCTAAAGTCCAGGTCATTCCAGAAACTGTTAGCTTTACTGATCAGAAACTTGGCCAAGAAACCCTTAACTCCGCTTCTAGTTACCCAGTTGTCCATTACCTCTTGATGTGTCAAGGGAAGAGCTGCAGCAACATCCTCAAGCCTGAGGGTCTTTTCCCAACCAGTGAAGGGAGTCTGATCCAAGATAGGGATACCAAGCAAATCAGAGAACTCTTCCAGGGTAGGGACCAGCTGGAAGTCTTGAAAGGTGAAGCACTGATACAGAGGGTCATAGAACTGAGTCAGGACACTCATCAACTGTTGATCCCGCTTTGCAATGACTAAACTGAGAAGAGAACCATGCCTCTGGATGAAGGAAGTGGTATTTGGAATCCTGCTAACCAACTCTTCAAGCAACTCAGGTGGGTGAACAAAGTTGAACCGGATAGTATTCCTTCGCACAGGCATCATGATGTCCTACAAAATAGAGCAAAGATGAAACCCTCTTGTCTTTGAAATGGTCAGTCCTTATGCAGGATGCATGCAATGCTCATGATGTTATGATGTTATGATAAAGCACACCACAAATAGATACAAAGGCAAACATGGTAAGGCACACAAGTCATGCAAGGCAAGCCCCTAAAGTTTAGGCCAGCATGAGGTCTAGGTACTACCCTCTTTCAGTTTGTTGGTTCATACCTGTCCTATCAAAGTAACCGGGTTCTTAGAGGATCCCAATATCATTGACTACCCTCAATCGGTCATAACTCCAGCATCGCAATCTTTTCTTGCGGCCAGAACCATCACGAGAGTTTAGCCTCAATGGGTGTAGCATACTGCTACTGTTCTAATGGCCAAGTTGTGTCATTTAAGGTTCTAAGGTTGTTGGTGCTTAATGACTCCTCAGAAGACCCATATTCTCCTCGTTGCAACACAAGGGATATCGGTACAGACCAAGGTGCCACACCAACGTAGCCACTGTTTCACCCGTGTCGGTCTACGCCGGACAGGTCCCTCACAGGTTATGCTACCTAAACAGGGTATACCCAGATCCGGGTTAGGATCTATGTAACTCCCATGCAACCCACAAATTTAAAGCAGACAAGTCAATACAATTGAAAACACAGTTATGAACTAACCCTAAGGTACACCTCACTTTAAGTTTAAGTCCCCAGCAGAGTCGCCAGTTCTGTGATCGGTGGATCTGGAACTGACTGTTTAACGCTGGTTCGCGAAATGTCGCGGAAGCAAGAGTCGCCACCGTCTTTTATTTTCTCCAAATGGAAAGGACAAAAGCACAGAAAAATTCCTTAAAGAGATTGCTCTCGGTTCGGGAGGTAGGTTATAGAAAGGGAAGGTGTTAGCACCCTTTCTATCCATGGTTATCCATAGGCTCTTAGATACTTGCTCAATGTGTTTTCAAAAATGGTTTGTTTGCTTTTCAACTGTGGGTTTTTAAAAAAAGTTTCTTTGAAAATTCCAGTTCGACTCTTGTATCGGTCCTCAAGAGTGTTTGAAAAATTGCTTTCGAAAGCTTTTTGAAAAGGTGTCGGTGTGAAAAGTATTTTTGATTTGTTTTTGAAATTAGAGCAAGTATCTACGAGAACCTACCTACCCTAAGGAATTCGTCTGTGTAAATGTCCTTTAAAGTAGTGCCATCCCACCATTGAGAGGTAGGTAGCACCACCGTTGGAGGTGTTCGGGTCAATTCGAGGTTCGGGACATGGTGATCACTGGAGCAATAGGAAGACACCTTAGAAGCTACCCTCATGCCAGGTTCCCGGATCATGAGGACTTACTAAGACATCCTCTACTCGACGATCACCTTTCGAGGCAAGGCAACAGTGAGGCGTACCCTAGGGGTGGTGTGTGATTTGTGTGTCATGTTCAGTTATTTTTTGTCTTATTCATGTCATGGGTGATCTACACGTTTGTTTTTATTTCATCATTCATTCTTGCATGCATTCATTTAACAGTTAAAAAAGAATGCGGGAAATATAAAGTTCTAAACTATTACAAAGGCGCGGGTCCACATCGCCAAAATTTCCAGGACCCGATTTGACAGAAAATAAAGAAAGTAAAGTGCGAGAAATATATTACACGGCTTTGGGAGAGGTACATAAAATTATACGACATAAAATAAAAATGCGCGAATTGGAATTGAAAATTGGAAACGAGGGTGTTGGACCCTTTAATGAAATTAAATGATTATTAAATTAATGAAATTAAAAAGAAAGAGAAATTATTTTTTGAGATTTTTTTGCATTTTATTAATTTTTAGGAGAATTAAATGAAAAGAATATTAACCCTAATTCTAGTTTTTTTATTTATTAAGAAAGAAAGTATTTAAAGTTAAACCTAGATTAATCTAATTATTTACATGCAACTTTGATTTATGAAAATAAATAATACTTAGTTATTAATAATGGTGAAAAAAGAATAAAAGTAATTAAAATAATTAAACCTAATTTCTACAAATTTCTAAGTTAATTAAGAAAATGCTTGAATTAAACCTAATTTGATAGCTACAATTAATGAATCATATTTATTTACAAAAAAAAATATATTGATTAAATAAAATACTTATTTTTTGTCTTTTTCTGATTTTATATTGTTTTTTATATTTTTTATGAAAATAAACTAAATTAAAGAAAATAATAAAAAAACAATAATTGAGATAAATAAAATAAAGAAAAGAATGAAAATTCAAACCTAGGGGGGGTCTGTCCCCAATTGGAGGTTTTGCTTAGCATTTTTGGCCCAAGAAGCTTGGCTTGGTTTGACCTTTCTGGGCGTGTGAGGCATATTTGACTAGGGTATATGGAGCTCCTCAGATCTGGGCCCTTGGATGGTCTTCAGTGGCCACGTGGTGCGTTGAGATTATGAGTGCATGGTAGGCTTTTGAAGCTTGAACTGCATAGGAATATATTATGCAAAATATTATGGAATAGAAAGGGGGACCTGGGGCTCGAACCCAGGTCCTGTTGGTTATCAATACACTTGCTTGCCACTGAGCCACCTAGCGCGTTTTGATTATATAGTAATAAACAAATAATATAAAATAGAACAAGATTTAATGGACAAATTAGCGCGAAATTTCAAATAAACCAACCACAGCTTTACACCTAGTCTTCGTCTTCCTCGCTTTTGTTTTTTCCCTGAAACACAAAAGAATCAGCAACGGTTTTTGAACCGTTCCAAAATATGCCATTCCAGAAAATAGCGATTAGCTTGTGGTAGCTCATAAATTGAGCGCGATGGTGGATTTAGCATCGTCCAAGCACGCTGAGTATGGTCATGGTATCATGGTGATCCAATTTTACAGCGTTAAGAAACGCCCAATTCAAAGCTTGAAAAACCCTAACCTGTATCAATGATGAATCTTCTATTTTGACACGAAAACTTAATCAAACCATACAGTTAGCTTTAGAATTAAACACTGAACATAAATCAAACATCAAAAATTATGAAAGATGCATGAATCGTGATGCAAGAATATGGAAAATTTTCTGTACAGGACACCATCGTTCTCACGTTTCTTGGTGTTAAAGCTTATGGTTTTGATCCAAATCCCTTCCTTGAAGTCTCAGCAAGCCAATGGAATAGTTGTTTGATCTTGAAAAACCCTAAAACCTAGTTTTCAGTTTTACACTTTTAGGCAAAAAGCTCAAGTGTGTTTCTTGGTCTATGGCGTAGCTGGGAGGTCTTGGGCACGAGGGTTTGCTTTGCACTTATGTATGGAAGGATTAGGGTTGAGAATTTGATCAAAAAATCCATGAATTGAAGGAATCAATATTTGATTTTTATGCCATAATTTTCCAAATCTTTTTCATGCTATTTTGGCTTCAATCATATCCAATCACCTTTGATTCTTTCCTAACCTGATTTGCACGAAATCTTGGAGATATTTTATGCACAAAAAGATTTAAAACATTAGGTTTAGTATTTTTCACCTATTTATTTTAATTAAATGAATTATTAATAATTAAAAATCCAAATAAATAAATAAAAATGATAAAAAACTTCCCTTTGGGCCAAATGGTCGTGCACATGCCTTGGATGATGAATTGTGGAAGAAAAAGAGGCCCATTAGCAATTTTAGGTCATTTGAAGCAATGTTGACTTTTCAAAATATCCAAAAATTTCCCAACTTCCACAAGGCACAACTTGCTCAATTTTTAAGCTTTGCTCATGTTCTTGGACATTTGGGAAAGATCTTTTAGTCCTCTAACCAATGTATTTGGTCCCATGTCATTTTGATTTACCAATCTCAAGTTATGGCCTTTGACTTAAAGTCCCTTTTTGTTGACTTTTGAAAATGACCTATAATGTTGAAATTGATAACTTTTGTGAGAGCATTTCTTGGACTTGAAGTGTGAAGAGGAGTTGTAGGAAATGTCTTTATCTTAAAAATGAGCTTTGGATGGAATTTTTCTGATAATCCATGTGAAAGTTATGCCCTGGTCAAGTTACAGTTGACTTTTTCAACTGTCCAAATATGGAAACTTTTGCATCTTGATGATTTTTGAGCCAAGCTTTGAGAATCATGATCCAGAATTGATCAAATGATGTTTGTGGCTTCAAAATGAGATGTTTATAAAAAATTTGGACTTTTGACTGTCAAATGACCATTTTGCCCCTACAGTTGACTGTAGTGCAATTAGGGTTTTTGACTGTGCAATCTTGTGCTGTAAGTCTTAAAACTTGGTATGAGGATGCTTGACCATGTTTATAGGCATGTGGGACTTGATTGGACCCTTGGAAACTTCATTTTCTTTGTCAGAACCAAAACCCTAATTTTTGACTGTTAGGAGGCCCTTGAACTGTGCAACCCTTGGGGAGATTTTGAAGCTTTGACTTTGCAATTCTTGAAGAATATGGGAGGGCAAATTTTGGGGTACAACACCCTGGTTTCACGAAATCAAAAGGTATCTCCAGACTAGAGAATATCCCGAAGGAGCTTCCGTAAATGACAAGAAGTTCCTAAGGAAATTTGCTGCTAAGTTCTTCCTGAGCAATGACATCCTTTACAAGCGCAGCCATGATTGTGTTTTACTCCGATGTGTAGACAAAGCTGAAGCAGAGTTGATCATGACTGAGATACACAGTGGCACATTTGGAACCCACTTGAGCGGGCATACAATGGCTAAGAAGATTCTAAGGGCAGGCTATTACTGGTCTACCATGGAAGCTGATTGCCATCAACATTCCCGTACTTGCCACAAATGTCAAGTCTATGCTGACAAGATTCATATTCCTCCTGTTCCTCTCAACATTCTGACAGCTCCTTGGCCATTCGCAATGTGGGGCATTGACATGATTGGAGAGATCAAGCCCACAGCGTCCAATGGACATCGCTTCATCCTGGTCGCCATTGACTATTTTACCAAATGGGTCGAAGCAGCTTCCTTTGCCTCTGTTACAAAAAATATGGTTGCCCGCTTCATCAAGCAGAACCTCATATACCGGTATGGTGTCCCCGACAGGATCATCACAGACAACGGTACAAATCTGAATAATACTATGATCACTGCTCTATGCGAACAATTCAAGATTTATCATCACAATTCATCTCCCTATCGGCTGAAGATGAACAGTGCTGTTGAAGATGCGAACAAAAACATTAAGAAGATCATTCAGAAAATGACAGTCACCTATAAAGACTGGCATGAGATGTTACCGTTTGCTCTGCATGGATACCGTACCACGACACGTACTTCAACAGGGGCAACCCCATTTTCTTTGGTATATGGCATGGAAGCTGTCCTGCCCATGGAAGTTTAGATTCCTTCTTTAAGGATTATGAAGGATGCTGGTTTGAATGAAGATGATTGGATTCAGACCCGACTTGATCAACTCAATTTGATCGACGAGAAGCGACTCACTGCTGTTTGCCATGGTCAGACGTATCAAAAATGAATGATCAAGTCTTTCAACAAAAAAGTTAGACGTCAAGTATATCAAGTCGGAGATCTCGTAATCAAGCGGATTATCTTGCCGCAAAGTGATCCCAGGGGCAAATGGACTCCTACTTATGAAGGACCATTTGTGATCAAGAGCATATTTTCTGGTGGTGCAATGATTCTGACCACCATGGACGGCGATGATTTGCCACACCCTGCAAACGCAGACATAGTCAAAAGATACTACGCATAAAACAACCCGACAAGTCGAAAACCCGAAAGGCGACTTGGGCAAAAATGGGCATCCCGGTGAACCGAAAACCCGAAAGGGCGGTTCAGGCAAAAATTAGGGATAAAACAAAAAATCTGTACACCCGGCAAGTTGAAAACCCGAAAGGGTGGCTTGGGCAAAAAAGGGTTTCCCGGTGGATTGAAAACCCGAAAGGGCGATCCAGGAAAAAGTTAGGGAATTAAAGCGTATGACTATGTCTCATCGGATCACTTTAAGGACAATCTCTTCATCGACCAACTCCAAGCTTCTAACCAATCCAGTCATCGGCAGACGAAGCATTGAATGGACATATATTCAGAGTTGTGAAGGACATAGCAGAATGGAATCCCATGGAATTGTTTCACATAGCCATCTTTCTTTTTGTATAAATTTTTCAATTTTTACAACAACATCCTCTTACTAGGATGCCTGTCTCATTTGTACAAAGATACTCATAAAAAGTTAATACAAATACTTTTCCAAATACATAAACTTGCTTTGTCTTCCTTTTTCTCTTTTGCACTTATGTTTTATTTGAGAAACGTCCAATGTTTTGTTAAATAGGCATATGCATTTGAACATAATTATTTTCCTTACAAATCAAGAAAGATGATTGATGATAGGTTGAAGGTACGTGTAGATATCTTGATGCCCTTTCAGAAGGAATCCCCAGCAGTTCTAAACTCCAAATTCCTCAACAAAGTCACAATCCAGAACTTAATCCCCCAAACAGAATTATACTTCAGTATCTCCAGCAGAACATAAGCTTTTTCCAAAATTGATTTCCCCAGCCAGAGAGCCTTCTAGAACTCAATTCCCCTCAGAGTTAAATTTCAGAATCCCCAGTGGAGCCTTAAAAATCTGAAAATCCTATCCCCGGCGGAGCTAAAACTTCCAACTATCAATCCCCAGCGGAACCAGACTAGTGAACCTTCTCCCCATAGAGATACTTCCCGTCGGATTGAAGATTCTCAATCTTACTTCTCCAGCATGAGTCTACAAGGTTCTGGACTCCCCCAGTAGAGATCATCAGAATTCTCATTCCCTACAAGTCACCAAGGAGTTTCTATCCCCAGCAGTGGTCCTAAGATCCCTCAACAATTGAAGATATTGTTCCCCAAGCAGTCCGCAGTCAACAAGGATGTCTCATCTTCAGCAACTAAAGATTCTTGCAATCCCCTGCAGCAGCAAGGATCCACTTTCTCGGGCAGCAGTCAAAGATTCTATTATCTCCAGCTATCCAGGATTCATCTATCCTCAGCAAGACAGCTCATCAGCTTACATGCGCATTCATTACATTCATATCATAAACATTGATATAACATATACTGCATCATACATTTCATGCAACATAACTTTGTGTTTAGCTAACATTTTGTCCTTTTCAGGATAAGAATAAAGGCTATCATTAACAAATATTCAGATGCAATTTTACACGGACTCATCATCAGGCAACCCTACACCGGTTCCTTCTCCACTTCAAGGCTTCTGAAAATAGTTTACGGGTTCTCTAGACACGGATGTTAACCTATCGCTTGTTCAGATTCTTCAAGACTTCTGAAAACAGTTTACGGATTCTCCAAACACGGATGTTAATCTATCGCTTGTTCATATGCAACTTTTGAAAACAGTTTACGGACGCTTCCCAACATGGATGCTGCTCTATTGCTTATTCATCTCCAAGACCTCTGAAAATAGTTTACGGGTTCTCCAGATACGGATGTTAACCTATCGCTTGTTCAGATTCTTCAACTTCTGAAAACAGTTTACGGACGCTTCCCAACATGGATGTTGCTCTATTGTTTATTCAACTTCAAGACTTCTGAAAATAGTTCACGGGTTCTCCAGATACGGATGTTAACCTATCGCTTGTTCATATTCTTCAACTTCTGAAAACAGTTTACGGATTCTCCAAACACGGATGTTATTCTATCGCTTGTTCAGACTCAACTTTTGAAAACAGTTTACGGACGCTTCCCAACATGGATGTTGCTCTATTACTTATTCAACTTCAAGACTTCTGAAAACAGTTCACGGGTTCTCCAGACACGGATGTTAACCTATCGCTTGCTCAGATTCTTCAATACTTCTGAAAACAGTTTACGGATTCTCCAAACATAGATGTTAATCTATCGCTTGTTCAGATGCAACTTTTGAAAACAGTTTACGGATGCTTCCCAACATGGATGCTGCTCTATTGCTCATTCATCTCCGAGACCTCTGAAAACAGTTTACGGGTTCTCCAGATACGGATGTTAACCTATCGCTTGTTCAGATTCTGCAACTACTGAAAGCAGTTTATGGATTCTCCAAACACGGATGTCAATCCATTGCTTATTCAGGACCCCCCGGTTCAGAGATATTCCAAAGCATGGACACCTTTATGATATTCATTCCAGATGGCATCTTTAAGCCCATCCCCGACAAGATTCTGTCACCCCTCCAGGTGGCATCTTTAAGCCCATCTCCAAATGGCATCTCTAAGCCCATTCCCGCATCCATGTTTTGACGAGTGCAAATTTAAGGGCACTCTAGTGTCCAATCTCCTTTTACCTTCGAGACGCGAAAGGCAAACTTGCCAATCTAACTCTTCAGGTTCAAGAAGATTTAACAGGGGCAACTGTTGTACCCCAAAATTTGCCCTCTCATTTCATCAAAATTTTCTCATCACAAGACTTGTGGAGCTCAAGATCAAGTTAGGGTTTGCTCTGCTCAAGACTCCTCCTTGCACTGTTGACCCAAATTAGGGTTTGAGTTTGCACAAGTATTTTTTGACCTAAAATGCCCAAAGTGACTTTCATGCTTCATGTTGGACTTACAAGTTTATCCATACCAAGTTTCAAGCCTTGATTCCAATCTTTGCCCAGTCAATTGGACAGTTGACCTAGAAATCAACTATATTGGGGAAAAAGTCAACTGTGGCCAATTGACAGTCAAACCTCATGATTTTTGACCCACATCAACATATTGAACTCATATGAACCATTTGGTCAAGTTTGGATCACAATTCCACAAGAAATTTGGTCAGATCACCAAAAGGGCAAAATGGTCATTTTTAGGGTTTTGACTGCACAAAGGCAATTTTTGACTGTTTGACCTAAATAATGGAAAACCAAGTTCACATATGGACTCAAGGACTCAATGGAATTGTCTTGACACATTCAACAAGTTCAAAAGATCCCAAATGCATAGGATTGACAAATGAATTTTCCAGTCAACTGATCAAAATTTGACTGTATACTAAAAAGTCAAACTTTGACTTTTTGGTCAAAATCAAGTGCCAAGATTCATTTTTCATCAAGACATGTCAAATTATGAAACTTGTTCATCAAGAAATCCAAAATTGCAAATTAGGGTTGAAGATGAGAAAATTTCATAACTTAGAATTTTTCTAAGTTATGAAACTTCCTTATTTTTTCCTAACTTTGCCCCATTTTTTCACCAAGATGCAAATGGATTCAAACAAAACTCAAAACATGAAAGTTATAGTCCATTACAAAATCTACAACTTTGATACACAAATTTTTCTCAAAGGAAACTTGTAGCTCAAGTTATGATTTTTGGAACAAGGGTGCAAAACATTTTTAACTTAGAGAAATTTTGACCTATTCTAGGCAGGATTTTTGTCCAACTTCATGACCACTTTTCACATGGTTCCACTTGGAATTTCAATTTTCATTACAAATATGGATTGTAGTACACATTCCAAGCTTTCCAAATTGTACAAGAACTCATCAAACACCTTTGTGGTTAGGAAGATTCGAATTTGCAAAGATGGGCAAAAGTCACTTTGTTCATAGCTAAATACATGTTCATAACATTGGCATTTTCAAGTCAGCAGGGTTTGTGATAGTTTGCAGGCCTCTAAGCCTCTTCACACTCAATAATTAAATGCTTAACTTTGTGTTCAAGTCTTATTATGTTCATTTGGTCATTACATGCAAGATTAATCCATAATTAGAAAAAGCAATTTTGCCATTTTTGTAAAGTAATGCTTTATGTCAAAAACCAAATCCAAGAAGTACAAGCAAAATCTTTGAGGCACAAGTTTGTAGACAAATCCCACTGATCAAGAAAGAGTGCTGCAACATGCTTGAGGACTTGTGCTGGCCTATAACCCAACTTGACTATCCTTGCTTACCTTAGAAGAAACTTGGCAAAAGAGATCAAACTCTCACTTCTTGCAAACAGAAGCTCAAGCAAACTTTGTAGACACTTTTCATACACCAAAACAAGCCAAAAGCACAGCTCATCCACCCCTAAGACCTGCTCATACTCAGAATCCCCGTTTTGTTGCAAAACAGGGCAAGTTCTGCAACTTGACCTCCATAACCATATCCATTCGTGCGTTTTTGCTCAAGCCTGTCCAAACACATTCTATATCATCCACACAAACTATCCCAAGCCCTAAACACAGACTGTAACACCCCTAACCAAGTTTTTCATTTTCACTTTTCAGCTGTGCAGGTTGACTTCCATAGCTCTATATAGGTAGATTCAAAGCAAGCTAGGTGTTGGAGAAGGTTCCTTGGACCTCAGGCAAGCTGTACAAATCCTCAAACACCATTGAAGTTGGCCACATTACTCTGTTCAAGTCAAGCTGAAACAGGTAAAAATGTGAACTTCTATCTCTCTATCCAGGTACGATTAGGCTTAGGTTTGTGAAGAAAACATGTTCTACTCATAGCCCTGAAACCATCCATGTATTTACTTTTCATTTATATTATGCGTGCTGTGAGAATTTTGGCCATAAACATTGAAAAAAACTTAGGTCAGAAATTGGGGATGAAGAAATTCTCCCTCATTTCTGAGAGTTAGCTCAAGATTTTTATATGTATGAATTCGTCTCTTCATGCTCTATAATGTTTGTGTTATGAGTTTTTGTTGAAAGTCAAAGAATCAGGAGTTTGGATGAAGCATGGAACACACGCGTTTTTCTGTTTGAACGTGGCTGAAGGTTGAAGACAGAGTTGACTTGGGCTGGGCCTGAGTCAACTTGCTGTTTGCACCCCTTTTTTAGTTTTGTATCCCCCTGGCCCATTGTGTGAAATCTTTGTCATTTTTGACTTTTTATTTTTTATTCTGATTTCATATATTTTTGCTTAAACATAAAAAATCCCAAAAATATTTTTTCACATTATTTTACACTTATTTAGCATTTATTTGCTTTATTAAACATTGTATATGTAAATAAATATAATACCTTTTTATTTAAAACACTAAAAAATAATACAAAAATATATATTTTTTAAGTTATTTTTTTGTTTACATTTTGAAAACATTTTCTGAAATATACTCATTTTTGTAAATAATTAATATTTTATTCTTGTATATATTTAGTATATTTAATATATAATATATAAATGCTTGAATATTTTATTAGATAATTAGGGCAAAAATATAAAAATAATACATTTTTATCTTTGTTAATATTTGACATCAAAAATACTTTTTTACAATATACTTCTCTTTTATTTATTTTTTTGTATAAATAAATATATAAATATTGTATATAATTAATAAATAATTGCTATTTATTCAAAATTAGGGTTTTGCCCTAAAACCACAAAAATACTCTAAAATTGACTTTTTTTATTTTTGTTTATACTTCAAACATGAAAACTTTTTACATACATAAAAAATTTCTTTTTTTTTGCATAATACAATACATTTTGCATATTTATTGTATTATCGTACAATTAAATAATTTGTATATTCAATATGGATGTAATAGTTTTAGATTTAATTTCTTGCTAAATATCCCCCATTCAAACATTTGTACCCCCATCCCCATAATCATGTTGTAATAATTTAGGACGTTAAATTTCCACATTTAAAAGCTTTCAAATTATGCCATGATAGACTTAGGGTTTGTATGCAAATCAACCAACAAATAGCTTGACTAATTCAAAGACAAAAAAGCATGAAAATGGATAACATAATACACACTTGTACCCTTAGGGTTACTCCACTTGTTGCCTTCAAAATTGGGCCATGGTTGCATGTTGAGTATCTTTGGCAAAACAAAAGCAAATCAAATGATCATAGTCCCTCGATGACGCTTTCGAAGTTGCCTAAACAAAATGATCATAGTCCCTTAAAGGAAAAATTGCCAAAGACACTTGGCACTATTGCATTCATGGTCTAAACGATGACCCGCGCCCGTCCCGTTAACATCCTAACACAAGATTGTCCACCAAATACAATGGTGGAACAATACTGTTAAAAGGGTTAAAACATAGGAAAGATCTTTGAGTAAATTTAGGGGTAGACAACTCTTAGTTACTTGATCAATCTTGCAAAACAAATCCTTGCCTACTTTCAAAACACACTCCACAACACAACTTTCAAAACCTTGAAACATCTTTTCAAAAAGACAAACACCTTTTGTAAAACATTCGAGTAAAGAATTGTTACAAGGGTTGCCTAGACAAGGCATCTTTTTCAAAACATTTTCAAAACCCCACACATAAAGCACCATTTCAAACAATTGAAAGCACCATTTCAAACAATTGAAAATGCAAGGCAAATGATCTAAGCAAGTAACTAAGAGCCCATGGATAACCATGGATAGAAAGGGTGCTAATACCTTCCCTTTCTATAATCTACTCCCCGAACCCAAGAAAACATCTCAAAGGTTTTTGCTGTGCTTTTTAACCTTTCCTTAGGATAAAATAAAAAGTCGGTGGCGACTCTTGCTAAACCGAAACATTTGCGAAAACAAACGCAAAACCCAAGTCAGTTGTCCCACCGTATCACACCTCTCTTCGAATCATGAAGGATGCAGGTTCGAGTGAAGATGACTGGATTCAGACCCGACTTGATCAACTAAACCTAATCGACGAAAAGAGACTTACTGCTATTTGTCATGGTCAGACGTACCAAAAACGGATGATCAAGGCATTTAACAAGAAAGTTAGACGACAAGAGTATCAAGTTGGGGACCTGGTAATCAAGAGCATTATTCTACCTCAAGGTGATCCCAGGGGCAAATGGACCCCTACTTACGAAGGGCCATTTGTGGTTAAGAACATTTTCTCCGGATGAGCTATGATTCTAACCACCATGGATGGTGACGACCTTCCTCACCCCGTCAATGCAGACATAGTGAAAAGATACTACGCATAATCAAAGACCCGCTAGGTTGACTGGCCTAGGCAAAAATAAGGGCTTCCTGGCGAACCAAAAGGGTTCGGGCAAAAATAAGGGATGAAAATGATAAAAATCTATACACCCGGCAAGTCAAAAACCTGAAAAGGCGGCTTGGGAAAAAAAGGGTATCCCGGTGGACTGAAAACTTGAAAGGGCGGTCCAGGAAAAAATTAGGGATTAAAGCGTAACACTATGTCTCATTGGATCACCTTGCATCCAGACTTCGGTATCGACTATCAAGCTCGGACGACACTAATCAATCTGATCTACCTTCAACCATTAGCAAAGTGATAAGATGCTCGAAGACATAAAGGCAATAGCAGAGTTGGAACCCAGTGGGATCATTCATATAGCTGTTTTGTCTTCTTTTCACAAATTGTGTAAATTTTGTTCGGTGGCATTCTCTTACTAGGACGTCAGCCTCTTGTACAAAAACGCCTATTTACAGGCTAAACTTCAAAATCAATACAATTCATTTTCAAAGAAATCTCAAACTGTTTTCTCTTTATCTGTTTTGTTTTGCAAAGAACTTCCAATGTTCATTTTTGATATATGCATTTGACATTAATTGCTACTCATAAATATTTACATACGAAACAAAGATGAATTACTGGTAATATCAGAAGCAGGGGGAATAAGAATTGTCCGAACTGTGTAGTTGCTTTGTCCACCAGGTACCAAGGTAGGTTCAGCTGAAGAATATGACCAAGATACCTTCACTCCCCGTAGAGTAAGACAGTAATGATAGCTCTCTCAGCTGAGACTTGCAACTATGGACAAATCAGCAATACTCTCCCCAAGCAGAGTTCATCCACCATCAGCGCTAAAAAAGTTTTGGTATCCCCAAAAGGTCTTAATATTCCCCAGCGGAGTATAAAGATATTCCCCAGCAAGCGAAAGAGCATCCCCCAGCGAAGTTCTTTCCTTTCACCAGCATGAATTCAATCCTCAATAGATTCAATATCACCAACAACGGTAATCCATCCCCAGCGGAGTTTATCATTGAAATCCCCAGCGGAGCTTATCAGCGGAATCCCCAATGGAGTTTATCGTTAAAATCCTCAGCAGAGCATCTCTCCCCCACAGAGTAATTCCCCTCGGAGTAATCTCTTCATCAGTTTATTCCCCAACGGAGTTCTTTTCTCCTGCAGGTTTATTCTCACAATCATCTTCGTTCATCATCCCCAGCGGAAACGGAGAACTCAACTCTATTCTCCAGCAGCTCCGAGATTTATTTTCCCCAGCTCAAACATTATATTCCCATACATCATGATACATGCATATACGCATCATACGAATACAATCTCATTTATTTTGAGAACATCATTTCCTGATCCATATCATGCATTGTATATGATTGACCTTTACCTTTCAGGAAAGATACAGTTAAAGTTCTCAGTTACGTCGAAGACCTGACCGGTTCTTAAATCTCAATTGAATTATCCTCGGTTGAATTTCAGATAAGGTTCTCAATCTCGACAGTTTCCCTACGTCAAAGTGTGGACGAGTGCTATAACCTCAACGGTATACTACATTGAGCACTAGTCAATTCCTAGATCTTGGTGTTTTCCTCCGTCATAGTGTGGACGAGTTCTGTAATTTCAATGGTATACTACGTTGAAGACCAGACAGTTCCTAGATCTTGATGAAGATGTTTCCCTACGTCATAGTGTGGATGAGTGCTATAACCTCAAAGGTATACTACGTTGAGCACTAGTCAGTTCCTAGATCTTGATGTTTTCCTCCGTCATAGTGTGGACGAGTTCTGTAATTTCAACAGTATACTACGTTGAAGACTAGACAGTTCCTAGATCTTGATGAAGATGTTTCCGTACGTCATAGTGTGGACGAGTGTTATAACCTCAATGGTATACTACATTGAGCACTAGACAGTTCCTGGATCTTGATGTTTTCCTCCGTCAAAGTGTGGACGAGTTCTCTAATTTTAACGGTATACTACGTTGAAGACCAGACAGTTCCTAGATCTTGATGAAGATGTTTCCCTATGTCATAGTGTGGACGAGTGCTATAACCTTAACGGTATACTACGTTGAGCACTAGATAGTTCCTGGATCTTGATGTTTTCCTTCGTCAAAGTGTGGACGAGTTCTCTAATTTCAACGGTATACTACGTTGAAGACTAGACAGTTCCTCGATCTTGATGAAGATGTTTCCCTACGTCATAGTGTGGACGAGTGCTATAACCTCAACGGTATACTACGTTGAGCACTAGTCAGCTCCTAGATCTTGATGTTTTCCTCCGTCTTAGTGTGGACGAGTTCTGTAATTTCAATGGTATACTACGTTGAAGACCAGACAGTTCCTAGATCTTGATGAAGATGTTTCCCTACGTCATAGTGTGAACGAGTACTATAACCTCAACGATATACTACGTTGAATACTAGTCAGTTCCTAGATCTTGATGTTTTCCTCTGTCAAAGTGTGGACGAGTTCTACAATCTCAACGGTATACTACGTTGAAGAATAGACAGTTCCTAGATCTTGATGAAGATGTTTCCCCCCAATTGAATTATGGACAGGTTCTTAAGACTCAGCCGAGGCATTCTCTCAGTCGAAGTACAGGCAAGTTCCTAAATCTCAACAAAAGTTAGGCTTCCCTAGTGAAATCTTCTACAACAACAGGTATGCAAGTTCTCGCTAAGGAATCTCTTATGCGATCGAAACTCCTGCAGATGGAATCTGTAAGCCCATCCTCCTACCAACAATATCCAAATGGCATCTGTAAGCCCATTCCCGACATCACAATGCTGATACTACACCATGCGAGTTCAAATTTCTGGGCACTCTAGTGTTCAATTATCTTCCACCTTCGGATCACGAAAGGCTCGAAAGCCAATCTGTATCCTCATGTTTAAGAAAATTGAACAGGGGAAAGTGTTGTACCCCAAAATTTGCCCTCCCATATTTCCTAAGACATTCCAAGAATAACTCCCAAGTTGCTCAAGATAGCTCAAGAGTTGGACAGTCAAATCATCTCCTAAGGCAGTCAATCTCAAATTAGGGTTTTGTGTTGCATCAAAGTCCTTGCATCCAAATGGCCTCAAGTGCTCCCCAATGTCCTAATATGCTCTCAAGTTCATCCATGTAAAATTTCAAGCCTTGCAGAGGAAGTTTGGTCAGTCAATTGCTCAAGAGGCCCAAAAATCGACTGTGCTAGGGCAAAAGTCAACTGTGACCTACAAATAGTCAAACCTCAAGATTGTTTTGTCAAAATTCTCATTTTTAAGGATAATTCATCATTTGATCAAGGGTTGATCATGATTCATCAAATATTGCTCAAAATTCATCAGGATTCAAAACTTGCTAAATTAGGGTTTTGCAGGAAAAGTCAACTCCACTTTGACCAAGCATAACTTTCTCATACTTTACGAGAAATGACCCATCCAAAGCTCATTTTTAAGAGGATTCAATTTCCGACAATCCATCTTAACACCCCAAGATCAAGAAATGCACTCACAAAAAGTTACAAATTTGGACATTATAGGTCATTTTTGAAAGTCAACAAAAACACCTTTTTTGCCAAAGCTTGTAACTTGAGCATGGAATATCAAAATGAGATGAGACCAAAAGGGTTGGTTATAGAACATCTCAAGGTTTCTAAAAAGTCCAATAACACCTCCAAAAGTTAGAAATTGAAGAAGTTATGCATTGTTGAAGTTGGGCATTTTTCCAAAATTGCCAAAAGTCAACTATCCCCAAAACTCCAATTTTTGACAAAAGGGCCCACTTTTTTCCACTTGATTTGATCTTGTCGCACCACACACGTGTCATATCTTCAGTATTGTGCCAATTTATTAATTTTTATATTTTATTTTATTTTTATTGATTTAATTCATTTTTAATCAATTTAAATCAAAATAAAATCTAAATATTAATAACTTGTGATCTTTTTGATTGATACAACTTTCAATTACCATCATGGACAAGATCAAACTCGAATCATGCCATGTTATGAACAAAATATTTGATTTAAGACATTTTTGGAAGCTTGTTCATGGGAGAATCATATCTATTCTTCAAACATCAATGCTAATGGATTCAAGGCCCAAGACTTAACCTAATTCATTCCTTATTACTCATACAAGGCAAAGGCATAAAGAACACGACCTAAAAGCTGCCCAAAATCACAAAACCAAACTTGAAAAAAAGCTTGAAAAGCTTGAATCTGAAATCGATATTGGAGGCCAATTCAATCCAAAATCTCAATGTGGTTCAATTGCCAGGAGTCCACTGAAGCTATTGGAATCAAAACCAAGCCTTGAAACGTCACCAAACTCACTGTAAGTCGTCCTGAACATAGCCCTGTACATGAAATCATAACCTTGGATTCTTGCATCTTTTTGATAAATCATGGGCATATTCTTGATCCTTGGATAATTTCCAAGCTATCTGTAATATTTGATTTCATTTTTATGGCCTGTATTGTAATGCCCGAACCTAGGGTTTCCGTTTCTTGTTTGTAGGCGTTTGCTTTGCAGGTAAAATTAGGACTAATAATGGGTATAGACGTGCTCAGGAAGGAGAGACGAACATGGTGATGGTCTTAGTTTGTATTTATATGGCCTGGAATTTGTTTTAGGAGTGAGCCATGGATTTAGCTGCAGATAAAATCCGCAGGTAAATATCCAGGTTTTTCAACGAAGAAGACGACTAGGTGTCTTCTCTCCATTGGCCAATTTCAAATCAGCGCGCTTTTTATTTTTTTCCAGGCATAATTGTTTGTTTGATATATAATAATTGCTGTGTAATATAATAACAAAAAGAATAAAGTGATGCAGTGGCAAGCGCACTAGTGTAAAGTCTCATGGGACCTGGGTTCGAATCCCAGGTCCCCCAATACATTTGTTGCATTTTTTCTTCAGGCAATTACATATGATTTCAGCAAGCGTAGCACACCGTGCACTTCAGATCTCTAGGCGCCAGATGGCCTTCAGGCCAAATCTAAGGGTCCAGATTGAATGACCACCATGCGCTCCAGTCAACTTGGCGTAGGGAATTGCAAAAGTCAGCCCAGGCCAGCGCCTGTTAGGCCTTGAGCATGCTGATTCCACCTCCTGATTTGGGGCCCAAACCCCCCATTTGGTTTATTTCTTTTCTTTTCTTTCTTTTATTTAATTATTTGTTTTATATTAATTATTTTTGTTATTTACACTAACTAATTAAATTATTTTTTTCATAAAATCAAAAACACAAAAATATTATTTTATTAAAATTAAATTCACTTTTATTTTTTTGTAAATAAATATTAATTAATTAACTTAGTATTAATTAGGTTTAACTTTTAATATATTTTGCAAAATAATTAAAATTAATGTAGAATTAGGTTTTTATTAACTTTCAACAAATTTTATTTTATTTCCTTAAATATAAAACATCCAAAAATATTTTCATTAATTAATTAATTTAATTATTAATTTAGATCTAGTTTCTTTTAATTTAAAAAATAACAAAAAATGCTTTCTTTCAAAAAAGGGTCAAAACCCTAAAAAATGTGCCGCTTTAATTTCTCGCATGCGATCTATTTTACCAATATTGTAATTGCTTCCGGAATGTAATAGCTTTTAATTAGGACTTTAATTATTTATCGCTTTATTTTACTTTCTGCAATTTAAATTAAAGGGTTTGTTTTTGGCGATGTAAATACCCGACGCCTTGTAATAGTTAAGATTTAATTTCCGCAAATTTAAATACCGCAACTATACACTGTTAAATGTTTGATAATAGGGAATGCATGACAAGATCCAATGTATGAACTTAAAATTAACATAGATAACCCATGACATGTACAAACATAAATAACCGAAAAACAATACACTCGCACATGCACACTCTTAGGGTACACCTCACTTGGTTGCCTTAGAACGTGGTCATTGAGTATAGAAATTTCTAGAGGTCGCCCTCTTGTCCAAAGATCATAGTTGCCTCGAAACGGTTGCCTCGGAAAAATGACCTAAGACATTAGGGTTACCGCTAAGGCGTCCTAACATTGCTTTAGTGACCACACGTCCCTTAATCGAATTGACCCTTAAACTCCAACGACGATGCTACCTACTCCTCAATAGTGGGATAGCGTTGTCTAAAGGACATTTGCACAGATTAATTCCTTTTTCGAGTAGGTAGATGGTTCTTAAGTACTTGCTCCTTTTAAAACAAAACAAAACTTTTCGCACTTACACTCCTTTCAAACAAAAAACTCCTTTCAAACCCACAAACACAAAGAAAAGCAAATTTTGAAAACACAATGAGCAAGTACCCAAGAGCCCGTGGATAACCAAGGATAGAAAGGGTGCTAACACCTTCCCTTTCTATAATCTACCTCCCGAACCCGAGAAACATCTCGAAAAAGGAATTTTTCTGTGCTTTTTTCCTTTCCTTGTTGGATAAAATAAAAGAGGGTGGCGACTCTTGCTTACCGCGACATTTTGCGAAAAACAAACGCAAAACACGAACCAGCATTCCAAAAACAGTCAGTTCTATTCCCACCGTATCACATAGGGTCTAGATCATTTTAAATTTCTTTCTTTGTTTTCCTTGACTGCTTTATCTTTGAGGGCTTGTTGGGGTATTCTTGTAAAGATCCTATACCCGGATCTGAGACACTTTTTTAGGTAAACATCAATAGATCGTGGAGATTGTACAACATAGACTGATATGGTTGAAGCGGTGGTTGTGTTAGTGTGACACTTTGGTTGGTACCGGTATCCCTCCTGTCGAATCGAGGAGAATACGGGGCCGCCGCGTGGTGTCATGAAGCACTAACGAACCTTAGAACCTTAATTGAACAAACTTGGCCATTAGAAAGTAGTGAGATAGTCGATCTTGGTGTAAAGCTGGGAATTGGTTGATACTCGATACTACACTCATTGAGATCGGACTTTCGGGATGTTTCGACCGCAAGAAAAGATTGCTAAGCTGAGATAATACCGATAAAGAAAGACCAGTGATATTGAGACTCCTTAGAACCCGGTTACTATTTCTAGGACAGGTTTGAAACCAACTAAACTTCAAGAGGGTATTTACCTATAAACCCCATGCAACCTAAACCTAAGGTCTTGTGTGCTTTTCTTGTGTGTGATTAACTTGCTTAAACATGACATCATGCATCATAAACATTCATTTTTTATTACACTAACCATTTCAAGGATGAGGGGAGTTTATCTTTGTTCTGTTTTGTAGATCATGGCTTCCGCTCGTAGAAATACCATCCGAACCAGCTTTGTGAGAATACCGCTTCAACTCAAAGAGCTAGTATCCAGGGTTTCTGAGACTTCCTCATTCACCAAGAACTACGGTCGACTCCTCAATCTGGTTACCTCAGGTTTTGATGAGAAGATGATGAGTGTGCTCTTTCAGTTCTTTGACCCTAAGCACCATTGCTTCACCTTTCCAGACTATCAGTTGGTACCCACCATGGAAGAGTTCTCTCAGATATTGGGCATACCTATTTTGGATCAGTTTCCTTTCACCGGTTTGGAAGAAGCTCCGAATTCGGAGGTCATTGCAAAGCTTTACACCTGAAATGGTCCGACGTTGTATCCAACTGGGAAATAAGAAGCGAAGTTAAGGGTTTTCTATCCAAGTTCCTAATAGAGAAGGCTCAACTGTTTTGGGATGATTTGGACTTTCAGGATTTCGAGGAGGTCTTGGCCCTTCTCATCTATGGGTTAGTACTGTTCCCTAATCTGGACTTACTCATAGATGTGAATGCTATCAAGGTCTTCCTTTCTTGCAACCCTGTGCCCACTTTACTCGGAGACATCTTGCATACCTTCCACACCCGCACCACCAAGAAAAGAGGGATTCTTATATGCTGTGTGCCATTGCTTTCGAGGTGGTTTATTTCTCAACTCCCTAAGACAATACTGAAGAATGAAGAAGGTTTGGGCTGGTCGCAAAGGATAATGTCATTTTCTCACGCAAATATTCTCTGGTATTCCCGATCTAGGGGAGATATTTCTATTATTAACCGCTGTGGGGAATTCCCTAACATCCCACTACTTGGCATTAGGGGAGGCATAACCTATAATTCTTCTCTAGCTCTGCGATAATTCGGTTACGCTCGAAGGGATGGTCCTCACGAGATGCTTATCCAGGGCATTGTGTTTAATTATGAAGATGATGTTCAAGGGTATCGCCAGAGGTTCATACGAGCTTGGGACATGGTAAACAGATTTGACGTCAAAACTTTGGGGCTGAAGACTTCCATTCCTATGGAACCTTATCTCCAATGGGTGCGAGGTCGTGCTCAGAATATGATGATGCCATATGCAGCCATTGTACCAGTGATTGTAGAGCCTGTGATACGGTGGGAGAACTGACTTGAAGGTTTTGCATTTTATCACAAATGTTGCAATTTAGCAAGAGTCGCCACCGACTTTTCTTTTATCCAAAAGGAAAGGTGAAAAAGCACAGAAAAGACCTTCGAGATTGTTTCTTGAGTTCGGGGGGTAAATTATGAAAAGGGAAGGTATTAGCACCCTTTTCATCCATGGTTTTCCATGGGCTCTTAGTTACTTGCTAGATCACTTGCTTTTGTTTGAAATTCTGCTTTGTGTGGTTTTTGAAAGTATTTTGTAAAGAGGCCATTGTTTAGGCAAACTTTGCAATGATTCTCGTTCGTAAGAATGTATACAAAGTGTTTGATCTTTTGAAAATGTTTTCAAGTTTTGTAAGATGTTTTGAAAGTGTAGGTGTTTGTTTTGAAAATAGCAAGGATGTTTTGTTTTGAAATTGAGCAAGTAACTAGGAGCATTCTACCTACTCAAAAGTCTTTCATGTTCATCTTTCTTTTTTTTCTTTGACATTGTTATCTTACCATTGATTTGGTAAGTAACCCTATCTTTGGATGTAAACGGGACAGGCGAGGGTCATCGTATAATCATGATTAGCAATGTTGCAAGGTATCTTAGAATTCTCTTTTAGGGACTAAGATCATTTGAAAGGCAACATGGATAACGTCATCGAGGGACTATGATCTTGTATTTTTCTTGTTTTTGCTAAGATACCTCACATGCATAATATGACCATTTTGTAAGGCAACCAAGTGGATTTACCCTAGGGGTGCTTGTGTGCAAGTGTATTGTTTTCATGCTTGGTCTTGTTTTTGATTAGGGTTTTCTAATTGATTGGTTTTAGTCTTTCCATACAAACCCTAATTACTAGCATTTGTATATAAGCGATAAATTGCGGAATTTTAAAATTACTACGCTATTACAATACTTGTGGGAGGGGGGTAAAAATTATAAATAGGGATTGCAAGAAAATAAAGCCTAATTATTTATTACAACCATATTGAATTTGTACAAGAATTGAAATAAATAATGTACCAAATGAATAAATATACAAGGATGTGAATGTAAAGTAAATGGATATTTTGTTTGGATTTTTTTAAGAAAAGGGGTTTTGTTTTAACCTAATTAACTAAAAGAAAAATAATTAAGTAAAAGTAAAACCTAAATTTACTAGGAAAAGAAATTAAATAAAACCCTAATCTATTAATTGATTAAAAAGAAATTAATTTTATAAGAAAAGTATATTTTTGGTATTTTTGTCTTAAAAGTAATTTATTGTGTTATAAAATATTTTTGGTCTTTTTAAATATTAAAATAATATATTTAAAATGTGTAAAAGAAAATAATTAAAACCCTAGTTTTTTAATTAAATTTACAAAATAATTAGTGAAGTAGATAAAGTATGATTAAATAAAATAATTTTTTGTGTAAAAAAAATAAATAAACTATGTCAAAATATAAATCTAATATTTTTATATTTTTTTAGTATTAAAAAAATATTTAAGAAAACAAATAAATAAAAATAAGAAAAAAGAAAAATAAAATGGGCCAGGGGTGTGGATCGCCTGCAAGGGGGGTTAACAATAAGAAAAAAAACAAAAAGGCCCAAGGGAGGCCCAGGCGCCTGTCCAAAAAAAACAGAATGTGTAAAAAATGTAAAAAAAATCCAAAAGGGTACCACTGGGCTCGAACCCAGGTCCCTCTAGTCACAGGCGCGCGCTTCTACCACTGGGGTGGCTATACATCAGTTTATATAATCAAAACAATAAATACATGATAGTAAACAAGTCCATGGCCTGAACATTATCTTCAACCTCACGTCCAGCCAGAGCCTCTGTATCTTATTCAAATCTCAACAAAAATGAAAACTATAAACAAGAAACTTGAAGCAAATTTCCTCACGATTTCAGAAATGCAAAGCAATAAAATTATAGATCAAAGATAGGCATGAATTTTAATGGCCCTAATCTGAACCCTAAAAATCTCAGAAACTTCAATCTTAAAATTCTCTAAGCTCAAGCAAAATTAATGAAAACTAAGAACATGGTTAGCTTTAGGGCAATGATATCTACATTTTTCATTCATAATGAAACATTAATGATGCCTGTATGAAAAGTTCCAAAGTCAGAAAACTTACCTTGCAAGAGGGTATCGTGTTTGGAGTTTGAGTAGCTTTCAGTGAGTTCCAGTGATTGGGTTTGCTTCCTCAAGTTCCCAGGAAGCTAATGGGATGCTTAGCTTGAGTTGAAAGTGTCTGAGGAGTTCTGGAGAAGTCAAGGTGCAAGGTGCTGTTTTTGAAAATGGTGGATGGTGATGGAGGTGTTACAGTGGTGCTGTAGGTGTTGGGATTGTTTGTATATGTTGTTTAGAAGCTTCTGGATGTAAAAGGTCAAGAAATGCACGAGCAAGTTTGGAGATTGGATTCAAAACTCAGAAATGACAAGTTTTGAAGTGTTTTTGGTGATTCTGTGTTCTAGGTGTTTTCAGGGCTTAAGCGTGCGTGGGATTTATGGAAAATGGCTTGTGTATGTATAAGCAAAAGGGTTTGAGAGCTTTTGAAAACCAGAAGTACAAGTTACAAGCTAAATGCTACGTTACTTGATTTTGAAGAAAAGTGGGAAAACAAGTTTCAAGAGGAGGTACAAGCATGGGCTGAGTGATTGTAAGTGTCTAACAAGTTTCTTTTGAGTTATAAGACATGTATGATCAGAAGAGAACAAGTGCAAGGGCAAGAATAAGTTTTGTGCAAAAAGTCACTTTATCAAAATGGCAATGTGCACTTTCTTCCCAAAATGGATATAAGGCATAGCCTTACATTGAATGCTTGAAATGAGACCTCTAACAGCTGTGCAAGCAATTAATTATGTAGTGTCTAACAAGTTTGAGGCCTGAAAATTAGAGGTTATGCAACATAAGTTTGAATTTTGAATTTTTTCATCACAAAATGACTTGTAATTCAAGTGATAAAACCCTAACTCCATCTCTTCTATTCTCCATACTCAAAAATGATCTCAAGAAGTTCTTGGATATTTTTGGAAAGCTTGCAATGTGCTCTACAACCCATGTTTGAATAACTTTTGGAAATTCCCCTTTGAACTATATGAAAAACTGCCATGAAGTTGGGTCAAAATCTTGACCAAATTAGGGCAAAATTTCACCAAGTGTTTTTGTTTCATGACCATGTATTCTTAAAATTATAAATTGAGATATAAACACTTTTGGAAGGAGTTTTGTGAAGAAAATTTGTATATTTCATGGAGATCTACAACTTTCATGTTGGAAGTTTCTTTTGAATCATCTTGCATCATGGTGAAAATTTTGCTCAAAATTTTGAAAAAATAAGAAATTTTCAACACTTAGAAAAATTTCTAAGTTTAGAAATTTTAACTTTTCAAAATGAAATCTTGAATTTTTGATTTCTTGATGAATACGTTTCATATTTTGACATGTTTTTATGAATTGTGATCTTTGACATTTTAATTTGACCAAAAACTCAAAGTTTGACTTTTCAGTATACAGTTGACTTTTGATCAGTTGATTGAAAATTCATCTGTCAATCCATTGGACTTGAGCAATGTTTTGAGCCATATCATTTGGTCAAAATGATTCAATTGGACTTTTTATATCATTCCTTAAACCAATTGATCATTTGCTAGTTCAAAAATCAGAAATTTCCCTTTCATAGTCAAAACCCTAATTTAGACCATTTTGCCCTTTTGAAGATTTGATCAAATTTCTTGAAGAATTATGGTCCAAAATTAATAAAATGATACAAATGAGTTTAAAAGCTTTATGTGGATAAAAAATTATGAAGTTTGACTGTAAATTGGCCATAGTTGACTTTTTCCCCAATACAGTTGATTTTTAGGTCAATTGCTCAATTGACTGAGCAAAAGTGTGATCCAAAGCTTGAAACTTGACATGAGTAATCTTGAGGGTCCATAATGATCCATGAAAGTTATATGGGGCATTGGAAGTTCAAATATCCTTGTGAAATCTTAAACCCTAATTTTGGTCATCAATGCTTAAGGAGGTGTCTTGAGCTGATCAACCCTAATGCAGTCTTGAGTCAAAGGAGATCTCGTGAGAAAATTCTTGATAAATGAGAGGGAAAATTTTGGGGTACAACAACTGCCCCTGTTCAATATTCTTAAGTCTGAAGAGTTAGATTGGCGAGTTTTTTCCATTCGTGACTCAAAGGTGGAAGATGATTGGACATTAGAGTACCCAGAAATTTCCACTCGGTGATGTGATGGTAAATGGTATAGGGAATGGGCTTAAATATGCCAGTTGGAGGGATGATGGAAAGTTGTTGGAGATGGGCTTGTAGATGCCATCCAGAAATAATTGCTGAATCATATTTGCAAGCTGAATCTGAATGAGTATCAGAATGGCATCCGTGTCTGGAGCGTATCTGAACTGTATCTGAAGATTGAATCTGAATGAGTATCAGGATGGCATCCGTGTCTAAAGCGTATCTGAACTATATCTTAAAGTTGAATCTGAATGAGTATTAGGATGGCATCCGTGTTTGGAGCGTATCTGAACTGTATCTGAAGATTAAATCTAAATGAGTATCAGGATGACATCCGTGTCTGGAGTGTATCTGAACTATATCTGAAGATTGAATCTGAATGAGTATCAGGATGGCATCCATGTCTAGAGCATATCTGAAGTGTATCTGAAGATTGAATCTGAATAAGTATCAGGATGGAATCTATGTCTGGAGCGTATCTGAAAGTTGAATCTGAATGAATATCAGGATGGCATCCGCGTCTGGAGCGTATCTGAACTATATCAGGATGGAATCCGTGTCTGGAGCATATATGAACTGTATCTGAAAGGCCTTTGAACATTGTTAATGGTAGCTACTGATTAATCTTATCCTGAAAAGGGTAAAATGTTAGCTAATATGTAATGTCATGTGGTATGAAATGCATGGTGTAATGAGATTGTGATACATGCATTTGTGTTATAGATGTTTATGATATATGGATGTGATGTATGCGTATGTGAGCTAATCTGCTGCACTGCTTGTTTGAATTATGGAAAATAAATCCTCGACTGCTGCTGAGGATACAGAGTGCAAGTCTTAATGTTTTGAAGTGTTGATGAATTTCCGTTTAGAGAAATAAATTCTGTTGTAAGGGAAACGTCGTGTAATGCTTGTGAAATCCTGTTGGGAAATCCTGAGAAATTTGGCGACTTCTAACGGGGAGTGATAACTGGAAGTTTTATTCCGCTGGGGATTAAACTGCACACTGCGGGGGATTTTATGGAATAGCTTAAAGATAATGCCCTGTCTCTTAAATCCATTAGTGATTGTCTTTCTATTTTATTCATTTGTAAATGATAGTTACGTTCAAATGCATATGTTCAAAAATAAATCATTGGACGTTTTCGTAAACAAACACAAGAGTAAAGAAAAACATATAGTTTTGCACTTTCAAAGGGACATCTTTGTATTGAATTTGAGTAAGTATTTTTGTACAATGAGACAACCATTCTAGTAAGAGAATGCCGTTGTAAAAAATGAAAATTTGATACAAAGAAAAGATAGCTATGTGAAATAATCCCATGGGGTTCCCATTATGCTATAGCCTTCGTGTCTCTGAGCATCTTATCTATTTGTTGCCTTGTTCGAAGCTGATTAAATTGATCAGAATCGTCGAGTTTGCAGGTTGTTCGTAAGGTGATCCAACAGGACATAGTCATACGCTTTAATTCCCTAACTTTTGTCTGGACCGCCCTTTCGGGTTTTTAGTCCACCGGGATACCCTTTTTTGCCCAAGCCGCCCTTTCGGGTTTTCAACTTGCCGAGTGTACAATTTTTTTTGTTTTATCCCTAATTTTTGCCCGAACCTTTTTGGTTCGCCGGTGTTGCACCCCAAAATTTGCCCTTTCATGTTTTCCAAAGTCTTCCCCCTGCATGGTTGATCACAAACTCTTGCCTAAGGAAAAGGAAAATTTTTGAGTGGTGCTTTAAGTACATTTCGATTGGCATTCTGAAAGACCCTTCGATTGGCATTCTGAAGGAGCATTTCGATTGGCATTCTGAAGGAGCACTTCGATTGGCATTCTGAAAGACCCTTCGATTGGCATTCTGAAGGAGCATTTTGATTGGCATTCTGAAGGAACACTTCGATTGGAATTATGGACAAGCACTTCGATTGGCATTCTGAAAGACCCTTCGATTGGTGTTCTGAAGGAGCCTTTCGATTGGCATTATGGACAAGTACTTCGACTGGAATTCCAAAAAGGTCCATTCAAAGAAGCATTCAAAGGAGGCCATCATCCCATTCGAAAGGGAGCATTTGAAGGAGACCATCAGCCAATTCGAAAGGGCCATTCGAAGGAGGTCATCAAGAGGGCACTCAAGTCAAAAGCGTCCAGGTTCATTCAAGAGACACAAATGTTTCAAAAAAGGAAATTATTTAATGTGTTCGTTTCTTGTCTCATGGCATTTAATGGCCTGTTTAATGGCTGTCTCTTGCCATTACTGCACCCTCACACCCCTATAAATACAGAGGCCATCATACATATCCAGGACACGAAAATCATAACGAAAAACACACAAAAACTCTACAAGAAGAGGACGAAAAATATACAAGGAGAAGCATTGGAGAGACGCTGCCCATACAATCCATCAAAGGTTGTCAGAATTTTCCAAGCCAAAGCAGTCCTTCAGATCGAAGGTGCCCACGCCCAGAAGCCCCCAGATTGAAAGTGCTCCCATCCAGCCAGTGCCAAATCGAAGGTCCCAACTACTGTAAGAGAGGGTAAATTGTCAAAAAACTTTTCATTTTGCATAACACATTATTACTTGTTGTTACCTTGATTTGCCATCCTAGACAGGATCGAAAGGCCTGGGTTTGGCATCCCAGGTCATGTTTTTCGTTTGATAATATTTGCTGCAGACATAGCCTGAAGAGACCTAGCAGGCGCAGGATCGTAGGGCCTGGGGTTCAATACCCAGGCCCTGCATTTTATTTCGCTAACATACTTTTGCAGGTATAACATCCCAGATCGAAGGAAACCCCTTCTCTGGATCGAAACCATTAGCATGCTGGATCGAAGGAGACATCTCATTCCTGGATCGAAAGCCATGACTTCCATGATCAAAAGACAATCCTCTTCCCTGGATCAAAGGCTACTCACGCCTTGCTGTTTGGCCCAATCGAAAGGACCATGACCCCCTCTGGATCGAAGCTTCCATGCTCTCCCTGGGTCGAAACTCCTTTTTTCCCTGGATCGAAGGATCCCCCTTTGCACTTTATTTTTGTTTTCTCATAGACTTCTTTTTATCTTTTTAATTAACATTAAAATCAAAAACACAAAAAACATTAGGCTAGTCTTTTTCTATTAAAATTAACTTTGTTAATTAATCTCTTAATTATCTTAATATTTTCTCAAAAACTAAAATTAAATAGATTTAGGTCTTTTTTTTCACAAAATAAAATAAAACAACAAAAGATTTTTATTCTTAGGATTTTTAGAGTTTATTTTAAGATTCATGCGCGCTTTTTTTATTATAACTGTCCGCTGGTTTGTAATAGCTTAAACTAAGACTTTTACTTTACTGCTTTTATTTCCCCAATTTTGGACATGTAAATAATCCCCCTCCCCGAAGCTTTGTAATAGCGTAGGATTTACAATTCCCGCACTTTAAATTCCTTTACATATATTAACTGTTTAGATGTATGCTAACTAGGATTGCATGGCAAGATTTATCTTAAATTAAAATCAACCACAACTCACCATAACATGTACAAAGATAACATAAACTGAAAATTGACACACTTGCACATGCCACTCTTAGGGTACACCTCACTTGGTTGCCTCAACGTGGTCATTAAGTATAGGATGTTTTAGAGGTCGTCCTTCTGTCCAAAGATCAAAGTAGCCCCGAAATGGTTGCCTCGATAAGAATGATCTAAGACATTAGGATTACCACTAAGACGTCCTAACGTTGCTTTAGTGACCACACGTCCCTTAAACCGAATTGACCCGAAAACTCCAACGACGGTGCTATCTACTCCTCAATAGTGGGATAACACTGTCTGTTGTACCCCAAAATTTGCCCTCCCATATTCTTCAAAATTTGCAAAGAGCATGCTTCAAAATTCCCCAAGGGTTGCACAGTTCAAGAGCCTCCTAACAGTCAAAGATTAGGGTTTTGGTTCTGACAAAGAAAATGAAGTTTCCAAGGGTCCAATCAAGTCCCATATGCCTACAAACATGGTCAAGTATCCTCATACCAAGTTTCAAGACTTACAGCACAAAATTGCACAGTCAAAAACCCTAATTGCACTACAGTCAACTGTAGGGGCAAAATGGTCATTTGACAGTCAAAAGTTCAAATTTTTGGTCAACATCTCATTTTGAAGCCACAAACATCATTTGATCAATGCTTGATCATGATTCTCAAAGCTTGGCTCAAAAAGTCTCAAGATGCAAAAGTTTCCATATTTGGACAGTTGAAAAAGTCAACTGTAATTTGACCAAGGCATAACTTCCACATGGATTATCAGAAAAATTCCATCCAAAGCTCATTTTGAAGATAAAGACATTTCCTACAACTCCTCTTCACACTTAAAGTCCAAGAAATTCTCTCACAAAAAGTTATCAATTTCAACATTATAGGTCATTTTCAAAAGTCAACAAAAAGGGACTTTAAGTCAAAGGCCATAACTTGATATTGGTAAATCAAAATGACATGGGACCAAAGACATTGATTATAGGACTCAAATACCTTTCCAAACTGTCCAAGAACATGAGCAAAGCTTAAAAATTGAGCAAGTTATGCCTTGTGGAAGTTGGGAAATTTTTGGATATTTTGAAAAGTCAACATTGCTTCAAATGTCTTAAAAATGCTAACGGGCCTCTTTTTCTTCCACAATTCATCATCCAAAGCATGTGCACGACCATTTGGCCCAAAGGGAAGTTTTTTATCATTTTTATTTATTTATTTGGATTTTTAATTATTAATAATTCATTTAATTAAATTAAATATGTGGAAAATACTAAACTTAGGTTTTTAAATCTTTTTGTGCATGGAATAGGCTTAAGATTTCGTGCATGATCAGATTTAGAAAGAATCATGATGATTGAACACAATTTGAATCAAATTTGCATGAAAAGATTGAAAAAATATATGCATGGAAAATCAAATATTTTCTCATCAATTCCTTGATTCCTTGGACCAATTTCTTAACCCTAATCATTCACATGTATATATTGATGCAAACCCTACTCCTAATGACCACAAAGCTGCGCATAAATACCATAATCAAGATTGAGTTTTTATCAAGAAAAGTCAAAAACTGAAAGTGGCCTTAGAGAACGATTCAGAGGAAAAGATTGATTCCATTAGGTTGCTGAGACATTGCTGAAGCTAACTGAACATTTTTCCACGCGCATAACACCCAGAATTGGTATACAGAACTCAAAATTTTTCATATAATATGCATATTCGTGTTTCGATTTTGAGGCATTCTCATTGCATTTTCTTTATTGATTCATACTAATTGATGCATTCTGAAGCTAACCACATACTTTGATTGAGTTTTTATACACTATATGCAAAAACGCCATTGTTATATTTTAGGGTTGCAGAGGTTCTAATTTAGGGCTTCTCTATTATGGAAAAATTGAGACACGGGAATGGTACCATTAGAATCAAGAGCTTCCAACGAATTTCATGATGGGGTCGCGCCCAATTTCTGATCCAAGACAAGCTAATCGCTATTTTTCACATAACATATGGTGGGGGTTTAAAACCCCAGCAAACCTGTTTCCTTTTTTCAGATAAAACGCAGAGTGGAGGAAGAAGATGCTTAGTTGGCATAACGTGAATGGACAGTTCAAAATTAGCGCGTTTTTTTATTTTATCAGGCCACTAATTTATTTTCTCTTATAAATATTTCGTTCCAATAACACTACAAAGATAGCGCTTGGCCTGGTTGGTAGCTCTGCTGTCATGTAACCACTGGGACCTGGGTTCGATCCCCAGGTCCCCACGCTTTATTCACATATTTTGTTTTAATATAATTGCATGCAGTATCTCCCTTGAAGACCACCATGTAACTCACCATCCAGCCATGCCACACGCCTCATGATCTTAATCCAAAAGCCCAGATCTGATGGACACCATATACGTTAGTCAATGGAGTTACACGCTGGCACAAAAGTCAATAAGGCCCTGAGCTTAATGGGCCTGAATTACTGAATAAAACCTCCCAATTTGGGGACAGACCCCCCTAGGTTTGCAATTTCTTTTATATTTTTTTTTATTTTTTTATTTGATTCAATTATTTTTTTTATTAATTTCTTTAATTTAGTTTATTTTCATAAAAATATAAAAACAATATAAAAATCAGAAAAAGACAAAAAATAAGTATTTTTATTTAATGTTATATTTTGTAAATAAATCTCATTAATTTAATTTAGCCTTTTTAAATCTAGGATTAATCTTAATATTTTTTCAATAAAACCTAAAAATTGGTAGAATTAGGGTTTCAAATAATTTTCCATTCTTTTCTTTTTTTTCTCACCATAATTACTCATTAAATATTATTTATTTTTATAAATCAAATTGCATGTAAATAATTAGATTAGTCTTAGGTTTAACTTCAACATGTTTTCTTAATAAATTAAAAAACAACTAGAATTAGGGTTAATATTTTAATTTAATTTTTCTCATAAAAATTCATAAATCCAAAAAATACCAAAATAATTTCTTTTTTATTTTATTTTAATTAATTTGTTCATAATAATTTAATTTTGTTAAAAAGGGTCCAACACCCTCGCTTTCAATTTTAATTCAATTCGTGCATTTTATTTTATTTCTTATAATATTAATGTAATTCTCCCAAAGCCGTGTAACTTTATATTTCTCGCACTTTATTTCTTTATTTTATTGTCAAATCGGGTCCTGGATTTAATTTGGCGATGTGGACCCGCGCCTTTGTAATAGTTTAGGAATTTTATATTTCTCGCAACTTTTTAACCGTTAACAATTGCATGCAAGAATGAATGACTAACATAAAAATAACGCGTAGACCACCCATGACATGACAAGACAAAAATAAACGAAAACGACACACAAATCACACACCACCCCTAGGGTACGCCTCACTGTTGCCTTGCCTCGAAAGGTGATCGTCGAGTAGAGGATGTCTTAGTAAGTCCTCATGATCCGGGAACCTGGCATGAGGGTAGCTTCTAAGGTGTCTTCCCATTGCTCTGGTGATCACCATGTCCCGAACCTCGAATTGACCCGAACACCTCCAATGGTGGTGCTACCTACCTCTCAATGGTGGGATGGCACTACTTTAAAGGACATTTACACAGACGAATTCCTTAGGGTAGGCAAACGACTCTAGATACTTGCTCTAATTTCAAAACAAATCAAAAATACTTTTCACACCGACACCCTTTCAAAAGCTTTCGAAAGCAATTTTTCAAACACTCTTGAGGACCGATACAAGAGTCGAACTGAAATTTTCAAAGAAACTTTTTAAAACCCACAGTTGAAAAGCAAACAAACCAATTTTGAAAACACAATGAGCAAGTATCTAAGAGCCCATGGATAACCATGGATAGAAAGGGTGCTAACACCTTCCCTTTCTATAATCTACCTCCCGAACCGAGAGCAATCTCTATAAGGAATTTTTCTGTGCTTTTGTCCTTTCCATTTGGAGAAAATAAAAGACGGTGGCGACTCTTGCTTCCGCGACATTTCGCGAACCAGCGTTAAACAGTCAGTTCCAGATCCACCGATCACAGAACTGGCGACTCTGCTGGGGATATCTTTATAAAGTGAGGTGTACCTTAGGGATAGTTCATAACTGTGTTTTCAATTGCTTTTTTTGCTTGCTTTATTATTGTGGGTTGCTTGGGAGTTCTATAGATCCTAACCCGGATCTGGGGATACCTTCTTAGAAAGTAGCAACAAGGCTGTGAGGGAACTGTGCGGGGTATACCGACATGGTTGAAACAGTCTGCTACGTTGATGTGGCACTTTGGTGTGTACCGGTAACCCTTGAGTTCAGTCAGGGAGAGTACAGGGCCTCCGCGTGGTGTCGTGAAGCATCAACAGACCTTAGGAACCTTAATTGAACTATCTTGGCCTCTTTAGGGTAGTGAGATAACTGACTTTGGTGCAGTCCGAGGTTGGTTGATACTCGATACTACACTCAATTGAGGGTTGCTTTCCTGGAATATTTCGGTCGCCAGTTCAGTGGCTAAATCGAAACGATGAACAATGAAAGCAATCCCGTGATATTGGGACCCTTAGAACCCGGTTACTTCTAATAGGACAGGTTGAACCCACCAACTTCAAGAGGGTACTACCCAGACCCCATGCTGGCCTAAACCCTAAGGGCTTGTCTTGTGTGCCTTGTGTGCCTTACATGTTTGTCTTTGTAAATATTTGTGGTGTGTTTAATCATAGCATCATGACATCATCCAACATCATATGCATTGACTGACCATTTAAGGGGTTCGAATCTTCATCTTTGTTCTTGTTTTGTAGGACATGGAAACTGTTCGCAGAAAGACAATTCAAATCAGCCTTGTAAGGGTCCCTCCTCAGCTTAAGGAACTTATATCCAGGATTCCCGAGAGCTCTTCATTCAGTGAGAGACATGGAAGACTCATCAGCTTGGTCAATACCAACATTGAGGAAGATATGATAAAGGTCCTGTTCCAGTTCTTTGACCCTCTGCATCATTGTTTCACCTTCTTGGATTATCAGCTAGTACCTACACTGGAGGAGTTCTCCCGGCTCCTGAAGATCCCTATCCTTGATCAACTACCCTACAACGGTACGGAAAAGGAACCCAAGCTTGAAGAGATTGCTAAAGCCTTGCACCTACAATCATCTGACCTCAAGGGACATTGGGAAGTTAGAAGTGGTATCAAAGGGTTCTTAGCCAGGTTTCTGTTTGAAAAGGCCCATGAATGTTGGAACTTCCTTGACTTACAAGCTTTTGAAGAAATTGTGGCCCTCCTTGTCTATGGTTTGGTGTTGTTCCCTAACCCAGATCTGCTTATAGATATCAGTGCTGTCCAGATCTTTATGTCCAGGAATCCTATACCTACGTTGCTGGGGGACATCCTTCACTCATGATACACTCGAACCATGAGAAAAAGAGGTGTCCTTATGTGTTGCACTCCTCTCCTAGGAAGGTGGTTTATTTCGCACCTTCCCCAATCAATTTTGAAAAATGAGCGGGGTCTGAGATGGTCACAACGGTTGATGACTCTTACACATGCAGATATACATTGGTGCCCTAGGTCTAGAGAGGATGTCACTATCATTGATCGTTGCGGGGAGTACCCTAATGTTCCTTTACTTGGAATCAGAGGAGGCATTACTTACAGTCCATGCCTAGCGTGGAGACAATTTGGTTATGCTCGGAGGGATGGTCCTCATGACATGTTAATCCCTGACATAGTTTTTGACTTCGACAACGATACTCAAGGACTTCGCCAGAAATTTATCAGAGCCTGGAGGATGCCAAGTAGGATAGACAGTAAGACACTGGGGCACAGGAATTCCATCCCGTTGGAACCTTATCTCAAGTGGGTACGGGCCCGCTCCCAGAAGTTAGTAATGCCTTATCCTCATATGCTCCCTGTGATCAAAGAGCCAGTCTTGGAACGAGAAGTGTCCTACACTATTCAGCACCCTGATATGCCCACATCCTGGGAAGAGATGCATAAGAGCTGGATCCAGCTTAAGGAAGAACGGAATTCTCTTGAGACCAGTCTACATGCTAGTGAAAAGAAGGTCCTGGAGCTCACCCGCCTATTGCATGAGGAGAGGAATCTCAACACCTACATAGCTCCAAAGAGGATGCGTAGTGTCTTTTGGGATTGATTTTCTTTGAAATTTGTGCCCGTGGGGCTTTGATGTACTGAACAATTATTTCCTTAATGATAACGTGTGTTCTTTTTTGTCTACAACAAATTTGAACTTTCGAACCCTTGAATGCATTGCATAAACACATATCATTCATCATGTGCATAGCAGGTTTTCTTCTTTTCAGGTTGCTTACAGTTCTTCGCTGTTTATTTCAGCATCATGAATCCTGACTCATCATCAACCGAGATGTCCATCAAGGCTCTTCAGGCGCAGAATGCGTAATTTCTGGAACTAATCATGGGTTTGGCTCAGGACCAAGAGGAGCTGAAGGCTCTGCTCCTGAAGAAGGAAAAGAAGAAGAAGAGAAGAACTGTTCTTTTCAACTCGGGCCGAAGGTTTGGCAACACTCTGCAAAATGAAGAGGCTGGTTCTTCTATAGGCAAGGGTACCCCCCAAGGGGAAAAAGGTCCTAGTCCGGTAGTCTCCGACAACGAGACTGATTTTGATGAGGAACAGTATCCTCCCGCAGAAGACAGGTATAAGCAGTTGGAAGAAAGATTGAATGCTATGGAGATCCAACAAGTGCCTGGGCTGGATTTCGGAGATTTGGGTTTGTCTACTGGTGTGATCATTCCTCGTAAGTTCAAAGCACCATCCTTTACCAAGTATGACGGGGCGTCTTGTCCCAAGCTACACCTCAGATCGTATGTGCGGAAGATTCAACCGTACTCAGTGGACAAGAACTTGTGGATCCACTTCTTCCAGGAGAGTCTTTCAGGGACTCATCTTGAATGGTTCTATCAGCTGGATGGGACCAAGGTTCGTAACTGGGAGGAGTTGGCTACTGCTTTCTATAAGCAGTATCAATATAATGCCGACCTTGCCCCTACACGTACCCAACTCCAGGGTATGTCGTTAGGTTCAAGTGAAGGTTTTAAAGAGTACGCACAGAAGTGGAGGGATCTGGCTGGCAGGGTGCAGCCTCCGTTGACTGATCGGAAGTTGGTAGACATGTTCTTGGGGACCCTATCTGGGCCATTTTTCAACCATCTTATCGGTAACTCGTCTGCAGGGTTTATTGATCTTATTCTGACTAGAGAGAGAATTGAGGCTGGGTTGAAGTCTGGTAAGATTCCGAAGGGTGCATCATCAAGCTCTGAGAAGAAACCCTTCAAAAAGGAGGCCAGTGCTGTATATGGCTCTAGAAGACAAGAGAAATCTGAGCGCCGCCAATCTGTCAGTGCGGTAATGATTGCTAAGCCTGCTGCCGCTCCTCGGCAAACCAATCCTCCAAGGGCTGAAAGACCTAGAAGAGAATTCACCCGTTTGAGTATGACTTTGTCGCAGATCTTGCCACAGTTGCTATCCACCAACCTAGTGACTGTCAGAGAGGCCTCAAAAGTTGTGAACACTGCCTCCCCGAAATACAATCCAAATGCCCGTTGTGCTTACCACTCCGATAGCCCGGGGCATTCCACTGATGACTGTTGGGCATTAAGGAATAAGGTGCAAGACCTTATTGACGCAAAAGAGATACAGTTTGAAGCGCCTGAGAGGCCAAATGTGGTAACTGCTCCTATGCCCCAGCATGGAGTAAATGCGGTTGATGAAGATGTATACGCTGTTTTGGTGGATGATGTAGCTACTCCTTTGAAGACTGTCAAGAGGAACCTACTGCTGGCCGGTTTATTTCCGGGTTGCAGTGAGGGTTGCCTGTTCTGTGCTGTTTCTCTCTTTGGTTGTCCCTTGCTGAAGTTAGGCATCCAAGGCCTAATGGATAGCAAGGAGATTCTGTTTAAGAAGTCCGCTGTTCAGTTGATTCCGGTAGAAGAAGTTTCTGTGGTCACAATCTTCAATAATCCGATCAAGGCTCTCCCAAGGAAGCCTGTTCAAATCCTGACTGTCGCACCTGTTGTTATTACTGTTCCGGGGCCTCTCCCCTACGTATCTGATAAAGCTGTCCCCTGGCACTATGGGGCAGATGTGTATGTGAATGGAATCAAACAAGAGTTCAACAATGGCGCCAGTATCTGTGATATCACTGGCCCAGCCAAGGTTACCCGCAGTGGCAGGCTCTTCTCGCCTGACATTGCACCACCCGCTGCTCGAAGACCCCTCCTTATAACACCTACAAGTGTACCTGTTCCTGTTACTGATCAAGTTGTTTCCCCTGCTGCCGAGTCATCCACTACTCGGGGTAAAGGGATTGAAGATGAGCCTGCCCGGATGGAGGCACCAATACCTATAAATGCTGAAGCCTCCCAACAAGAAATGGAGGAAATCCTAAAGATAATCAAGAAGAGCGACTTCAATGTTGTGGAACAGCTGGGGCATACGCCTTCCAAGATCTCAATGCTCTCCTTGTTACTGTGCTCAGAGGCCCATGCTAAGGCCTTGATCTCATTTCTCAAGACGGCCCATGTGCCACAGGAGACATCTGCAGTCCAGTTCACTGATTGCGTAGCAAATCTGACAGCGGACAATGGCTTGGGTTTCTCAGATGCTGACCTGACTGCAAAGGGAAGGGACCACAATGATGCCCTGCATGTCTCTATTGAATGCAGGGGCACTACTCTGGCGCATGTGTTGGTGGACACTGGTTCTTCCTTGAATGTGTTACCCAAGAAGGCCTTAGACCGTCTGGATTGTGAAGGCCTGGAACTGAAACCTAGCAATATCATCGTCAGAGCCTTTGACGGTTCCAAGAGGATGGTTCATGGAGAGGTTGACATTCCTATTCGTGTGGGTTCTCAGGTGTTTGACTCTACTTTCTACGTGATGGATATCCGTCCATCATATTCTTGTCTACTAGGTCGACCTTGGATCCATAAAGCTGGGGCAGTGACCTCTACCTTGCACCAGAAGCTGAAATACCCCGTCAGAGGGAAGATTGTCACTGTGCAGGGAGAGGAGTAGTATATGGTGAGCCATTTGAATTCCTTCAGATACATTGAGATGGATGGGGAGTTTATTGAAACCCCATTTCAGCATTTCGAAGAGGTACTTCCAATTTCAGCAGCAGCAGAAACAGCGGTCGAAGAGGATGTTCCTTTGAAGATGGCTTCCCTAAAGGATGCTCGGGCTGTGGTTCAGAAAGGTGAATGTGCTAACTGGGGCAGGCTTCCCGACTTTACACAGAAAACTGACAAATTTGGACTGGGTTTTACTGCAGAGGGACAGAAAGCTATGCGGAAGGCAAAGACCAGAAGACCTCCTGTGCTCATTACCAATCCAGGAGTGAATGTTGTTGGGGAGGATAATGAAGTGGATGAAACGGAATTCAATAGCTGGATCTACCCGACGACTGAAGGCGGATTGACCAATTGGATTGCCAAAGACCATACTCCTGTTACTTTTGTTACGCAGTAATAAACTTCTTTGTTTTGTTATTTGTAATAAACAATAAATTGAACTCTATGGCCCGGTGTCTTACCCGGGGCACCGTTGGCTTCATTTGTGAGGGCATATAAATTGTCATTTCATATGTCATGAATAAAGATCTTAGACGTTTTCTCGCATTTCAAATCTTATGCTCCTTTTCTTTCTTTCTTTCCTTTACATATATTTCAAAACAGCTGTATTTACACACACTCACTCATACAGGTTTCAATCCACCCTGGATCTCACTGGTGACGACTCTGCTACTGCCGGTTATGACTTCGAAAATCCGATCAACTTAGCCGAAGACGAAGGTGAAGATGATTGCGAAGTGCCTGGCGAGCTTGCAAGACTGTTACTTCAGGAAGAGAGGGCAATTCAACCACATGAAGAGCCAGTGGAAATAATAAATCTGGGTACTGATACAGACAGGAAAGAGGTAAAGATTGGTGCCAACCTAGAGCTCAGCGTGAAGCAACGGTTGACTCAAATGCTACATGATTATATGGAGATCTTTGCCTGGTCCTACGAAGACATGCCCGGGTTGGATACCGATATTGTGGTCCATCACTTGCCTACTAAGGAAGACTGCCCTTCGGTTAAGCAAAAGGTCCGCCGTATGCGTCCATAGATGTCTGAGAAGATCAAAGCCGAGGTTATGAAACAGTTTGATGCTGGGTTCCTTGCAGTGACTTCTTACCCTCAGTGGGTTGCTAATGTGGTGCCGGTACCAAAGAAGGACGGTAAGGTCAGAATGTGTGTCGATTACAGGGATCTGAACAGGGCCAGCCCCATGGATGATTTCCCCCTACCTCACATTGATGTCCTTGTTGACAATACAACTCAGCATAAGGTGTTCTCTTTCATGGATGGTTTCTCAGGTTACAATCAGATCAAGATGGCACCTGAAGACATGGAAAAAACTACCTTTGTTACTCAGTGGGGCACCTTCTGCTACAAGGTCATGCCATTCGGATTGAAAAATGCTGGGGCAACCTACCAACGTGCCATGGTTGCTTTATTCCATGATATGATCCATCATGAAATAGAGGTGTATGTTGACGACATGATCGCAAGGTCCCAGACTGAGGAAGAGCACCTAGATCATCTGCAGAAGTTGTTTGACCGGTTGAAGTTGTACAAGCTGAGATTGAACCCGAACAAGTGCACCTTCGGGGTAAGATCTGGAAAGTTGCTAGGCTTCGTTGTAAGTGACAAGGGCATTCAAGTGGACCCTGCTAAGGTTAAAGCCATACAAGAGATGCCAGTTCCCAAGACAGAGAAATAGGTCAGAGGCTTTTTAGGATGCCTGAATTACATTGCTCGATTCATCTCACATCTGACTGCTACTTGTGAACCAATCTTCAAGCTGCTGAAGAAAGATAAGGTAGTACGTTGGAATGATGAATGTCAGGCTGCTTTTGACATAATTAAAGAGTATCTCCAAGAACCACCCATCCTTATGCCACCGGTTGAAGGGAGACCTCTGATACTATACCTGACAGTACTTGACAACTCAATGGGGTGTGTGCTGGGGAAGCATGACGAGTCTGGCCGAAAAGAGCATGCCATTTATTACCTTAGCAAAAAGTTTACCGACTGTGAGACCCGATACTCACTGCTCGAGAAAACTTGCTGCGCTTTGGTATGGGCTGCTTGCCGGCTGAGACAATATATGCTGACTCACACCACTTTGTTGATCTCAAAGATGGATCCTATAAAGTACATATTTGAAAAGCCTGCTCTGTCTGGGAGAATAACAAGATGGTAAATGATCTTGACAGAATACGATATTCAGTACACTACCCAGAAAGCCATCAAGGGAAGTGTATTGGCAGACCACTTGGCACATCAGGCAGTAGACGATTATCAGTCAATGAACTTCGAGTTTCCAGACGAGAGCATCATGATAGTGACTGATTGTGAAGTACCTGGACCGGATGAAGGACCTGAGGAAGGATCCCGATGGTCTATGCACTTTGACGGAGCCTCCAATGCTTTGGGTAACGGTATCGGCGCCATAATCATATCCCCTCAAGGCACTCATACTCCGCTCACTGCCCGGCTATGTTTCAACTGTACCAACAACATGGCAGAGTATGAGGCATGCATCATGGGTCTTCAAGCTGCGATTGACTTAAGGATAAAGTTTCTGAGTGTCTTTGGAGATTCCGCTCTCGTGATCAATCAGATCAAAGGAGAGTGGGATACGAAACATCTGAATCTTATTCCTTACAAAGAATGTGTGTTGACCTTGATCCCCCACTTCACAGAGATAACCTTTGAACACTTTCCGAGAGAGGAGAATCAGCTGGCGGACGCGTTAGATACAATGTCTTCTATGTTCAAAGTCAAATGGGACAATGAGGCTCCCCGGATCATCATCTGGAAACTGGATGAACCGGCATACTGTTGTGATCTCGAGACTGAACTGGTGACTGAGAAGCCTTGGTACCATGAGGTGAAGAGATATTTGGAAGCTCAGGAGTATCCTGAAGGTGCCTCTGTCAATGATAAAAAGTTTCTGAGAAGGTTCGCAGCTAAGTTCTTCCTTAGCAACGGCATCTTGTACAAGCGAAACCATGATTTGACCTTACTGCGTTGTGTGGATAAGACTGAAGCAGAAAGGATCATGGAAGAGCTACATGAAGGGACCTTTGGTACACACTCCAGTGGACACACTATGGCAAATAAGATCCTTCGGGCAGGGTATTTCTGGTCCACAATGGAAGCTGACTGCTATCAACATTCTCGGACATGCCATAAATGCCAGATTTATGCAGACAAGGTGCATGTTCCTCCAGTTCCTCTGAATGTTTTGACTGCGCCTTGGCTGTTTGCAATGTGGGGAATAGACATGATCGGTGAGATTAAACCTACGGCATCTAACGGGCATCGTTTCATCCTGGTGGCCATTGATTACTTCACGAAGTGGGTCGAAGCAGCTTCCTACGCTACGGTAACCAAGACTGTTGTGGCACGGTTCATTCGACATAACCTGATCTGTCGATACGGCGTCCCAGAAAGAATTATTACAGACAACGGTACCAATCTTAATAACAAGATGATCACTGAGCTCTGCGAGCAGTTTAAGATACAACACCACAATTCTTCTCCTTACAGACCGAAGATGAATGGGGCTGTAGAAGCGGCAAATAAAAATATCAAGAAAATCGTGCAGAAGATGACAGTGACTTACAAAGATTGGCACGAGATGTTACCGTTTGCTCTACATGGGTACCGTACCTCAGCCAGGACGTCAACCGGGGCAACTCCTTTCTCCTTGGTCTACGGTATGGAGGCAGTCTTACCAATCGAAGTGCAAATACCCTCTCTCCAGATAATGAAGGATGCAAATCTAAACGAAGATGATTGGATCCAGACACGACTTGACCAGTTAAACCTTATTGATGAAAAGAGACTTGCTGCTATCTGCCACGGTCAGACGTATCAGAAGCGAATGATCAAGGCATTTAACAAAAAGGTCAGACCGCAAGAATATCAAGTTGGGGATCTGGTAATCAAGCGAATCATCCTTCCTCAGAGTGATCCAAGGGGCAAATGGACCCCTACGTACGAAGGGCCATTTGTGGTTAAACATGTGTTCTCAGGAGGAGCCATGATTCTAACCAACATGGATGGTGACGACCTTCCTCACCCCGCCAATGCAGACATAGTAAAAAGATACTACGCATAATAAAGACCCGCTAGGCTGACATGCCTAGGCAAAAATTAGGGCTTCCCGGCGAACCAAAAGGGTTCGGGCAAAATGAAGGGATGAAATGAAAAAAATCTGTACACCCGGCAAGTCGAAAACCTGAAAAGGCGGCTTGGGCAAAAATGGGTATCCCGGTGGACTGAAAACCCGAAAGGGCGGTCCAGGCAAAAATTAGGGATAAAGCGTAATACTATGTCTCATTGATCACTTTGCATCCAGAATCCGGTATCTACATCAAGATTCAGACGGCATCGATCAGTCAGCTTCACCTTCCACTAAGGTCATCAAGTGATGAGACGCTCGGAGATATAAAGGCAATAGCAGAGTTGAAACCCAGTGGGATCATTCATTTCACACAGCTGTTTTATTTTCTCTTGTACAAACTGTATAAACTCTTCTGTTCGGCGGCGTTCTCTTACTAGGACGTCAGCCTCTTGTACATAAACGCCTATTTTTCAGGCAAATTCAAAAATCAATACAAATCACTTTTCAGTTAAAATTGCCAATTGTTTTTTCCTTTTCTGTTTTGTCTTGCGAAGAACGTCCAAGGTTCAATTTGTGATATATGCATTGACAATAATTTGCTAACTCATGAATATTTGCATACGAAACAAAGGATTAATTACAGGTAACGTTAGAAACAGGGGCAATAAAGAGTTGTCTAAGCAATCTAATTGTTCTATCCTCCAAGGTACCAAGGTAGGTTCAGCTAAAGAACATAACCAGTACATCTTAATTCCCCAGAGAGTGAGCCAGCAAGTCAGTGCACTCTCCCCAAGCTATATTATCAAACCTCAAGAAAGTTGAGTATCCTCCCGCAGATCTCAACATTCCCCAGCAGCATAACAAACATTCCTAACAAGCATCCCCGACAGTCTTGATCTAAGATTGTTCCCCGGAGGTATATCAAACATTCAATGGAGTCACTTCCCCGATACAGCTCAAAACTTCCCCAAGAGAGTCCAATCTAGTTCCCCAGGAAAGTTGGAATTCATCTCCCCAAGCAGTAAGCTTATCCCTAGTAGATTCTGGAAGCTTATCCTCGCAGAGCACGAACGCGTCCCCCGGCTTTATTCAAAGAGTTATTTCCTCACAAGGATATAACTGGGTTATCCTCAGCCAAAAGCCACGGAAAGAGCGTCCTCGACGAAGCCTTCTTATCCCCAACGAAGTCTATTAACATTTCCAACACAACAAGGGTATCCCCAGCAAGTTATCTTCATCAAACTCAGCAAAGTATCTCTCTCCCCACAGAGTATTGCTTCCCAGCAAGATCTTTAGAGTACTTTTCTTCCCGCAGAGTAACTCATTCGCCAAGTTTATTCCCCAACGGAGTCATTTTCTCCTACCGGTACTCTTGCAATCATTATCCCCAGCGGAAGCAAAAATCTATTCTTCAACATCAGCCCAGGATATGACTTCCCGGCACCCGTCAAGGATTCACTTTCCTGGACATTCATAAACATCATATTTTCATACATTATAGCATGCATATACGCATCATATCTTACAAATCTCATTTACATTGAGAACATCATTGCTTGATCCATATCATGCATTGCATATGACTGACCTTTACCTTTCAGGAAAGATCCAGTTAAGTCCTCAATTAATTTCAAGACCTGGACCGGTTCAGTTAAGTCGACCCTAAGATCTCCCTGTTTCTTATCCAGTTGAAGACATTCAAGACCTAGACCGGTTCAGTTAAATCGACCCTAAGATTTTCCTGTTTCTTATCCAGTCAAAGGCCTTCTCTGATTCAGTTAGATCGACCCTAAGATCTCCCTGTTTTTTATCCAGTTGAAGATTTCAAGACCTAGACCGGTTCAGTTAATCGACCCTAAGATTTTCTGTTTCTTATCCAGTCAAAGGCCTTCTCTAGTCCAGTTAAATCGACCCCTAACAGATTTTTCTAATGAAGACTCAGTAGAAGTTATCCAAGATTCTCTCAATGATTACTGTTGAGGTTGTAGTCGCCTGTGGTTCTCTCCCCGATACTGCGGAGGTAGTAATCATCCCCAGATTCGCTCAGCGTTACTGTTGAAGTCGAAGTCGTCCAAGATTCTCTCAATGATTGTTGTTGAGGTTGTAGTCGCCTATGGTTCTCTCCCCGATACTGCGGAGGTAGTAATCATCCCCAGATTCGCTCAGCGTTACTGTTGAAGTCGAAGTCGTCCAAGATTCTCTCAATGATTGCTGTTGAGGTTGTAGTCGCCTATGGTTCTCTCCCCGATACTGCGGAGGTAGTAATCATCCCCAGATTAGCTCAGCGTTACCGTTGAAGTTGAAGTCGTCCAAGATTCTCTCAATGATTGTTGTTGAGGTTGTAGTCGCCTATGGTTCTCTCACCGTTCCTGTTGAGGTAGTAACCATCCCTGGTTCATTCATCACCTTTTGAAGATCCAGATCCAGCTCCTGTAACCAGTCAGGACACATCTACAAAGAATCTGAAGACCAGCTCCGGTAACGGGTCAGGTAATCCTTTTCTTTTGTAGGTACGCAAGTTCTCGCTAAGGAATCTCTTATGCGATCAATATCCAGATGGCATCTATAAGCCCATCCACCTATCCATCATCTCTTAGCATGGCATCTATAAGCCCATCATCCTATTCATCAATCTCCAAATGGCATCTATAAGCCCATTCCCATCATCACACTACTATGTGAGCGCAAATTTCTGGGCACTCTAGTGTTCAATCATCTTCCACCTTCGGATTACGAAAGGCACGTCAGCCAATCTGCATCCTCAGGTCTAAGAAGATTGAACAGGGGCAACTGTTGTACCCCAAAATTTTCCCTCTCATATTCTTCAAAATTTGCAAAGAGCATGCTTCAAAATTCCCCAAGGGTTGCACAGTTCAAGAGCCTCCTAACAGTCAAAGATTAGGGTTTTGGTTCTGACAAAGAAAATGAAGTTTCCAAGGGTCCAATCAAGTCCCATATGCCTACAAACATGGTCAAGTATCCTCATACCAAGTTTCAAGACTTACAGCACAAAATTGCACAATCAAAAACCCTAATTACACTACAGTCAACTGTAGGGGCAAAATGGTCATTTGACAGTCAAAAGTTCAAATTTTTGGTCAACATCTCATTTTGAAGCCACAAACATCATTTGATCAATGCTTGATCATGATTCTCAAAGCTTGGCTCAAAAAGTCTCAAGATGCAAAAGTTTCCATATTTGGACAGTTGAAAAAGTCAACTGTAACTTGACCAAGGCATAACTTCCACATGGATTATCAGAAAAATTCCATCCAAAGCTCATTTTGAAGATAAATACATTTCCTACAACTCCTCTTCACACTTCAAGTCCAAGAAATTCTCTCACAAAAAGTTATCAATTTCAACATTATAGGTCATTTTCAAAAGTCAACAAAAAGGGACTTTAAGTCAAAGGCCATAACTTGAGATTGGTAAATCAAAATGACATGGGACCAAAGACATTGGTTAGAGTACTCAAAGACCTTTCCAAAATGTCCAAGAACATGAGCAAAGCTTAAAAATTGAGCAAGTTATGCCTTGTGGAAGTTGGGAAATTTTGGATATTTTGAAAAGTCAACATTGCTTCAAATGTCTTAAAAATGCTAACGGGCCTCTTTTTCTTCCACAATTCATCATCCAAAGCATGTGCACGACCATTTGGCCCAAAGGGAAGTTTTTTTATCATTTTTATTCATTTATTTGGATTTTTAATTATTAATAATTCATTTAATTAAATTAAATATGTGGAAAATACTAAACTTAGGTTTTTAAATCTTTTTGTGCATGGAATAGGCTTAAGATTTCGTGCATGATCAGATTTAGAAAGAATCATGGTGATTGAACACAATTTGAATCAAATTTGCATGAAAAGATTGAAAAAATATATGCATGGAAAATCAAATATTTTCTCATCAATTCCTTGATTCCTTGGACCAATTTCTTAACCCTAATCATTCACATGTATATATTGATGCAAACCTTACTCCTAATGACCACAAAGCTGCGCAGAAATACCATAATCAAGATTGAGTTTTTATCAAGAAAAGTCAAAAACTGAAAGTGGCCTTAGAGAACGATTCAGAGGAAAAGATTGATTCCATTAGGTTGCTGAGACATTGCTGAAGCTAACTGAACATTTTTCCACGCGCATAACACCCAGAATTGGTATACAGAACTCGGAATTTTTCATATAATATGCATATTCGTGTTTCGATTTTGAGGCATTCTCATTGCATTTTCTTTATTGATTCATACTAATTGATGCATTCTGAAGCTAACCACATACTTTGATTGAGTTTTTATACACTATATGCAAAAACGCCATTGTTATATTTTAGGGTTGCAGAGGTTCTAATTTAGGGCTTCTCTATTATGGAAAAATTGAGACACGGGAATGGTACCATTAGAATCAAGAGCTTCCAACGAATTTCATGATGGGGTCGCGCCCAATTTCTGATCCAAGACAAGCTAATCGCTATTTTTCATATAACATATGGTGGGGGTTTAAAACCCCCGCAATCCTGTTTCCTTTTTTCAGATAAAACGCAGAGTGGAGGAAGAAGATGCTTAGTTGGCATAACGTGAATGGACAGTTCAAAATTAGCGCGTTTTTTTATTTTATCAGGCCACTAATTTATTTTCTCTTATAAATATTTCGTTCCAATAACACTACAAAGATAGCGCTTGGCCTGGTTGGTAGCTGTGCTGTCATGTAACCACTGGGACCTGGGTTCGATCCCCAGGTCCCCACGCTTTATTCACATATTTTGTTTTAATATAATTGCATGCAGTATCTCCCCTGAAGACCACCATGTAACTCACCATCCAGCCATGCCACACGCCTCATGATCTTAATCCAAAAGCCCAGATCTGATGGACACCATATACGTTAGTCAATGGAGTTACACGCTGGCACAAAAGTCAATAAGGCCATGAGCTTAATGGGCCTGAATTACTGAATAAAACCTCCCAATTTGGGGACAGACCCCCCTAGGTTTGCAATTTCTTTTATATTTTTTTTATTTTTTTATTTGATTCAATTATTTTTTTAATTAATTTCTTTAATTTAGTTTATTTTCATAAAAACATAAAAACAATATAAAAATCAGAAAAAGACAAAAAATAAGTATTTTTATTTAATGTTATATTTTGTAAATAAATCTCATTAATTTAATTTAGCCTTTTTAAATCTAGGATTAATCTTAATATTTTTTCAATAAAACCTAAAAATTGGTAGAATTAGGGTTTCAAATAATTTTCCATTCTTTTCTTTTTTTTTTCTCACCATAATTACTCATTAAATATTATTTATTTTTATAAATCAAATTGCATGTAAATAATTAGATTAGTCTTAGGTTTAACTTCAACATGTTTTCTTAATAAATTAAAAAACAACTAGAATTAGGGTTAATATTTTAATTTAATTTTTCTAATAAAAATTCATAAATCCAAAAAATACCAAAATAATTTCTTTTTTATTTTATTTTAATTAATTTGTTCATAATAATTTAATTTCGTTAAAAAGGGTCCAACGCCCTCGCTTTCAATTTTAATTCAATTCGTGCATTTTATTTTATTTCTTATAATATTAATGTAATTCTCCCAAAGCCGTGTAACTTTATATTTCTCGCACTTTATTTCTTTATTTTATTGTCAAATCGGGTCCTGGATTTAATTTGGCGATGTGGACCCGCGCCTTTGTAATAGTTTAGGAATTTTATATTTCTCGCAACTTTTTAACCGTTAACAATTGCATGCAAGAATGAATGACTAACATAAAAATAACGCGTAGACCACCCATGACATGACAAGACAAAAATAAACGAAAACGACACACAAATCACACACCACCCCTAGGGTATGCCTCACTGTTGCCTTGCCTCGAAAGGTGATCGTCGAGTAGAGGATGTCTTAGTAAGTCCTCATGATCCGGGAACCTGGCATGAGGGTAGCTTCTAAGGTGTCTTCCCATTGCTCTGGTGATCACCATGTCCCGAACCTCGAATTGACCCGAACACCTCCAATGGTGGTGCTACCTACCTCTCAATGGTGGGATGGCACTACTTTAAAGGACATTTACACAGACGAATTCCTTAGGGTAGGCAGACGACTCTAGATACTTGCTCTAATTTCAAAACAAATCAAAAATACTTTTCACACCAACACCTTTTCAAAAGCTTTCGGAAGCAATTTTTCAAACACTCTTGAGGACCGATACAAGAGTCGAACTGGAATTTTCAAAGAAACTTTTTAAAACCCACAGTTGAAAAGCAAACAAACCAATTTGAAAACACAATGAGCAAGTATCTAAGAGCCCATGGATAACCATGGATAGAAAGGGTGCTAACACCTTCCCTTTCTATAATCTACCTCCCGAACCGAGAGCAATCTCTATAAGGAATTTTTCAGTGCTTTTGTCCTTTCCATTTGGAGAAAATAAAAGACGGTGGCGACTCTTGCTTCTGCGACATTTCGCGAACCAGCGTTAAACAGTCAGTTCCAGATCCACCGATCACACTATCTAAAGGACATTTGCACAGTTTAATTCTTTTTTAAGTAGGTAGAGGTTCTTAAGTACTTGCTCATTTTAAAAACAAAACAAAACTTTTCACACTTACACTTTTCGAACAAAGTTTTCAAAACACTTCATTACACTCTTGAGGACAGAAGCAAGAGTTAAATCGAAGTTTCAAACAAAACTCTTTTCAAAACCCACAAACACAAAGAAAAGCAAACTTTTGAAAAACATAGTGAGCAAGTACCTAAGAGCCCGTGGATAACCACGGATAGAAAGGGTGCTAACACCTTCCCTTTCTATAATCTACCTCCCGAACCCGAGAAACAATCTCGAAAAGGAATTTTTCTGTGCTTTTGTCCTTTCCTTGTTGGATAAAATAAAAGACGGTGGCGACTCTTGCTTAACTGCGACATTTTGCAAAAACAAACGCAAATGCGAACCAGCATTCAAAAACAGTCAGTTCTCGTTCCCACCGATCACAGAACTGGCGACTATGCTGGGGAACATTATTATAAGTGAGGTGTACCTTAGGATTAGATCACTTGTGTTTTCAATTGTATTGCTTTGTATGCTTTTAATTGTGGGATTATATCAGAGTTCTATAAATCCTAACCCGGATTTGGGAAACATTCATAGATAGCAATACGTTGTGGAAACTTTACGGGGTATACCGACACAGTTGAAGCAATAGCTATATTGGTGCGACATATTTGTGAGTACCGGTAGCCTTTGAGTCAATCAAAGAGAATACGGGGCCGCTGAGTGATGTCACTAAGCACTAATGACCTAGAACCTTACTTGACCATCTTGGCCTTTTTAGGGGTAGTGAGATGACCTATTTTGGTGCAGTCCGAAGTTGGTAGATACTCGATACTACACTCATTGAGGATTGTTTTCTTGGAATATTTTGGTCGCTAGTTCAGTGGCTAAACCAAAACGATGAACATAGAAAACAATCCAATGATATTGAGCTCCTTAGAACCTGGTTACTATTTATAGGACTAGTTTTGAGCCAACTACACTCAAGAGGGTACTTACCTATGAAACTCCATGCCAGCCTAAACTTAAGGCTATATGTGTGACTTGGGTGCCTTCAAACTTGAACTACTTGCACATTCTTGTTATCTGACAACATGAGTTCCTTGCAGGTTTTGTTTACAGTCCTTATCCAATAATTTGGACTTATTGCAGGGCTTACTTACATCACCTCACACTTGTGCTTAAACGCTTAACATACACATCATAACATCATGCCTTAGCATTTCTTTAACCATTTCAAGGATCTCAAGGGCTTGTGATGCAAGTTATGATAAATCAAATGTCCAGCAAGGGGCAAAGGGGATTTATTTTCCTCTAGCCAAGGTTGTCTAGAAATCCAAGCATGATAACTTGAGTCAGGGGCTATGACCCACTCGATATGGTGAGCTTGACTCTTGAAGAAGGACTCTTAGCAACATGAAGTTCCTTCAATCAAAGCTACAAGATTCAAATTCTAACAGTTTCTTGGTTACCCCGCGAGATCCTTGAAAACATTGCATACATATATCATACATATCATTGCATAACAGGTCTCCCAGTACAGGCCTCTTATCTTCTTTGCTGTTTATTTCAGCAATCATCATGTCTACTGAACCTTCACTGAGCAAGCTATCAAGGCCCTCCAGGCCCAGAATGCTCAATTTCAAGAGTTGGTCATGAGCCTAGCTAAGGGTCAGCAGGACTTGAAGACCCTGATTCTGAAAGAGAGGAAGAAGAAGAGGACCATCCTGTTCAACACTGGATGCAGGTTTGGAAACGGGTTGCAGAATGAAATTGATCTGGCCACCCCATCTGGAGAGAAAGATAGTCCACAAGAAAGGAGGGCTCCTAGCCCTTTGGTCTCCGACAACGAGGACTGGTTGAATGCTATGGAAGTTCAGAAGGTTCCCGGTCTGGACTTCGGGGATCTAGGTCTATCATCTGGGGTGGTGATTCCCCATAAATTTAAGGCACCTGCCTTTGCCAAGTATGACTGAGCTTCCTGTCCAAAGCTGCATCTCCGGTCATATGTAAGAAAGATCCATCCTTACACTGCTGATAAGAACTTGTGGATCCATTTCTTTCAAGACAGTCTCTCAGGGACTCAGCTTGAGTGGTTCTATCAGCTGGATGGAGACAGTATCCATAGCTGGGAGGATTTGGCTGCTGCATTCTACAGGCAGTATCAGTATAACTCCGACCTCGCTCCTACGCGTACCCAACTCCATGGTATGTCAATAGGAACGGGTGAAGGATTCAAATAGTATGCTCAAAAATGGAGAGACCTGGCCGGAAGGGTGCAACCACCTTTGGCTGAACGTGAGCTGGTTGATATGTTCCTGGGGACCCTTTCTGGTCCATTCTTTAACCATTTGATTGGAAACTCTTCTGCTGGGTTTACCGATCTTATTTTGACTGGTGAAAGGATTGAAGCTGGTATTAAGGCTGGAAAAATACATGAGGGTGCCTCATCGGGTACCGATAAGAAGCCGTTTAAGAAAGAGTCCAGTGCTGTCTACAGTTCAAGAAGACAGAATAGACCTGAACACCGCCAAGCTTTCAACGCGGTTGTTATTTCAAAACCTGTTGGTGCTCCTCAGCATCACAACCAACAAAGGGGCGAGAAACCCGAAGGCAGTAAACTCCTCTTAGCATGACTTTATCTCAGATGTTGCCACAGTTGCTGAAGAACAATCTGGTGACTCTAAAAGAAGCTCCGAAGATTTTAAATACAACATCACCAAGGCATAACCCTAACGCCCGCTGCGCTTATCACTCTGATAGCCTAGGGCATAATACAGATGATTGTTGGGCTTTGAAGAACAAGGTCCAAGACTTGATTGATGTGAAAGAGATCGAACTCGGCCCTCCTGAGACTCCCTATGTGATCACTGCTCCCTTTCCAAAATATGGCTAGGATTGAAAGCACTTTTGTTCATTTGAATTCCGAAATTGTATTTTTTTTTGCTTATTCAAACAATTATTGTCATGTCAAACCTTTTTATTTCATTAATGCAATGCACGTGTTTGTTTTGAATTAATTGTTTTCACTATGATTAAATTGCTTCATATTTCCTTTTTGCGATGTTCAACTCTCGATCAAAGATTAAAAATTCTAAGCCTTTAGAGGGAGGATGACGAAAACGATACCACGATCTTTCCAGTATGCTTTTGAACAGACCCCGCTGACGATGTACAGACATTGTTTCAAATCCTAAATAGTGGAGTTATAAGGAAGATAATCCCTCGTCAACCCCTTCGAGCCAAAGAAGTTGGAGTTTTTCTTTTCACAAATTAAAACCCTTAATTATAACCTGGGGCAGGGTAGTTTTCTCAGTTGATCCAGGTGCACAATGAATGGCATCAAAGAAGTCCTTCCAAAACAAGAGACGGTGATGGTTCCGGATAACCATAAGGACAGGCAGTCATTATCTCTCATAAATAAAAGCCCATTAAGTCAAAACCTATGAAGGAGACTTACAAAACTGGGGCATCCCGCTGACTGTAAATACAAAAAGAAACAGTTCAGGCAAAAAGACAGGGATAATAAAATCAAAAAGAGATCCTACAAGCTCTCAATAAAAATGACTGCCTATTCGAAATAATTTGTCAGTATCCGAACCATCACTGGTATATCAGAGCAAAGACTCAAACAAGGTCTAATGCACGATTAGCTGAGTTTAGAATCAAAGAACATCACGAAGAGCGGGTGGGTACAAATAAAAATTGAGCCTTTATCCTTTGTTTCTTAAACCGTGAACCAGGCCACGTTATAACCCTTACAAGTCCTAAATGAAGCATGGGTTAGTCCGAAAGCATATTGTTACAAAAGGTATCCTGACTCTTGTAGGGCTTGCTGCAAATCCTGAGTTGACATCACATTTTACAAAATTTGCCTGTTTTACTGAAAAATGCATTTTCAAAAACTTCAAGACAGACATAAGCTTTGCATTCTTAAAATAACATTGTTTGCATATGACTATTTGTTCAAATAGCAGAGAAATTCGCACGACGAATATCTAGTGAACAAAAACCTTCTCAGTTAAAAAAGGATCACCTCAAGTGGAAAAACACTTCCAATCAAGGGGCATGGCATGATCATTGTCCATCATCTGGGGCAGTCAAGTCAAGATTCAAGGAATCTCTCAAAATGCCAAGTAGCCAGGGGCAGATCTCCATCTGAATCAATTGGGGCGTTGGACATAAATTCCAGCAACGAATCTTGCCTGATCAAACGTAGATCTTCTAGTAGTATGGCAACACTACACTACTGACAGTGACAACTCCCTACACTCTGAGAGCGTGGACATAGTCAAAAAAGTACTACGCATAATCAAAGATCCGCTAGGTTGACTGGCCTAGGCAAAAATAAGGGCTTCCCGGCGAACCAAAAGGGTTCGGGAAAAAATAAGGGATGAAAATGAAAAATCTGTACACCCGGCAAGTCGAAAACCTGAAAAGGCGGCTTGGGCAAAAAAGGGTATCCCGATGGACTGAAAACCCGAAAGGGCAGTCCAGGCAAAAATTAGGGATCAAAGCGTACGACTATGTCCCGTCATCTCGTCACTTGCCTACCAGAAGAAGATTTGTCACTTCAATCGGCAATTGCCAAGCACCTCATAGGTTGGAATAATACTCGATCCACAGGGCCTCTGCAGGCACCTTCTCCCACAAAAATAGGGGCAAATAAGAATTGTCCGAACTGTACAAGTTGCTTTGTCCACCAGGTACCAAGGTATATATTCAGCTGAAGAATATGGCTAAAGATACTTTCACTCCTCGCAGAGAAAGACAGTAATGATAGCTCTCCCAGCTGAGACTTGCAGCTATGTACAAATCAGCAATACTCTCCCCAAGCAGAGTTAGTTTACCATCAGCCCTAAAAAAGCTTGGCATCCCCAGAAGGTCTTAATATTCCCCAACGGAGTATAAGGATATTCCCCAGGAAGCGTAAGAGTATCCCTAGCAGTCTTAATATTCCTCAAACGGAATATAAGAATGTTCCCCGACAGAATGCAAGGTACCCCCAGTGGAGCCATTTCCCCAGCGCAGTCTAAAAAGGCTTCCCCGCCAGAGTTGAATCATCTTACCCAGTAGATTCTGGAAGCTAGTCTCCTTGCAGAATACAAATGCATCTCCTCAGCCAAATTCAGAAGGTTATCCTCACAAGAGTCTAACTGGGTTATCCTCAGCAAGTTGCCACGGAAAGATTATCCCCAACAAAACTCTTTCTTTCCCCCCAGCAGGACTTCTATCCTCAACAGGTTCAATATCACCAGCAACGGTAATCTATCCCCAGTGGAGTTTATCATTGAAATCCCCAACAAAGCTTATCAATGGAATCCCCAGCAGAGTTATCATTAAAATCATCAGCAAAACATCTCTCCCCCACAGAGTAATTCCCCGCAGAGTAATCTCTTCATCAGCTTATTCCCCAACGGAGTTCTCTTCTCCTACAGGTTTATCCTCACAATCATCTTCGTTCATCATCCCCAGCGGAAACGAAGAACTCAACTCTATTCTCCAGTAGCTCCAGGATTTATTTTCCCCAACTAAAAAACATCGCATCTTCATACATCATGACATGCATACACATCATACAACACAAATCTCATTTATTTTGAGAACGTCGTGACATCATGCATTTCATAGATCTTGACATTGCATGCAGCTAACGTTTTACCTTTTTCAGGAAAGGTCAATCAAAAGATGGCTACCATCAACCTTTTCAGGTCCCAGTTTAATACCTGTAGCAAGCCAGGAAAATATCTGTGGACGACTGATTGTAGATTGATACCTGTAACAAGCCAGGAAAAGTATCTACACGAAGAGATTGAAGATTAATACCTGTAACAAGCCAGGAAGACCTTTCTTTCTCAGGTCAGAGATTAATACCTGAAACCAGCCAGGACATATATCTCCTCGACCAACCTTTTCAGATCCCAGTTTAATACCTGTAACAAGCCAGGAAAATATCTGTGGACGACTGATTATGGATTAATACGTGAAACAAGCCAGGAAAATTATCTACATGAAGAGATTGAAGATTAACACCTGTAACAAGCCAGGAAGACCTTTCTTTCTCAGGTTAGAGATTAATACCTGAAACCAGCCAGGACAATATCTCCTTGACCAACCTTTTCAGATCCCAGTTTAATACCTGTAGCAAGCCAGGAAAATATTTGTGGACGACTGATTATGGATTAATACTTGAAACAAGCCAGGAAAATTATCTACACGAAGAGATTGAAGATTAACACCTGTAACAAGCCAGGAAGACTTTCTTTCTCAGGTCAGAGATTAATACCTGAAACCAGCCAGGACAAATATCTCCTCGACCAACCTTTTAAGATCCCAGTTTAATACCTGTAGCAAGCCAGGAAAATATCTGTGGACGACTGATTATAGATTAATACCTGTAACAAGCCAGGAAAATTATCTACACGAAGAGATTGAAAATTAACACCTGTAACAAGCCAGGAAGACTTTCTTTCTCAAGTCAGAGATCAATACCTGAAACCAGCCAGGATAGATATCTCCTCGACCAACCTTTTCAGGTCCCAGTTTAATACATGTAGTAAGCCAGGAAAATATCTGTGGATGACTGATTGTAGATTAATACCTGTAACAAGCCAGGAAAATTATCTACATGAAGAGATTGAAGATTAATACCTGTAACAAGCGAGGAAGACCTTTCTTTCTCAGGTCAGAGATCAATACCTGAAACCAGACAAGACAAGTTCTATAACCTCAACGGTATACTCCCGGTGAGCACAAGTCAGTTCCTAAATCTCAAACAAAGTTAGACTTCCCCAGTGGAATCTTCTACAACAACAGGTATGCAAGTGCTCGCTAAGGAATCTCTTATGCGATCGACACTCCTGCAGATGGCATCTATAAGCCCATCCTCCTACCAACAATCTCAAAATGGCATCTGTAAGCCCATTCCTGACATCACAATGCTGATACTACACCATGCGAGTGCAAAATTTTGGGCACTCTAGTGTTCAATTATCTTCCACCTTCGGATCTCGAAAGGCACGCAAGCCAATCTACATCCTCAGGTTTAAGAAAATTGAATAGGGGATACTGTTGCACCCCAAAATTTGCCCTTTCATGTTTCCCAAAGTCTTCCCCCTGCATGGTTGATCACAAACTCTTGCCTAAGGAAAAGGAAAAATTTTGAGTGGTGCTTTAAGTACATTTCGATTGGCATTCTGAAAGACCCTTCGATTGGCATTCTGAAGGAGCATTTCGATTGGCATTCTGAAGGAGCACTTCAATTGGCATTCTGAAAGACCCTTCGATTGGCATTCTGAAGGAGCATTTCGATTGGCATTCTGAAGGAACACTTCGATTGGCATTATGGACAAGCACTTCGATTGGCATTCTGAAAGACCCTTCGATTGGTGTTCTGAAGGAGCCTTTCGATTGGAATTATGGACAAGTACTTCGATTGGAATTCCAAAAAGGTCCATTCGAAGAAGCATTCGAAGGAGGCCATCATCCCATTCGAAAGGGAGCATTCGAAGGAGACCATCAGCCCATTCGAAAGGGCCATTCGAAGGAGGTCATCAAGAGGGCACTCAAGTCAAAAGCGTCCAGGTTGATTCAAGAGACACAAATGTTTCAAAAAAGGAAATTATTTAATGTGTCCGTTTCTTGTCTCATGGAATTTAATGGCCTGTTTAATGGCTGTCTCTTGCCATTACTGCAACCTCACACCCCTATAAATACAGAGGCCAGCATACATATCCGGACACGAAAATCATAACGAGAAACACACAAAAACTCTGTAAGAAGAGGATGAAAAATATATAGGGAGAAGCATTGGAGAGACGCTGGCCATACAATCCATTAAAGGTTGTTAGAATTTTCCAAGCCAAAGCAGTCCTTCAGATCGAAGGTGCCCACCCCCAGAAGCCCCCAGATTGAAAGTGCTCTCATCCAGCCAGTGCCAAATCGAAGGTCCCAACTACTGTAAGAGAGGGTAAATTGTCAAAAAACTTTTCATTTTGCATAACACATTATTACTTGTTGTTACCTTGATTTGCCATCCTAGACAGGATCGAAAGGCCTGGGTTTGGCACCCAGGTCATGTTTTTCGTTTGCTAATATTTGCTGCAAACATAGCCTGAAGAGACCCAGCAGGCGCAGGATCGAAGGGCCTGGGGTTCAATACCCAGGCCCTGCATTTTATTTCGCTAACATACTTTTACAGGTATAACATCCCAGATCGAAGGAAACCCCTTCTCTGGATCGAAACCATTAGCATGCTGGATCGAAGGAGACATCTTATTCCTGGATCGAAAGCCATGACTTCCATGATCAAAAGACAATCCTCTTCCCTGGATCGAAGGCTACTCACGCCTTGCTGTTTGGCCCAATCGAAAGGACCATGACCCCCTCTGGATCGAAGCTTCCATGCTCTCCCTGGGTCGAAACTCCTTTTTTCCCTGGATCGAAGGATCCCCCTTTGCACTTTATTTTTGTTTTCTAATAGACTTCTTTTTATCTTTTTAATTAACATTAAAATCAAAAACACAAAAAACATTAGGCTAGTCTTTTTCTATTAAAATTAACTTTGTTAATTAATCTCTTAATTATCTTAATATTTTCTCAAAAACTAAAATTAAATAGATTTAGGTCTTTTTTTTCACAAAATAAAATAAAACAACAAAAGATTTTTATTCTTAGGATTTTTAGAGTTTATTTTCAGATTCATGCGCGCTTTTTTTTATTATAACTGTCCGCTGGTTTGTAATAGCTTAAACTAAGACTTTTACTTTACTGCTTTTATTTCCCCAATTTTGGACATGTAAATAATCCCCCTCCCCGAAGCTTTGTAATAGCGTAGGATTTACAATTACCGCACTTTAAATTCCTGTACATATATTAACTGTTTAGATGTATGCTAACTAGGATTGCATGGCAAGATTTATCTTAAATTAAAATCAACCACAACTCACCATAACATGTACAAAGATAACATAAACTGAAAATTGACACACTTGCACATGCCACTCTTAGGGTACACCTCACTCGGTTGCCTCAACGTGGTCATTAAGTATAGGATGTTTTAGAGGTCGTCCTTCTGTCCAAAGATCAAAGTTGCCTCGAAATGGTTGCCTCGATAAGAATGATCTAAGACATTAGGATTACCACTAAGACGTCCTAACGTTGTTTTAGTGACCACACGTCCCTTAAACCGAATTGACCCGAAAACTCCAACGACGGTGCTACCTACTCCTCAATAGTGGGATAGCACTGTCTAAAGGACATTTGCACAGTTTAATTCTTTTTTGAGTAGGTAGAGGTTCTTAAGTACTTGCTCATTTTAAAAACAAAACAAAACTTTTCACACTTACACTTTTCGAACAAAGTTTTCAAAACACTTCATTACACTCTTGAGGACAGAAGCAAGAGTTAAATCGAAGTTTCAAACAAAACTCTTTTCAAAACCCACAAACACAAAGAAAAGCAAACTTTTGAAAAACATAGTGAGCAAGTACCTAAGAGCCCGTGGATAACCACGGATAGAAAGGGTGCTAACACCTTCCCTTTCTATAATCTACCTCCCGAACCCGAGAAACAATCTCAAAAAGGAATTTTTCTGTGCTTTTGTCCTTTCCTTGTTGGATAAAATAAAAGACGGTGGCGACTCTTGCTTAACCGCGACATTTTGCAAAAACAAACGCAAATGCGAACCAGCATTCAAAAACAGTCAGTTCTCGTTCCCACCGATCACAGAACTGGCGACTCTGCTGGGGAACATTATTATAAGTGAGGTGTACCTTAGGATTAGATCACTTGTGTTTTCAATTGTATTGCTTTGTATGCTTTTAATTGTGGGCTTGTATCGGAGTTCTATAAATCCTAACCCGGATTTGAGAAACATTCATAGATAGCAATACATTGTGGAAACTGTATGGGGTATACCGACCCGGTTGAAGCAATAGCTATATTGGTGCGACATATTTGTGAGTACAGGTAGCCTTTTAGTCAATCAAAGAGAATACGGGGCCGCTGAGTGATGTCACTAAGCACTAATGACCTAGAACCTTACTTGACCATCTTGGCCTTTTTAGGGGTAGTGAGATGACCGACTTTGGTGCAGTCCGAAGTTGGTAGATACTCGATACTACACTCATTGAGGATTGTTTTCTTGGAATATTTTGGTTGCTAGTTCAGTGGCTAAACCAAAACGATGAACATAGAAAACAATCCAATGATATTGAGCTCCTTAGAACCCGGTTACTATTTATAGGACAGGTTTTGAGCCAACTACACTCAAGAGGGTACTTACCTATGAAACTCCATGCCAGCCTAAACTTAAGGCTATATGTGTGACTTGGGTGCCTTCAAACTTGAACTACTTACACATTCTTGTTATCTGACAACATGAGTTCCTTGTAGGTTTTGTTTACAGTCCTTATCCAATTATTTGGACTTATTGCAGGGCTTACTAACATCACCTTACACTTGTGCTTAAACGCATAGCATACACATCATAACATCATGCCTTAGCATTTCTTTAACCATTTCAAGGATCTCAAGGGCTTGTGATGCAGGTTATGATAAATCAAATGTCCAGTAAGGGGCAAAGGGGATTTATTTTACTCTAGCCAAGGTTGTCTAGAAATCCAAGCATGATAACTTGAGTCAGGGGCTATGACCCACTCGATATGGTGAGCTTGACTCTTGAAGAAGGACTCTTAGCAACATGAAGTTCCTTCAATCAAAGCTACAAGATTCAAATTCTAACAGTTTCTTGGTTACCCCGCGAGATCCTTGAAAACATTGCATACATATATCATACATATCATTGCATAACAGTTCTCCTAGTACATGCCTCTTATCTTCTTCGCTGTTTATTTCAGCAATCATCATGTCTACTGAACCTTCCACTGAGCAAGCTATCAAGGCCCTCCAGGCCCAGAATGCCCAATTTCAAGAGTTGGTCATGAGCCTAGCTAAGGGTCAGCAGGACTTGAAGACCCTGATTCTGAAAGAGAGGAAGAAGAAGAGGACCATCCTGTTCAACACTGGACGCAGGTTTGGAAACGGGTTACAGAATGAAATTGATCTGGCCACCCCATCTGGAGAGAAAGATAGTCCACAAGAAAGGAGGGCTCCTAGCCCTTTGGTCTCCGACAACGAGACAGAATATGATGAAGAACAATATCCTCCTGCTGAGGATAAGTACAAACAGCTGGAGGACCGGTTGAATGCTATGGAAGTTCAGAAGGTTCCCGGTCTGGACTTCGGGGATCTAGGTCTATCATCTGGGGTGGTGATTCCCCATAAATTTAAGGCACCTGCCTTTGCCAAGTATGACGGAGCTTCCTGTCCAAAGCTGTATCTCCGGTCATATGTAAGAAAGATCTAGCCTTACACTGCTGATAAGAACTTGTGGATCCATTTCTTTCAAGACAGTCTCTCAGGGATTCAGCTTGAGTGGTTCTATCAGCTGGATGGAGACAATATCCATAGTTGGGAGGATTTGGCTGTTGCGTTCTACAGGCAGTATCAGTATAACTCCGACCTCGCTCCTACGTGTACCCAACTCTAGGGTATGTCAATAGGAACAGGTGAAGGATTCAAAGAGTATGCTCAAAAATGGAGAGACCTGGCCGGAAGGGTGCAACCACCTTTGGCTGAACGTGAGCTGGTTGATATGTTCCCGAGGACCCTGTCTGGTCCATTCTTTAACCATTTGATTGGAAACTCTTCTGCTGGGTTTACCGATCTTATTTTGACTGGTGAAAGGATTGAAGCTGGTATTAAGGCTGGAAAAATACAGGAGGGTGCCTCATCGGGTACCGATAAGAAGCCGTTTAAGAAAGAATCCAGTGTTGTCTACAGTTCAAGAAGACAAAATAGACCTGAACACCGCCAAGCTGTCAACGCGGTTGTTATTTCAAAACCTGCTGGTGCTCCTCAGCATCACAACCAACAAAGGGGAGACAAACCTCGAAGGCAGTACACTCCTCTTAGCATGACTTTATCTCAGATGTTGCCACAATTGCTGAAGAACAATCTGGCGACTCTAAAAGAAGCTCCAAAGATTTTAAATACAACATCACCAAGGCATAACCCTAACACCCACTGCGCTTATCACTCTGATAGCCCGGGGCATAATACAGATGATTGTTGGGCTTTGAAGAACAAGGTCCAAGACTTGATTGATGCGAAAGAGATCGAACTCAGCCCTCCCGAGACTCCCAATGTGATCACTGCTCCCTTGCCAAAATATGGCTAGGATTGAAAGCACTTTTGTTCATTTGAATTCCAAAATTGTATTTTTCTTTGCTTATTCAAACAATTATTGTCATGTCAAACTTTTTTATTTCATTAATGCAATGCACGTGTTTGTTTTGAATTAATTGTTTTCACTATGCTTAAATTGCTTCATATTTCCTTTTTGCGATGTTCAACTCTCGATCAAAGATTAAAAATTCTAAGCCTTTAGAGGGAGGATGACGAAAACGATACCACGATCTTTACAGTATGCTTTTGAACAGACCCTGCTGACGATGTACAGTCATTGTTTCAAATCCTAAACAGTGGAGTTATAAGGAAGATAATCCATCGTCAACCCCTTCGAGCCAAAGAAGTTGGAGTTTTTCTTTTCACAAATTAAAACCCTTAATTATAACCTGGGACAGGGTAGTTTTCTCAGTTGATCCAGGTGCACAATGAATGGCATCAAAGAAGTCCTTCCAAAACAAGAGACGGTGATGGTTCCGGATAACCATAAGGACAGGCAGTCATTATCTCTCAGAAATAAAAGCCCATTAAGTCAAAACCTATGAAGGAGACTTACAAAACTGGGGCATCCCGCTGACTGTAAATACAAAAAGAAACAGTTCAGACAAAAAGAAAGGGATAATAAAATCAAAAAGAGATCCTACAAGCTCTCAATAAAAATGGATGCTTATTCGAAATAATTTGTCAGTATATGAACCATCACTGGTATATCAGAGCAAAGACTCAAAAAAGGTCTAATGCACGATTAGCTGAGTTTAGGATCGAAGAACATCATGAAGAGCGGGTGGGTACAAATAAAATTTGAGCCTTTATCCTTTGTTTCTTAAACCGTGAACCAGGCCACGTTATAACCCTTAAAAGTCCTAACTGAAGCATGGGTTAGTCCGAAAGCATATTGTTACAAAAGGTATCCTGACTCTTGTAGGGCTTGCTGCAAATCCTGAGTTGACATCACATTTTACAAAATTTGCCTGTTTTACTGAAAAATGCATTTTCAAAAACTTCAAGACAGATATAAGCTTTGCATTCTTAAAATAACATTGTTTGCATATGACTATTTGTTCAAATAGCAGAGAAATTCGCACGACGAATATCTAGTGAACAAAAACCTTCTCAGTTAAAAAAGGATCACCTCAAGTGGAAAAACACTTCCAATCAAGGGGCATGGCATGATCATTGTCCATCATCTGGGGCAGTCAAGTCAAGATTCAAGGAATCTCTCAAAATGCCAAGTAGCCAGGGGCAGATCTCCATCTGAATCAATTGGGGCGTTGGACATAAATTCCAGCAACGAATCTTGCCTGATCAAACGTAGATCTTCTGGTAGTATGGAAACACTACACTACTGACAGTGACAACTCCCTACACTCTGAGAGCGTGGACATAGTAAAAAAAGTACTATGCATAATCAAAGACCCGCTAGGTTGACTGGCCTAGGCAAAAATAAGGGCTTCCCGACGAACGAAAAGGGTTCGGGCAAAAATAAGGGATGAAAATGAAAAATCTGTACACCCGGCAAGTCAAAAACCTGAAAAGGCAGCTTGGGCAAAAAAGGGTATCCCGATGCACTGAAAACCCGAAAGGGCGGTCCAGGCAAAAATTAGAGATCAAAGCGTACGACTATGTCCCGTCATCTCGTCACTTGCCTACCAGAAGAAGATTTGTCACTTCAATCGGCAATTGCCAAGCACCTCATAGGTTGGAATAATACTCGATCCACAGGGCCTCTGCAGGCACCTTCTCCCACAAAAACAGGGGCAAATAAGAATTGTTAGAACTGTACAAGTTGCTTTGTCCACCAGGTACCAAGGTATATATTCAGCTGAAGAATATGGCTAAAGATACTTTCACTCCTCGCAGAGAAAGACAGTAATGATAGCTCTCCCAGCTGAGACTTGCAGCTATGTACAAATCAGCAATACTCTCCCCAAGCAGAGTTAGTTTACCATCAGCCCTAAAAAAGCTTGGCATCCCCAGAAGGTCTTAATATTCCCCAGTGGAGTATAAGGATATTCCCCAGCAAGCGTAAGAGTATCCCTAGCAGTCTTAATATTCCTCAAACGGAATATAAGAATGTTCCCCGGCAGAATGCAAGGTACCCCCAGTGGAGCCATTTCCTCAGCGCAGTCTAAAAAGGCTTCCCCGCCAGAGTTGAATCATCATACCCAGTAGATTCTGGAAGCTAGTCTCCTTGCAGAATACAAATGCATCTCCTCAGCCAAATTCAGAAGGTTATCCTCACAAGAGTCTAACTGGGTTATCCTCAGCAAGTTGCCACATAAATATTATCCCCAACAAAGCTCTTTCTTTCCCCCCATTAGGACTTCTATCCTCAACAGGTTCAATATCACCAGCAACGGTAATCTATCCCCAGCGGAGTTTATCATTGAAATCCCTAACAGAGCTTATCAACGGAATCCCCAGCGGAGTTATCATTAAAATCATCAGCAGAACATCTCTCCCCCACAGAGTAATTCCCTGTAGAGTAATCTCTTCATCAGCTTATTCCCCAACAATGTTCTCTTCTCCTACAGGTTTATCCTCACAATCATATTCGTTCATCATCCCCAGCGGAAACGAAGAACTCAACTCTATTCTCCAGTAGCTCCGGGATTTATTTTCCCCAGCTAAAAAACATCGCATCTTCATACATCATGACTTGCATACGCATCATACAACACAAATCTCATTTATTTTGAGAACGTCATGACATCATGCATTTCATACATCATGACATTGCATGCAGCTAACGTTTTACCTTTTTCAGGAAAGGTCAATCAAAAGATGGCTACCATCAACCTTTTCTGGTCCCAGTTTAATACCTGTAGCAAGCCAGGAAAATATCTATGGACGACTGATTGTAGATTGATACCTGTAACAAGCCAGGAAAAGTATCTACACGAAGAGATTGAAGATTAATACCTGTAACAAGCCAGGAAGACCTTTCTTTCTCAGGTCAGAGATTAATACCTGAAACCAGCCAGGACATATATCTCCTCGACCAACCTTTTCAGATCCCAGTTTAATACCTGTAGCAAGCCAGGAAAATATCTGTGGACGGCTGATTGTGGATTAATACCTGAAACAAGCCAGGAAAATTATCTACACGAAGAGATTGAAGATTAACACCTGTAACAAGCCAGGAAGACCTTTCTTTCTCAGGTCAGAGATTAATACCTGAAACTAGCCAGGACAGTATCTCCTTGACCAACCTTTTCAGATCCTAGTTTAATACCTGTAGCAAGCCAGGAAAATATTTGTGGACGACTGATTATGGATTAATACCTGAAACAAGCCAGGAAAATTATCTACACTAAGAGATTGAAGATTAACACTTGTAACAAGCCAGGAAGACTTTCTTTCTCAGGTTAGAGATTAATACCTGAAACCAGCCAAGACAAATATCTCCTCGGCCAACCTTTTCAGGTCCCAGTTTAATACCTGTAGCAAGCCAGGAAAATATCTATGGACGACTGGTTATAGATTAATACCTGTAACAAGCCAGGAAAATTATCTACACGAAGAGATTGAAGATTAACACCTGTAACAAGCCAGGAAGACTTTCTTTCTCAGGTCAGAGATCAATACCTGAAACTAGCCAGGACAAATATCTCCTCGACCAACCTTTTCAGGTCCCAGTTTAATACCTGTAGCAAGCCAGGAAAATATCTGTGGACGACTGATTGTAGATTAATACCTGTAACAAGCCAGGAAAATTATCTACATGAAGAGATTGAAGATTAATACCTGTAACAAGCCAGGAAGACCTTTCTTTCTCAGGTCAGAGATCAATACCTGAAACCAGACAAGACAAGTTCTATAACCTCGACAGTATACTCCCGGTGAGCACGAGTCAGTTCCTAAATCTCAAACAAAGTTAGACTTCCCCAGTGGAATCTTCTACAACAACAGGTATGCAAGTTCTCGCTAAGGAATCTCTTATGCGATCGACACTCCTGCAGATGGCATCTATAAGCCCATCCTCCTACCAACAATCTCCAAATGGCATCTGTAAGCCCATTCCTGACATCACAATGCTGATACTACACCATGCGAGTGCAAATTTCTGGGCACTCTAGTGTTCAATTATCTTCCACCTTCGGATCAAGAAAGGCACGCAAGCCAATCTACATCCTCAGGTTTAAGAAAATTGAACAGGGGCAATTGTTGCACCCCAAAATTTACCCTTTCATGTTTTCCAAAGTCTTCCCCCTGCATGGTTGATCACAAACCCTTGCCTAAGGAAAAGGAAAATTTTTGAGTGGTGCTTTAAGTACATTTCGATTGGCATTCTGAAAGACCCTTCGATTGGCATTCTGAAGGAGCATTTCGATTGGCATTCTGAAGGAGCACTTCGATTGGCATTCTGAAAGACCCTTCAATTGGCATTCTGAAGGAGCATTTCGATTGGCATTCTGAAGGAACACTTCGATTGGCATTATGGACAAGCACTTCGATTGGCATTTTGAAAGACCCTTCGATTGGTGTTCTGAAGGAGCCTTTCGATTGGAATTATGGATAAGTACTTCAATTGGAATTCCAAAAAGGTCCATTCGAAGAAGCATTCGAAGGAGGCCATCATCCCATTCGAAAGGGAGCATTCGAAGGAGACCATCAGCCAATTCGAAAGGGCCATTTGAAGGAGGTCATCAAGAGGGCACTCAAGTCAAAAGCGTCCAGGTTCATTCAAGAGACACAAATGTTTCAAAAAAGGAAATTATTTAATGTGTCCGTTTCTTGTCTCAAGGCATTTAATGGCCTGTTTAATGGCTGTCTCTTGCCATTACTGCACCCTCACACCCCTATAAATACAGAGGCCGGCATACATATCCAGGATACGAAAATCATAACGAAAAACACACAAAAACTCTGCAAGAAGAGGACGAAAAATATATAGGGAGAAGCATTGGAGAGACGCTACCCATACAATCCATCAAAGGTTGTCAGAATTTTCCAAGCCAAAGCAGTCCTTCAGATCGAAGGTGCCCACGCCCAGAAGCCCCCAGATTGAAAGTGCTCACATCCAGCCAGTGCCAAATCGAAGGTCCCAACTACTGTAAGAGAGGGTAAATTGTCAAAAAACTTTTCATTTTGCATAACACATTATTACTTGTTGTTACCTTGATTTGCCATCCTAGACAGGATCGAAAGGCCTGGGTTTGGCACCCAGGTCATGTTTTTCGTTTGCTAATATTTGCTACAGACATAGCCTGAAGAGACCCAGTAGGGGCAGGATCGAAGGGCCTGGGGTTCAATACCCAGGCCCTGCATTTTATTTCGCTAACATACTTTTGCAGGTATAACATCCCAGATCGAAGGAAACCCCTTCTCTGGATCGAAACCATTAGCATGCTGGATCGAAGGAGACATCTCATTCCTGGATCGAAAGACATGACTTCCATGATCGAAAGACAATCCTCTTCCCTGGATCGAAGGCTACTCACGCCTTGCTGTTTGGCCCAATCGAAAGGACCATGACCTCCTCTGGATCGAAGCTTCCATGCTCTCCCTGGGTCGAAACTCCTTTTTTCCCTGGATCGAAGGATCCCCCTTTGCACTTTATTTTTGTTTTCTCATAGACTTCTTTTTATCTTTTTAATTAACATTAAAATCAAAAACACAAAAAACATTAGGCTAGTCTTTTTCTATTAAAATTAACTTTGTTAATTAATCTCTTAATTATCTTAATATTTTCTCAAAAACTAAAATTAAATAGATTTAGGTCTTTTTTTTCACAAAATAAAATAAAACAACAAAAGATTTTTATTCTTAGGATTTTTAGAGTTTATTTTCAGATTCATGCGCGCTTTTTTTTATTATAACTGTCCGCTGGTTTGTAATAGCTTAAACTAAGACTTTTACTTTACTGCTTTTATTTCCCCAATTTTGGACATGTAAATAATCCCCCTCCCCGAAGCTTTGTAATAGCATAGGATTTACAATTACCACACTTTAAATTCCTGTACATATATTAACTGTTTAGATGTATGCTAACTAGGATTGCATGGCAAGATTTATCTTAAATTAAAATCAACCACAGCTCACCATAACATGTACAAAGATAACATAAACTGAAAATTGACACACTTGCACATGCCACTCTTAGGGTACACCTCACTTAGTTGCCTCAACGTGGTCATTAAGTATAGGATGTTTTAGAGGTCGTCCTTCTGTCCAAAGATCAAAATTGCCTCGAAATAGTTGCCTCGATAAGAATGGTCTAAGACATTAGGATTACCACTAAGACGTCCTAACGTTGCTTTAGTGACCACACGTCCCTTAAACCGAATTGACCCGAAAACTCCAACGACGGTGCTACCTACTCCTCAATAGTGGGATAACACTGTCTAAAAGACATTTGCACAGTTTAATTCTTTTTTGAGTAGGTAGAGGTTCTTAAGTACTTGCTCATTTTAAAAACAAAACAAAACTTTTCACACTTACACTTTTCGAACAAAGTTTTCAAAACACTTCATTACACTCTTGAGGACAGAAGCAAGAGTTAAATCGAAGTTTCAAACAAAACTCTTTTCAAAACCCACAAACACAAAGAAAAGCAAACTTTTGAAAAACATAGTGAGCAAGTACCTAAGAGCCTGTGGATAACCACAGATAGAAAGGGTGCTAACACCTTCCCTTTCTATAATCTACCTCCCGAACCCGAGAAACAATCTCGAAAAGGAATTTTTTTGTGCTTTTGTCCTTTCCTTGTTTGATAAAATAAAAAACGGTGGCGACTCTTGCTTAACCGCGACATTTTGCGAAAATAAATGCAAATGCGAACCATCATTCAAAAACAGTCAGTTCTCGTTCCCACCGATCACAATCGGGATGCCCTTGTTTTGCCCAGGTGTGTCAACCTAGCGGGTTTCTTATGCGTAGTATCTTTTGACTCTGTCCATGTTCACGGGGTGCGGCAGGTCGTCGCCATCCATAGTGGTCAAGATCATTGCTCCACCAGAGAATATGCTTTTGATTACAAACAGTCCTTCATATGTAGGAGTCCATTTCCCCTGGGATCACCTTGCGACAGTATGATACATTTGATCACCAAATCCCCGACTTGGTATACTTGGCGTCTGACCTTTTTGTTGAAAGCCTTGATCATCCGTTTTTGATACATTTGACCATGACAGACATCAGTAAGCCTTTTCTCATCAATCAAGTTTAGTTGATCAAGTCGAGTCTGGATCCAATCGTCTTCGTTCAGCCCTGCATCCTGCATAATTCTTAGAGAGGGGATCTGAACCTCAATAGGCAAGAAAACTTCCATGCCGTATACCAGAGAGTAGGGTGTTTCCCCGATTGATTTCTCTAAGGATATACATCAACAACTTCTTTCTTTCCAATGAATGGTTTCCTTACATCAGCAGAGGATGCATCTTTTTGAATCTTCCCATTCTTTATCTTGGTTTCCACCGTTTCTCCTGTCAATATCAATTCGGTAAAACCTGCCGATGAACTCCCAATTAAGTGATTGAAGAAAGGACTGGACAAGGTTCCCAAAAACATATCTACTAACTCTCTTTTAGATAGGGGAGGCTGGAATCATCCTGCTAAGTCCCTCCATTTTTGCACGTAGTCTTTAAAGCCTTCACTTGAAACCATGGCCATACTCTGGAGTTGAGTACGGGTGGGCACAAGGTCTGCATTGTATTAGTATTGTTTGTAAAAGGCAGCGGCCAGATCTTCCCAATTATGAACATTGGCTTTTTCTAGATGATAAAACCAATCAAGTTGAGTTCCAGACAGACTGTCTTGAAAGAAGTGTACCCATAAATCCTTGTCGGCAGTGTGAGGCTGTATTTTCCTCACATTGGACTGGAGATGCATTTTGGGACATGAAACTCCGTCATATTTGGCGAACACCGGTGCTTTGAATTTTGGAGGAATGACAATTCCAGATACTAACCCCAATTCCTCAAAGTCCAATCCAGACACTTTTTGGATTTCCATTGCACTTAACCGTTCTTCCAGATGCTTATACTTATCGTTGGCTGGAGGATATTGTTCTTCAAAATATTCTTCTTCTTCCTCTTTCTCTTCTGAATCTGGCTGGACAAATGCTTCCTTGCCTTTCCCATCTTGATTGTCTTTCTCACCAAATGACGTTGCAAAGTAAAGAGTCCTTCTTGCTTGTCCTTGGAATCTTCTTCCCATATTTAGAACTCCGGTTATTTTCTTTGCTTTCTTCTTTTTCTCTTTAACCAACAAGGTCTTCAACTCTTCTTGTCCTCTGGCTAGAGTTAAGAACATCTGTTGAAACTGGGCATTTTTTGCTTGGAGGTCCTTCACCGTTTGCTCGAGGATCCATCTTACTGAAATAAACAGTAGAAAGATGAGGAGACTTGTTGCAAGAAACCTACTTATGTTATAATGAATGGTAGATGCATATGCAATGATTTCAAGGATTTTAAAGATTCAAATTTGTTTTAGGCAAAAAGGAAACACACGTTATATTAATAAATTAAAGCTTGAGTACATCAATGCCTCTTTGGGCAAAACAATACAAGAGCTCTAAGATAAAAAGGTAGTACGCATCCTCTTTGGTGTGATGTAGGCATTCAGGTTCCTCTCCTCATGAAGTTGCTTAGTGAGTTCCAAAACTTTCTTCTCACTGGCGTAGAATTGGACTTCGAAAGTATCTCGCTCCACCTTGAGTTGTATCTAATCTCTTTATAAGTCTTTAAGAGAGGTGGGCATATCATGATGTAGGATAGTGTATGGAACATCACCTTCCATAACAGGCTCAATGATTAGCGGGAGAATGGAGGGATAAGGCATCATAAGACTTTGAGCACGAGTTCGTACCCAATGTCTTTCTATCTACCTTGTTCAACATCCTCCAAGCTCAGATGAATCTCTGGCGAAGACCTTGATCGTTGTTCTCGTAGTCAAATACCAAACCTTGAATGAGCATCTCATGTGGGCCATCCCTTCGAGCGTAAGCAAATTGTCTTAAGGCTAAGCAAGGGTTGTAGGTGATACCTCCCCTAATGCAAAGTAAAGGGACATTAGTGAATTCTCCACAACGGTCGACAATAGTAATATTCTCTATGGATCAGGAACACCAATGAATGTCTGAATGTTTTAGCGTCATCAACCTTTGTGACCACCTTGAACCTTGCTTGTTCTTCAATACAGATTAGGGATGATGCAAAATAAACCATCTTGCCAAGAGAGGAGTGCAACATATAAGGATACCTCTTTTCCTCAGAGTGCGAGTGTGAAAAGAATCTAGGATGTCCCCTAGCAAAGTAGGCACCGGGTTACGAGACATGAAGATCTTGACGGTGTTCACATCTATGAGTTAGTCAGGATTTGGAAACAAAACCTTCCCATAGATGAGGAGAGCCACAATTTCTTCAAAAGATTGTAAATCCAAAGAGTTCCAATAGTTTTGGGCTTTCTCAAACAAGAACTTTTCTAGGAAACCCTTGACACCACTCCTTGTTTCCCAATTGGCCGTGATATCAGATGATTGCAAGTGTAGAGCTTGAGTAATATTTTCCGGCTTTGGATCTCTTTCCGTACCGTTGAAAGGTAGTTGATTGAGAATTGGAATCCTCAAGAGTTGGGAGAATTCTTCCAAAGTTGGCACAAGTTGATAATCGAGAAATGTGAAGCAATGGTGTAAAGGATCAAAGAACTGAAAGAGCATCTTCATCATGTCTTCATCAGCGTTGGAGGTGACCAAGTTTAGTAGGCGAACATGTCTTTCGGTAAATGGAGAGTTTTCAAGAATCCTTGATGCTAGCTGCTTAAGTTGAGGAGGGATCCTTACAAGATTGACTTGAATAGTTTTCCTACGAATAACATCCATGTCCTATAAAACAAAACAAAGATAAATCCCAAGATCCTTGAAAATGGTTAGTGAATGAGTATGATGTTATGATGTTCATGATGTTATGTACAAGTAGATATATACAAAGAAAATAAGTCCTTAGGTTTAGGCTTGCATAGAGTCTCATAGGTAAGTACCCTCTTGAAGTTTAGTTGGCTCAAACCTGTCCTAGTAATAGTAACCGGGTTCTAAGGAGCTCAATATCACTGGTTTGTTTCCTTGGTCATTGTTTCAGCGCAAGCCTCTTTAATGGCAACCGAAATATCAAAAGAAACCAAACCTCAATGAGTGTAGTATTGAGTATCTACCAACTTCTGACTGCACCAAAGCCAGTCATCTCACTACGTCCTAAAGGCCAAGTTGGTCAAGTAAAGGTTCTAAAAGTTCATTAGTGCTTCATGACATCACTCAACGGCCCCATATTCTCCTTGATTAACTCAAGGGCTATAGGTACCCACAAATATGTCTCACTAACGTAGCTATTGCTTAGACCATGTCGGTATACCCCGCACAGTTTCCACAATGTATTGCTACTTACCTATAAGGTATCCCAAATCCGGGTAGAGGATTCAAACCCAAACAAAGAACCAAAATGTAAAGCATACAAGTCAAACAATGAAAGCAAGTAAATGTGATCTAACCTTAAGGTAACCCCACTTTTAGAATTATCCCCATCAGAGTCACCAGTTCTGTGATACGGTGGGAGAACTGACTTGAAGGTTTTGCATTTTATCGCAAATGTTGCGGTTTAGCAAGAGTCGCCACTGAATTTTCTTTTATCCAAAAAGAAAGGTGAAAAATCACAGAAAAGACCTTTGAGATTGTTTCTTGAGTTCGGGGGGTAGGTTATGAAAAGGGAAGGTATTAGTACCCTTTTCATCTATTGTTTTCCATGGGCTCTTAGTTACTTGCTAGATCACTTTATTTTGTTTGAAATTATGCTTTGTGTGGTTTTTGAAAGTATTTTATAAAGAGGCCATTGTTTAGGCAAACTTTGTAATGATTATCGTTCATAATAATGTATACAAAGTGTTTGATCTTTTGAAAATGCTTTCAAATTTTATAAGATGTTTTGAAAGTGTAGGTGTTTGATTTGAAAATAGCAAGGATGTTTTGTTTTGAAATTGAGCAAGTAACTAGGAGCATTCTACCTACTCAAAAGTCTTTCATGTTCATCTTTCTTTTTTTTTCTTTGACATTGTTATCTTACCATTGATTTGGTAAGTAACCCTATCTTTGGATGTAAACGGGACGGGCGAGGGTCATCGTATAAAAGGAAACATGGATAACGTTATCGAGGGACTATGATCTTGTATTTTACTTGTTTTTGCTAAGATACCTCACATGCATAATATGTCCATTTTGTAAGGCAACCAAGTGGATTTACCCTAGGGGTGCTTATGTGCAAGTGTATTATTTTCATTCTTGGTGTTGTCTTTGATTAGGGTTTTCTAATTGATTGGTTTTAGTCTTTCCATACAAACCCTAATTACTAGCATTTGTATATAAAGCGATAAATTGTGGAACTTGAAAATTACTACACTATTACAATACTTGTGGGAGGGGGTACAAATTATAAATGGGGATTGCAAGAAAATAAAGCCTAATTATCTATTACAACCATATTGAATTTGTATAAGAATTGAAATAAATAATGTACCAAATGAATAAATATACAAGGATGTGAATGTAAAGTAAATGGATGTTTTGTCTGGATTTTTTAGAAAAAGGGGTTTTGTTTTAACCTAATTAACTAAAAGAAAAATAATTAATTAAAAGTAAAACCTAAATTTACTAGGAAAAGAAATTAAATAAAACCCTAATCTATTAATTGATTAAAAAGAAATTAAGTTTATAAGAAAAATATATTTTTGGTATTTTTGTCTTAAAAATAATTTATAGTGTTATAAAATATTTTTGGTCTTTTTAAATATTAAAACAATATATTTAAAATGTGTAAAAGAAAATAATTAAAACCCTAGTTTTTTAATTAAATTTACAAAATAATTAGTGAAGTAGATAAAGTATGATTAAATAAAATAATTTTTTGTGTAAAAAAAATAAATAAACAATGTCAAAATATAATCTAAGATTTTTATATTTTTTTAGTATTAGAAAAATATTTAAGAAAACAAATAAATAAAAATAAGAAAAAAGAAAAATAAAATGGGCCAGGGGTGTGGATAGCCTGCAAGGGGGGTTAACAGTAAGAAAAAACACAAAAAGGCCCAAGGGAGGCCCAGGCGCCTGTCCAAAAAAATCAGAATGTGTAAAAAATGTAAAAAAAATCCAAAAGGGTACCACTGGGACTCGAACCCAGGTCCCTCTAGTCACAGGCGCACGCTTCTACCACTGAGGTGGCTATACATCCATTTATATAATCAAAACAATAAATACATGATAGTAAAAAAGTCCATGTCCTGAACTTCATCTTCAACCTCACGCCCAGCCAGAGCCTCTGTATCTTATTCAAATCTCAACAAAAATGAAAACTGTAAACAAGAAACTTGTATCAAATTTCTTCACGATTTCAGAAATGCAAAGCAATAAAATTATAGATCAAAGATAGGCATGAATTTTAATGGCCCTAATCTGAACCCTAAAAATCTCATAAACTTCAATCTTAAAATTCTCTAAGCTCAAGCAAAATTAGTGAAAACTATGGACATGGTTAGCTTTAGGGCAATGATATCTACATTTTTCATTCATAAATAAAACATTAATGATGCCTCTATGAAAAGTTCCAATGTCAGAAAACTTAACTTTCAATAGGCTATCGTGTTTGGAGTTTGAGTAGCTTTCAGTGAGTTCCAATGATTAGGTTAGCTTCCTCAAGTTCCCAAGAAGCTAATGGGATGCTTAGCTTGAGCTGAAAGTGTCTGAGGAGTTCTGGAGAAGTCAAGGTGCAAGGTGCTGTTTTTGAAAATGGTGGATGGTGATGGAGGTGTTACAGTGGTGCTGTAGGTGTTGGGATTGTTTGTATATGTTGTTTAAAAGCTTCTGAAAGTAAAAGGCCAAGAAACGCACGAGCAAGTTTGAAGATTGGATTCAAAACTCAGAAATGATAAGTTTTGAAGTGTTTTTGGTGATTCCGTGTTCTAGGTGTTTTCAGGGCTTAAGCATGCGTGAGATTTGTGTAAAATGGCTTGTGTATGTATAAGCAAAAGGGTTTGAGTTCTTTTGAAAACCAAAAGTACAAGTTACAAGCTAAATGCTAGGTTACTTGATTTTGAAGAAAAGTGGGAAAACAAGTTTCAAGAGGAGGTACAAGCATGGGCTGAGTGATTGTAAGTGTCTAACAAGTTTATCGTGAGTTATAAGACATGTATGATCAGAAGAGAACAAGGGCAAGACTCAAGAACAAGTTTTGTGCAAAAAGTCACTTTATCAAAATGGCAATGTGCACTTTCTTCCCAAAATGGATATAAATCATGACCTTGCATTGAATGCTTGAAGTGAGACCTCTAACAGATGTGCAAGCAATTAATTATAGAGTGCCTAACAAGTTTGATGCCTGCAAAGTAGAAGTTATGCAACATAAGTTTGAATTTTGAATATGTTCATCACAAAATGACTTGTAATTCAAGTGATAAAACCCTAACTTCATCTCTTCGATTCTCCCTACTCAAAAATGATATCAAGAAGTTCTTAGAAATTTTGGAAAGCTTGCAATGTGCTTTATAAATAATATTTGAATCACTTTTGAAAATTCCCCTTGGAAATATATGAAAAAGTTCCATGAAGTTGGGTCAAAATCCTGACCAAATTAGGGCAAAATTTCACTAAGTGTTTTTGTTTCATGACCATGTATTCTTAAAATTATAACTTGAGATCCAAGAACTTTTAGAAGGAGTTATGTGAAGAAAAGTTTTATATTTCATTTATATATATAACTTTCATGTTGGAAGTTTCTTTTGAATCATCTTGCATCATGGTGAAAATTTTGCTCAAAGTTGTGAAAAAATAAGAAAGTTTCAACACTTAGAAAAATTTCTAAGTTTAGAAATTTTAACTTTTCAAAATGAAATCTTGAATTTTTGATTTCTTGATGAATAAGTTTCATATTTTTACATGTTTTGATGAATTGTGATCTTTTACATTTGAATTTGACCAAAAAGTCAAAGTTTGACTTTTCAGTATACAGTTGACTTTTGATCACTTGACTAGAAATTCATCTGTCAATCCATTGGACTTGAGCAATGTTTTGAGCCATATCATTTGGTCAAAATGATGCAATTGGACTCTTGATATCATTCCTTAAACCAATTGATCATTTTCTAGGTCAAAAATCAGAAATTGCCCTTTCTAAGTCAAAACCCTAATTTTGACCATTTTGCCCTTTTGAAGATTTGATCAAATTTCTTGAGGAATTATGGTCCAAACTTGATCAAATGATACATATGAGTTTAAAATGTTGATGTGGATAAAAAATTATGAGGTTTGATTATAAATTGGCCATAGTTTACTTTTCCCTAATACAGTTGATTTTTAGGTCAACTGCTCAATTGACTGAGCAAAAGTGTGATCCAAAGCTTGAAACTTGACATGAGTAATCTTGAGGGTCCATAATGATCCATGAAATTTATATTGGGCATTGGAAGTTCAAATATCCTTGTGCAATCTCAAACCCTAATTTTGGTCATCAGTGCTTAAGGAGGTGTCTTGAGCTGATCAACCCTAATGCAGTCTTGAGTCAAAGGAGATCTCGTGAACAAATTCTTGATAAATGAGAGGGAAAATTTTGGGGTACAACAGAGCCCATTACTGAAGGGGATATTCCCTACACGGTTCTTCACCCTGATATGCCCATTGATCTTGAAGAATTACGGAGGTCCTGGATTCAGCTGAAGAAGGAGCGGGATACTTATAGGGACCAATTCTATGCCCAGGAGAAGAAGGTTTTAGAGCTCACGAAGCAACTTCATGAGGAAAGAAGCCTCAATGTCTATCTTGGTGCAAAGAGAAAGCGCCCATGGGAAACCTGATTTTTTTAGTTCTTAGAATCTTCAATTGAAACGCCTAAAAGGAAATTGTATTTTGAATTCTACTAATAAAATCTTCATTTCATTTTGGTTCACAAATTTAAATTTCTCTAAATCCTTGAAATCATTGCATACACATGTCATACATATCATCGCATAAACATGTTTCATAACAGGTTTCTCATCTTCTTCGTTGTTTATTTAAGCAAGTAAAAGAAATGGCTCTCGAACAAACTGTGAAAGACTTACAGACTAAGAACACACAATTCCAACAGATGATCATGGCTCTAGCCAAAGGGCAAGAGGAACTAAAAGCCCTGATTGTTAAAGACAAGGCTAAGAAACAAAGAAGGACAACTGGTGTGGTAAATCTGGGAAGAAGATTCAAGAGACCGTTGAAGCAAATGGTGGATCTGACCTCTTCATCCAAGGAAGGAGAGAACCAAGAGGGTGAGACAAGAGAGGAAGACCTTAGTCCGGAGGAATTTGATAATGACATTGATTACAATGAAGAGCAGTATCCTCCGGCTGATGAAAAGTACAAACAGCTGGAAGAGCGTTTGAGTGCAATGGAGATTCAGAAAGTGCCCGGGATGGACTTTGAAGATCTGGGTTTGGTGTCTGGGATTGTTATTCCGCCAAAGTTCAAGGCACCACTGTTTGATAAGTACGATGGGGTTTCGTGTCCCAAGATTCACCTCCGATCTTATGTAAGGAAGATATAGCCTCACACTGCTGACAGAGACTTATGGGTCCATTTATTTCAGGATAGTCTATCCGGAACTCAGCTAGATTGGTTCTATCAACTGGAGAGGGCCAACATCTATAATTGGGAAGACCTGGCCGCTGATTTTTATAAGCAGTATCAGTACAATGCAGACCTTTCTCCCACCCGTACTCAACTCTAGAGTTTGACTATGGGTTCGAGCGAGGGTTTCAAAGACTACGCTCAGAAGTGGAGGGACTTAGCAGGAAGAGTCCAGCCTCCCCTGTCTGATAGGGAGCTAATGGACATGTTTCTGGGTACCCTGTTCAGTCTGTTCTTTAATCATCTAATTGGAAGTTCCTCGGCCAGCTTCAGTGAATTAATCTTGACAGGGATGAGAGTGGAAGCTGGAATTAAGAGTGGGAAGATCCAAAAGGACGCATCCTCCAGTGCCATGAGAAAACCATTCGCTGGGAAGAAAGAGGTTAGTGTTGTGCACCATCAACAGAGTCAGGACATAACTGAACACCGTCCAGCAGTAGGGGCTATCGTGATTCCTAAGCCTGCACCCACTCAACAGAGGAACAATCAGTAGAGAACATAAAGGCCGGTAAGACAATTCACCAGAATAAATATGACTCTAGCCCATGTTTTTCCCCATTTGTTAAGGTCCAATCTGGTAACCTTGCGGGAAGCGCCAAAGAATCCCAACACTACCTCTCCCCGCTATAATCCAAATTCCCGTTGTGCTTATCATTCATAAATTCCAAGTCATGATACAAACGGCTGATGGGCTTTGAAAAAAAAAGTACAATACCTTCTCGAGGCGAAGGAAATTGAGTTTGACGCCTCTGAGATGCCAAATGTTATCACTGCTCCTATGCCCAAGCACGACCGTGGTGTTAACGCTATTGAAGATGATATGTTTGTTACTACTGTTGAAGAGCTTATTACTTCGCTTATGACCATTAAGTGGAACTTGTTGAAGGTCGGTTTATTTCCGGGCTGTAGTGAAGGTTTCCACTTCTGTTTATCTCTACTGACTGGTTATCATTTGTTGAAGGTAGGTGTTCAGTGCCTGATGGATGTTGGAGAGATTTTGTTTGAGAAGACTCCCGTTCCAACCATTCTATGCAAGGATATTTCAATAATAACCATTTCCGCCAATCCTCCCAGGGTCTCCACCAAAAGACCCGTCAGGATTACATCCAATCCAAAGGTTACTCCGTTAAGAATTACTGGGTCAGGGCCAATCCCATACTCCTTTGATAAAACTGTTTCATGGAACTATGGGGGTGACGTCTACTACCACGATGTCAAGCAAGATTGGCTGGCTGATGAAGACCAGGTCTCTGAGAATGTTGATCCCGACATCTTCAATATTGTTAGAACCAGCAAAATAACAAGAAGTAGGAGAGTGTTCTCCCCCGAGATTTCTCCTCCGAAAGCTGTTACTGGTCCTGTGATTATTCCTACTTTTGTCCCTGCTTCTACTACTACTGCAATTCCTTTGATTACTTCTGCTGACACCCCTATCACCAAGTCGACCGAGACTCAGAGCAAAGACATATTGATTGAGTTTGTCCAGACGAAGGTGCAATCAGTATCTATTCCGGAGGCTTCCAAGAAGGAGATGGAAAAATTCTAAAAATTATCAATAAAAGCGACTACAACATGGTCGAACAGCTGGGGCAGACCCATTCAAAGATCTCTATGCTAGCCTTGCTATTATGCTCCGAAGCTCATGCGAAGGATTTGGTGAAGTTTCTGAAAACTGCCCATGTGCCCCAGGAAACTTCTGTTGACCAATTTGAAGAGTGTGTGGCTAGTTTGACGGCCGATAACAGTTTTGGATTTTCTGATGCTGATTTGACCCCTAGAGGGAGGAAGCACAATGATTCGTTGCATGTCTCTTTCGAATGCAAGGGCACCACTTTGACCCATGTCCTTGTTGATACTGGTTCATCGTTAAATGTGCTGCCTAAGAATGCTCTGGATAGACTAGACTGTGAAGGATTGACTTTGAAGCCAAGCAATAATTTAGTGAGGGCTTTTGACTGATAAAAAAGAATGGTGCATGGGAAGGTGGATATCTCCATCAAGGTTGGTTCTCATAATTTTGGTTCTACCTTCTACGTGATGGATATCAAGCCATCTTATTCATGTTTGTTGGGCCGCCCTTGAATACATGGGGCTGGAGCTGTTACGTCCACTCTGCATCAGATGATGAAATACCCAATGTTGTACCCTAAAATTTGCCCTCCCATTTCATCAACATTTTCTCATTACAAGACTATTGGAACTCAAGATCAAGCTAGGGTTTACTCTGCTCAAGACACCTCCTTGCACTGTTGACCTAAATTAGGGTTTGAGTTTGCACAGGGATGTTTTGACCTACAATTCCCAAAGTGACTTTCATACTTCATATTGGACTCACAAGTTTGTCCATACCAAGTTTGAAGCCTTGATTCAAATTTTTGCCCAGTCAATTGGACAATTGACCTAAAAATCAGCTGTATTGGGGAAAAAGTCAACTGTGGCCAATTGACAGTCAAACCTCATGAAATTTTACCCACATCAACATCATGAACTCATATGAACCATTTTATCAAGTTTGGATCACAATTCCACAAGAAATTTGATCAGATCAGCAAAAGGGCAAAATGGTCATTTTTAGGGTTTTGACTGCACAAAGGCAATTTTTGACTATTTGACCTAACCAATGGCAAATCAAGCTCAACCATGGACTCAAGGACTCAATGAATTTGTCTTGACTCATTCAACAAGTTCAAAAGATCTCAAATGCATAGGATTGACAGATGAATTTTTCAGTCAACTGATCAAAATTTGACTGTATACTGAAAAGTCAAACTTTGACTTTTTGGTCAAAATCAAGTGCCAAGGGTCATTTTTTATCAAGACATGTAAAATTATGAAACTTGTTCATCAAGAAACCCAAAAATGCAAATTAGGGTTTAAAATGGAAAATTTTCATAACTTAGAATTTTTCTAAGTTATAAAATTTTCTTATTTTTTCCTAACTTTGTCCCATTTTTTCACCAAGATGAAAATGGATTCAAACAAAACTTGCAACATGAAAGTTGTAGTCTATCACAAAGTCTACAACTTCTATTCACAAAGATTTCTCAAAATAAGCTTGGATCTCAAGTTATGATTTTTGGAACAAGGGTACCTAAAACTTTTAACTTAGAGAAATTTTGCCCTAGTTTAGGCAGGATTTTGACCCATCTTCTTGGCCATTTTTCACATAGTTCCACTTGGATTTTCAAGTTTCATTTCAAATATGGATTATAGTACATGTTGCAAGATTTCCAAATTGACCAAGAACTCCTCAAACACATTTGTGGTTAAGGAGAATCGAATGCTTGAAGTTGGCAAAAACTCACTTTGATCCATGGCCAATACATGTTCATACAAGTTTCATTTTCAAACCAGCATGCTTCGTACTTGTTTTCAGGCCTCTAAACCATTTTACACTCCTTAATTGAATGCAAATCCACTGAGCTAATGCATTATCTTGGCCATTTGGACATTGCACACAAAACTAATCCTTAAGTAGAAAAAGGTACATTGCCATTTTTGAAAATTATGCTTTATGTCAAACCATGATCTTTGAAGCATAGGGCCATATCTCTGAAGCCAAATCAAATCCACAAATTCCAGTAACCAAGGGAAAATTATGCAGCATACAAGATAGAGGGTACATGCCTATAATCAGAAGTTACACTTTCTTACTTCACAAAGAAGAAATTTGTCCAAATCTTAAAAACTTGAAAACCAGTCCATGATAGCTTAAACAAACATTGAAAACACATTTCACACAACCCTTTGAGCCATAAACACGAGCTCTTCCCCACTCAAACCTCCTTGTACACAAAATCTCCATTTTTCTGCAAAACAGGGCAAGCCCTGCAGAATCACCTCCATCTCCACTTTGCCTCGTGCGTTTTGCCTCAAACTTATTCCAATACCTTCCATTCAACTTACCTAAACTATTCCAGACCTCCATTGCCAACTGTAAATCCATTAACACACATTGTCATTTTTGTTTGGAAGCTTTGCAGGTTGAGTTCTGTAGCACGATTCAGGCTACTTCAAAACAAACTAAGCATTGGGAGAGCTTCAGTGGACATCAGGCAAGCTCAAAAGAACCTCAAGCACCATTGAAAGTTGCTACATTTTCCAGCTCGAACTCAACTGAAACAGGTATTTCATGAACTTCTATCTCTCTATTTAGGAATAGTTAGACTTAGGTTTGTGAATGAAAGATGTTGTATTCATAGCCCTTAAACCATACATGTGTTTAGTTTTCATTTATATTAATCGTGCTAGGAGAATTTCATCCATGAAATTTTTGAAAAAACTAGGTTAAGAATTAGGGCCAGAGAAATTCTCTATGGTCTTTGAGAGTTAGCTTAAGTTTTTTATATGGTTAGATTCGTTGTTTGATGCTCTACAAGTTTCATGTTATGAGTTTTGTCAAAAAAGCACAGAATCAAGAGATATCATTTTCTACATAGAACGCGCGCGTTTCTGTCTAGAGGAAGAAGATGAAGTTGGTTTTGGGCTGGGCCTGGACAGGCTTGCTTTTGGCACCCCCCACTTTTCTTTTTACACCCCCTGGCCCTTTTCTTGTATATTTGTCATTTTTTGCATTTTTATTTTATTTCTGACTTTGATGTTTTATTTTCAAACATGAAAAATGATCCAAAAATGTCTTTATAATTTCTTGCATTTATTTGATATTTATTTTTATTTTTACTAGTATAAAAATGTTTATATGCTTTTATATCATTTTGTTTAAATTAAAAAATAATACAAATAATACTTTTATTTTCATTTATTATTTTTATACACATTTGAAAATATTTTCTTGAAATATATACATTTGTAAATAATTTATTTTATATATATATATTTTTATATTTTATTAAATAATTAGAACAAAAAACACAAAAATAATACATTTTTATTTTTATTAATATTTTATACTAAAAATACCTTTTTTTTCAATATACTTTTATTTTTTGTACAAATTGATACATTATTGTATATAAATAATAAATAATACTATTTATTTAAGAAATTAGGGTTTTTGCCCTAAAAAAAAATGATTGAAATTGACTTTTTATTTATTTACATTTCACATTAAAAATACTTTTTACATAAATATTTTTTTTTTGCATAATACATTTTATTTAATATTTATTTATTGTATTTATTTAAATATTGCATATTTAATTGTTATGCCTTATACATTCAATTTGGTTGTAATAATTTAGAATTTAATTTCTTGTCAAAATAATCCCCTATTCAAATTTGTACCCCCCTCCCTATATCATGTTGTAATAGTGTAGAATTTAAATTCTCGCACCTTTAAGCTTTCAATTATGCCATGATTAGACTTAGGGTTTTGTATGCAAAATCAAATCAACAAATAGTTTGACCTAATCAAAAGACAAAAATGCATGAAAAAATAAACACAATGCACACTTGCACCCCTAGGGTTTCAATCCACTTGTTGCCTTCAAAAATGGGCCATGATATGCATGTCAAGTACTTTGGCAAAACAAAAATAAAAACAAATATCATAGTCCCTCGGTGACGCTATCCGAGTTTCCTAAACAAAAATGATCAAGTCCCTCAAGAAAATTTCCAAAAATACTTGACACTATTGCTATCATGGTCTATACGATGACCCCGCCTGTCCCGTTTAACATCCTAACACAAGGTTGTTCACCGAATACAATGGTGAAACAACACTGTTAAAAGGGTTAAAAAACATAAGAAAGATCTTTGAGTAAAATAGGGTAGACAACTCTTAGTTACTTGATCAAGCTTGCAAAAACATCCTTGCTATCTTCAAAACACACTTCACAACACAAATTTCAAAACCCTACTTTCAAAGCATTGGAAACTTTTCAAAAAGACAAAAACACCTTTGTATACATTCAAACAAGAATCATTACAAAGGTTGCCACAACGATGGCCTCTTTTCAAAACATCTTCCAAAATCACACACAAAGCACCATTTCAAACAATTGAAGAGCACCATTTAAAACAATTGAAAAGCAAAGCAAGTGATCTAAGCAAGTAACTAAGAGCCCAAGGATAACCATGGATAGAAAGGGTGCTAATACCTTCCCTTTCTATAATCTACTCCCCGAACCCAAGAAAACATCTCAAATGTCTTTCCTGTGCTTTTTGACCTTTCCTTAGGATAAAATAAAAAGTCGGTGGCGACTGTTGCTAAACCGAAACATTTGCGAACACAAATGCAAAATCCCAAGTCAGTTCTCCCACCATATCACACCCAGTCAAAGGGAGAATTATCATTGTATGCGGCGAAGAAGAATACATGGTCAGTCACCTGAATTCATTCAGATATGTGGAAATGGAGGGTGAGTTCATCGAGACTCTGTGCCAGAATTTAGAAGAGGTACCTCAGACTCTGGCTGCAACTGTAACTGTTACCAACGTGACGAAGATCACCAGACCTCCCTTGAAGATGGCCTCTCTCAAGGATGCAAAAGCAGTTATTGAAGAAGGTGGGTCTACCATCTGGGGTCAACTCCCTGATGTTCCGTACAAGTCTGATAAATTTGGTCTGGGTTTCTCTTCAGGGGCTCAAAGGGCTGTTCGACGTGCTCGCGCTGGAAAACCTCCCCCACGCATCAGTAATCACGGGGTTAACGCTGTAGAAGACGGAGACGGTGACAATGACATGGATAGCTGGATCATCCCTACTACCAACGGTGGGCCTAGTAAATGGACGGAAAAGGATTTTATACCTATTACTTTTGTTCAGAAGTAATTGTCTTTCTTGTTTTTTGGATATGTAATAAACAATATAACTTTATGGCCATGTGTCTTACCCGGGGCACATTGGTTTATTTGTGACGGTTATCATGTTTCACTTTCATATGGCATTAATAAAGCATTGGACGTTTATGCATACAAATTTTGCGCTCTCTATTTTTCTTTCCTACTTTTTACTTTGCCTATACAGCTATGCTCTTACACACACACATATCAAACTATAGATCCATATCCACTCTGGATCCCATTGATAACAGTTCGGCTATTGCCAGTTATAACTTCGAAAATCCGATCAACCAAGCCGAGGACGAAGGTAAGGAAGATTGTGAGGTACCTGGAGAACTTGCTAGACTGTTACAGTAGGAAGATAGGGCTATACAGCCTCATGAAGAGCCAATTGAGACAATAAACTTGGGCATAGATGTAGACAGAAAAGAAGTCAAGATAGGCGCAAATCTGGAGCTTAATGTCAAACAGCGGTTGATATAAATATTGCATGACTATGTCGAGATCTTTGCCTAGTCATATGAAGACATGCTAGGACTGGATACGGATATTGTGGTTCACCGACTACTAACTAAAGAAGATTTCCCTCTGGTAAAGCAGAAGGTCCGTCACATGCACCCTGAAATGTCAGAGAAGATCAAATCAGAGGTTATGAAGTAGTTCAATGCTGGGTTCTTAGTTGTCACCTCTTATCCGAAATGGGTTGCCAACGTGGTGCCAATGCCTAAAAAAGACGGTAAGGTGTGGATGTGTGTGGACTACAGAGATCTGAATAGGGCAAGCCCCAAAGATGACTTTCCGCTCCCCCACATTGACGTGTACTGGTTGACAACACCGCGTAGCACAAGATACTTTCCTTCATGGATGGTTTCTATGGTTACAATCAGATCAAGATGGCACCCGAAGATATGGAGAAGACAACATTTGTCACTCAATGGGGAACTTTCTGCTACAAAGTGATGCTGTTTGGATTAAAGAATGCTGGGGCAACCTATCAGCGAGCCATGGTCGCCTTATTTCATGACATGATTCACCATGAGATAGAGGTATATGTGCATGATATGATAGCCAGGTCTCAAACTGAGGAAGAGCACCTTGATCATCTGCAAAAGTTGTTTGATAGGTTAAAGACATACAAGTTGAGGTTGAATCTGAAAAAGTACAACTTCGGGGTAAGGTCTGGCAAACTATTGGGTTTCATTGTCAGTGACAAGGGCATTCAGGTGGACCCTGCAAAAGTAAAGGCTATACAAGAGATGTCGACTCCTCACACTGAGAAGGAGGTCAGAGGCTTTTTGGGACGCCTAAATTACATTGCCAGGTTCATTTCCCATTTAACTGCTACTTGTGATCCAATCTTCAAACTCCTGAAGAAAGATCAAGTGGTAAAATGGAAGGATGAATTCCAGACTGCCTTCGAAAGAATCAAGGAATACCTCCAAGAACCACCATTTCTGATGCCTCCGATTGAAGGAAGACCTTTGATAATGTACTTAATAGTGTTAGAAAATTCAATGGGGTGTGTGTTGGGGCAGCATGACGAGTCTGGTCAAAAAGAGCACGCAATATACTACCTTAGCAAAAAGTTTACTGACTGTGAAACAAGATACTCACTGCTCGAGAAAACTTGCTGCACTTTGGCATGGGCTTCTCGCCGACTGAGACACTATATGTTGACCCACACTACTTTGTTGATATCTAAGATGGATCTGATCAAGTACATCTTCGAGAAGCCCGCTATCTCTGGAAGAATAGCGAGATGGCAGATGATCTTAACCGAATATGATATCCATTACACGACCCAGAAAGCAATCAATGGAAGTGTATTAGCTGATCATTTGGCCCATCAGGCCATGGATGACTACCATTCCATGAATTTTGAGTTCCCGGACGAGAATATTATGCTGGTGATGGACAATGAAAAACCTAGACCGGATGAAGGACCCGAAGAAGGATCCTGATGGACTATGGTTTTTGACGGAGCCTCGAACACACTCGGTAATGGAATTGGTGCTGTAAATATATCTCTTAAAGGCTGTCATACTCCTTTCACCTCCATACTATGCTTCAACTATACCAACAACATGGCAGAGTATGAAGCATGCATCATGGATCTTAAAGCTGCTATTGACCTGAGGATCAAGTTCTTGAGCATTTTTGGGGATTCAGCCTTGGTGATAAGTCAGATCAAAGGAGGGTGGGATGCGAAACACTCGAATCTTATCCCGTACAAAGAACATGTGCTGTCATTGCTTCCAAACTTTGAGGAGGTAACCTTTGAATATTTTCCACGAGAAGAGAATCAGTTAGCGGATGCGCTAGCTACCATGTCATCTATGTTCAAGGTCAGGTGGGATAATGAGGCCCCTCGGATCACTATTGAAAGGTTGGATGAACCGGCATATTACTACGAGATCGACACTGAAGGAGTAGCAGACAAAACTTGGTTCTATAAAGTGAAGAGATATCTCGAGGCTCAAGAGTATCTCGAGGGGGAATCTTTCAATGATAAGAAGTTTATGAGAAGGTTCGCCACAAAGTTCTTCCTCAGTAATGGAATCCTCTACAAGCGCAACCATGACTATACTTTACTTTGGTGCATAGACAAGAGTGAAGTGGAGAGGATTATGACAGATCTACACGAAGGTACCTTCGGAACCCATTCGAGTGGACATACCATGGCTAAAAAGATCCAATGGGAAGGATACTATTGGTCCACTATAGAAGCGGACTGCTATCAGCATTCCCGAACTTGTCACAAATGCCAGATCTATGTTGATAAGGTGCATGAACCTCTGGTTCCTTTAAACGTCTTGACGGCTCCTTGGACCTTTGCAATGTGGGGCATTGACATGATCGGAGAGATTAGACCTACCGCTTCCAATGGGCATCGCTTCATCCTGGTGGCCATTGATTACTTCATGAAGTGGGTTGAAGCTACTTCTTTTGCTACCGTTACCAAGAACGTTATGGCGCAGTTTATCAAACATAGCCTGATTTGTCGGTACAGTGTGCCAGAAAGAATCATCACTAACAATAGTATGAACCTCAATAACACGATGATCACCGAACTTTGTAAACAGTTCAAGATCCATCACCATAATTCTTCCTCTATCGTCCGAAGATGAATGGTGTTGTGGAGGCTGCTAACAAGAACATTAAGAAAATCATACAGAAGATGATGGTGACATACAAAGACTGGCACGAGATGTTACCATTTTCTCTTCACGGGTATCGCACCTCCACGCGAACATCGACAGGGGCAACACCCTACTCTCTGGTATATGGCATGGTGGTTGTCCTGCCTATTGAGGTCCAGATCCCTTATATGAGAATCATGAAGGATGAAGGTCTGAATGAAGATGATTGGATCCAGACTCGACTTGATCAACTGAATTTGATTGATGAGAAAAGGCTTACTGCTGTCAGTCATGGTCAAATGTATCAAAAACGAATGATCAAGGCTTTCAACAAAAAGGTCAGACACCAAGTATATCAAGTCGGGGATCTAGTGATCAAGCACATCATACTGCCGCAAGGTGATCCCAGGGGAAAATGGACTCCCACATACGAAGGACCATTTGAGATCAAAAGCATATTTTCTGGTGGAGTCATGATTCTGACCACCATGGACGGTGACGACCTTTCTTACCCTGTCAATGCGGACATAGTGAAAAGATACTACGCATGATTAAAGACTCACTAGGTTGACTGTCCTAGGAAAAAATAAGGGCTTCCCGACGAACCAAAAGGGTTTGGGCAAAAATTAGGGATGAAAACAAAAATATCTGTACACCTGGCAAGCCGAAAACGCGAAGAGGCGGCTTGGGCAAAAAAGGGTATCCCGGTGGACTGAAAACCCGAAAGGGAGGTCCAGGAAAAAGTTATGGATTTTAAGCGTATCACTATGTTCCAATATATCACCTTGCGACCAGACTTCAGCATCAGCTATCAAGCTTAAAACGGCACCGATCAATCCAGTCAGCTTCAAACAAGTAGCAAAGTGATGAGATGCTCAAAGACATAGCGGAAATAGCAGAATGGAAACTCAACAGGGATTATTACACATAGTTGTTTTCTTCTCTTTGTACACAATATTGTATATCTTTCATTTTCACGACGGCGTTCTCTTACTAGAGCGTCAACCTCTTTGTACAAAAATGCCTATTATAGGCCAACTTTAAAATCAATACAACTCATTTCTACACAAAAACTATTAGTTTTTTTTTATTGTATCCCAAAATTTTCCCTCTCATTTATCAAAACTTTTCTCACAAGATCTCTTTGACTCAAGACTGGATTAAAGGTTTGGTCAGCTCAGGACATCTCATCTTGCACTGATAACCCTAAATTAGGGTTTGAGTTTGCACAAGGATTTTTGGAATATCATTGCTTCATATGACTTTCAAACATCATTATGTACCCCTAAGATCACCCATGACAAGTTTCAAGCCTTGAACCACATTTTTGATTAGTCAATTGAACAGTTGACCTAAAAATCAGTTGTATTGGGGAAAAAGTCAACCATGGCCAATTTACAGTCAAACTTCATAATTATTAATCCACATCAACATTTTAAGCTCATATGTATCATTTGGTCAAGTTTGGATCACAATTCCTCAGGAAATTTGATCAAATCACCAAAAGGGCAAAATGGTCAAAAATTAGGGTTTTGACTAAGAAAGGGCAGTTTCTGATTTTTAACCTAGCAAATGACCAATTGAGTTAAAGCATGATTTCAAGGATTCAATTGCATCATCTTGACCTAATGGCATGGCTCAAAACTTTTCAATTTCATTGGATTGACAGATGAAATTTGTAGTCAACTGATCAAAAGTCAACTGTATAGTCAAACTTTGACTTTTTGGTCAAAATCAAGTGCCAAGGGTCATAATTCATCAAAACATGTCAAAATGTGAAACTTGTTCATCAAGAAATCCAAATTTTAAAATTAGGGTTTGAATTTGAAAATTTTCCTAACTTAGAAATTTTCTAACTATGGAAAATTTTCTTATTTTTTCTCAACTTTAGGCTACTTTTTCACCATGATGCACAATGATTCAAAGAAAGTTCCCAACATGAAAGTTATAGATCTCCATGAAATCTACAACTTTTCTTCACAACATTTTCCCTAAATATGCTTGGATCTCAAGATATAAATTTGTGAATACATGGTCATGAACTTGTTAATTTGGTGAAATTTTGCCCTAATTTAGGCAGGTTTTGGACCCAACTTCATGGAAATTTTTCACCTAGTTCCAAGAGGTATCTCAAAATTAATTTCAAATATGAATTATAGAGCCTATTGCAAGCTTTCTAAAATGTCCAAGAACTCCTCAAGATCATTTTTGAGTAAGGAGAATCAAAGAGATGAAGTTGGCAATTTCTCACTTTTTGTCCAAGCCATTTCATGAAGAACAAAGATGCAATCAGTACCTATGCTGCGTAATCCGTGCTTTATAGGTCCAAAACTTGTTCCATACTCCTTAATTAAATGCTTACTCAGTTGACAAAGCTTCTATCCATGCCTTAGAACCTTTATCCAACTTGTAATTCCATTTATGGCAAAAAGGTTCCATTGCCATTTTGAAAAAGAGCAACTTTTGCAAACTTTACAATCTTGAGCATTGGACCTGTCACCTTGGCACATATAAGTCTCACAGGTCTCAAGTAAATTGTATAAAGCACATACCAACCCTAAGCAAGCAGGTACAAGCATGTAAAGCTTTGTCTTATCACTTTGCTTCAAGTACAAGAAAGGTGGCCAAAAGGCTAGAACTTGCAGATCTGTTGAGGAGATGACCTAAAACCATTTCAATACTAATATAAAAACATTATGCAACACAATACACGTTTAGCAAGGACCTAAAACACTCCCAACCAATAAAACACCAAAAATCTGTCCAACACTGCAGATTTTGCGTAAGCACTTCCATCTTCCCTTTGGCTTGTGCGTTTTGAGTTTGGATCATTCAAACATCTTACATACTTGATACCTAGTCAATCCAGGCCTTCATCCCTGTTCTGTAATCACTCCTCCACCATTTGCCTTTGTTGACTTCAGAGCTTGCAGTTTGACTTGGCCAAGGAGTTCCAACTACTTTCAGAGCAAGGCAAGGGTTAGGATACATCCAGGGAAGTTCAAGGAAGCTCACGCAAGCATCAGGCCTCCATCAAACTCATCCCAGTTTCATCCATGATTCCATCTGAAGGAGGTAAAATCTCAAACTCTATCTTTTTGTACAGGCAACCATAGGCCATGATTTGTGAATAAAAAATGTAGTCCTCATCATAACGAAGCTGTACATACCATTATCTTGCACCGATTTTACTTATGCTGAGAGAATTTGGAACTTGAAATTTCTGGAAAAATTAGGTCAAGATTTATGGCTGCTAAAATTCTATTTGTTCTTTGATTAATAGTTCACATAACTTATATGGTTGGAATCGTGTGCTCAATTACTACAACTTTCATGTTATGAATTTTCATTTTTATGGAAGTATGAGAGAGTTACAGGTTGTCTGGAAAAAGCTTGAGGAAGAAGATGAAATAGGGCAAGGACTTGGTTCAGAATATGTTATTTTCGTTTCACTTAAGATAATGGAAGCATAGCCACCCCAGTGGCAAAGTAGCGCGCTGGTGAGACCCATGTCCTGTGTTCGAACCTGAGCGCGCTACTTTTGTATTTTTCACTTTTTTTCCTTTTCCATCTCTATATTTTTGCAGGTTGGGCTTGGTTTTTTTGGGCCAGGTTTTTTTTGCTAATATCATCACCACTAATCTGCTACATTACCCCCCCTTGCCAACTTTTATATTTTTATTTTTTATTTGTTTTATTTTCATATTTAATATTTAAATATTTTCTTTAATGCATAAAAATCCCAAAAAATGTAAAATTAATAATATTGCACTTTTATTGTATTTTTATTTTATTTCTCACATGAAAATATATTTTATTTTAATAGGATATCCTTTAGTTTCTTAATAAACTTGTAAATATATTTAAACATATTTAGTTCAATTTATTTTTCATTTCATACTTATGAATACTTATTTTTGCATATATTTAATTTTATATTTATATACAATATTATTTATTATTTTTATACAAGAAAATACACAAAATAATACCTATAAAAACTTTATTTTCTCTTAAATAATAATTAGGGTTAAACCCCTTTTAAAAATTAATTCATTTTCTTTATATTTTTAGGTTTAGATTAAATTTTCTTTTATATAAAAACAAGACACAAAAATATTTTTTTACATGTACATTGCATTGCATTTTCTTTTTAATATTGTATTGTATTTATTCTAATTCATACAAATTTGATTTGGTTGTAATAATTTATTTAGGTTTATATTCTTGCAAATCCCTATTCAAATTTGTATTCCCCCCTCCCATAAATTGTTGTAATAGCTTAGAAATATTTACATTATGCAATTTATCGCTTTATATGCCATGATTAGTAATTAGGGTTTGTATGACAAGAATAAAACAAAGCAAAATAGAAAACCCTAAATACAAGACAAAATCAAAGCATGAAAATGATACACTTGCACACAAGCATCCCTAAGGTTTCACCACTTGGTTGCCTAAAACAAAAATGCCCATGTTACACATGAGAATTATCTTGGCAAAACAAAACAAATATAAGATCATAGTTCCTCGATGACGCTATTCAAAAGTTGCCTTACAAAATGGTCTTGGTCCCTCAAAAATGCTAAGATACTTTGCAAACATTGCTAATCATGGTCATACGATGACCCACGCCCGTCCCGTTTATATCCAAAGATAGGGTTGCTTACCAAATCAATGGTAAGACAACAATGTCAAAGGAATAGAAAATACATAAGAAAGACATTTGAGTAGGTAGATAGCTTCTAGTTACTTGCTCCATTTCAAACAACAATCCTTGCTATTTTCAAAACAAACACACACATTTCAAAAAACATCTTACAAACATTGAAAACATTTTCAAAAGACAAACATCTTTGTATACATTCTTACGAACGCGAATCATTGCAAAGATCGCCTAAACAAATGGCCTATTTTACAAAATACTTTCAAAACCACACCAAACACAATTTCAAACAAACAAAAGCAAGTGATCTAAGCAAGTAATTAAGAGCCCATGTAAAACCATGGATGAAAAGGGTGCTAATACCTTCCCTTTTCATAATCTACCCCCCGAACTCAAAAAATAATCTCAAAGGTATTTCCTGTGCTTTTTCACCTTTCCTTTCGGATAAAAGAAAAGTCGGTGGCGATTCTTGCTAACCATAACATTTGCGATAAAATGCAAAAACCTCAAGTCAGTTCTCCCACCGCATCACAGAATTGGCGACTCTGCTGGGGAATTTTATAAAAGTGGGGTTACCTTAGGGTTTAGATCACATTTATTTGCTTATATTGTTTGACTTGTTTGCTTTACATTATGGTTCTTTGTTTGGGTTTAAATCCTCCACCCGGATTTGGGAAACATTATAGGTAAATAGCAATACGTTGTGGAAACTGTGTGGGGTATACCGACATGGTCTAAGCAATAACTATGTTAGTGTGACATATTTGTGGGTACCGGTAGCCTTTGAGTTAATCAAAGAGAATACAGGGCCGCTGAGTGATGTCATGAAGCACTAATGAACCTCTAGAACCCTTTACTTGACCAACTTGGCCTTTAGGTTGTAGTGAGATGACCGGCTTTGGTACAGTCTGAAGTTGGTAAATACTCGATACTACACTCATTGAGGGTTGGTTTCTTGGGATATTTCGGTCGCCATTAAAGAGGCTTGAGCTGAAACAATGACCAAGGAAACAATCCAGTGATATTGAGCTCCTTAGAACCCGGTTACTATTGATAGGACAGGTTGAGCCAACAAACTTCAAGAGGGTACTTACTGAAGATGTGAAAAACACAAGAAGGGGGGTTGAATTGTAAAACTTTAAATCAAATGAGCAGACAACACTGTATTTTTATCCTGGTTCGTTTGATCTTAAACTACTTCAGTCCACCCGTCAAGGTGATTTCGCCTCTCTCCAACTAGGTCTTAATCCACTATATTCAATAGGATTACAACAGTCTACTTTAACAACTGTTAAAGCCTTCTTGAGTATAACCACAACCCGGTTTATCTCAAGGAAATCTCTTTACAAAGAATTGAACAAATAATGTGTTTGATGTCTTATAATAAAACAGTATATCACAACTGTGATAATACACAAATTTAAGCTTAGAATAAAAACTGAATTGCTAATGCTTTTGAGTAGGCTTGGTTTGAAGGCTTAGCAAAATGTATGAGTACGTGCGTTTTTGTAGGCGTGTATATGCGTGTATATGCGTGCATCTTTTCTCACACAGACTTGTTTATATAGCCAAGGTAAAGATACATTGTTATCCATAAAGCACTTTCAATGATAGTAACGTTCTTTCCTTTTTGAGAAGATCTTGTCTTTGAATAAAGTCGTTGGTAATTAATCTGTCTTGAATGCTTAGTAACGCTTCAGAGTGTTCTCTGCTTATGGTAATCAGAGTGTTCTTTGCTTTAACTGATGCTGATGCTTCTGAGTGCTGATGACTTGGTAAGGATCTTAATCAGAGTCAGAGTATTTTATACGCAGATTCTGGTCATCAGGCTTCAGCGTATGATCTGGTAGCTTCAGCGTGTAGCACATGTTATTAATCTTCTGATGCTGACATATCTTCTGATGTTGATGTTGATACTGATCTTCTGATGCTGATTTCATCAGAACTTCTGTAAATACACAACATAATTTTAAGTAGCATATATGTCTTATATATAAATCTTACAATTTATTTATTCTTGTATTTTATTATCATCAAAACTCTAATTGAGGGTTGTAGAATCAAACTATGTTCTAACAATCTCCCCCTTTTTGATGATGACAAAAACCAGATTTTTTTCAATTAAAAATAAAGAATAAAAGGTATAAGAGATTAAAGATAAGGAATAAAAGGTATCAGAGCTAATAAGAGAAAAACTCCCCCTGAGTTGATTACTTCCCTTTAATTCCATGAGTCTTTGAGCATCAGAGCCTTACTGTACTTTACTGTTTCTTTCGTCAGAATTTTGTACCTGTTCAAGCTTTTCAGAAGAAAGAAATTAAAATAGATTAGAATGTCAGAATGTTTGAGACTTATGTCTCAGTAATCCGTTATTGAAAAATATCATTCTTTCTCCCCCTTTTTGTCAGTTATCAAAAAGCACAAATAATCAGAGCTAAAGTAATTAGAGCAAAAAAAGTGTTTATATTTAAAAACAGAAGCAATGATGAGTTCAGAACATGTAAAAATATTACAGATAAACAAGTTATAAAAACAACAAGGAAATTTCTAAGAAGGAGGAGGAAGTCGTGTGAACAAAGCCTCTAACATGCTCTTGATTTGGGTGTTGGTTTCCTGTTGCTGAGTTAACATGTTCGCTATTGCATCAATTTTGGTGTCCTGCGTATCCATTCTTTCATTCATCAGCATATCAGATCTTTTCAAGTCTTCAAGAGTCTGCCTGTCAAGGGAGGAAGCTTGAGGATCTTCAGAAACAGGATGCTTCTTAGAGCTTTCAGCAATATCTTCTTCTTGACTCAAGTCTTCAGCTGGAATCATCTGTTCTTATGACTCTGGTTGACGATGTTCAGACCAAGGAGCATTGTCCAGTGGGAGAACTTCTTCCTTAAGCAGCTTGCTCAAAACTGGACCTTCAATTTCTTTCAGCAGATTGCTGATGTTTTGTTGAGCTTGTTTGTAGCTCTGTTCTTGCAGCTTAAAGGTTTCAGAGCATACCCATCTTCTGAACTTTGTCCATAGGTAGTCTGATGCAGCATGATCAACCAGTTCCAGACTTGCTTGTTTCAGAGAAGTGATCCACTTCTGTACTTGTGTTGCAAAGTTCAATATGCTGGAACCAACATCTGAATGTTTTGGTTTTGGGATAGCAATTTTGTTGGTTATTGCAGCAAGGCATTCAAGGACTGTTAAATTAATGGCAGTCTTGCTGTGGTCATCTGAATTGTCTTTTGGTGAGGGAGTGGGTGAGTCAGGAATTATGATTGGACTGGATGGGGAATTTGGTGGAGTTAATTCTGGTGAAGAGGGAAGTTGAGGAATATTCACAATAGGACCAAGGGGCAACTGAATGGCCAGAGGTACTGGTTCAGGGGATTCAGAGGGTTGAGCCTCAGAGGTTTGAATCTCAGGTTATGGAGAAGGTGGATTAATTTCTGGTATTGGTGAGATGGGAATTTCTAGTTGTGGTTCTGTGGTAGTTTGAGGATTTGGATTTTCTGGAGTGGGAGCAGAAGTGTGTTGGTCTATATCAGAAATAACTTTTTCAAGTTCTTGTTGGGTTTCAACAATATTTGGATTTTGAGGTTGGGAGAGAGATCTTCTTAGAGTTAATGATTCAGAGGGATCAAAGTCAAGGTCAAAATCATCAAAAGTTTGAGGTGTTGGGTTTTCAGATGGAGTGGGTATTGGGATAGATGTTGATACAGCAGTTGAATTTAAAACAGTTACAGAAGAAGGATTACCTCTCTTCTTAGGAATCTGCTGAGATGATCCTTCTGCTACAACTTTTCTTTTCTTTGTCTTCTTCAGAACAACCTCTAGAGCCTTCTGCTGAAGATCTTGAATATTCAGATTTGGTGCAGTACCATCAGCCTTGCAAGCATCCAAATATCTGAGTATGATTTCAGGTTTAGAGTCAATTTCTGAGAACAGTGGGAAGTCATCCAGAGGGACTCTTCTGCTGGAGATTTCAGCAAAAGGAGTGACGTTGGGCTCCTTCTTGATGTTCTCTATCAACTTCATTTTCTTCAGATTTTTGGCATTCAGCTGCTTGCCGACAGTAGCTTCCAGAGAGCTGATTTCTTGAGCCTCTGTCAGATGATCAATCAGCTTATTCTCTGTTAGAATATCTGATATCAATCTTCCTAAGGGTATCCAATCCCTTTTTGTACGTTCCTCTTCTCTTGTTTCTTTAACACTTGTTCTGAGATGGTTGAACAGAAGATGAGCCAGATTTATCTTGACCTTCTGAGAGATGAAATAGATCAGAAACTGCTGATCAATATTAATGTAATCAGGAGAGCTGGTAGGCTTCCTGTGGTTGAAGCACCCCATAATGGTCTTTGCCCAAATTATGTGTTTGTCTTTCAAATCCCTTATCTTGCTGGAGGGAAGCCCTAGAGCAAAGATTTCCCTTGCAATTAGGGCAGCATCAACACACCTTTCAGCCATATCAATGCAACGAACACCACCACCATTGTACCCTATTAAACGTGCAATGAGGTCTTCAGTGATAACAATCTTCTTCCCCATGATGTAAGACGTGACTTGATGATTTGAAGAAGAAGCGTGAATCCAAAATTCCTTTACCAGAATAGGAAATGTTGGACCCACCAGTCTGTCAAAATACTTTTCCCAGCCTTGAGCTTTAATTTCTTCAGATAGATCAAACCCATTCTCCTTAAGACTATCGAAATCCACGATTAATTATGACAAAACTTCTAGGTTTTTGATTGGTGTTAGAAGCGTTCTGTAAGGTTCTTCGTATTGTTCAGATGAAACAGTTTTCTGGGAACCTGAAGTAGGAATGCTAGAAGAAGCCATGTTCACACGAGGTTTTTGTGAAAAAGATTGAAAGGGTTTTTGAGAAAGTAAGAACACTGAAATCAGAAATATTTAGAGAAAATGAAAGTGATGGTAAAAGAGTGTAAATGGTGTGAAGTGTGTTTAAATAGATTTCTAAAAAGGTTTTGAAAACATAAACGTTAAGAGAGAGAAATTAATAATGATTATTAGCATTTAATGATAGCTGATTTTAGGGGATTCAGAAAGATATTTGGAACGGTTACCCATGACATGTGTCTCAATGCATCCAATCAGCGCTTTTGCCTTTTCAGAAACATGAATGCGTGTTCAGCCTCAGAAAATAGCTGATGACTGGATGACACTTGTTTGCTTGAGTGAACAACACATTTCTATCCTTGAAATGAAGCGCTCAGATCTTCATGGATAAATTCTGATACAATCTGCATTTCTAAAGTTCTGAAAGAAGATTGATCAGAAGTTCACAGAAAAATAAACAAAGTTCTGAAGGTTAATATATAGAATCAAAACAATTTCATTCTGGGCAGAGCTTCATGCTGAGATGTTTCAGAATGAAGTTGAACCTATCTTCAGAAAGAGGTTTTGTAAAAATATCATCCCATTGATGGTCTGTGTTAATAAATTTTAAATTTAAAATCCCTTTCTGAATATAGTCCCTGATAAAATGATGTTTTATTTCTATATTCTTAGCCCTAGAATGTAAAATTGGATTTTTACTAAGACAAATAGCAGAAGTATTGTCACAGAAGATAGGAATGTTACTCTCAAATATCTGGAAGTCCTCAAGTTGACTTTTCATCCAGAGCATTTGTGTGTTGCAACCAGCTGCTGCTATGTATTCAGCTTCTGCTGTTGATAGAGCAATTGTGGATTGTCTTTTGTTGGACCATGAGATCAGATTTTCTCCCAGAAACTGGCAGCTTCCAGAAGTGCTTTTATGTTCTACTCTGTCTCCAGCAAAATCAGCATCACAATATCCTACTAAGCTGTAATCACTTGATTTTCTATAAAACAAACCCAGATTAGTAGTACCTTTCAGATACTTGAAAATTCGCTTAACTGCTGTTAAGTGAGATTCTCTAGGATCTGATTGGAATCTAGCACAAATGCATACACTGAATAAAATGTCAGGCCTTGAAGCCGTCAGATATAGAAGAGAACCAATCATACCTCTGTAGACCTTCTGTTCTACCTTTTTACTTACCTCTTCTCTTTCCAGAATGCACGTGGGATGCATTGGAATCTTTGATGGCTTACATTCTGAGAGATCAAATTTCTTCAGAAGTTCTCTGATATATTTGCTCTGATGAATGTAAGTTCCTTCTGGAGTTTGATTGATCTGAATGCCCATAAAGAATTTCAGTTCCCCCATTAGGCTTATCTCAAATTCTGCCTGCATACACTTAGCAAACTTTCTTCCCAGAGAAGGTTTAGTAGATCCAAATATGATGTCATCAACATAAATCTGACATACTAAAATGTCATTCTTAACTGTCTTACAGAATAAGGTTGTGTCCACTTTCCCTCTGCTGAATTCCTTTTCTAACAGGAAGTTACTCAGTCTTTCATACCAAGCTCTGGGAGCTTGTTTCAGACCATACAGTGACTTCTTTAGTTTGAAAACATATTCTGGATTTTTTGAACTTTCAAAACCAGGGGGTTGGTGCACATATACCTCTTCTTCTATATAGCCATTTAAGAATGCACTCTTAACATCCATCTGATACAGAGTGGTGCCTTTATTAACAACAAATGAAATTAAGAGTCTGATAGATTCTAACCTGGAGACTGGAGCAAAGGTTTCTGTATAGTCTATCCCCTCTTGCTGACTATAACCTTGTGCTACCAATCGTGCTTTGTTTCTGATGACTTCACCTTGTTCATTCAGTTTGTTTCTGAACACCCATTTTTTTCCAATGATGTTGAATCCTTTTGGTTTAGGAACTAGATCCCATACGTCATTTCTTGTGAATTGATTTAGCTCCTCTTGAATTGCTAGAATCCAGTCATTGTCCAGAAGTGCTTCATCAATTGTTGATGGTTCAATTAGAGAAACAAGTCCCATGAGGGATTCTTCAGAGTTTCTGAAGCTAGCTCTTGTTCTGATAGGATCTTCCTTTCTTCCTAAGATTGTTTCTTCTGGGTGATCCATGCTGCTTCTGGATGGTCTTTTCTGTAGTTGATCAACAGAAGGTGCTGGATTGCTTGCAGTGCCTCTTTCTGATGTTGAGGGAGTGTCTTTGTTAAGAGCTTCTGATGACTTGTCTTCAGTACTTGTGAATTCAACTTCCATACCTGCAACTAATTCATTCTGCTTTGACTTTTGAGAGTCAAGCTTATCATCAAAATGAACACTGATTGACTCTTCCACAATCTGTGTTTCTGTATTGTATACTCTGTACCCTCTTGAGCATTCAGAGTATCCTAACATAATACACTTTTGTGCTTTAGAGTCAAACTTGTTCAAATAATTTTTTGTATTCAAAATAAAACAAGTACATCCAAATGGATGAAAATAGGAAATGTTGGGCTTTCTGTTCTTCCATAATTCATATGGAGTCTTTTCCAGAATAGGTCTTATGGAGATTCTATTCTGAATGTAACACGCTGTGTTTATTCCCTCTGCCCAGAAGATCTTAGCAACATTAGTCTCGTTGATCATGGTTCTGGCCATTTCTTGCAATGTTCTGTTCTTTCGTTCTACAACTCCATTTTGCTGGGGAGTTCTAGGACAAGAGAAATCATGCAGAATGCCTTTGTCATTAAAAAATGATTTAAAATCTTTGTTTTCAAACTCTCCACCATGATCACTTCTGACTTTGACGATTCTAAGATCCTTTTCATTCTGAACTTGGTTGCAGAAGGTAACAAACACAGAGTGTGACTCGTCCTTGTGTCTTAAGAACTTTACCCATGTCCATCTGCTATAGTCATCTACGATTACTAACCCATACTTCTTGCCACTGACTGAAGCAGTTTTAACTGGTCCAAATAAGTCAATGTGCAGAAGTTCTAATGGCTTAGAGGTGGAAACAACATTTTTAGATTTGAAAGTTGGTTTTGCAAACTTGCCTTTCTGACATGCTTCACACAGAGCATCTGAATTGAACTTCAAGTTAGGAAGTCCTCTGACCAGATTGAGTTTGTTAATCTGAGATATTCTTCTCATACTAACATGTCCCAATCTTCTATGCCAGATCCATTGCTCGTTGTTAACAGATAGAAGACACTTTACATTCTGACTTTTTAGTTCAGAATGTTTTATTTTATAAATGTTGTTTCTCCTCTTTCCATTAAATAGGATAGTCCCATCTTTCTGACTAACAGCTTTGCATGAATTTTGATTAAAGATTATATCATAACCGTTATCACTTAATTGACTTATGGATAACAGGTTATGAATTAATCCATCTACTAATAAAACATTACTTATATAGGGAAGATTTCCATTACCTACAGTTCCAGAGCCAATGATCTTTCCTCTCTGATTGCCTCCAAAACCTACGTGGCCTCCAGGCTTAAGTTTCAGGCTTTGGAACATATGCCTTCTTCCTGTCATGTGTCGTGAGCAGCCAGAGTCCAGGTACCATGATTGGTGTTTCTGCTTTGCTGCTAAAGATATCTGCCACATGTATTATTTTATCCTTAGGTACCCATATTTTCTTGGGTCCTGATTTGTTAGTTTTACCAAAACTCTGGTTGAATTTTGGTTTGACAGAGTAATCACTACTAGTATATTTTATGTCATATGTGTGCCCATATATAAAGTGTGAATCAAGTGGAGTACGTTTTATAACTAAATCCATGGCATTTTTTGGTGTAGGTACCTTACCTTGGTATCCTATTCCCTTTCTACCATTTCTGCTAACTCCATAGATCATTGAAGCCATTTTGCTTCTATCTATGTTTTTAGCTAGAAACTTCTGAAAGCTGTGATCATACTCCTTGATGATCTCATCAGCACTGCTGGGAGTTTCAGGGATTGTTTCCTTCTGAGAGTTTTGCAATTGGTTTTCTAATTTTGAAATTTTATCTTTTAACTCAGAATTCTCCAATTTGAGACTCTCAGTCTTATCAGAGTCAGAAGCAAGATCCCTTTTCAGGTTTCTGAATTTGACTCTGATCTGCTGATATCTTTCCAGAATTTCATTAAGGCTTTCAGCTAGTTCAGCCTTAGTAAAGTTTATAGAAAATTCAGGGAATACCTCTTCTGTATCTGATTCAGAGTCTGACTCAGAAGCTTCACTGTCTTTTGTTATGTTTGCCATGAGAGCTACGTTTGCTCTTTCATCATCTGATTCTGAGTCAGCTTCAGATGTGTCAGAATCATCCCATGTAGCCATGAGACTTTTCTTCTTTTCCTTGCCAAACTTCTTTTTGGGCCTTTCCTTCTGAAGCTTTGGGCAATCACTTTTGTAGTGCCCTTGCTCGTTACATTCATAGCAGATGATGTCTTTATTGTTTGGCTTTCTGTTCCCTGAAGAACCTTCAGATCTTCTGTGTCCAGAGGAGGACTCTGACCTTCTGTATCTGGAGAAAGATTCATTCTGATTCTCTGATCTTCTGGGATTCCTGAACTTCCTTTGCCTCTGCTTCCATAATTGGTTCACCCTTCTGGAGAGGAGAGATAGTTCATCTTCTTCTGATGAAGACCCATCAGAGGTTTCTTCTACAACCTGCAAAACTTTGGAGTCAGATTTTCTGTTAGATTTTAAAGCTAATGGCTTACCTTTATTTTGAGGTTCATCTGCTTCTAGCTCTATCTCGTGACTTCTGAGGGAGCTGACAAGTTCCTCCAGAGAGATTTTGTTGAGATCCTTGGCTAGCTTAAGCGCTGTGACCATTGGCCTCCACTGTTTTGGCAAGCTTCTGATGATCTTCTTAACATGATCAGCAGTGGAATACCCTTTGTACAGAACTTTTAGACCAGCAACCAGAATTTGAAATCTTGAAAACATAGTCTCTATTGATTCACTCTCTTCCATCTTGAATGCCTCATACTTCTGAATGAGCGCAAGAGCTTTGGTTTCTTTGACTTGAATGTTGCCTTCATGCGTCATTCTCAGAGAGTCAAACATATTCTTTGCAGTGTCTCTGTTTGATATCTTTTCATATTCTGAATAAGAGATGGCGCTGAGAAGAATTGTTCTGGCCTTGTGATGATTTCTGAAATCACGCTTTTGCTGATCAGACATTGCTTTCTTGTCAATCTTCTGACCACTTCCATCCACTAGGTGCGTGTATCCATCAGTCACCATGTCCCACAGATCAGCATCATGGTCCAGAAAGAAGCTTTCAATTTTGTCTTTCCAGTAGTCAAAGTTCTCTCCATCAAAGACTGGAGGTTTGCCACTGAATTTGTCTCTTTCTTCATTGTTGTCATTTCTGATGTTTTGATGTGGTCCTGCCATAGTGTTTTTCTGACGCTGGATCTTGTACTGACACAGTTAAGTGTTATAAGCTCAGAACCAGGCGCTCTGATGCCAATTGAAGATGTGAAAAACACAAGAAGGGGGGTTGAATTGTAAAACTTTAAATCAAATGAGCAGACAACACTGTATTTTTATCCTGGTTCGTTTGATCTCAAACTACTCCAGTCCACCCGTCAAGGTGATTTCGCCTCTCTCCAACGAGGTCTTAATCCACTATATTCAATAGGATTACAACAGTCTACTTTAACAACTGTTAAAGCCTTCTTGAGTATAACCACAACCCGGTTTATCTCAAGGAAATCTCTTTACAAAGAATTGAACAAATAATGTGTTTGATGTTTTATAATAAAACAGTATATCACAACTGTGATAATACACAAATTTAAGCTTAGAATAAAAACTGAATTGCTAATGCTTTTGAGTAGGCTTGGTTTGAAGGCTTAGCAAAATGTATGAGTACGTGCGTTTTCGTAGGCGTGTATATGCGTGCATCTTTTCTCACACAGACTTGTTTATATAGCCAAGGTAAAGATACATTGTTGTCCATAAAGCACTTTCAATGATAGTAACGTTCTTTCCTTTTTGAGAAGATCGTGTCTTTGAATAAAGCCATTGGTAATTAATCTGTCTTGAATGCTTAGTAACGCTTAAGAGTGTTCTCTGCTTATGGTAATCAGAGTGTTCTTTGCTTTAACTGATGCTGACGCTTCTGAGTGCTGATGACTTGGTAAGGATCTTGATCAGAGTCAGAGTATTTTATGCGTAGATTTTGGTCATCAGGCTTCAGCGTATGATCTGGTAGCTTCAGCGTGTAGCTCATGTTATTAATCTTCTGATGCTGACATATCTTTTGATGTTGATGTTGATACTGATCTTCTGATGCTGATTTCATCAGAACTTCTGTAAATACACAACATAATTTTAAGTAGCATATATGTCTTATATATAAATCTTACAATTTATTTATTCTTGTATTTTGTTATCATCAAAACTCTAATTGAGGGTTGTAGAATAAAACTATGTTCTAACACTTACCTGTAAAACCACATGCAAGCCTAAACTAAGAACTTGTTTGATTTGCTTGTATATGCATATTTGTACATAATATCATGGACATCATGAACATCATATGCATTCACTAACCATTTCAATGATTTTGGAGATTCATCTTTGTTCTTATTTTGTAGGATATGGATTCACTTCGCAGGAAAACTATCCAAATCAACCTTGTAAGAATTCCTCCACAACTCAAGGAGCTAGCTTCAAGGATCCCTGAGAACTCTCCATTCACCGAGAGGCATGGTCGTATACTCAACTTGGTTACCTCCAACACAGAGGAGGATATGATGAAGGTTCTCTTCCAGTTCTTTGACCCTTTGCATCATTTCTTCACATTTCCTGACTATCAGCTTGTGCTCACTTAGGAAGAATTCTCTCAACTCTTGAGGATTCCTATTCGCAATCAACTACCTTTCAACGGTACGGAAAGAGATCCAAAGCCAGAAGAGATTGCTCAAGCCCTGCACTTGCACTCATTTGATGTCACAACTCATTGGGAAACTAGAAGTGGTGTCAAAGGTTTCTTAGCAAAGTTTCTGTTTGAGAAAGCCCAAAGCTGTTGAAATTCCCTAGACTTGCAAGCTTTTGAGGAGATTGTGGCTCTTCTTATCTATGGGATGGTCTTGTTCCCCAATCCTGACCAACTCATAGATGTGAGCGCCGTCAAAATCTTCATGTCATGCAACCCGGTGCCTACGTTGCTTGGGGATATCCCGCACTCTTTTCACACTCGTACAATGAGGAAAAGAGGTGTTCTTTTTATGTGTTACACTCATCTCCTGGAAAGATGGTTTATTTATAATCTTCCCCAATCAGTCTTAAAGAATGAGCAAGGATTAAGGTGGTCACAAAGGTTAATGGCGCTAAAACATTCAGATATTCATTGGTGCTCTCGATCCAAAGAGAATGTTATCGTTGTTGACCGTTGTGGGGAATTCTCTAATGTCCCTCTACTTGGCATTAGGGGAGGCATCACCTACAACCCATGTTTAGCTCTAAGACGGTTTGGTTATACCTGAAGGGATGGCCCACATGATATGCTGATTCAAGGCTTGGTTTTCGAATACGACAACGACGATCAAGGTCTTCGCCAGAGATTCATCCGAGCTTGGAGGATGCTAAACAAGCTGGATAACAAGAATTCCATCCATCTTGAGCCTTACCTCAAGTGGGTACGAACCCGCGCTCAAAGTCTTATGATGCCTTATCCTTCCATTCCCCCAGTGACTATTGAGCCTTTTAAGGAAGGAGAAGTTCCATACACTATCCTACATCCTGACATGCCCACATCACTTGAGGATCTGCAAAGGGATTAGATACAACTCAATGGAGAGTGAGATACTTTCAAAGCCCAATTCTACGTAAGCGAGAAGAAGGTTTTGGAACTCACTAGGCTACTTCATGAGGAGCAGACTCTAAATACCTACATAGAACCAAAGAGGATGCGCAACACTTTTTTATCTTAGAATTTTGTATTCTTTTGCCCAAGGGGCATTGATGTACTCAAATTCTATCTTATTAATATAACATGTGTTTCTTTTTGTTTAAAACAAATTTGAATTTTTAAATCCTTGAAAGCATTGCATGTATACATATCATTCATCATAACATAAACAGGTCTTTTGCAACAAGTTTCCTCATCTCTCTACTATTTATTTCAGTAGGATGGATCTCGAACAGACGGTCAAAGATCTTCAAGCTCAAAACACGCAATTTCAACAGTTACTCATGACCCTAGCCAAGGGGCAAGATGAGTTGAAGACTCTGTTAGCTGAAGAAAGAAAGAAGAAACCAAAGAAAGCCACTGGGGTTTTGAATATGGGGAGAAGAATTCAGGGACAGACTAGAAGGACCTTGAATTTTGCAACCACTTCCGGGGAAGGAGAAGGAAAAGGAAAGGAAACAGCGGTACCATCATAATCTGAAGAAGAGGAGGAAGAGGAAGATTACTCTGAGAAACAGTATCCTCCAGCGGATGACAAATACCGACATCTTGAAGAGCGTCTAAATCCTATGGAAATACAGAAAGTACCAGGTCTAGACTTTGAGGAATTGGGGCTAGTGTCAGGAATTGTGATCCCACCAAAGTTCAAAGTGCCGTTATTTGCAAAGTATGATGGGGTGTCATATCCTAAAATGCACCTCCGATCATATGTCAATAAGATTCAGCCGCACTCCGCCGACAAAGACTTGTGGGTGCATTTTTTTCAAGATAGATTATCCAGAACACAACTCGATTGGTTTTACCAACTAGAAAGGGCCGACGTCCACAACTGGGAAGACCTTGCCGCAACTTTCTATAAACAATACCAGTATAATGCAAATTTGGCGCCTACCCGTACTCAACTTCATAGTATGGCTATGGCTTCAAATGAAGGTTTCAAAGATTACGCGCAAAAATGGAGAGATCTAGCTGTGAGAGTGCAACCCCCTCTGTCTGAAAGGGAGTTGGTGGATATGTTCTTGGGCACCCTATCGGGCCCTTTCTTCAACCATTTGATTGGGAGTTCATCTGATGGGTTTACTGAGTAAATATTAATCGGAGAGAGGGTGGAAGCTTGTATAAGGAGTGGAAAGATTCATAAAGATTCGTCTGCCTCTACAGCTGTGAAAAAACCTTTCACTGGGAAGAAGGAGGTGTATGTTGTTTATCCATAAAGGAACCAATGGAGAGTTGAATGCCGAACAATGGTAGGGGCCGTTATGATCCTAAAGCTTGCATCTGATCAACCAAGGAGTAATCAACCGAAGGTGGAAAGGCCAGTCCGGCAATTCACCAGACTTAATATGAATCTAGCCCAGATTTTACCACATCTGCTGAAATCTAATCTAGTGACCTTAAAAGAAGCTCCAAAGAATCCCAACACGGCGTCCCCTCATTATCACCCAAATTCCAGATGCGCATACCATTCCGAAAGTCCGGGCCACGACACCAACAACTGTTGGACTTTAAAGAACAAAAATTAAGACCTCATAGATGCAAAAGAGATTGAGTTTGAGTCGCCCGAGAAACCAAATGTCATTTCCGCTCCTATACCTAGGCATGGTCACAATGCCAATGCTATCGAGGAAGATTTGTTTGTTTCTACAGTAGATGAACTCTTAACTCCGCTCCCGCTCATTTAGTTAAACTTGTTGATAGCTGGTATATTCCTAGTTTGTAATAAAGATTGCCATCTTTTCTTATCCTCATCAACTGATTTCCCTTTGTTGAAGACAGGCATTCAACGTCTGATAGACAACCAAGAAATTCTGTTTTAAAATGCTCCTGTTTCACCCGTTCCAGTTAAAGACGTTTCAATCATAACCATCTCCGCCAATCCTTCCAGGGTCCCCAAAAGACCCATTAGGATTACATAAATTCCAAAGACTACTCCTCTCATAATTACAATGCCCGGGCCGGTCCCATATGAATCAGATAAAACAGTACTGTGGAATTACGATGGAGAAACCTACTACCATGGTGTTAAACAAAACAGGATGACCACCAAAGAAGTGAGCTCCAAAGAAGAAGATTCTGACATTAGCAATATTGTCGGAACTAGTAAGATTACCCGTAGCGGTAGAATCTTCTCTCCAGAGATTTCCCCTCCAAAGGGAATTTTTGGACCCGTGGCCGTTCCGAAGATTACCTCTGTACCAATGGTCACACCTGCAAGTGTACCTACCAACAAAGACGACACAACCCCTGCTGTTATCCCTACCAATACTTCTACTGCTGAAAACTGAGGAAAAAGCAATCAAGAAGAGCCTGTCTGGACGAAGGCTCAATCGCTAGCTATCCCCGAAACATCCAAGAAGGAAATGGAAGAGATCTTGAGGATAATAAAGAAGAGTGACTGTGACATGGTTGAACAGTTGGGGCAAACTCCCTCCAAGATCTCCATGCTAGCCTTGCTGCCATGCTATGAGGCACATGCGAAAGCTCTGGTAAAATTTCTGAAGACAGCCCATGTGCTACAAGAGACGTCTGCTGACCAATTCTAAGATTGTGTGGCCAGTTTGACAGCCGATAATGGCCTAGGCTTCTCTGATGCTGATTTGACACCTAGAGGGAGAAAGCACAACTAGGCATTACATGTCTCTATGGAGTGTAGAGGAACGACTCTGGCCCATGTCTTGGTGGACACGGGTTCATCTTTGAACGTCTTACCGAAAAAAGCCCTTGACAGATTAGATTGCGTAGGACTGACATTGAAACCCAATAATATAGTTGTGAGAGCTTTTGATGGCTCAAAGAGGATGGTCCACGGGGAGGTGGACATCCCCATAAAGGTGGGAACTCAGATTTTCAATTCAACCTTCTATGTGATGGACATCCGTCCCTCTTACTCCTGTCTATTAGGACGGCCTTGGATCCATAATGCCGGTGCTGTCACCTCCGCACTACATCAGATGCTGAAGTACCCAGTCCAAGGAAAGATTATCACTGTCCATAGGGAGGAGGAGTACATGATTAGTCATCTGATTTCTTTCCGATATGTGGAGTTGGATGGCGAGTTCATTGAAACTCCTTTTCAACAGTTCAAGGAGGTATCTCAAGAAGTAGCAGTAACCAAGGTAGTATCCCCAATTCCCAAGATTACAAGACCTCCGATTCGGATGTCATCTCTAAAGGACGCTAATGCAGTAGTAGAAGAGGGTGGATGCACCATCTGGGGGCAGCTTCCGGACATCCCGTATAAATCAGACAAGTTTGGCTTGGGGTTTACTTCAACTGCTCAGAAGGCTGTGCGCCGTGCCTGTGCTGGAGGGTCACCTTTGAAGATTAGTAACTGGGAGGTCAACACAGTGGAAGATATTGAAGAGGATGGAAGCTTGTAAGATTGTATATTTCCTACTGTCAATGGAGGACTTCGCAACTGGGAAGCCAGAGACTTTGTCCCAATAACTTTCATCCCTCAGTAATTTATCTTTTACATTTCTGTTGGACTTGTAATATTCACGAACAATTCACACTTTAAAAACCTTGTGTCTTACCCGAGGCACAATGGTCCATTTGTAAGGGTTTTTATTTCATCTTCTTATGACATTCAATGAATCATGGACGTTTTTCCACATACAAACCTTTTGTGCTCATTATCTTTCTTTTACAATTTATTGTTTAAAGATGGCTATACCCTTACACACACCCACACTCACAAATGCAGGTACCCCTCCATTCCGGATCCCATGGGCAACGATACTGTTATAGCCTTTAGTGACTCTGAAGATCTAATCTACCAAGCCGAATACGAAGGTGAGGAAGATTGTGAAGTACCAGGGGAATTGACCAAACTACTACAACAAGAGGAAAGAGATATTCAGCCTCATGAGGAACCGTTGGATACAATCAACTTGGGTATCGAGGAAGATAAAAAGGAAATCAAAGTGGGTTCCAATCTAGAGCCGAGTGTCAAGGAGCGCCTAATTCAGCTATTGCATGATTATGTTGAGATATTTGCCTGGTCATACGAAGACATGCCAGGACTTGATACATACATCGTAGTACATCGTCTACCCACAAGAGAAGACTTTCCACCAGTGAAACAAAAAGTCCGCCGCATGAGACCTAACATGTCAGATAAGATCAAAGCGGAAGTTATGAAATAATTCAATGTTGGGTTCTTGGCTGTCACTTACTATCCTCAATGGGTTGCCAACATTATTCCTGTGCCTAAAAAGGATGGTAAAGTATGAATGTGTGTGGATTATAGAGATTTAAACAGGGCCAACCCTAAAGATGATTTTCCACTTCCCCACATTGACATCATGATTGATAATACGGCCCAACACAAAGTGTTTTCCTTCATGGATGGATTCTCAGGCTATAACCAAATCAAAATGGCACCTGAGGACACGGAGAAAACTACATTTGTCACACAGTGGGGCACATTCTGCTACAAAGTGATGCCATTCGGACTGAAGAATTCTGGGGCAACCTATCAGCGCACCATGGTAGCTTTGTTTCATGATATGATACATCATGAGATAGAGGTCTATGTAGATGACATGATAGCCCGATCACAAACTGAAGAGGAGCACCTTGATCATTTGCAAAAGCTGTTTGAGAGGTTGAAGGAGTACAAACTAAGGCTGAATCCAAATAAGTGCACATTTGGAGTCCGGTCCGGTAAACTCTTAGGTTTCGTTGTCAGCAACAAAGGCATCGAGGTTGATCCTGCCAAGGTTAAAGCGATACAAGAAATGCCTGCTCCTTGTGCTGAGAAGGAAGTCAGAGGATTCTTAGGACGCCTGAACTATATTGCCAGATTCATTTCTCACCTAACATCTACTTGTGAACCAATCTTCAAATTGTTGAAGAAAGATCAAGTAGTCAGGTGGAATGATGATTGTCAAATTTCCTTTGACAAGATCGAAGAGTATTTACAAGAGCCTCCTGTCTTGATGCCACCAGTCAAGGGAAGACCGCTGATCATGTATCTGACCGTTTTAGAAAACTCAATGGGGTGTGTATTGGGGCAGCATGACGAGTCTGGCCGAAAAGAGCACGTTATTTACTACCTGAGCAAAAAGTTTACCGACTGTGAAACCAAATATTCACTGCTCGAGAAAACTTGTTGCGCTCTAGTATGGGCAGCTCACCGGCTAAGACATTATATGTTGACTCATATCACTTTGCTGATATCTAAGATGAATATGATAAAGTACATCTTCGAAAAACCCGCTCTATCTGGAAGAATAGCTAGATGGCAGATGATCTTAAAAAAATATGACATACAATACACTACCTAGAAAGCTATAAAGGGCAGTGTGTTAGTTGATCATCTTGCTCATCAAGCTGTAGAAGATTATCAATCCATGAAGTTTGAATTCTCGGATGAAGACATCATGACATTAGACAACTATGAAGAAATCAAACCATATGACGGACCTGAACAAGGATCCCGATGGACCATGTTCTTTGATGGGGAATCCAATGCACTTGGTAATGGTATCGGCACTGTACTCATATCTCCGGAAGGGTGTCACACTCTGTCGTACCCCAAATTTGCCCTATCTCTTTTATTCTTGTCTGGATTTGAACTTTGCATTCCATTTGCATCATTTTATTATTCAGTCATTTGCATATCCCGCATCTCAGGGAATCAGGCGCTTTGGTTTAAAGTTTTAGGGTTGCGCCCTCTTTATGTCTAATCTTGTTTTGAGGTTTTCTTATCAGGTAAAAAGGAAGCACTTTTGGTTCTCGATTAGCGGATCATGGAATGAATTGTGTCGTCAGGTTACAAGGATTGGTTCTTGCTCAAATTTATCAGAGCTTGTATTAGGGTTTATTTCCCTATGTGTGCCGGTCAAGATGCTAGGGTTTTCAGATTTTTGGTTTATGTGAAGATGTTTCTTTCGCCTGCCTCGAGGATGGCTCAGAGCTCAGTGCGTTAGGTCAAGAATTCCACCTCCTCGCGTTTCAAGTTTCTTCTTTAAGTCTCTAAGCCATTGAGTCAAGAATTTGGAGTTTGAATTGGCAAATATGGAGTTCGAGCACTTCGGAAAATGAGGTTAAAGATTCATAATAATCACGACTTATTTTTGTTGCTTAAGTTTCAAGTTATTGTGGGTTGAATGTCAAAGTCAGAGTTTTGTTCGAGAAGCGCAAGTGTGGGTCAGGCATGATTTGAAGATTAAGGTTCAAGCGACCAGTGTTCTGGGGTTCGAATTAATCAGTGGAATTAAATTCTTAAGCATTCATTTTGTTGTGTTTGAGAGTTTGAAGATAAAGCGCGTGTTTTGTTTGGAATACAAGTTATAACCATTATTCTTGATTTCTTGAGATTCAAGTTACTAAGTTGAGATGTGTGTTTGAATCATTCAAGAGAGAATTTCAGAATTTAAACAAGATCGAGAGTTGTTTGATTTCCATACATGTGAATTCATTCAAAAAAATAAATCATTCAAGCTTTCGTATTCGTTACATTTTTTGGACTGATTACAAAGCGTATGAAAAATGAATTACAGTATGGAATACAAATTACATTCGTTTTGATTACAAAGAAAAGAGAAAAATAATTTGTGTTTCTTCAAGTCTTCATCTTCAAGTCTTTCGTCCTCGCCTTGGTATTTTCATCGTTCGATCTCGCTTCGAATCGTCCAATAATTGTGCTCATGAAACAAGAAAAAGAAAAAAGGGTTAGCAATCAAAACATGAAAAAAAAATTCAAACAAGAGTTAATTGATTGTTATGTCATCATAAGGGTTTGCCTTTTGGAATCAGTTCAAGAGGGAGATGTTTTTATCATGTCTTATTTTTCTTCCAAATTGCAAATCACAAAGAGTTTTCTCTTTGGTTCACAAAAAGAAAAAAAGAAGAAAAGAAAAATTGCCAAAGGAACAAACTGTAAAAGAAAAACAAAAGCAAGCACAACAGACAAAACAGGCAGCAAACAAAGCCAAGGTGTGATACGGTGGAAGAACTGACTGTTTTTTTGGAATGCTAGTTCGCGTTTTGCGTTTGTGTTTGCAAAATGTCGCGATAAGCAAGAGTCGCCACCGTCTTTTATTTTATCCAACAAGGAAAGGAAAAAAGCACATAAAAATTCCTTTTTTGAGATATTTCTGAGTACGGGGGGTAGATTATAGAAAGGGAAGGTATTAGCACCCTTTCTATCTGTAGTTATCTACGGGCTCTTAGATACTCGCTCATCATTTTCAAAATTGTTTTCTTTGTGTTTGTGGGTTTTGAAAAAGTTTTTGTTTTAACTTCGATTTAACTCTTGCGTCTATCTTCAAGAGTGTAATGAAGTGTTTTTGAAAACTTGTTTGTAAAAGTGTTAGTGTGAAAAGGTTTTGTTTTGAATGAGCAAGTATCTAAGAACTAATCTACCTACTCTAAAAAGGAATCGTTCTATGATAATTTCCTTTAGACAATGCTATCCCACTATTAGTGAGTAGGTAGCACCGTCGTTGGAGTTTGAGGGTCAATTCGAAAGAGGGACTTACGGTCACTAAAGCAATGTTAGGACGTCTTAGTGGTAACCCTAATGTCTTAGATCATTTATTCGAGGCAATGATATCTGAGGCAACCTTTCCAAGGCAACTTATGATCTTTTAGACAAGAGGGTAACCTCTAAAACAACCTATACTCAATGACCGTTTACGAAGGCAACCAAGTAGGGTGTACGCTAGGAGTGCACATGTGCGAGTGTGTTGATTTCAGTTATTTAATCTTTGCACATGTTTAAGGTGATCTAACTGATTTTAGATTAAACATTCATTCTTGTCATGCAAACCCTATTATCAAACATCTAACAGTTGTATATTTGCAGAAATTAAAGGTGCGGAAATTAAACTAAATTATTACAAGGCGTCGGATATTTACATCGCCAAAAGCAACCCTTTGAAAATAAAATAAAAGCGGAAAAATAAATATCCTAATTAATTATTACAAACCGGGAGCAGATACATTAATTGAATAAAGAAAAATAAAGCGTGCGACGCGAAATTAAATCGAATGCGAAATTAGGGTTTTGACCCTTTTAATTAAAGAAAATGTTTTTTTGTTGTTTTTATTTTTAAGAAAAGAAATTAAATCCTAAAATTAAATACTAAATTAATTATTAAATTAATTAAATGAAAAAAAAAATTAACGACATATTTTTGGAGTTTTGTTAATTTAGGAAAGAAAATAAAATAATTAAATTAGGGTTAAAACCTATTAATTCTAATTGATTTTTAAATATTTGCAAAATAAATTAAAGTTACCTAATTAATCAACCTAATTAATTAATTAATATTTATTAATGAAAAATAAAGTTCTGAAATTTAATTGGGTAAAAAATATTTTTTGTGATTTTTTTTGACAAAAAGAAATTATGTTATTGGTTAGTAATTAAATTAAACAAAATAAATAATTAAATGAAATAAACAAAAAAAATATAAAAAAGTAGAGAATGAGCCTGATTGGAGGGTGTGTGAATAGCAATTGGCTGGCCCAATAATGCTAATCCATTGGACTTTTTGTAATCCAGTGCATATGCGTTGACTGGCCTTTTGATGCTCCTTCAATATTGGCCACCAGATCTGGCCATCTGGCGCGCTGAAGAGTGAGAGTCCATGGTGGATGGTAGGCTTGAGTATGCACTAGATTCCCTGAAAATAAACAAGAAAATGGCCAATTGCTGGAGGCAGGGATTGAACCCCTGACCTCCAGCCTTTGAATCCTTGAGCGCTGATGTGGTTACCACTAGGCCATGTTACTCTTTTTGTTATTACAATACAAATCAATAATAATATATAAAAACAAAATTAATGGCCAGAAAAATAAAAAAACGCGCGCGCTGTTTGAGTGGACAAATGGGGGGCTAACAACTCATCGTCCCCTTCCTTGAACCGTGGCTAAAAACAGCATCACCTATACCTACAGACAAATGTCCGTCGCTACAGACAGGGGTTCATCCCAAATCTCCTACAGGCCATGGAAATGCATTCTAAGACCATGGTTAGACTCGTCATCTTCTTCTGATCACAACCATAGCCATTACGAAGGCTAATTGTACCTGAAAACGAAAGCCCTAAAAAACTCTAAGAAACCCTAACTACGGTGAATCACGGTATAAGTCATGTAAATGCAATTGAATAATACCAAAAGCTTGCAAATGCTCTGTAGATTAAGATTATGCCATTACTTCAGATCAACCATGCTTAAATTGCAAAATACAAAATCAAGAACAGGGCGGGTTCGTGAGTGACTTACAACGCACTGAAGGGCTTGAGAACGTGTGCTTTTGGTTGCTTTCGCTTGTGGAGATTGCCAGGAGACGATTGAGACAAGTATCAAACCTTGAAACTTCCTCTAGGAGTGATTTCGAACTCACACTTTTTCTTGATTTTTGCAAATTCTGTTTGTGCTCTATGCTTGATCTCCAACCCTGATTTTTGTCTGCCTCGCCTCCTTATGAATTGTACAATACATTAGGGTTGATTGCCTTGCCCAAATCTTCCTCTTTCAATGACTTTGAATTGGATTTGATTTTCTTCTTTAAAGCTTTCCAAAATTGGTTCTTTTGCAATCTTTTTGTACACAATTGCTTTGATACGAGTTTGATATGGTGCTAGCTGTCCATTGAAGCCTGAAATCATCAAAAGATCTTTGGTTTTCAATATTTTTGATTTTATTTGATTTAATTTGGTTTAAAATGAATTAATTCAAATAAAAATCAAATTAAATAATAAAAATATTATATGGACACATGGCCAAGGCTAGGGTACGTGGGCTATAATTCCAACTCAAAACAAGTGAAAAAGAATGGGCCCATTTGGCAAAATTTGAAGTTTTGGGGATAGTTGACTTTTGGCAATTTCACAAAAAAGTCCAACTTCAACAATGCATAACTTCCTCAATTTTGACTCTTTGGAGGTGTTCTTGGAATTTTTAGAAATCTTGAGATGTCCTCTAACCAACCCTTTTGGTCTCATCTGAATTTGATATTCCATGCTCATGTATGAAGCTTTGAAAGAAAAGGTGTTTTTGTTGACTTTCAAAAATGACCTATAATGTACAAATTCATAACTTCTTGTGAGTGCATATTTTGATCTTTGGAGCTGAAGATGGATTGTATATAATTTAATCCTCTTCAAAATGAGCTTTTGATGGGTCATTTCTCATAAAGTATGAGAAAGTTATGCTTGGTCAAAGTTGAGTTGACTTTTCCTACAAAACCCTAATTTAGCAACTTTTGAATCTTGATGAATTATGAGCAATCCTTGATGAATCATGATCAACCATTGATAAAATTATGAAATATACTTCAAAATTAGAATTTTGACCAAAAATATTGAAGTTTGACTATATGTAGGTCAGAGTTGACTTTTACCCTAACACAGTCGATTTTTGGACCTTTTGAGCAATTGGCTTAACAAACTTCCTCTACAAGGCTTGAAACTTGTCATGGATGATCTTGAGAACATATTAGGACATTGGTGAGCACTTGGGGTCACTTGGACTCAAGGATCTTGATGCAACATGAAACCCTAATTTGGGGTAGACTGCCTTAGGAGAGAGCTTGTCTGGACAACCCTTGGACTACCTTGAGCAATTTGGGGATCTTTCTTGACATATTTTGAGAAATATGGGAGGGAAATTTTTGGGATACAACACAAGGCATGGCAAGCGCACAAAACAAAAGCCAAAGCAGCAAGCTAGCAAAACAAGCGTAGCGCGCAGGCCAAGCATAGCAGGCCAACAGCGAGCCAGCAAGCAGACTAGCCAAATGAAGCAGGCTAGCACAAAAAAAAGTATATCAGAACTGTCAAAGCATGGCACAATAAGCAACACACAAGTCAAAAGCAACAACAACAAATGGTATCAAAACAAGCAAACAATGAAACATCATTTTGAACATACAAGCAACAAGTCAAAGACTAGCAGTCAAATGCCTTATTTCATCATTTTCCAAATACACAAACCCTTCAGAACTTTAAGGAAAAAAGCAGTAAAGCTTTGTATCACAGAAAGACGAAAGAGGAAAGGAAAAACCTGCACATTGCTGTCCAACAAAACTGTCAAAACCTGTTCAAAACTTGCACCAAATAGGCAAGTTAAAAAACCTGCACTTTAAAGGCATAAAACAACATCATAAATTGTTCAAATCTCATTCATGTTTCCCCCCACATTTTCACTTGGGTACCATTATAAGAAGGAGCCTCAATATCAAACAACAAGAGGATAATTTTTTGAAACAAAAAAACTAGTAAAAAAAACCAGGCTAAAAACCAGAGAAAACCGCATTAGCAAAAAACTCTAAAAAACCAAAATTTCAAACCACTAATTTTCAACCCAAAAAACCAGTAAAAATACCGAAACTGCAAACCAAAAATTTCTTCGGCAAGAGCAAGATCAAAAACTGAAGAGGTTTCTTTTTCCAGATTCTTTTTTTTCAGCAAGAGAAACAGGTTAAAGAAAAGCATACCAGGTTTTTGCTATAACTCATGCCATTTCATTACTGTTTATTTTCATATCTGTAGCAAATTTCAATTTCCCTTTGTGTGTTGTTATCACGAAGAAAATATCTAAAAAATCTGTTAATCAACTTACCTTGTCAACAAAAATAACAATCTGCTGTCAAAACCAGCATAAGAGCTGTTAAGAACATTAGAACTTGTTCCAAACCACTAAAACCTGCTGTTACAAAATTTGGAACCTGCTGTTAAAACCAGCTTAAAACCTTACCTTGCCTTAACACTCAACCTGTCAAAATATAGAATCAGTTAACCATAAAATCGACATATAACCTGCAAACCATAAAACATGTTAAGAAACCAGAGCTAGTATAACCTACAAACCATAAAACCAGTTAAAACATTAGAACTTGTTCCAAAACCATATAACTTTGTAAGACACCTTAACCTGTACCAAACATAACAACCTCTCAGCCACAAAACAAATTCAGAACAAGAATTATTCAAGCACGTAGCCTCGTTGAACAGTTTCTTTCGCTTTATCCCTCGCTAAATCCGGACTCAATTTGCAAAACAAGAGAAGAGTGGTTTTGACTTTCTTTATTTCGTTTTGAAAAGAAAGTGTACAACCATCCATTCTTCGCCAGTATTATATCCAAAAAGTTCTGCTACAGCTATGAAAAATGTCCTCCAGAAGACAGTCCACTTAGTAGCCGAATCTTTGCCATATGTTGATTCCATAATTGGCTTGATTGAAGTCATGTTCTTATCCATTCTTTTGAGCCACTTTTCACTGCAAGATAAATTTATTTTTGCTTCAGCAATATGGTTCAAACTTGTTTAGTAAACAAATAAATTGAGCAATCTGCCATATTCTAACCTGGTCTGTGTGTAGTGTTTCCCATTTACCAGCCAATGGTTGATGACACTTTTCTCTCCTCTAACCCTCTCCTGATTACTATGCCAGTCAAAGTTAACCCATGATCTCTCTGCTTACTATGCCAGTGGAAGAGATTCCAAGACTTTCGTCTGGGTCAGTTGAATCGCTACTAAGATTATCCTGATTACTATGCCAGTCAAAGTTAACCCAAGATCTCTCTGCTTACTATGCCGATAGAAGAGATTCCAAGACTTTCATCTGGGTCAGTTGAATCGCTACTAAGATTCTCCTGATTACTATGCCAATCAAAGTTAACCCAAGATCTCTCTGCTTACTATGCTGGTAGAAGAGATTACAAGACTTTCATCTGGGTCAGTTGAATCGCTACTAAGATTCTCCTGATTACTATGCCAGTCAAAGTTAACCCAAGATCTCTCTACTTACTATGCTAGTGGAAGATGTACCAAGACTTTCGTATGGATCAGTTGAATCTCTACTAAGATTCTCCTTATTACTATACCCGTCAAAGTTAACCTAAGATTTTCTCTAGATCAGCTAGATCGACACTAAGATCTCTCTAATTACTATGCCAGTGGAAGATGTACCAAGACTTTCGTCTGGATCAGTTGAATCGATACTAAGATTCTCCTGATTACTATACCAGTCAAAGTTAATCCGAGACCTTTCTATGGTTTAGTCAAATCGATACTAAGATTTCTATCCCAGTTGAAAACAACCCAAGACCTTTCTCTGGTCCAGTCAAATTGATACTAAGATTTCTATTCCATTTAAATAAGCTATGAAGCCCGGAAACAGACCGGATAATAGTCATTCAACAATTCAAGACACTGTGAAGCATGGATCCTGACCAGATAACATGTTAATCTCATCTCCCCAGTACGTCGCTGTGAAGCCTAGAATACGACCAGATAGCAATCATCCTTATCATCCTCAGCAAGTCCCTGTGAAGTCCGGATCCTGACCGGATAGCAGTCCACTTCCGTCTCTTCAATCAAGAGATGACTCCCCAGTAGAGTAACAGACAACTGAAGCTCCTAGACTCTATTCCCCAAGACAGAGACCAACATTCCTTAGCGAAGTCCTCCCTAACAACAGGAACATGAATTCCACAAAGGAATATCTCATGAAATCATCATTGTTCTGGATGGCATCTTTAAGCCCATCTCCGATGAATTTCACTCATCTTCTCCAAATGGCATCTGTAAGCCCATTCCCGACGTCATCAACCATCAATATTACTTCATGCGAGTGCAAATTTCTGGGCACTCTAGTGTTCAATCATCTTCCACCCTCAAATCACGAAAGGTAGACAAGCCAATCTAAGTCCTCAGGTTTAAGAAGATTGAATATGGGCAGATGTTGTACCCAAAAATTTTCCCTCCCATTTTCACACAAGACATACTCCTAGAGGTCCTCAATTGCTCAAGGTTGACTAAGAATTGACCAGACAAATCCTCCTCTTAAGACAATAAGCCTCAAACTAGGGTTTCAATTTAAAGCAAGATGGTTGAGTCCCAAGGGTCCCAAATGTCCTCCATTGCCCTAATATGTCCCCAAGATCATCCATGTCAAGTTTCATGCCTTACACAACAAGTTTGCTCAGTCAATTGCTCAGATGCTTGGAAATCAACTGTACTTGGTCAAAAGTCAACTGTAGCCCAAATACAGTCAAACTTCAAGATTTTTGGTCAACATTAACATTTTTAAGTAATATCCATCATTTGATCAAGGGTTGATCATGATTCCTCAAGAAATGCTCCTAACTCATCAAAAGTAAAAAATGGCAAATTATGGTTTCTATAGGAAAAGTCAACCAAACTTTGACCAGGCATAACTTTCTCATACTTTATCAAAAAAATTTTCACAAAGACTCATTTTGAAGAGAATCCAATTCCCTACAATTTCTCTTCATCCCTAAAGTTCAAGAAATGCCCCAATCAAAAGATACAAGTTTATATATTATAGGTCATTTAAAAAATTCAACCAAAACACCTTTTGGGTCAAAGCTCCTTAAAGGAACATGGAAGATCCAATTGAGATGAAACCAAAAGGTTTGCTTAGAGGACATTCTAAGCTTTCTAAAAAGTCCAAGAACACCATCTTAGGATAAAAAATGAGAGAGATATGCATTGCTAAAATTGACCAATTTTTGGAAATGGGCATGAAGTCAACATTGATCAAAATTGATTTTTTTTCCAAATGGGCCCATGTTTTCTTGTTTGAAACTTGTTCCTAATATGGCCCACGACCCTTGAGCTTATTCACTTATTATTTTATTATTTATTATTTGTTTTTATTTTTTATTCTTTAAAATCAAAATAAATCATTTAAAATAATGGAATAATGAAATAAAATCAAAGATTGGATTTTATGAGCACATTATGGATCCATGATCAGATGGAAAATCATATAATTTGTACAAGGGCTAATTGGATTGGAAAAGATCATGATTTGGCCTATTTTAGAAACAAAGTATACAAGAGACAAATCAAATCTTTTCTCATCAATTTGCAAAGATTCAACTCAATTTTATTGACCTAATTACTTCTACTATATATGCATAACAAACCCTGATGATAAAAACAAGGATTGTCTATGTATAGTTGAGAGAAGAAACTCAAAATTTTGGACAAAAAAGTAGTGATCGAATTTTGATTTAGAGACAGATTCAACGACTTTGAAGGTTGGCAATTCGTTCCTGGACATATTTGGAAGCTAGCTGGATCACTTGCATGCATCAAGATGTCCAGAATCGTCCTCCACGACCCCACGGTTTGTTCTTTATTCTTGAATTTGGTTTTGAGAATTTATGCATTATAAACGATTTCCAAACATACATCCATGTTTGTATCATCATTTAGAATCTGTTTGTATAATTAATTATGAGTTTTGAGGCATATTTAATAACTTTCCATTGCTAGGGTTTGAAGCTTCGTTTTAGGGTTTTTCATTACAGGTGAAATTAAGTCAAAAAAATGAGTACCATTGTACTCACGAGATCAAACCCAGTTGATCTATGTATTTAGATTAAATTTATGTTACTTGGTTGTGATTTTTGAAATATGCAGGTCTTATAGTTACAGCCATGTCCGTAGGTAAAGGTTCCTTGTCTAAAACGACAATCCATCAAGGAAGACGACTGCATGGCGTGATCTGTTTGGCCAGTTTAAACTTGGCGCGGGTTTTTATTACAATCACTAACATTTATTCTATATAATATATTATGTATGTTTTAAATAACGAATGAAGAGTTGGCTTAGTGGAAAGGCTAGATGGTTTCAAAGTGCACGTGTAGGAGGTCAGGGGTTTGATCTATGCCTCCTATATATTATTTTTCTTAACATCTATTTGCAGATCCAATGCTATCATTCCCAGCGCACTCATCCTACACCTCAAGTTCATCACCCTTGGATCAATCAACACCCATATCTAACGCTTCCAATGAAGCTCCCCATGATGGACCTCCAGGCTCCCAAGAACACTGGATCCAGTGCTGGTTATGGGCCACAGGATCTTGGGCTTTGGACAAATTCAGCAACACACCATCCAATTTGGGTTTACACCCCTCAGGCCTATTCCTTCAATCTTTTTAATTTTACTATTTTTATTTTTGTCTAATTAGTTTAATTTCTTCTTAAATCAATTTTTTTTATATAAAATTAGAAAATCATCACAAAAATAGGACTTAGTTTTTTTTTATTAAATTAATTTTTGCAAATTAATCATTTTAATCAATTTTAACTTATTTTCATTTATTAAAATTAATTAGAAGATTAGGTCAATTTCAAATCTTTTTTTTTATAAAAAAATTAAAAAAAAAATATTTTCAATGAGCAAATTAGTTTCTTAGGGTTTTGCACCTTTTTTTCAATTTTAATTCTCGCCCTTAATTACTTTTGCAATACGATTAATTTTTATTATTGATGTAACTGCGCCCGGTTTGTAATAGCTTAATTAGGGTTTTTCAATTCCGCATTTTTACTTTTCAGTCATTAATTATGTAATTGCACCAAAGCCTTGTAATAGTTAGGAATTTTATCTTTCCGCAATTTATTTTTCCGCGTGATAAACTGCTTAGATGAATGTTTAATAGAGTTGCATGAAAGATAATGATTAATTGAACCTAGATAACCCTAATTGCGCGAGATAAATGAACATAATCAAGCACACTTGCACACTTGCACCCTTAGGTTATACCTCACTTGGTTGCCTTCGGAAACAATTGTCATTTCCCTCGAGCTTAGGGATACTCTTAGCAAAGACCCTCAGTTTAAAATCATCATAAAGGTCATAGTCCCTAAAATGTCCCTCGAGTTGCTTGCGAGAAATGATCTTATGATGATAGTCTCTTTGAAATGCTAAGGTATCCTTACACGTCCCCTTCAATGACCATAATCGTCCCTTTTGATAGTCCCTCATACATCCAACAACTAGGGTTACCTACTCACTAATAGTAGGATAACACGGTTTAAAGGATAGGAGGAAAAGAACAGTTTTTTTCCGAGTAGGTAGATAACTGTTAGGTACTTGCTCAAACAAATTTTTACACCCTACACTTTCAAATACTACTTTTCAAACAAAAGTTTTCAAAATGCTTTATCATACTCTTGAGGACTGATACAAGAGTTACCATAAAGTGAATCGCCGCACTAAGGCATTTTTCAAAGCTTTTTAATACACACAAACACAAGCAATTTCGAAAATGAGCAAGTACCTAAGAGCCCATGGAAAACCATGGATGTAAATGTTTCTAACACCTTCCCTTTCCATAATCTACCCCCCGTACTCAGAAATATCGAAAAAAGGTCTTTTTCTGTTCTTTTCACCCTTTCCTTGTTGGATAAAAGAAAAGTTGGTGGCGACTATTGCTTACCACGACATTTGCAAACAAAAAACGCAAACTAGTATTAACAGTCAGTTCTGCCACCATATCACAATCTACAAAACAAATAAGTGATAAATCCACAGGCCCTTGAAATGGTTAGTGTACATGACATGTTATGTTATTTATGATGTTATGATTATGCTTTGAAACCAACTGTTATATATTGGTTTTGCATTTTGTGTTTGCAAATGTCGTGGTAAGCAAGAGTCACCATTGATTTTTCTTTTATCTAAATTAAGGAAAGGGTGAAAAGAACAAAAAAAAATACCTTTTTGAGATTATTCTCAATAAGGGGGTAGATTATGGAAAGGGAAGGTGTTAGCATCCTTTCCATCTGTAGTTACCTACGGGCTCTTAGAGGTTTTCTCATTTTGAAATACTTTTGTGCTTTGTGTGTTTGAAATGTTTGGAAAATGCCATAGTGCGGCTATTTGCTTTGCGTTAACTCTTCTATCAGTCCTCAAGAGTGTTGACAAAACAAATGTTTTTGAAAATTGTTTTTTTTTTAAAGTAGTATTTGTGTAAGTGCAAAAAGGTTTTGAGCAAACTTCTAACAACTATTTACTTTGTACTCGAAAAAGGTTATTATTTTCCTCCTATCCTTTAGACAGTGATATCCTACTATTAGTGAGTAGGTAGCCCTATCGTTGGATGCATAAGGGACATTTGAAGGGACATTAGAGTCACGGAGGCAACTTGTGGAGACGCTTTAGCAATTTTTTTAGGGACTAGATCATTTACCGAAAAGGCAACTGTAGGGTTATCGAGAGACTATGATCTTTTTGATTTTTATGGGTCTTTGCTAAATTGTCCCCGTTTCAAGGGACATGGCTGCTTTATTTCTGAAGGCAACCAAAGCGGGGTACCCTAGAGGTGTATATGTGCAATGTGTTCAACTCAGTTAATTATCTTGCGTTATTAGGTTTGCTAACGTTTTTGTTTTTCAGTTTTATCATATATGCCTAATTACTAACAGTTAATATGATACAGAAAATAAAATGCGGAAAATATAACCCTACGCTATTACATGGCTTCGGGGAGGGGGTATTTACAAAATACAAAACTGGGGGGAAAGGTAAAATAAAGAAAGCGATAAAAAAGTCCTACTTAGTCTATTACATACCAGTATACAATTACATTATTATAAAAAATGAGAGAACAAAATAATGCGCGCGAAACGAATATTATGTCTAAAAGAAACCTAGGGAATTGCTAAGTAAAAATCTTTTTAATTGTTTTTGTTTATTTAAGAAAATAATTAAAATTAAATTAAAGAAAATAGTCTAACTTCTTTTTGGTTTTTGTATTATGAAAAGAAAATAATTAAAGTTAAGTTAAAACCTAAATTCTAATTTATTTTAAATTAAGAAAATAGTTAAAATTATTTATTAATTTACTTACAAAATTAGTTTAATAAAAAAACCTAAAACTAATATTTTTGTGATTTTTTATTATTATATTATACTAATTAAATAAATGAAGAAAACAAATTAAAATTAAAAAAATAAAAAAATAAAGCAAAGTGGCAAAAACAATGCAAAATGGGCCAGGACAATTAGGAAATAGGGGGCACTGAAACTGAATTTTACTAGGCCCAAGTGAATGTTAAGCCCAGGCTGTATTGGAATCCAATGAGAAGATTCTTTGGGTGTCCATGATAGGGACACGCATTTGCTACGCTTGGATCTGGAATTGGAGGGTATAGACCTGGTGGCCCATGGTGTGTGCATATGACCTGATTGTATCGGACCTGGAAAAAGAAAGTGGAAAAATAATATGCAAGAGGTAGGGGTTGAACCCCTGATCTCTCACACACATAACACTTTAATACTCACACACTCAACCGTTGGGATGGCTTTACATCCGTTAGTATAAGCACAAAGAAATGTATATAGTGTAAAACAAATGAACATGCTGATCTGGCAAACACGCGCGCTCTAATGGGGTCCCTCTATTTTGAATGGACGAATCAAAATATAATGTTTTGGCACACAGGCTCTAGGGAGGTCAAACCATGGTTCTGGTTTGAGCTAAAACCATCTTCATCCCTGAAAACGAAAACCTCCATGTTTCGACCCCCTAACCATGGTGATCTAAGGTTATGGAATTATTGCTCTCATGAAACACGTTAGAAAATTAGCAAGCATCATTAATAACATGAATATAAGCTTAAGAAAAATTTATATGGCATGATTTGAAATTTTGAAAGTCAAGAAATTTACCAAAAAGTGAGGTTTGATTGAGCACTTCTAGGCTTGAGACAGATTGAATGGAAGGTGGTATATGCTTCTGGGAACCCTGGGATGTTGATAGAGTGCTTGGAAAGATCTGAATCTGGATGGATCAGAGGTTTCGATTTGGACAACTTTAAGAATTTTTTGCAATTTGGTAGTGTTCTTTCTAGGTTGTGTAGGCGTCTAAGCGTATATTTGGCTTGCAAGTATGCCACTTATATAGAGTAGAAAGGATGGGACAAGGAGGCAATGGATTAAACAACCTTGATTATGTATTTGATATCCATGAGTGAAAATTTTGTAACGTTGGCCAAAAACATGGAACCTTGTCCTTTTTTGAAATTTGAATGTATGTGGATATTTTGGCTCCTTCGAATGCCTCCAATTCCTGCCCTTCGATTGGACTTCTTGTATAGACTTCGAATGGGTCCTTTGAATGAACCATTTTTGTACCCTTTGAATGGGCCTTTGGTTGCCTCCTCGAATGGACCATTTATGTACCTTTCGACTGGCTCATGTTCTCGTCATTGGGGCTTCTTCGTTTGAACCCCTATTCAGCTAGCCCAAACTGAAATTCTGGCTGCAGATACTCAATGTCACGTTCAATGTTATGACACCGTATCTGACTTACTATATGACAGTAAATACAAAAGCAATAAAGAACACAGTCAATTGTTTACCCAGTTCAGTGTGCAACAACACCTACTCTGGGGGCTACCAAGCCAGGGAGGAAATCCACTATAAGAGATGTTAATTCAGGAATAAAACAACCAGTTTATCTCCTTCACTTAAGACCTACCCAATGCAATTCCAATCTAAGTACAACTTAAACCTGAGTTCCTACTCACTCCCCCTCAATCACAGCAGTGATACATGAACCAATTTGACTTAAGAATTGATGAAGACACTCTTCAAAAACAAACACTTGATTAAGCTTCACAGCTTTTTAATCAAGCAACACAATCACTCTTGCTTCACAGCTTTGAGTGATGTACACAACTAACTTGACTCTGCTTCACAGCTTTAGTCAAGGAACATTCAAACACTCTTGCTTCAAAGCTTTGAGTGCTACACAACCCTTACAATTAGAAACCTATTCTAAGGCACTTATCACAATGATAATTGCTTGGAGTACAATAATCAAATCTATACATATTACAAATGATCTTCTGATCAATCAAAAAAAGGGATACTTGAAAAACAGCAGCTCTGTTGAATATATAGCAGCTGCAACTTCAGTTAGGGTTTCCAAAAACCTAGGGATAATTCCGTTTGACCTAAAGACCAGGTCACAGGACTTTATTTAACGAGCTAGGTTACCCCTCAGAAAACGCAGGATTCTGTTCAGGAAGGACTGAGTTATTTCCTGAAAAAACTCAGACTTATCCAATCCTGCAATCCTGTTAGTTCAGAACAGGATGTCATAACATCTGTTATGACATCTGAGAAAACCTGTCTACTGATTTAGCAAAATGTGATCATTTTGCAAAAAGCTCAGATACACACTTATAAACATCAGTATTTGAATTACAATATTTTTCTGCAAAGGTACCTAATGAGTCAGTACAATCTGAACTAGAATGTTATGACATCAGTCATGACATTCACACATACACTTGGGATTTACCAAAAATGCAAGCCAATACCTAAACACCTACAAACTCCCCCCTTTGGCAGATTTTTGGCTAAAGACCCTAAACAATCAGAGATAGATAGCAGCAGAAATAAGTGACAGCAGAAAAATAGAATGTCAAGTACTAATTAAGTAAGTACCAAAATATTCTCCCCCTCTTTAGCCACAAATGGGCCAAAGATACATGTTCATAAAATTATACAGTTATCCAAAGCAAAATAATAAGAGCAGCAGCAGAAAACAACTTCCAAACTCCACCAGATATCAGCACCTACCAGCAACACCACCAAACAGCAATCAACCTTCAAGCACTATCATCAGACTCTGAGGAGCTAGTTTCTTCAATGTTGAGATGTCCTTCACCTTCTTTCCTTCTGTTTTCTTCAGCTTCCTCCTTTTCTAGCCTGGCAATTAGAATTTCTAGGGTCCTTTTTCTAGTATCCAGCTCTTTACAAGTTTCTTTTAAAACAGCTATGACATCTGATGTCTTGGACTGGGTCTTCACAGACGATGTCTCAGCTGATGTTATGACAATGTCTGGAGCATGAGATCCCTGAAACAGTTTGTAGTGCAGGCCAAGGGCAGGAGCTCTTTTGCAGACTGTATCTCTTGCCACAAGGATATCAGGGTATTGTGCAAGGATGATTCCACAAAGAAGGGAGGGAAAGGCAATTGGTCCTTTGACAGCATAACTGCCAGCATGCTTTAAAGTTTGTTCAAAGATGTACCTCCCGTAGTCAAAAGCAGTCTTGGTTCCCACAGCATAGATAAATCTCCCCAATCCTGTGGAGATAGTTGATTTGTGATTTGTAGGCACCCAGTTGGCTGCACCTATTTTATGCAAGATAGCAAATTTCATGCTGAGTTTACTAGCCTTCAGCTTCCCTTTCAAAGGCCAGCACTTTACTTGCCTGGCTGTGATGGTTAAACAAACTTCATTGTCAGTTGCCTCTAGATCAGGACAGTCCTCATTTGTTCTTCCAAGAAACTTGTTGATTTCTGATGGAGAGAACTTGACCCTGCTTCCTCTAACAAACACACTTTCAAAGTCAGCTGACCTTCCATCAGCACAATCATTAGACAAGTTCACTACAAACTCCTTGACCAGATTTTCATAACATTTGTTAAACTTTATCACTGTCTTCATTAGCCCAGCATTCTTGATCAGGTCCATGATGTCTTTGCACTCCAAGGCATCATTGTTGAGTTCTCTCTCTAAGGCTATTCTCTTTAAGCAAACATACTTCCATCTGTTTGCATTGTCAGGATGATGAAAAGAGATGTTGTCTGTTGGCACTTCAGGCACTCTAGCAATCTTGCTGGAGGGGAGCTTCCTTCTGATGGGAGTTTCTTCAATATCAATCTCAAATTCTGATTCCTCATCAGAATCAGAAGTTTCAGGTTCTTTACTCTTCTTAGAGATTGGTTGTCTAGCAGTATGCACCTGGGCCTTCTTCCCTTTTGTCTGGATACTTTTCTCAGCCATGCCTTCAGCCTTGGATTTCTTAGCATCAGGTCTATCATTCTGACTACTCTTTCTTTTCATCAATCTCCTAGCTATGCTAGGGTTCACATTAGCAATCAGTTCATTATCAGAGTAATCTTCATCCACATCAATGATAGGTGGATCAGCAGCCTTTTCAGAGGGGGTCTGAATGTTGTCTTTTGGTGTCACAACATTCTTAGTGACATCTACATTTTCAGAAACTTCCACATTTGGACTTTCTGATTGATTTAAAGGGATAGAAATCCCCGGTACATATTGGTTGCCACTCAGTATACTAGTAACCAGCCTAGCAATAGCTTGGTGAACTTGAACTGATCCTTCTCTATTAGGTACAGAAGACGAAGGATGAGAAGAATTACCAGAGGCTGTAGCTTGAGCTCTTCCTGCATGTCTGGTTCTGAGCTTTTTGACTCTGGCTGGGTCAGTTGCCATCTCCCTGAGAGGAGTGACCTCAAGAACTTCAGATTCTATGCATGTAGTGATTGCCCTAGAATGTTGGTCAGATGATGACGATGATGAGGAAGACGAAGTCGCCATGGTTGAAGACGATGTCTGAGACATTTTGATTGACTTTGAGTAATGGTAGTAGTTTGAGAAAAATCTTTGATTGGGAGGAGGAAACAGGTTGCAAGGATGAGAGAGGTAGGGGGTAAAAGGGAGTCTCTTCAACTTCTTAAAGCTTTTGAAGGAATTGTGAAAGAGTATGATTAACCCACTAAATATAGACTTAATAAAATTAATCCCTTCAACCCTTGTTTTAAGCAAAATTAATTGCTATAATTTCTCATGTTGGTGAATACCCAACCTGCCCCTCAAATTTTCAAGTTTATTTCCAACAAGAGCCTTGGTAGAAGAATCAGTCAGCTGAAGCTTAGGGAAACTATGTTCCAGTTTAAATGACTTCTTCTCTTCAAAGTCAATAGGGTTCAAGGAAATGTTGAATGTTTTCAGATTGTCACAACACAATGTCACAACATCTTGTGTAACATTGTACTCAGGGAGCATCTGTTTTGACCAGATGTTTTGAGAACAGAATTTATGAGACTTGTTATTTCCAACATCCTTGTCAAGATGACTTAAGGTTCTGACAACACATTCTTCTTCAAGTTTATTTGCCACATCATAGATATCATCAACCTGTAGTTTTGGAGTTCTTCTGACAGCTTCCATAGAAATAGCTTTTTTTATTCTTCTTAGATGAAGAAGACCAAGCTTATGCTGCCACAGTTTCATCTCTTTTTCTTCTTTGATGATTTGACACATGGTGGAGATATCAGTGTTCTCAGGCTGCCACACGTAACAGTTATCTTTGGATTTGATTCCTCTCATTACAACTTCTAGTTTTTCATTAATTACTAGACATTCAGATCTAGAGAAGTTGACCTTGAATCCTAGATCACATAATTGACTGACACTAATGAGATTAGCAGTCAACCCTTTTACCAGCAGTACTTTATTCAGACTTGGAACTCCAGGGCAGTCCAAATTACCAACTCCTTTGACTTCACCTTTAGCACCATCTCCAAAAGTCACAAAACTGGTGGTGTGAGGCATAACATTATTGAGGAGATTTTTGAATCCAGTCATGTGTCTGGAACATCCACTGTCAAAGTACCAATCTTCCTTTGCAGAGACCCTCAGGGAAGTGTGAGCTATCAGTGCAGTAGCCTTTTTCTTCCATTTAGGAGCATGATGTATCTTTTTAGACTTAGGTTTGACACCTGAGTTCTGATTAGGATATCCATGTAATCTGAAGCAGAAGGGCTTTATGTGACCATATCTCCCACAATGATGACATTTCCATCTTTGGTACCTTTTCTTCATATGTCTCTGTTCCTGATGTTGAGAGTTGTGTTGAGACATCCGTTTTGACATTTGCTTACCAGTACCAGATTTCTTTGCTTCCATAAATCCTAGTCCAGATTTATTTCCCACATTTTGTCCAACCTGAAGGATCTCTTCCAATTTGTCTGTTCCATTGGTCAACATCTTGACAGATTTGGTCATTTGATTCAGTTGTGAGTTCAGCAGTTGAACTTCTCCTTCTAGATGACTTATAGTTTCAAGATTTGCCCTTTTTTCAGCCTCCAGCTTTATAATGAGTTTTGATTGTTTCTCATTCTGCACACAGACTTCAGCACTTCTGATACACAATTTCTTGTAGGTATCAGCCAGTTCTTCAAATGTCACTTCTTCATCACTAGTGTCACTTTCAGAAGTACAAACACTAGTTAGGGCAGTAACTAGTTTGGCAGATTCTTCTTCAGAATTACTTTTTGAATCATAGTCAGACCAAGTAACAGTCATTCCTTTCTTTTGCTTCTTAAGAAAGGTAGGACATTCAGTTCGAATATGTCCATATCCTTCACATCCATGGCATTGAATACCTCTGCCTTGGTTTCCCTTATCTTCTGATCTTGGTCTTCTGCTGGAACTGTCAATGTCAGAGGGAATGTTATGAACATTAGACCTTGACTTTGGGTCCATTCTTTTGATGAGCCTGTTGAACTGTCTTCCAAGCATGGCAATAGCTTCTGATATGTTTTCTTCTTCATCCTCCTTGTATTCAACATCAGTGTTGGATACAAGTGCTATGCTTTTGTTCTTCTTGTCACCATTATCAGTGATCCCCATCTCAAAAGTCTGAAGAGACCCAATAAGTTCATCCACTTTCAACTTGCTAATGTCCTGGGCTTCCTCTATGGCAGTTACCTTCATTGCAAATCTTTTAGGCAAGGATCTGAGAATCTTCCTCACCAGTTTTTCTTCTGACATCTTTTCTCCCAGTGCTCCTGAGGTGTTGGCAATCTCCAAGATGTTCATGTGAAACTCATGAATGGTTTCATCTTCCATCATTTTTAGATTCTCAAATTTGGTAGTCAACATCTGAAGCCTTGACATTTTTACTTTGGAAGTGCCCTCATGAGTAGTTTTGAGAGTGTCCCAAACTTCCTTAGCCAGTTCATATTGATGTACTAGTCTGAAAATGTTTCTATCAATTCCATTGAACAATGCATTTAAGGCTTTTGAATTTCCCAGAGCTAACTCATCTTCTTCTTTACTCCAATCTTCCTCAGGCTTCAGACTGATTGTCCCATCTATCTCAGTTAAGGTGGGATGAATCCATCCTTTGTCAGCAGCTCTCCAAGCCTTTTTGTCCAGAGATTTTAGGAAGGCAATCATACGAGGTTTCCAGTAGTCATAATTGGTTCCGTCCAGAATGGGTGGTCTATTTCCAAAAACTCCTTCTTTGTCCATAGTGCCAGAAAGTGATATCCCTAGATCTCACCCAGTAATACAGGCAGGGTGCCTGCTCTGATGCCAATTGAAATTCTGGCTGCAGATACTCAATGTCACGTTCAATGTTATGACACCGTATCTGACTTACTATATGACAGTAAATACAAAAGCAATAAAGAACACAGTCAATTGTTTACCCAGTTCAGTGTGCAACAACACCTACTCTGGGGGCTACCAAGCCAGGGAGGAAATCCACTATAAGAGATGTTAATTCAGGAATAAACCAACCAGTTTATCTCCTTCACTTAAGACCTACCCAATGCAATTCCAATCTAAGTACAACTTAAACCTGAGTTCCTACTCACTCCCCCTCAATCACAGCAGTGATACATGAACCAATTTGACTTAAGAATTGATGAAGACACTCTTCAAAAACAAACACTTGATTAAGCTTCACAGCTTTTTAATCAAGCAACACAATCACTCTTGCTTCACAGCTTTGAGTGATGTACACAACTAACTTGACTCTGCTTCACAGCTTTAGTCAAGGAACATTCAAACACTCTTGCTTCAGAGCTTTGAGTGCTACACAACCCTTACAATTAGAAACCTATTCCAAGGCACTTATCACAATGATAATTGCTTGGAGTACAATAATCAAATCTATACAGATTACAAATGATCTTCTGATCAATCAAAAAAAGGGATACTTGAAAAACAGCAGCTCTGTTGAATATATAGCAGCTGCAACTTCAATTAGGGTTTCCAAAAACCTAGGGATAATTCCGTTTGACCTAAAGACCAGGTCACGGGACTTTATTTAACGAGCTAGGTTACCCCTCAGAAAACGCAGGATTCTGTTCAGGAAGGACTGAGTTATTTCCTGAAAAAACTCAGACTTATCCAATCCTGCAATCCTGTTAGTTCAGAACAGGATGTCATAACATCTGTTATGACATCTGAGAAAACCTGTCTACTGATTTAGCAAAATGTGATCATTTTGCAAAATGCTCAGATACACACTTATAAACATCAGTATTTGAATTACAATATTTTTCTACAAAGGTACCTAATGAGTCAGTACAATCTGAACTAGAATGTTATGACATCAGTCATGACATTCACACATACACTTGGGATTTACCAAAAATGCAAGCCAATACCTAAACACCTACACAAACGAAAACTCTTTCCTGGCTAATGAACATGCTGGTGCACGTTGGCTTGAAACTGGCAGTATGTTGGCTTTTGGGCCAGCAGGCCTCTTTGAATATTTTTCTTTCATTTTGGCTAGCAATATCCTTCGCTTTGAACCAATGTGTATGCTCTCTTGAAGGGAACTCATGCATCATTTGTATACGTCATTTGCCATTCCTTCGAATGGGCCAACAAAGTAAGTCCTTTGAATGGAACATCCACGTATGCCCCTTTAAATCCATCAATACATGTCTTTTGAATTGGTCAAATATATGTCCTTCGACTGGACCATGTGCTTGTCCTTCGAATGCGCCAGTACTAGGTGTCAAAATATGGAACACCATGTGTTGAATATTTTGGAGGTGGAGTCAAGGCTAGCATGAGGGAAACCAACTGCTTAATTAATCGAAGCACATATGAAAGAAAACCACTACTTTATGGGTGATGGCATGAAGGGAAACCATTTCCTTGCGCACTGGAGGCAAGCCCAAAGGAAGTCATTTTCTTGTGGGTCGAAAGCAAACACAGAGGCAAGTTGAAGAGGCCTTGGCCTTGTGGATCGAAGGAAATTCTGAGGCCTTTTGCCTTTTGAGTTGAATCCATGTTGATGGGTCTTTGCCTTGTGAAACCAAGGCAAGCATGAAGATGCATATGTGCACTGGTGACAAGTTGAGGGGCCTTTTGCCCAGTGGTAAATTTGTGAATTGAAGGCCAGTTAAAAGTAGCCTTTTGCCTTGGATCAAAAGTAGGCATGAAGAATCCTTCTTCCCTGAACGAAACTGGCATGCAGGAATCCACTGCTGGCGAATTAAAGCAAACTTGTAGGGGGTTCTTGCGTTGTGCGCTAAAGGCACGCACAAAAGGAGTGTTTTCCTAGTGTGTTGCAGTAACTAAGCTTGCTCCAAAGAAAACCAAACGCCCAAACAAAGCAGGAATCAAGCTTGCATGCAGGTAGCCATTGCATTGTGAATCAAGTCAGCATGCAAAGTCAATGGTGCAATCGAAGGAGCACTAACAGGAGGCCCTTCCCTTTTGGATCGAAGGAGGTTGTTTCAAAGGAAACACATGCCCAGTCGAAGCTGGTATACATCAAACAAGAAAAATACCAAGCCTTCAATCGAAGCTTGGATATTTGAGGCAAGCTTGGAGGAGGTTAGACGCTTAATCAAAGTCTATCAAAATTCCAATCGAAGGCACCTTGTTCATTCCAATCGAAAGACGCCTTGTTCATGCCAATCGAAAGACCTTGTTTATCTTCAAAAAAATTATTTTTCTTTAATCAAGTGTTTGTAATCACCTACGTAAGAGAAAAATCTTGGGAAAATATGATAGGGAAAATTTTGGGGTACAACACCTACCCTCTCGTTGCGATTGAGTAGATATGGAATTGGAAATTAAAACTGCCCCCACTGATTGCTCATGGTTACTCTTGTTACGACCCTTCAGGCTGTACACGGTATTGGATTCTTTATTCCCATTGAAAGGCTGCTTCACTGCACTTGAAGATGTATCCCTTTGAATCTTACCTCTCTTGATACCAGCTTCTACTCTTTCACCTGTCAATATCAGCTCAGTGAACTCAACTGAAGAGCTTCCGATCAGATGGTTGAAAAATGGGCCTAACAAAGTACCCAAGAAAATATCTACCAGCCCTCTATCAGACAGAGGAGGCTAGAATCTTCCTGCAAGATCTCTCCATTTCTGGGCATAATCTTTGAAGCCCTCACTGGAAGCCATAGACATGATTTGGAGTTGTGTACGGGTTGGAGCAAGGTCAGCCTTGTATTGGTACTTCCTATAGAAAGCAGCAACCAGATCCTCCTAGTTATGGATGTTGGTTCCCTCCAGTTGATAGAACCATTCCAATTGAGTCCCCGATAAACTTTCCCGGAAGAGGTGCACCCACAAATTCCTATCAGCGGCGTGAGGTTGGATCTTCCTGACATAAGACCTCAGATGTAGCTTAGGACATGAAATTCCGTCATATTTAGCAAATGCAGGAACCTTGAACTTCGGGGGAATGACCACTCTAGAAACCAAACCTAATTATTCAAAATCCAGACCAGGTACCCTCTGAATTTCCATGGCGTTGAGACAATCCTCCAGTTGTTTATATTTGTCATCAGCAGGAGGATATTGTTCTTCAACGTAGTCAGCCTCTTCTTCAACAGACCCTAGACTATGGTCTTCTTCTTGTGTCTTCTCTTCCAGATTGTCTCCCTCATTTGACAGAGTTGCAAATTCTTGAGCTCGCTTTGCTGGTCCTCTGAGTCTCCTTCCCATATTCAGGACACCCACTGGTTTCTTTGTCTTTTTCTTCTTGTCTTTGAGAATGAGAGCCTTCAGGTCCTCTTGTCCATTAGCCAGAGCCAGGAACATCTGCTGGAATTGAGCATTTTGTGTGTGAAGATCCTTAATATTTTGTTCGAGAGCCATCTCTACTAAAATAAACAGTAAGCAGATGAGAAACGTGTATGGGGAAAACCTGTTATGATGACATGCATGATATGTGGATGCAATGTTTTCGAGGATCTCGCGTGGTATACACAACAAAATGTCAGAAGTTGAACTTTGATTACAGCTTTGATTAAAGAACTTAGCATTGTTGGAATGTCCTTCTACAAGAATCGAGCTCACCATGTCGAGTGGGTCATAGCCCTTGACTCAAGTTATCGTGCTTTGTTCTTTGAGAGCATTTGATTAGAGGAAAATAAATCCTCTTTCCCCTTGATAGATGTCTGGTTCAACATAACCCTGCATCACATACCCTCAAGACCCTTGAAATGGTTAGTGATAATGCTTATGATGTCATGATGCTTATGATGTCATGAATAATAATCACAAATAAAACACACCAAGATCTTAGGTTTAGGCTTGCATGGGTTTCATAGGTAAGTATCCTCTTAAAGTTTAGTTGGCTCAACCTGTCCTAGAAAATAATCGGGTTCTAGGGGATCTCAATATCATTGATCTTTCTTTATTGGGCACTGTCTCAGCACAATCAATCTTTTCTTGCGGCCGAAATATTCCAAAAGTACGACCTCAATGAGTGTAGTATCGAGTATCAACCAACCTTCAGCTTTACACCAAAGTCGGCTATCTTACTACTTCCTAATGGCCAAGTTATTCAATTAAGGTTCTATGGTCAGTTAGTGCCTCATGACACCGCTCAGCAGCCACATATTCTCCTTAATTCAACTCAAGGGATACCGGTACCAACAAATGCGTCATACTAATGTAGCCATTTCTTCAACCATATCGGTCTACGCCATACAGTTTCCATAATCTATTTCTACTTACCTAATGATGTTCCCCGATCTGAGTAGAGGATCAATACAAACCCAAACAAGGACCCATAAATGTAAATCAGAAAAATCAAACAATGAAAGAAATTAAATGTGATCTAACTCTAAGGTAACCCCTCTTTTAAGTATAACTTCCCAACAGAGTCGCCAGTTTTGTGATACGGTGGGAGAACTGACTTGGGTGTTTTTCATTTTATCGCAATTGTTGCAGATAGCAAGAGTCGCCACTGACTTTTCTTTTATCCAATAAAGGAAAGGGTGAAAAGAACAGGAAAGACCTTTGAGATATTTTCTTGAGTTCTCGGGGTAGGTTATGAAAAGGGAAGGTGTTAGGACCCTTTTCATCCGTAGTTATCTACGGGCTCTTAGTTGCTTGCTAGATCATTTGAAAATTGCTTCGTTTGAAAATGTGTTTTGTGGTGTAATTTTGAAAATATTTTGAAAACGCCTTTGTTGCAGTTAACTTTGTGATGATTATTGTCTCTATAAGAATGTATACAAAGTGTTGGTTTTAAAAATAGTTCAAAGAGATGTTTGTTTTTGAAGATGTTTTAAAAGTGTAAGTGTGGAAATGGTTTTAATTTGCGAGTAAGAAACTACGAGCGTCCTACCTACTCAAAAGGTCTTTGTTTTTCCTCCTCCTTTATATGTTGCTATCTTACCATTGATTTGGTAATAAGCCCCATCGTTGGATGTGAAGGGACGGGTGTGGGTCAATCGCATAGTCATAGAAGGCAACTTATGAGACGTTTTAGTAATTTTCGCAAGGGACTAGATCGTTTATCGGAGGCAACATCGAGGGACTACGATATTTTTTATCGAGGGTCTTTGCTAAAACACCCATATTCGAGGGACATGACTATTTTCCGAGGCAACAAGTGAGGTTACCCTAGAGGTGCACGTGTGTGAATAATGTGTTTGATTGCATGCATTGTTGTCTTTTAAATTAAGGTTTTCTAATGGTTGATTTTTTATCTTGCCATACAACCCTAATCACTAACATTTATGAAAGCGATAAAATTGCGGAAAATAAATGTTCTACGCTATTACATCATTTTGGGGGATGGGGATACAAATGTACAAATGGGGATTGCAAGAAATTTAACCTAATTATCTATTACAACCATATTGAATAAATGTACAAGAATTGACATGAATATAATGTATAAGGAATATAAAAAGAAATGGATTTTGCTTTGGATTTTTGTTAGGAAAATTGGTTTGACCTAATTAACCTAAAGGGATATGATTAATAAAAAATAGGAAAATTAATCCTAAGTTAAAAAGAAATCAAATTAATCAAGAAATCATTTTTTAGGTTCTTTTATGGAAGGCTTTTGGTTAATTAAAATAAATATGAAAATATATAAAAAAAAACAACGCAAAAGAGAGAAAGAAACAAATCTTTCGACATCATGTGTCGAAGCATGTTTCGAAGCATGCTTATATGCATCAAACATATCCTTCTTTCGACCATGTAATTCCAAATTGAAGCAGTATGAGTCGAAGCAATGTTATGTGTCAAGTCACACACCCTTTTTCCGTCTGTTTGGGCATGTAAAGTAGTATGTGTCGAAGCCTAAGGCTTTGTGCCGAACCATGCTGTAATTCTTTCATTTCAACATTATTTTATGGTCTGTACAGGTTAGTTCTTAACATATAATTGACAATAAAAGAAGACAAGCAAAAGGTTAGCTTAGAATGCAATGGTTATTACATGTTATCTTCGAATATAAATCATCAATGATGCTTGAAATGAAGGGTTTAAAGTCAAGAAGACTTACCTTGAAGCTGGAATTTGTGATTCAAACTTGAGTTACTGCCTTGAATGTTCTTGAGTTCGAAGAAAAGAACAGAGGTTTTGTTTTTGGTTCTGGGTTTAAGATTGATTTAAGGCTTCAGTCTTAGTGTTCTCTCCTCTCTCTTTTTTCTTTTCTTCTTTTACTTGCCAAAAGCCCCCCTTTGTATGTTGTGAAACAGCTTATTTATAGAAGAGTCTTGATGGGGTTTTAGGGGGAAAAACAAATAAAATTTGAACTGTTTGGGTATGCTCTTCCATTGCTTTTTTTGTGTAGCTCTTATGTGCTAATTCTATGCAAATATGGGGTTGAGATAATGCAGGCTTGGACTGGTTTAGGATCAGTATAGCAGGAATGTTTTACAGCAGTTTTAGAGTGTTGTGGCAGCTTGGTGCAAGGTTGTTTCATAGCAGTACAACAGACTATTTTTTGACATGGTTTTAGGCTGTTATGTGGATAGTACAACAAGCTTGGGCTTGGCAGCATATAGGACTTTGTTCAGCAAGCATCTTGAATCTCTAAAAGATGTCGAGTACTTTATCCTTTTGTTCTGATCACATAGATCCACAACCTTCGACCAACTCATCAACAGATAAAACAATATTTTTTTCTACCAATTGTAGGTTCTTCGAATGAACCACATTCATCTAAACCTTCTACCAAACTCATCAACAAACAAAACAATATTTGTTTCCACCAATTGTATGTTCTTCGAATGGACCATATTCGTATGAACCTTCGACCAAACTCATCAACAGACAAAATAATATTTGTTTCTACCAATTGTATGTTCTTTGAATGGACCAACATTCATCTGAATGTACCACTTTGAGTATGCAAGATGATCTCATTGGCATAGTCGAAACAAAAGAATTTATGGATTTCTTTCCTATCAGTAACCATCAGTTGATAAAGTGGTCAAAAGTTCAAATTTCCAAACCTCAAATTGTAATTCATAGTGTAGAAACTATGTGTGTCAAAGGGTTTAGAGGTGGATCGAAGCAAGTTGCTCAAAGGAATGTATTTCCCAGTCGAAGCCTATGGATCGATGCAAGCTTGAAGATATACTTGTAACCCATAGTGTCGAAACTATGTGTGTCGAAGGGTTTAGAGGTGGATCGAAGCAGGTTTCTCGAAGGAAGTCTTTGCCCAGTCGAAGCTTGGGGATCAAAGCAGACATGAAGATAGACTTTTAACCATAGTGTCGAAACTATGTGTGTCGAAGGGTTTAGAGGTGTGTGATCGGTGGAAATAGAACTGACTGTTTTTTAGCTGGTTTCGCGAAATGTCGCGGTAAGCAAGAGTCGCCACCGTCTTTTATGTTCTCCAACATGGAAAGGACAAAAGCACAGCAAAATTCCTTATTCGAGATGTCTCTCGGTTCGGGAGGTAGATTTATAGAAAGGAAAGGTGTTAGCACCCTTTCTATCCGTGGTTATCCACGGGCTCTTAGGTACTTGCTCTTATGTTTTCAAAAGATGTTTGCTTTTCAAGTGTGTGTGGGTTTTGAAAAAGTTTCGTTTGAAAAAATTTCTAAGTAACTCTTGTATCTGTCCTCAAGAGTGTGTGAAAAATTTGTTTGAAAACTTTTAGAAAGTGCGGGTGCGAAAAGTTGTTTTTGTTTGTTTGAAAAGAGCAAGTACTTAAGAGAATCTACCTACTCTAAGGAATTAAGCTGTGTAAGAGTCCTTTAGATAGTGCTATCCCACCATTGAGAGGTAGGTAGCACCATCGTTGGAGGTGTTCGGGTCAATTCGATTATCGGGACAGTGTGGTCACCGAAGCAATGGTAGGATGCCTTAGAAGTAACCCTAATGTCCTAGATCCTTTTTTATCCGAGGCAACCGTTTCGAGGCAAATGGATCTTTAGATAAAAGGGCGACCTCTAAGACACCCTATACTTGATGACCACGTTCGGGGCAACCAGTGAGGCGTACCCTAGGGGTGGCATGTGCATGTGTGTTGTTTTTCAGTTAATTGTCTTTGTACATGTTATTTGTGAGCTACGGATTAATTTTATTATTCATACATTCTTTCATGTATTGTTAACAGTTAGGAGCGCGGAAAATAAATTGCGGAAATGTAAATCTAACTATTAAAAGGCGCGGGTCTATACATCGCCAAAAAACAAAACCCGTTTGGAAATAAAGTGCGAGAAATAGTAAATAAAGAGATAAACCTAATTACTATTACACATCTGGAGACAGTTACATAAATAATCAAAATAAATAAATGCGCGCGAGTAGAAATTTAATCGGGAACGTCCTAAGGGTTTTGACCTTTTTTTAAGAAAGAATTAAATTTTTGTCCTTTTTTGCAATTAATGAAATTAAAACTAATAACTAATTAATTAATTGATTAAGAAAATGATATTTTTGTGTTTTTGTGTTTTTAATGAAAATAAAGAGAAAATAAATAGAAATTAAAAGTTAGCAAAAACCTAATTCTAAATTGTTTTTATTTATTGTAAAAAAGTATTAAAGTTAATTAATTAAGCTAATTTAATTTAATTTACATTTATTTACAAAATAAGTTAATAAATAATAAAATGTTTTTTTTTATTTTTTTGAATTTTATGGAAAAAAATTAGTTTGTTAGGTTAATTAACAATAATGATAATAATTAAAAATTAGTTAAAAGAAAATAAAAAAAGAAAAGAAAACAAAAGAAAATAAAATAGAACCATAGGGGTGTTGGGCCAGAATTAAGGGTGTATTGGCAATCTGAACCCATCAAGAAGCCAACTTTGTTTTGACCTTTGAGACTGCCTGGAGATGCGTTGACTCATGAGCATGGTGTTCCTTCATTCCTTGGCCTTCAGATCTGTGGGACTGGACACATGGCACGTTGATGCATGAGGGCATATGGTGTTGGTTATTTGGAAGACTGCATAGGAATATGTTGGAAAAATAATAACAAGCCTTTGGGGGGACCTGGGAATCGAACCCAGGTCCCAGTAATTCACAACCACCTGCTCTTCCACTAGACCACTCATGCGCGTTTGTTAATAAAATAAGAAACAAATATAATATAGAGTAAACGCGTTATATGCTGAAAAAAGAAAAAAGTAGCGCGCATTTTTGAACAAGCCAATCATGCTCTTCCACGTCTCATCTTCTTCACTGAATGCCTGTAAAAAGAAAACAATTAGTAGGGGTTTTAAACCCCCACAAAATGAAACTGCAGAAAATAGTGATTAGCTCTACACATAATATAAAAAAGGCGCGAGGGTTGGGATGTGTTCGTGCTGATCTCCTGATTTCAACCATGGGTCTTTCCAAGCCTAATTTTTCCTATATGAGAAACCCCAAATTCGAAAGCTTTGAAAACCTAAAAATCACCCATGGTGGTTTGTGATTCAGGGCACCAAAATGCAATTGCCTTATACCATTAGCTTCAGAAGAGCGTTAGCAATACAAAACAACAATTATATCATGTTAAATGTGCAAGAATTATGAGTTTCGAATTTGACAAAGTTAGACAAACTGTGTGACTGAAGTGAATGATTCCTTGAGTGTTAGAGCTCGTTCTTGATCGCAATAGGTTCCTGGAAGGTCTAGCAAGGTGTTGGAATCAAGAAAAGTGTTTGAATTGTGCTGGAAGATTGATTTCAGTTTTCAATTTTTCTTCAAGTTTTTGGAATTTTGTTTGGCCGTTTCAATGAGCTTTAGGTCGTGCTTTAGGTATGGAACACTTGCATATGTATGTATGAATGAGAATCAGTCACATAAAGAGTCAATGATCCATTGCATTTAAGTTTTTGGATTCTTGCTTAACCACCATTAAAGACTTTCCAAGCTTGGTTCAAAATTTGAATTTTATGCATAAATGGCCCTAGCACGAAATTGGTAGGTTGTTCATGACACATGAAGGCCATTCAAAACTCAAAGATACCATTTAATTCATTTTTTTGATTTTATTTGAATTATTATGGATTAAAATGAATTAAATCCATAAAAATTAAATAAAAATGAAAAAATAAATGTTTGGTCTTGTAATTGGTCATGGGACACGTGGGTGGCATGACAAGGCTGAATCAAGTGGAAAAAAGTGGGCCCTTTTGTCAAAAATTGAAGTTTCAAGGATAGTTGACTTTTGCCATTTCACAAAAATTTCCCAACTTCTCCAATGCATATCTTGCTCAATTTTGATCATATGAACATGTTCTTGGACATTTTGGAAAGGTATTGAAGTCCTCTAATCAATGCCTTTGGTCCCATGTCATTTGAATTTACCAATCTAAAGTTATGGTCTTTGACTTAAAGTGCCTTTTTGTTGACTTTTGAAAATGACCTATAATGTTGAAATTGATAACTTTTTGTGAGAGCATTTCTTGGATTTGGAATGTGAAGATGAGTTGTAGGAAATGTCATCCCCTTCAAAATGAGCATTAGATGGGATTTTTCTGATGAACCATGAAAAATTTATGCCTTGGTCAAGTTACAGTTGACTTTTCAACTGTCCAAAAATAGAAACTTTTGCATCTTGATGATTTTTGAGCCATTCTTGTGGAATCATGATCAAGACTTGATCAAATGATGATTGTGGCTTCAAAATAAGATGTTGACCAAAAAATTTGACTTTTGACTGCCAAATGACCATTTTGCCCCTGCAGTTGATTGTGAAGCAATTAGGGTTTTTGACTGTGCAACTTGACCTTGTGAGCCTTGAAACTTGGCATGTAGATGCTTGAAAATGTGTATGAGCATATGGGACTTGATTGAGCCCTTGAAAACCTCAACTTCCTTGCAAGAACCAAAACCCTAATTTTGACTGGCTTAGGAGGGTGTTTGAACTGTGCAACCCTTGAGTAGACTTGAGCAAATTTAGATGATGCTTGTCAAACTTGAAGAATATGGGAGGGCAAATTTTGGTGTACAACAGTTGCCCCTGTTCAATCTTCTTAGACCTGAGGATGTAGATTGGCATGCGTGCCTTTCGTGATCCGAAGGTGGAAGATGATTGAACACTAGAGTGCCCAGAAATTTGCACTCGCATAGTAGAGTATCAGCAGTGTGATGGTGGGAATGGGCTTATAGATTCCATTTGGAGATGTGACAGAACCTTGTCAGGAATGGGCTTATAGATGCCTTTTGGAACTGTAATGGATAGTTTTGGAGATGGGCTTAAAGATGCCATCGGGAGGTGTCGATCACGTAAGAGATTCCTTAGCGAGGACTTGCGTGTTTTGAGAAAGGAAGATGGTTTCCTGGCCTGTTACAGGTGTTGATCTTCAAACTCTTCATGCAGATATGCCCTGGCTGGATACAGGTGTCGAATCTACAATCAGTTGCTCACAGATATGCCCTGGCTAGATACAGGAATCGAATCCGGAACTTCAAAAGGTTGCTTACAGACGTGCCCTGGATGGATACAGGAATCGAATCTCTAAACTCTTCATGCAGACGTGCCCTGGCTGGATACAGGTATCGAATCTACAATCAGTTACTCACAGATATGCCCTGGCTAGATACAGGAATCGAATCTGGAACTGGTCGTTTACAGATATGCCCTGGCTGGATACAGGAATCAAATCTTCAAACTCTTCAGATGTGCCCTGGCTAGATACAGGAATCGAATCTGGAATTAGTCGTCTATAGATGTGCCCTGGCTGGATACAGGAATCGAATCTTCAAACTCTTCAGATGTGCCCTGGCTAGATACAGGAATCGAATCTGGAATTAGTCGTCTATAGATGTGCCCTGGCTGGATACAGGAATCAAATCTTTAAACTCTTCAGATGTGCCCTGGATGGATACAGGAATCGAATCTGGAATTAGTCGTCTATAGATGTGCCCTGGCTGGATACAGGAATCGAATCCTCAAACTCTTCAGATGTTCCCTGGCTGGATAGAGGAATCGAATCTGTAATTAGTCGTCTATAGATGTGCCCTGGCTGGATACAGGTATCGAATCTTCAAACTCTTCATGCAGATATACCCTGGCTGGATACAGGTGTCGAATCTATAATCAGTTACTCACATATATGCCCTGGCTAGATACAGGAATCGAATATGGAATTAGTCATCTACAGATATGCCCTGGCTGGATACAGGTATCGAATCTTCAAACTCTTCAGATATGCCCTGGCTAGATACAGGAATCGAATCTGGAATTAGTCATCTACTGATATGCCCTGGCTGGATACAGGTATCGAATCTTCAAACTCTTCAGATATGCCCTGGCTGGATACAGGAATCAAATCTGGAATTAGTCCTCTACAGATGTGCCCTGGCTGGATACAGGAATCGAATCTTCAAACTCTTCAGATGTTCCCTGGCTAGATACAGGAATAGAATCTAGGATTAGCCGTCTACACATGTGCCCTGGCTGGATACAGGAATTGAATCTTCAAACTCTTCAGATATTCCCTGGCTAGATACAGGAATCGAATCTGGAATTAGTCGTCTACAGATGTGCCCTGGCTGGATACAGGAATCGAATCTGGAATTTGACAGTTGATAGTAATCATCTTTGGATTGACCTTTTTCCTGAAAAGGCAAAACATCAGTTGTATGCAATGTCATGATGTATGAAATGCATGATGTCATGATGTTCTTAAAAATAGATGAGATTGTGTCGTATGATGTGTATGCATGCTATAATGTATGAGGATGTGATATGTTTATGAATGTATTTTCGTCTAGGAAAATAAATCCTTGACGAATGCCGGGAAGTTGAATCCTGGGCTGATGTTGAAGAGTGAAGTTCTTCATTTCCGCTGGGGATGATGGTTGCAAGAATAAACCGGTAAGAGAAGATGACTCCGTTGGGGAATAAACTTGGCGAAGAGATTACTCTGCGGGGAATACTCTGTGGGGAAGAGATACTTCGCTGAGGTTTGATGATAACTCCGCTGGGGATACCGTTGATATGTTCTGTTGGAAGATTTGATGAACTCCACTGGGGGATAGGAAGAATTTTTCCGAGGACGATCTTTCCGTGGTATTTAGCTGAGGATAACCCAGTTATAAGCTCTGGTGGGGAATAACCTTTGAATAAAGCCGGGGAGATGTGTTCATACTCTGCAGGTGATAAGCTTCCAGAATCTACTGGGGAGGATGATTCAACTCTCTTGGGGAAACTTTTGAGACTGTACTGGGGAATGGCTCCACTGGGGTGTCTGGTATTCCGCCGGGGAACAATCTTATATTAAGACTGCTGGGGATGTTTGCTTAGGAACATCTGTATATTCCGCTGGGGAATATTGAGATTTTCTGGGGATACCCAACTTCCTTAAGGCTGACAGTAGACTAACTCTGCTTGGGGAGGGCGTTGACTGACTTGCTGGAGATATTGTTCCTTGTTAGGGTTGATGGGAGACCAACTCTGCTCGGGGGGAGAGTATTGCTGAGTCTTGTCTTACTCTGCGGGGAGTGAAGGTATTCTGGTTACGTTCTTCAGCTGAACCTGCCTTGGTACCTTAGTGGACAGAGCAACTAGATCGCTTAGACAACTCATTATTTCCCCTGTTTCTGATGTCGCCTGTAATTAGTCCTTTGTTTCGCATGCAAGTAATTATGAGTCAGCAATTAGTGTCAAATGCATATATCAAAAATGAACATTGGACGTTCTTCGCAAGACAAAACAGAAAAAGGAAAAATTATTGGCAATTTGTATGGAAAAGTGAATTTGTATTGATTTTGAATTTGCCTGTAAATAGGCTTTTATGTACAAGAGGCTGACGTCCTAGTAAGAGGACGCCGCCGAACAACAGAGTTTATACATTTTGTGAAAAGAAAACAAAGCAGCTATGTGAAAAATAATCCCACTGGGTTCCAACTCTGCTATCGCCTTTATGTCCTCAAGCGTCTCATCACTTGGCTTCTTAGTTGAAGATAAAGCTGATTGATCGATGCCGTCTGAACCTGATAGTTGATGCCGAATTCTGGATGCAAGGTGATCCAATGAGACATAGTATTACGCTTTAATCCCTAACTTTTGCCTGGACCGCCCTTTCGGGTTTTCAGTCCACCGGGATACCCATTTTTGCCCAAGCCGCCTTTTCAGGTTTTCGACTTGCCGGGTGTACAGATTTTTTTTCATTTCATCCCTTATTTTTTCCCGAACCCTTTTGGTTCGCCGGGAAGCCCTTATTTTTGCCTAGGTGTGTCAACCTAGCGGGTTTTTAATTCATGCGTAGTATCTTTTTACTATGTCTGCATTGGCGGGGTGAGGAAGGTCGTCACCATCCATGGTGGTTAGAATCATGGCTCCTCCTGAGAAGACATGTTTAACCACAAATGGCCCTTCGTACGTAGGGGTCCATTTGCCCCTGGGATCACTTTGAGGAAGAATGATGCGCTTGATTACCAAGTCTCCGACTTGATACTCTTGTCGTCTGACTTTCTTGTTAAATGCCCTAATCATCCGTTTTTGGTACGTTTGACCATGACAAATAGCAGTGAGTCTCTTTTCGTCAATTAGGTTTAATTGATCAAGCCGAGTCTGGATCCAGTCATCTTCGTTCAAACCAGCATCCTTCATTATCCGGAGAGAGGGTATCTGGACTTCAATAGGCAAGACTGCCTCCATGCCATAGACCAAGGAAAAGGGAGTTGCCCCTGTTGATGTCCGTGCTGAGGTACGGTACCCATGAAGAGCAAACGGTAACATCTCGTGCCAATCTTTGTAGGTCACTATCATCTTCTGCACAATCTTCTTGATATTCTTATTTGTCGCTTCGACAGCCCCATTCATCTTCGGCCGGTAAGGAGAAGAGTTGTGGTGCTGTATCTTAAATTGCTCGCAGAGCTCAGTGATCATCTTGTTGTTAAGATTGGTACCATTGTCCATAATGATCCTTTCCGGGACGCCGTATCGACAGATCAGGTTATGCCGAATGAACCGTGCCACGACGTTCTTGGTTAGAGTAGCATAGGAAGCTGCTTCAACCCACTTTGTGAAGTAATCAATCGCTACCAGGATGAAGCGATGCCCGTTGGATGCCGTAGGTCTGATCTCGCCGATCATATCAATGCCCCACATTGCAAAAGGCCAAGGCGCTGTCAAGACGTTCAGAGGAACTGGAGGAACGTGCACCTTATCATCATAGATCTGGCACTTATGACACGTCCGAGAATGTTGGTAACAATCGGCTTCCATTGTGGACCAGAAATATCCTGCCCGAAGGATTTTCTTTGCCATGGTATGTCCACTGGAATGTGTTCTGAAGGTACCTTCATGCAGCTCTGCCATGATTCTTTCTGCTTCTGTCTTATCCACACAACGCAGTAAAGTTAAATCATGGTTTCGCTTGTATAGAATGCCATTGCTGAGGAAGAACTTTGCAGCGAACCTTCTCAAAAACTTTTTGTCATTGATGGATGCACCCTCGGGGTATTCTTGAGCTTCCAAGTACCTCTTCACTTCATGATACCAAGGTTTTTCAGTTTCCTCTTCAGCCTCAAGATCACAGCAATATGCAGGTTCATCTAATTTCCAGATAATGATCCGGGGAGCCTCGTTGTCCCATTTGACTTTGAACATGGAAGACATCGTAGCTAGCGCGTCCGCCAACTGATTCTCCTCTCTTGGGAGGTGTTCAAAAGTTATCTCCTCGAAGTGGGGAATCAACGTCAAAACATACTCTTTGTAAGGAATAAGATTTGGGTGTTTCGTATCCCACTCGCCTTTGATCTGGTTGATCACGAGAGCGGAATCTCCGAAGACACTCAGAAACTTGATCCTTAAGTCAATTGTAGCTTGAAGACCCATAATGCATGCCTCATACTCTGCCATGTTGTTGGTGCAGTTGAAACATAGCCGGGCAGTGAGTGGAGTATGAGTGCCTTTTAGGGATATGATCACAGCGTCGATGCCATTACCCAAAGCGTTTGAGGCTCCGTCAAAGTGCATAGACCATCGGGATCCTTCCTCAGGTCCTTCATCCGGTCCAGGTACTTCACAATCAGTCACTACCACGATATTCTCGTCTGGAAATTCAAAGTTCATGGACTGGTAGTCATCCACTGCCTGGTGTGCCAAATGGTCTGCCAATACACTTCCCTTGATTGCTTTTTGAGTCGTGTACTGGATGTCGTATTCTGTCAAGATCATTTGCCATCTTGTTATTCTTCCGGACAAGGCAGGCTTTTCGAATATGTACTTGATCGGATCCATTTTTGAAATCAATAGAGTAGTGTGAGTCAACATATACTGTCTCAGCCGGCGAGCAGCCCATACCAAAGCGCAGCAAGTTTTCTCGAGCAGTGAGTATCGGGTCTCACAGTCGGTAAACTTTTTGCTAAGGTAATAAATGGCGTGCTCTTTTCGGCCAGACTCGTCATGCTGCCCCAGCACACACCCCATTGAGTTGTCCAGTACTGTCAAGTATAAGATTAGAGGTCTCCCTTCAACCGGCGGCATAAGAATGGGTGGTTCTTGGAGATACTCTTTGATTCTGTCGAAAGCGGCCTGACATTCATCGTTCCAACGTACTACTTGATCTTTCTTCAGTAGCTTGAAGATTGGTTCACAGGTAGCAGTTAGGTGTGAGATGAATCGGGCAATTTAGTTCAGTCGTCCTAGAAATCCCCTGACTTCTTTTTCTGTCTTGGGAGCTGGCATCTCTTGTATGGCTTTCACTTTGGCAGGGTCCACTTGAATACCTTTGTCACTTACGACGAAGCCTAGCAATTTTCCAGATCTCACCCCAAAGGTGCACTTGTTCGGGTTCAACCTCAGCTTGTACAACTTCAGACGGTCAAACATCTTCTATAGATGGTCAAGGTGTTCCTCCTTAGTTTGGGACCTTGCAATCATATCGTCGACATATACTTCAATCTCATGATGGATCATGTCATGAAATAAAGCAACCATGGCACGTTGGTAGGTTGCCCCAGCATTTTTCAACCCAAAAGGCATGACCTTGTAGCAAAAGGTGCCCCACTGAGTAACAAAAGTGGTCTTCTCCATGTCTTCAGGAGCCATCTTGATTTGATTATATCCGGAGAAACCGTCCATGAAGGAGAACACCTTATACTGAGCAGTGTTGTCCACTAGAACGTCGATGTGAGGTAGAGGGAAGTCATCCTTAGGGCTGGCCCTGTTCAAATCCCTGTAATCAACACACATTCGGACCTTACCATCTTTCTTCGGCACTGGAACCACGTTGGCAACCCACTGAGGGTAAGAAGTCACTGCTAGAAACCCGGCATCAAATTGTTTCATAACCTCAGCCTTGATTTTCTCGGACATCTCTGGACGCATACGGCGGACCTTCTGTTTAACCGGAGGGCAGTCTTCCTTGGTAGGTAGGTGATGAACCACAATGTCAGTATCCAACCCAGGCATGTCTTCGTAAGACCAGGCAAAGATTTCCACATAGTCATGCAGCATCTGAATCAACCGTTGTTTCACACTGAGCTCTAGATTGGCACCAATCTTGACTTCCTTTCTGTCTGTCTCAGTACCCAGATTTACCGTTTCCACCGGCTCTTCATGTGGCTGTATGGCCCTCTCTTCCTGGAGTAACAGTCTTGCAAGCTCACCAGGCACTTCGCAATCATCTTCACCTTCGTCTTCGGCTAAGTTGATCGGATTTTCGAAGTCATAACTGGCAGTAGCAGAGTCGTTACCAGTGAGATCCAGAGTGGATTGGAACCTGTATAAGTGAGTAGGTGTAAATATAGCTGTTTTGCAATATATATATATAAAGAAAGAAAGGGAGCACAAGATTTGAAATGTGAAAAACGTCCAATGCTTTTATTCATGATATATGAAAGTGACAAATAACAAACCCTCACAAATGAAACCACGGTGCCCCGGGAAGACACCGGGCCATAAAGTTTCAAATTATTGTTCGTTACAAATTTAAAACAAAGGAGTTCATTACTGAGTGACAAAAGTAATAGGTATGAAATCTTTCGCCGTCCAGTTGCTTGGTCCACCGTCGGTCGTCGGGTAGATCCAGCTGTCAAATTCGGATTCCTCCACTTCGTCTTCAATAGCATTTACTCACGGGTTGGTGATGAACACAGGAGGTCTTCCAATCCTTGCCTTACGCACAGCCCTCTGAGCTTCTGCAGTGAAACCCAAGCCAAATTTGTCAGTCTTTGGAGTGAAATCCGGAAGTCGGCCCCAGTTTGCGCACTCACCCTTCTCAATCACAGCCCGGGCATCCTTCAAGGAAGCCATCTTCAACGGAGAATCCTCTTCAGTCACTGTCTCCGCTGCTGCCAATGTCTGAGGCACCTCTTCAAAATGTTAAAAGGGGGTCTCAATGAACTCCCCATCCATTTCTATGTACCTGAACGAGTTGAGGTGGCTGACCATATATTCCTCTTCCCCTTGAACTGTTACGATCTTCCCTCTGACCGGGTATTTCAACTTCTGATGTAATGTGGAGGTTACAGCTCCAGCCTTGTGGATCCATGGACGACCCAGTAAACAAGAATAGGATGGACGAATGTCCATCACATAGAACGTTGAATCAAAGACCTGCGAACCAACCCTGATTGGAATATCAACTTCACCATGTACCATCCTTTTGGACCCGTCGAAGGCCCGGACAACAATGTTACTTGGTTTGAGCTCTAAACCATCACAATCCAGCCTGTCTATAGCCTTCTTGGGTAATACATTCAAAGACGAACCAGTGTCTACCAACACGTGGGAAAGAGTAGTGCCCCTGCATTCAATGGAGACATGCAGGGCGTCATTATGGTTCTTTCCCTTGGCAGTCAGATCAGCGTCAGAGAAACCCAACCCGTTATCAGCAGTCAAGTTGGCCATACAATTGGTAAATTGATCAGCAGACGTTTCTTGTGGCACATGGGCCGTCTTCAGGAAGGAAATCAGGGCCTTGGTGTGGGCCTTTGAACACAACAACAATGATAACATAGAGATTTTAGAGGGGGTGTGCCCCAGCTGCTCAACGACGTTGAAATCACTTTTCTTGATAATTTTGAGGATCTCTTCCATCTCTTGCTTGGAAGCTTCAACGTTGGTCTTCGGTGCCTCCGCCCGGGAAGGCACATCAGTAGCAACCCCTTTGCCCCGAGCGTCAGATGACTCGGCAGCAAGGGTAGAAACAGGAACTTGATCAGGAAGGGACGCAGGCACACTAGCAGGTGTGATGACAAGAGGTCTCTGAATTGCTGGAGGTGCAATGTCTGGTGAGAACAGTCTTCCACTATGAGTGGATTTAGCAGGCCCGGTGATGTTGGTGACACTGGTACTAGTATCGAACTCTTGTTTCACTCCCATAACATAAACATCTTCCCTATAGTGCCACGGGACGGCTTTGTCAGACTTATATGGGATGGGCCCCGGAACAGTGATGATGATAGGTGCAATCTTGTGAACAGGCGTAATTTTGACAGGCTTCTTTGAGGGAGCCTTAGGAGGGTTGTTGAAGATAGTGACAATTGAAACTTCTTCAACAGGGACAGCAGGAACAGCAATCTTCTTGAACAAGATCTCTTTACTATCCATCGGGTTTTGGATACCTGACTTCAACAAAGGACAACCAGCAGGTGAAACAGCACATAGATGGCAACCTTTACTACATCCCGGAAATAAACCGGCTAGCAATAGGTTCCTCTTGACGGTCAACAGCGGAGTAGCAATATCATCCACAGAAGCTACATACAGATCCTCTTCCACAGCATTCACTCCATGCTGGGGCATGGGAGCAGTCACAACGTTGGGCCTTTCGGGCGCCTCGAACTGTATCTCTTTAGCATTAATAAGGTCCTGAACCTTATTCCTCAGAGCCCAACAATCATCAGTAGAATGCCCCGGGCTGTCAGAGTGATAAGCGCAGCGGGCGTTGGGATTGTACTTCGGAGATGCTGTGTTTACCACCTTCGGAGCTTCCTTGATAGGTACCAGATTGGTTGACAGCAGTTGTGGCAAGATCTGAGACAGGGTCATGTTGAGCCGAGTATACTGTCTTTTGGGCCTCTCAACTCTTGGCTGGTTGTATTGCTGAGGAGTAGTAGCAGGCTTAGAAATTACCATCGCGTTGACAGCTTGGCGGCATTCTGGTTTGTTTTGTCTTCTGGGACCATATACAGCACTAGCTTCCTTCTTGAAGGGCTTCTTTTCAGTACTCGAGGAGGAACTTTTCTGTATCTTCCCCGATTTGATACCAGCTTCGATCCTCTCACCAGTCAGGATCAGGTCTGTAAACCCAGCAGAGGAATTACCAATCAGGTGGTTGAAAAATGGCCCAGACAGGGTCCCCAAGAACATGTCCACGAGTTCACGATCAGTCAACGGTGGCTGCACCCTGCCATCCAGATCTCTCCACTTCTGCGCGTACTCCTTAAAACCTTCACCCGTTCCCAATGACATACCCTGGAGTTGGGTACGCGTGGGAGCGAGGTCGGAATTGTACTGATACTGCTTATAAAAAGCAGTAGCCAAGTCCTCCCAGTTACGAATGTTGGTTCCATCCAGCTAATAGAACCATTCGAGATGAGTCCCTGAAAGACTCTCCTGGAAGAAATGGATCCATAAGTTCTTGTCTGCAGTGTAAGGCTGGATCTTCCTTACATAAGAGTGGAGGTGCAGTTTAGGACAAGAAGCCCCGTCGTACTTCACAAAGGCCGGTGCCTTGAACTTGTGTGGGATCACCACCCCAGAAGATAAACCTAGGTCTCCAAAGTCCAACCCAGGCACACGTTGAATCTCCATAGCATTTAACCGGTCCTCCAGCTGTTTGTACCTGTCCTCAGCAGGAGGGTACTGTTCATCATTGAAATATGTCTCTGTGTCAGAGACCACGGGACTAGGAACCCTTCCCTCCTGGTGACTGCCTTCCCCAACAGATGGAGTAGTCCTCTCAGCTTCATTCTGCAGTGTATTCTGCGTCCAGTGTTGAACATCACAGTCCTCTTCTTCTTCTTCTTCTTCAGGAGCAAAGCCTTCAACTCCTGTTGTCCCTGGGCTAAGCTCATGACCAGCTCTTGAAACTAGGCGTTCTGGGCCTGGAGGGCCTTGATAGCTTGTTCAGTAGTTGGTTCAGGATTCATGATGATTGAGTGCTGAAATAAACAGCGAAGAAGACTAAGCAACCTGTAGAAAAAGGGTACCTGTGATGCATATGATGAATGAAATGCGTATGAATTATGTTTTCAAAGACAATCGGGAATCAACTTTGTAGACAAAAGGAACACACTTTATTAGATTTAAACTTTGGAATTTAAATTGTTCAACAAATCTCCCTTAGGCGTTACAGGAATGAAAATACTGAAAAGGAAATAAAAGTTGTAAAGGAAACATCCAAAGCCCATCAGTGCTCCCATGGCCTCCTCTTCTCAGTACGGATGTAGTCATTCATGATCCGCTCGTTCTCCAATTGCTTGGTCAGCTTCTGGATCTTCTGTTCCTGTTCGTTGAACTTTTCCCGATAAGAATCCCGCTCTTCCTGTAGTTGCGCCCAAGACCTCTTTAGGGTATCAACATCAGTGGGTATCTGAGGAGGGAGTATGGTTGGCGGAACCCCGTCTCTATCAGGAATTTCAAGAATGATAGGCCTGACAGCTTCATATGGCATACCTAACTTCTGAGCACGGATGCGGACCCATCTGTAATAGGGTTCCATTGGTAGGGAAGTCTTCGGTCCCAACTCATGTGGGTCAGCTTTGTGAATTCTGTCCCAAGCTTTGATGAATCTACAGCGCAGTTCATCACTATCTACCTGAAACTCAAAACTGATGTGAGGCGCCAACATCTCATGAGGCCCTGCTCTTCTGGCTCTTCCAAACTGACGGAGAGCTAAACATGGATTATAAGAGATTCCGCCCTGAGTACCGATCAATGGAACATTAGGATATTCTCCGCAATGATCAATAACAGCCACCTCATCTAAACCTCTGAGAGTCCAAATGATGTCATTATCAGTGAGAGACATTAACCTATGAGCCCAGCCTCTTCCTTCTTGGTTCTTCAGCACGAACTTGGGGAGGTGCGAAATAAACCACCTCACTAACAAAGGAGTACAACACCACAGGGTTCCTCGTCTTCGGGCAGTACGAGCATAGAGTTGTTGCAGGATATCACCCAAGAGAGTGGGTACAGGGTTCTGAGACATGAAGATCCTTATGGCATTGATATTGACAAAGTTATCAGGATTTGGAAACAATACTAGACCATAGATTAAGAGAGCCAGAATGTCCTCGTACGCCCTGAAGTCTAAGTCATTCCAGAAACTGTTAGCTTTACCAATCAGAAACTTATCCAAGAAGCCCTTAACTCCGCTTCTAGTCACCCAGTTGTCCATTACCTCCTTGTTGGTCAAGGGAAGGGCTGCAGCAATCTCCTCAAGCCTAAGAGTCTTTTCCCAACCAGTGAATGGGGTCTGATCCAAGATAGGGATACCAAGCAAATCAGATAATTCTTCCAGGGTAGGGACCAGCTAGAAGTCTTGAAAGGTGAAGCAATTGTACAAGGGATCATAAAACTGGGTCAAGACACTCATCAGTTGTTGGTCCCACTTTGAAGTGACTAAACCGAGAAGAGAACCATGCCTCTGGATGAAGGAAGCAGTGTTTGGAATTCTATCAACCAACTCTTTAAGCAAATCAGGTGGGTGAACAAAGTTGAGCCGGATAGTGTTCCTTCGCACAGGCATCATGATGTCCTACAAAACAGAGCAAAGGTGAAACCCTCTTGTCTTTGAAATAGGTCAGTCCTTATGCAGGATGCATGCAATGGTATGATGGTATGATGTTATGGTAAAGCACACCACAAGTATTCACAAAGGCAAACATGATAAGGCACACAAGTCACACCAGACAGCCCTTAGAGTTTAGGCCAGCATGAAGTTCAGGTACTACCCTCTTTCAGTTTCGTTGGTTAAGACCTGTCCTATCAAAAGTAATCGGGTTCTAGAGGATCCCAATATCACTGACTACCCTCAATCGGTCATAACTCCAGCGTCGCAATCTTTTCTTGCGGCCAGAACCATCGCGAGAGTTTAGCCTCAATGGGTGTAGCATACTGCTACTGTTCTATGGCCAAGTTAGGTCACATTAGGGTTCTAAGGTCGGTTGGTTCTTAATGACTCCTCAGAAGACCCATATTCTCCTCGTTGCAACACAAGGGATATCGGTACATACCAAGGTGCCACACCAATGTAGCCACTGCTTCACCCGTGTCGGTCTATGTCGGACAGGTCCCTCACAGCTTATGCTACCTAAAAGGGTATCCCCAGATCCGGGTTAGGATCTATGAAACTCTGATGCAAAACCCACAAATATAAAGCAATCAAAGCAAAGCAATTGAAAACATAAGTATGATCTAATCCTAAGGTACACCTCACTTTTATAGTCCCCAACAGAGTCGCCAGTTCTGTGATCGGTGGAAATAGAACTGACTGTTTTTTAGCTGGTTTCGCAAAATGTCGCGGTAAGCAAGAGTTGCCACCGTCTTTTATCTTCTCCAACATGGAAAGGACAAAAGCACATCAAAATTCCTTATTCGAGATGTCTCTCGGTTCGGGAGGTAGATTTATAGAAAGGGAAGGTGTTAGCACCCTTTCTATCTGTGGTTATCCACGGGCTCTTAGGTACTTGCTCTTATGTTTTCAAAAGATGTTTGCTTTTCAAGTGTGTGTGGATTTTGAAAAAGTTTCGTTTGAAAAAATTTCTAAGTAACTCTTGTATCTGTCCTCAAGAGTGTGTGAAAAATTTGTTTGAAAACTTTTAGAAAGTGCGGGTGCGAAAAGTTGTTTTTGTTTGTTTGAAAAGAGCAAGTACTTAAGAGAATCTACCTACTCTAAGGAATTAAGCTGTGTAAGAGTCCTTTAGATAGTGCTATCCCACCATTGAGAGGTAGGTAGCACCATCGTTGGAGGTGTTCGGGTCAATTCGATTATCGGGACAGTATGGTCACCGAAGCAATGGTAGGACGCCTTAGAAGTAACCCTAATGTCCTAGATCCTTTTTTATCCGAGGCAACCGTTTCGAGGCAACTGGATCTTTAGACAAAAGGGCGACCTCTAAGACACCCTATACTTGATGACCACGTTCGGGGCAACCAGTGAGGCGTAAATTAGGGGTGGCATGTGCATGTGTGTTGTTTTTCAGTTAATTGTCTTTGTACATGTTATTTGTGAGCTACGGATTAATTTTATTATTCATACATTCTTTCATGCATTGTTAACAGTTAGGAGCGCGGAAAATAAATTGCGAAAATGTAAATCTAACTATTACAAGGCGCGGGTCTATACATCGCCAAAAAACAAAAGCCGTTTGGAAATAAAGTGCGAGAAATAGTAAATAAAGAGATAAACCTAATTACTATTACACATCTGGAGACAGTTACATAAATAATCAAAATAAATAAATGCGCGCGAGTAGAAATTTAATCGGGAACGTCCTAAGGGTTTTGACCTTTTTTTAAGAAAGAATTGAATTTTAGTCCTTTTTTGCAATTAATGAAATTAAAACTAATAACTAATTAATTAATTGATTAAGAAAATGATATTTTTGTGTTTTTCTGTTTTTAATGAAAATAAAGAGAAAATAAATAGAAATTAAAAGTTAGCAAAAACCTAATTCTAAATTGTTTTTATTTATTGTAAAAAAGTATTAAAGTTAATTAATTAAGCTAATTTAATTTAATTTACATTTATTTACAAAATAAGTTAATAAATAATAAAATGTTTTTTTTTATTTTTTTGAATTTTATGGAAAAAAATTAGTTTGTTAGGTTAATTAACAATAATGATAATAATTAAAAATTAGTTAAAAGAAAATAAAAAATGAAAAGAAAACAAAAGAAAATAAAATAGAACCATAGGGGTGTTGGGCCAGAATTGAGGATGTATTGGCAATCTGAGCCCATCAAGAAGCCAGCTTTGTTTTGACCTTTGAGACTGCCTGGAGATGCGTTGACTCATGAGCATGGTGTTCCTTCATTCCTTGGCCTTCAGATCTGTGGGACTGGACACATGGCACGTTGATGCATGAGGGTATATGGTGTTTGTTATTTGGAAGACTGCATAGGAATATGTTGGAAAAATAATAACAAGCCTTTGGGGGGACCTGAGAATCGAACCCAGGTCCCAGTAATTCACAACCACCTGCTCTTCCACTAGACCACTCATGCGAGCTTGTTGTAAGTGCCTTCGTTTGGGATTGGCTCATCTCTTGTAAAACAAATAGTAACAACAATAATGTAATGTAATGTACAATAGGAACAGCCTGAAAATCCTATTGTAAATGCCTAAACATGTTGTGCTGAATCAACATCTGGAACAACATGTCTCAAGTGATGTCATAACATCATACCAGACATCAAGCTACTGAACTGTCAAGTCTGATGCAGTTCTGTTCCTGAAGTTATGCCAAATAGAATGCATAACAAGTAGCGAAAATTGAAGGCATATGTGGAGCCCTAGAAGATTCAATCAGAAGCTAAGGATAAGGAGAAAAGCTCGGTTGAAGACCTAACTTACAGCAGAAGTTTTCTGCTTACTTTATGCAGATCGTTAAAGCTGCATTGCTGTCATATGAAGGCCCAAAATCCAGTTGGGTAAAAAGGGTTATAAATAGAAGCATTGTAACCTAATTTAAGTATGAGGTCGTGGATTGACAAGATGTGATTATTAGGTCTAGTTTCGTTGTGAACCACCCGGGCTGTGGGATGGTCACCATACTCCTTGAAACCTGTAGGTCAGAGGATGTATGCATTGTATTTGATTGAAGCTTTTAAGCATGATCAAGTTGTGTAATGGAAGTGTATCTTCTGAACAGTTTATGTATTGTAGAAAGTTATCACTACGGTGATTGAGGGGGAGTGTGAGGGGTCTCATATCTAGGATTGGATCTTAGGTAAAAGTGTCATTGGGTAGTGATTAAGTGAGAAGGCTGTCAATAGGTGTGTTGGCTGTAGGGTCTTTGAATTGATACTACTAATAGTGAACTTTATCCCTGGCTTGGAAGCCCCCAGATGTAGGTTGGTTGAACCGAACTGGGTGAACAATTCTGTGTGTTATTTACTTTCTGCATTGGATATTTGTTTGATGTCATAGCATTCCTCATGACATCAATGTATATGATTAATCTTAACTCCTCTGAACTTCAGTAAATCAGAACCTGTGACTGTTGCAGAACAGATATCAAGAGTACAGCCTATTCTACCTGTACAGCACGTAATGTCAGATCAGATGTCTTAACGTTTTATTAGACATCCTGAGTCTGTGACATACCGGAATTTCAATTGGTATCAGAGCAGGCATCCTGTCTGACTCTGGATGAGATCCATGGGGGATACTTTCCTGTTGTGTACAAGGTAGAATATTGTTTGAACCAATAGTGTTCATATTGTTTGGTCCCTAGGAGTGGAGGATGGACCAATTTGGGAGAAACTAGATCAATCTGATCAGCTATGTTGAAGAAAGGTGAAAATGTTTGAACAAATTCAAAAACCTCATGCGGGAGTGAAGATTTTGGAGAGCACTGTTCAACCTATATTCAGTACAGAAGAAGAATATTATCAAAACCTTCATGCGAGAGTGAAGATATTGATAAGGCATCATATGTGCTTATAAAGCTTTCTTTTAACAGGGCTGTAGAGTTGGGTCTAGAAAGTTGCTTGGTAAAGAAGCAAACAACTTGAAGGATTAATTTAAGCAGGTTCTGTTGAAGTACTGCTATTCTGCTGCACAACTTCTGATACAACCCCTAAAATGAAAGAAGAACTCTAGGGTTATTATTTTCAACAGAATTTCTGCTTGAAGACCTTGAAGATCATCAAGGATGATGTGTTCCAAGGAGATGAAACTAATGTTCTTAAGGATGTTAGAACATCATGCAACTGCCAGTTGAAGAACAGATGTTCTGGGTGCTAAACACATGGAATGAGAGTACATATGTTTGGAACCTACTCCTGATCTGGAAGAGGAGACATCTGTGAGTTTAAAGGAGTATATGAGCTGAGCTAAATGCACTTAAAAGGACTTTAAAGCTGTGATTTCCAGGTTTCCCCTCATGTGATGGTTGATGGAACATCAGTCGTTGAGGAAAGACAGATAAGTTCCAGATTTAGTGAACATCCTTATGATTGATAATGAAGTTACTTCTAGTACAAGTTACAGAATGTGGCAACCTGAAACTTGTACAGCAAGCAAACTAAGGACTCTTAATTTGAAAATTGTGGTAAATTCCAAATAAAGAGTACTTACTATGTGTCTAAAGTAAAGAGCTCAACACTGTATCCATAAAGAGGGAAGTTGGATAACATTTTGTTCAAAGGGAGTTCATCTTACCTTGTTCTATAAGATGCTTGAGTTTATTTCTCATGATCTTAGTGATTTCCAAGGAGGATAGGAATGGAACAGGTTATGTCTACCAATCACATAAACTGCAGCATGTGAAGGAAAAATTCACTTAATTCTCTACAAAGATCTGAGCTGTGAATCCTTAACCTGAAGATCTAGGAAGACATGTCATACAAAATGTCTTGACATCCTGGACCAAAGTCAAATGATGGATATCTGCACTTTGACAAGTCATCCCCATCACCTAGGATGAACTTGTTAGTTGTATGTAGCAAGGAGGAGAGATCATGGGGTCCTGAGAATTTTTTTTTAAAGTTCATTTATGTGGTGTCCTCACATAATAGAACAACTTGGTCTGCTCTTGTCTACAGGAGTATGGTACAATTAACTTCTTTGTACTGTTCAAGGGTCAGCAGACAAGGTGAAAGTGATGCATGCTAGTTGCTGCATGGTTATGTGATTGTTGTGGGTCTGATCATAAAGGATGTAAGAAAAGTGTGCTTTGATTGCTATGGATGTTCATCCAAAACCATAGTATAAGCCAGGCTCATATGGTTGAGATCAATGTCAGATCTGATGGTGCAACATCATCTTAAACGAAGGGCCTCTTCAGCAAAGGAAGCTTGTAAGGACCAGTTGGTTCTTCATGCATAAGATTGTTAGGATAATTATCCTACCTTGAGAAGATGGCACAATCTAACTAATAATGAATACTTTGACGGGAGACTAAGTATTCATTAGGATCTTGCATAAAGATATTTATAAGCACTTTGATGGGAGACTACGTGTTTGTATAATATGCATGCAAGACTGTATTCTGAACATGTTTCTCAGAACTTGATAGAGAGTTTATTTCTCTCTAAGAGTATTCTGGTGAGAAATTATTTCTGAAGATGAAAATCATAACTTTTCTATGGGGAATATAAAAAGGGCATCAATCCCCTGGATGTTAACTTCAGAACCCAAGCAGATAGGTTCATGATGTAACATCATTATTGTTAGAAGTCTGTGGCAGAGACTTGGGACTGTGAATCTTAATATTGTTGGTTTGGAATAAGTAGATTCTACTTGTGTTTAAAGGTAGTATGCTTAACAATACATAACTACTGTTGTGGTCTGAAGAATTTACTAGTATTAGCAACTACTAGTAAATATATTATACAGAAGGATGACATGATCAAAGGATAATCCTTCTAGAAAGTCTGAATCTTAGTAAAGCTTGTAAGCACACTGAGAAGGTTGAAGGTTGGTTTCAGACTATGGCTACATGAGAGTCATGATAAGTGTGGAAGTGCAAGGGCATGAATCAGAGATGTCCTCAGAGCTACTGGTTTCCACGCCACTGTTTTGATTGGCCTTAACAAGGGAAGTCACTGAGTGTTGCACTTTTACAATATACATTGAAGGGAGACTTTGTATATGTATTGTTGGACTTAATCTGAAAATCAGAAGTCAGAAGAGGGCGGTGGTATGCTGATGTTTATGTGTTCTGATAATATGACATTGTGAACTTCTAAGTGAAGTCATGGATAATGTCTCAACATCAGGAGATCGAAGAATTGCTCTTGTTAGGAAGAAAATCGCAGAGATTCTTAAAAGTATCATAAGTGGCAGTTTTGATACTTTTGGAGCAATTTGGAAGATTCAGATCTTATCAATTGCAACTTGATCTGGCAAATCAGAAATACTATTGTGGTAAAGACTTCACTAGCTCTAGCAACTACTAGTAAATGGAGATCAGAAGAAGTAAATCAGATATATTCAGCATATGTTCAAGGGGTTCTCTTACTACAAGAAATAGAAGTGGCATCTGAATTTGGTGTATTAGAACTAATATGTGATGTCTTGTGAAACATCTTGGAGTCTTCTGGTTTATTATTTTGCTGTCTGGAAAAAGGTAGAAAGTAATTGTGTTGGATCTCAGCAACACTTAAGAAAGCATGATTGATGGCCATGCTTAATGCTACTAGTTTCTTGCTACTAGCTGGTTAAAGCGTCCTTCTCTGTGCCTAACTGAGAGAAGTAAAAAGAAGGCTGCTGTTGTTGAAGAATGTAAGGTAATGTCTAAGTAAGTGTCATGACATTACCAACGACATTGCAACCTTGGGGAAATCAAGAAGAATACGTGGAAGATAACCTCACCACGTCATTGGTATTTTGTTTCCTAGAAGGAATAAATCTTCAGCCTTAAAAGTCGGTCAAAGGCTGATTTTATTCAGGAATTGTTTTGACCCGAACTTATGCATGTATTAGGACTGGTTCTTTTGGGCAGAAACAAACAAATGCATGCACAGTCAGTCTGAAATACGCAACAACCTTAACAGGTATCCTTGACCAAGATTTTATATTGCCATCTTCTTGAACCTGTTATCTCCTTATATAAACTCCTGTCACACATTCTTTTCTCTCACAACCATCATGGGGTTTGTGCGGATCTGGGAAAACTGTTCTTGGATATGGTTTTGTGAGGGCTTTCTTTGTCAATTTTTGGCCAAAAAGGGGGAGAAAGGGTACTGTTACTGTTACTGTTTGACATTGCCCTCGTTGCAGCAGCTACTCAAAATTTTGATCACAAAGACTTGTCACAAATTCAGCAGAAATTCAGATGGCGTGAATTTCTTTGTGACTTGTGATCTGAGTTATGAACACAGTTGTGACCTGTGTTCTGAGTTACAAGGGAGATATTCTGGTCACTCCTTAAAGGTTCTCTGATGCCTCTGAAAGGATAGTTTATCTCCCACGGTCCTCTTTTTCCACCATCAGTGACAAGAAATGGTTCGTGGTCTAAAAGGGAATGAGGTGCATCCTCTTCCTCCTGTGCTTCAAGAGGTCCTGAATGGTTAGTGTTATTGTTGTATTTGTTTTAGCCAAAATTTGCCAAAGCGGGAGATTGTAAGTGCCTTCGTTTGGGATTGGCTCATCTCTTGTAAAACAAATAGTAACAATAATAATGTAATGTAATGTACAATAGGAACAGCCTGAAAATCCTATTGTAAATGCCTAAACATGTTGTGCTGAATCAACATCTGGAACAACATGTCTCAAGTGATGTCATAACATCATACCAGACATCAAGCTACTGAACTGTCAAGTCTGATGCAGTTCTGTTCCTGAAGTTATGCCAAATAGAATGCATAACAAGTAGCGAAAATTGAAGGCATATGTGGAGCCCTAGAAGATTCAATCAGAAGCTAAGGATAAGGAGAAAAGCTCGGTTGAAGACCTAACTTACAGCAGAAGTTTTCTGCTTACTTTATGCAGGTCGTTAAAGCTGCATTGCTGTCATATGAAGGCCCAAAATCCAGTTGGGTAAAAAGGGTTATAAATAGAAGCATTGTAACCTAATTTAAGTATGAGGTCGTGGATTGACAAGATGTGATTATTAGGTCTAGTTTCGTTGTGAACCACCCGGGCTGTGGGATGGTCACCATACTCCTTGAAACCTGTAGGTTAGAGGATGTATGCATTGTATTTGATTGAAGCTTTTAAGCATGATCAAGTTGTGTAATGGAAGTGTATCTTCTGAACAGTTTATGTATTGTAGAAAGTTATCACTGCGGTGATTGAGGGGGAGTGAGAGGGGTCTCATATATAGGATTGGATCTTAGGTAAAAGTGTCATTGGGTAGTGATTAAGTGAGAAGGCTGTCAATAGGTGTGTTGGCTGTAGGGTCTTTGAATTGATACTACTAATAGTGAACTTTATCCCTGGCTTGGAAGCCCCCAGATGTAGGTTGGTTGAACCGAACTGGGTGAACAATTCTGTATGTTATTTACTTTCTGCATTGGATATTTGTTTGATGTCACAGCATTCCTCATGACATCAATGTATATGATTAATCTTAACTCCTCTGAACTTCAGTAAATCAGAACCTGTGACTGTTGCAGAACAGATATCAAGAGTACAGCCTATTCTACCTGTACAGCATGTAATGTCAGATCAGATGTCTTAACGTTTTATTAGACATCCTGAGTCTGTGACATACCGGAATTTCACTTGTTAATAAAATAAGAAACAAATATAATATAGAGTAAACGCGTTATATGCTGAAAAAAGAAAAAAGTAGCGCGCATTTTTGAACAAGTCAATCATGCTCTTCCACGTCTCATCTTCTTCACTGAATGCCTGTAAAAAGAAAACAATTAGCGGGGGTTTTAAACCCCCACAAAATGAAACTGCAGAAAATAGCGATTAGCTCTACACATAATATAAAAAAGGCGCAAGGGTTGGGATGTGTTCGTGCTGATCTCCTGATTTTAACCATGGGTCTTTCCAAGCCTAATTTTTCCTATATGAGAAACCCCCAATTCGAAAGCTTTGAAAACCTAAAAATCATCCATGGTGGTTTGTGATTCAGGGCTCCAAAATGCATTTGCCTTATACCATTAGCTTCAGAAGAGCGTTAGCAATACAAAACAACAATTATATCATGTTAAATGTGCAAGAATTATGAGTTTCGAATTTGACAAAGTTAGACAAACCGTGTGACTGAAGTGAATGATTCCTTGAGTGTTAGAGCTCGTTCTTGATCGCAATAGGTTCCTTGAAGGTCTAGCAAGGTGTTGGAATCAAGAAAAGTGTTTGAATTGTGCTGGAAGATTGATTTCAGTTTTCAATTTTTCTTCAAGTTTTTGGAATTTTGTTTGGCCGTTTCAATGAGCTCTAGGTCGTGCTTTAGGTATGGAACACTTGCATATGTATGTATGAATGAGAATCAGTCACATAAAGACTCAATGATCCATTGCATTTAAGTTTTTGGATTCTTGCTTAACCACCATTAAAGACTTTCCAAGCTTGGTTCAAAATTTGAATTTTATGCATAAATGGCCCTAGCACGAAATTGGTAGGTTGTTCATGACACATGAAAGCCATTCAAAACTCAAAGATACCATTTAATTCATTTTTTGATTTTATTTGAATTATTATGGATTAAAATGAATTAAATCCATAAAAATTAAATAAAAATGAAAAAATAAATGTTTGGTCTTGTAATTGGTCATGGGACACGTGGGTGGCATGACAAGGCTTAATCAAGTGGAAAAAAGTGGTCCCTTTTGTCAAAAATTGAAGTTTCAAGGATAGTTGACTTTTGCCATTTCACAAATATTTCCCAACTTCTCCAATGCATGTCTTGTTCAATTTTGATCATATGAACATGTTCTTGAACATTTTGGAAAGGTCTTGAAGTCCTCTAACCAATGCCTTTGGTCCCATGTCATTTGAATTTACCAATCTCAAGTTATGGTCTTTGACTTAAAGTGCCTTTTTGTTGACTTTTGAAAATGACCTATAATGTTGAAATTGATAACTTTTTGTGAGAGCATTTCTTGGATTTGGAATGTGAAGATGAGTTGTAGGAAATGTCATCCCCTTCAAAATGAGCTTTAGATGGGATTTTTATGATGAACCATGAAAAAGTTATGCCTTGGTCAAGTTACAGTTGACTTTTCAACTGTCCAAAAATAGAAACTTTTGCATCTTGATGATTTTTGAGCCATTCTTGTGGAATCATGATCATGACTTGATCAAATGATGATTGTGGCTTCAAAATAAGATGTTGACCAAAAATTTTGACTTTTGACTGCCAAATGACCATTTTGCCCCTGTAGTTGATTGTGAAGCAATTAGGGTTTTTGACTGTGCAACTTGACCTTGTGAGCCTTGAAACTTGGCATGTAGATGCTTGACAATGTGTATGAGCATATGGGACTTGATTGAGCCCTTGAAAACCTCAACTTCCTTGCAAGAACCAAAACCCTAATTTTGACTGGCTTAGGAGGGTGTTTGCACTGTGCAACCCTTGAGTAGACTTGAGCAAATTTAGATGATGCTTGTCAAACTTGAAGAATATGGGAGGGCAAATTTTGGGGTACAACAAGATGGATCGAACCAGGTTGCTCGAAGGAAGTTGTGATATGGTGGGAGAACTAACTTGATGTTTTGCGTTTCGATCGCATTTGTGCGGATAGAAAGAGTCGCCACCGACTTTTATTTTATCCAAAATGAAAGGTAAAAAAGCACAGGAAAGACCTTTCGAGATTATTTATCGGGTTCAGGGGGTAGATTATGAAAAGGGAAGGTATTAGCACCCTTTTCATCCATGGTTTTCCATGGGTCTTAGTTACTCGTTTAGATCACTTGCTTTTATTTGACAGTGTGCTTGTGGTGTGGGCTTTGAAAGTGTTTTGAAAAAATCTCTTTGTAATGGTTCTTGTTTCTATAAGAACGCGTACAAAGTTTTGTTTCGAAAAGTGGTTCAAAGATGTGTTTGTGGATTGTGTTTCGGAAAGTGTTTTGAAAAGATGTTTTGCAATGGTTCTCGTCTCTATAAGAACGTATACAAAATGTTTTGTCTTTTGAAAATGTTCGAAATGAAAGTGTAGGTGTAAAAATGTTTTTATCGTGAGCAAGCGATTAATTAGGAGCGAATATATCTACTCGAAAGGTTTTCAATTGTTCTTTCCTTCCTCTTTTTAATGTTGCTATCTTACCATTAATTTGGTAAGAATCTCCATCGTTGGATGTGAAGGGACAGGCGTGGGTCAATTTTACAGTCATCGAAGGCAACTTGTGAGACGCTTTAGCAATTTTCGTAAGGGACGAGATCGTTTTATCAAAGGCAACGTCGAGGGTCATCGAGGGACTACGATATTTTTTATCAAAGGGTCATTGCTAAAGCATCCCATATTTGAGGGACATGACTGTATTTCCGAGGCAACGAGCGAGGTTACCCTAGAGGTGCGCGTGTAAAAAAGTGTGTTTGTTTCAAGTTATTTTGTTCTTTGATTAGGTTATCTAGCGATTGATTTTTTTGAATCTTGCCATACACGCCTAATTACTATACAGTATAAGGAAAACAGTAAATTGCGGGAATTGAAATTCTACGCTATTACAAAGTGTTCGGGAATGGGGGTACAATTTTTTTTACAAATGGGATGAGTCAAATGCGATTAAAAGTCCAAATAGCAAACAATACAACCAAATTGAATCGGACAATTAATTAAAACTACAACAATCTTATGAAATAGTATTAACCAACAAAATATGGAAATAAACTTTTAAGTATTTACTTGAAAAGAAGAAAGTAAAACCTATTCTAAAAATAAAATAATTGACTAAAAGAAACTAAATCGTATGTATTATTTTTGTATTTTTATTTATTTAAGTAAAAATTTAAAGAAGGATAAAACTAAATTCTACTATTTTTGGTGTTTTACTATATGTAAATTAATTAATAATTTATCTACAACAAATTTTATTTTAAAAAGAAATTGATAAAAAATTATTCACAAAGTTTAGATCAATTAATTATGTATAAAAAATAAGAATGTATGTTTTTTAAGTTTAGTTGAATTATTTTATTAAAACTAAAATATAAAAAAATATAAAAAAATAGAGAAGATAAGGTTGAAAGAAATAAGAAAAAACAAAAATGCCCACTGGAGGAATCGAACTCAGGCCATTTGGGTTATCAAGGATGCACTTTGCCAATTGAACTGTGCTACTTATTCATAACTCAAACAGCTTAAATAGGTAAATGTAAGTGTTTAGTTATTGGCATGTATTTTTGGTAAAACCAGGTGTGTGAATGTCATGACTGATGTCATAACATTCTGGATTATTAGGTACTTTATGCAGAAAAAGTATGGCATACAGTAGTTGCTGTTTATGAGTGTGTATCTGAGCATTTTGCAATGATCACATTTACCAAAATCAGTAAACAGGAATTCTGATGTCATAACAAATGTTAAGACATCCTGTACTAATATAACAGTTATGCAGTTTGGTTAATTCTGAGATTTTTCAGGAAGTTGGTTCATTCCTTCCATAACAGAATCTCACGTGGACTTTAGGTTAACCTAGCTCAACCCTAATCTGGTTGATAAAGTCTTGTGACCAAGTCTTGAGGTTAACCCTAATTAACCCTAGCTTTTCGTGGAAGCCCTAACTGAAGAAACAGCTGCATATATATTCAACAGGAAAGCTGATTGGAAATGAACTCTCTGAGACAGAAGATCAATTAGGAGCTGTATAGTTTTAACTGCTGTAATCCAAGCAAGTATCATTGTGATAAGTGACTTGGAGTAGGTTTTGATTGTAAGGGTTTTTGTATCACTCAAAGCTTTGAAGCAAGAGTGTTTGTGTCTCTTGACTAAAGCTTTGAAGCAAAGTCAAGATAGGTTTATGTATCACTCAAAGCTGTGAAGCACGAGTGTTTGTGTTACTTGATTAAAAGCTGTGAAGCATAATCAAGTGTATGTTCTGAAGAGTGTCTTCATTATTTCATTAGTCTATTGTTTAAGTATCACTGCTGTGATTGAGGGGAGTGAGTAGGAACTCAGGTTTAAGTTGAACTTAGATTGAAGTTGCATTGGGTAGGTCTTAAGTGAAGGAGATAAACTAGTTGGTTTATTCCTGAATTAATATCTCTTATAGTGGATTTCCTCCCTGGCTTGGTAGCCCCCAGAGTAGGTGTTGTTTCACACTGAACTAGGTAAACAATTGATTGTGTTCTTTACTGTTTTTATTTACTGTCTTATAGAAAGTCAGATACGGTGTCATAACATTCACTGTGACATTGAGTATTTGCTGCCAGAATTTCAATTGGCATCAGAGCAGGCACCCTGCCTGTATTACTGGGTGAGATCTAGGGATATCACTTTCTGGCACTATGGACAAAGAAGGAGTTTTTGGAAACAGACCACCCATTCTGGATGGATCAAATTATGACTACTGGAAACCTCGTATGATTGCCTTCTTAAAATCACTGGAAAAAAAGGCTTGGAGAGCTGCTGACAAAGGATGGAACCATCCCACCATAACTGAGAAAGATGGGACAATCAGTCTGAAGCCTGAGGAAGAATGGAGCAAAGAAGAAGATGAGTTAGCCCTGGGTAATTCCAAAGCTTTAAATGCCTTGTTCAATGGAATTGATAGAAACATATTCAGACTGGTACACCAATGTGAACTGGCCAAGGAAGTTTGGGACACTCTCAAAACTACCCATGAGGGCACATCCAAAGTAAAAATGTCAAGGCTTCAGATGCTGACTACCAAGTTTGAGAACCTAAGGATGATGGAAGATGAAACCATTCATGATTTTCACATGAACATCTTGGAGATTGCCAACACCTCAGGAGCATTGGGAGAAAAGATGTCAGAAGAAAAACTAGTGAGAAAGATTCTCAGATCCTTGCCTAAAAAATTTGCAATGAAGGTAACTGCTATAGAGGAAGCCCAGGATATCAGCAAGATGAAGGTGGATGAACTCATTGGGTCTCTTCAGACTTTTGAGATGGGGATCAGTGAAAATGTTGACAAGAAGAACAAGAGCATAGCACTTGTATCCAACACTGAAGATGAAAACAAGGAGGATGAAGAAGAAAGTATTTCAGAAGCTATAGCCATGCTTGGAAGACAATTCAACAAACTCATCAAGAGAATGGATCCAAAGTCAAGGTCAAATGTTAAGAACATTTCTTCTGACATTAACAAATCTTATGACTCCAGCAGAAAACCAAGGTCTGAAGAGAAGGGAAATCAAAGCAGAGGAATTCAATGTCATGGATGTGAAGGATATGGGCACATTCGAGATGAATGTCCTACCTTTCTTAAGAAACATAAGAAAGGAATGGTTGTTACCTGGTCTGACTGTGATTCAGAAAGTAATTCTGAAGAAGAATCTGCCAAACTAGTTACTGCACTAACTGGTGTCTGTACCTCTGAAAGTGACACTAGTGATGAGGAAGTGACATTTGAAGAACTGGCTGATACATACAAGAAATTATGTATCAGAAGTGCTGAAGTCTGTCTGCAAAATGAGAGACAAACAAAACTCATAATAAAGTTGGAGGCTGAAAAAAGGGAAGACATTGAAACTATAAGTCATCTAGAAGAGGAAGTTCAAATGCTGAACTCAAAACTGAACCAGATGACCAAATCTGTCAAGATGCTGACAAATGGAACTGACAAATTGGAAGAAATCCTTCAGGTTGGACAAAATGTGGGAAACAAGTCTGGTCTAGGATTTGTGGCAACAAAGAAATCTGGTGCAAACAAGAAGATCAGGCCTGATAAACAAATGTCAAAGCAGATGTCACAACACAGCACTCAACATCGGGAACAGAGAAATATGAAGAAAAAATACCAAAGATGGAGATGTCATCATTGTGGGAGGTTTGGTCACATAAAGCCATTCTGCTTCAGATTGTATGGATACCCTAATCAGAACCCAGGTGTCAAACCTAAGTCTAACAAGGTACCACATACTCCACAATGGAAGAAAAAGGCTACTGCCCTGATAGCCCACACTTCCCTTAGAGTCTCTGCAAAGGAAGACTGGTACTTTGACAGTGGGTGCTCTAAGCACATGACTGGAATCAAGAACCTTCTCAATAATGTCAAACCTCACACCACTAGTTATGTGACCTTTGGAGATGGTGCTAGAGGAGAAATTAAAGGAGTTGGTAACTTGGACTGCCCTGGAGTTCCAAATCTAAATGAAGTACTATTGGTAAAAGGCCTGACTGCTAATCTCATTAGTATCAGTCAATTATGTGATCTAGGATTCAAGGTCAACTTCTCAAAATCTAAATGTCTTGTAACTAATGAAAAACAAGAAATTGTAATGAAAGGAGTCAGATCTAAAGACATCTGTTACTTGTGGGAACCTGAGAACACTAATTACTCCACTATGTATTCTATTGCCAAAGAAGAAAAAGAGGTGAAACTGTGGCACCAAAAACTTGGCCACCTTCATCTAAGAGGAATGAAAAGGATTATATCCATGGAGGCAGTCAGAGGGATTCCAAGACTGAAAATTGATGAAGGGAGAGTTTGTGGTGAATGTCAGGTTGGTAAGCAGACTAGGATGTCACATCCAAAGTCAAGACATCTGACCACCTCTAAGGTTCTAGAACTTCTACATATGGATCTGATGGGACCAATGCAGGTGGAAAGTCTTGGTGGAAAGAGATATGCCTATGTTGTTGTGGATGACTTTTCCAGATTCACCTGGATTAACTTCATTAGGGAAAAATATGATGTGTTTGAAGTTTTTAAAGAACTGTGCAAAAGAATTCAAAGAGAAAAAGAAGGGTGTATTGTCAGAATCAGAAGTGATCATGGCAAGGAATTTGAAAACAGTAAGTTTAATGAGTTCTGTTCCTCAGAAGGAATTAGTCATGAATTCTCTTCTCCTATAACTCCTCAACAAAATGGAGTTGTAGAAAGGAAAAATAGGACCATACAGGAATCTGCCAGAGCTATGATACATGCCAAAAGACTTCCTATTCATTTTTGGGCTGAAGCTATGAATACAGCTTGTTATGTCCATAACAGAGTCACTTTGAGAAAGGGAACCTCATCCACCATTTATGAACTCTGGAAAGGAAGAAAGCCAACTGTGAAGTACTTCCATGTATTTGGCAGCAAATGTTATATTCTGGCAGATCGTGAACAAAGGAGAAAGCTGGACCCTAAAAGTGATGAAGGTATATTTCTAGGATACTCCTCCAACAGCAGAGCTTATAGGGTATTCAATTCCAGGACCAAAGTCATGATGGAATCAATAAATGTCATAGTTGATGATTATCATGAAGAAACAGATGTCCCTTGTAATGTTGAGACATTCTTTGAGACTTCAACTCAACAGAATGACCTTCCTAACACCACTACAGCAGACTCTGAATCCAAGGAAGCTAGCAAAATCCCTTCCATCAGAATTCAGAAAGATCATCCTAAAGAACTCATCATAGGGGATCTTAACAGTGGAGTCATTACAAGATCTAGAGAAATCATCTCAAACTCTTGCTTTGTGTCTAAAATTGAACCAAGAAATATTAAGGAGGCTTTAACTGATGAATACTGGATTCGTGCAATGCAATATGAATTGAACCAATTTAAGCAACATGAAGTTTGGGAGTTAGTTCCTAGACCAGAAGGAACAAACATCATTGGCACAAAATGGATATACAAGAACAAATCAGATGCTGAAGGAGTTGTCACTAGGAATAAGGCAAGACTTGTTGCCCAAGGATACACTCAAGTTGAAGGGGTTGATTTTGATGAGACCTTTGCCCCTGTAGCCAGACTGGAATCTATCAGACTCCTATCGGGAATTGCTTGTCTCCTAAAGTTCAAGCTATTTCAGATGGATGTAAAAAGTGCCTTCCTAAATGGGTACTTAAATGAGGAAGTTTATATGGAACAGCCTAAAGGTTTTGTGGATCCAAACCACCCTGATCATGTCTACAAATTGAGGAAAGCTCTATATGGCCTGAAACAAGCTCCTAGAGCATGGTATGACAGGTTAACAAAATTTCTCTCAGACAAAGGATACAGAAAAGGAGGCTTGGATAAAACCCTCTTTGTCAAAAATGAAGGAGGGAATTTAATGGTAGCTTAAATATATGTTGATGACATACTGTTTGGGGGAATGTCAGAACAAATGGTTAAACATTTTGCTGACCAGATGCAGGTTGAATTCGAAATGAGTCTCATGGGAGAACTGACTTACTTTCTTGGACTGTAAGTCTCACAGATGGAGGACTCAATCTTTCTATCTCAAAGCAAGTATGCAAAGAACATTGTCAAGAAGTTTGGTATGGAGAATGCCAGTCACAAAAGGACTCTTGCACCTACTCATTTAAAGTTATCCAAAGATTCAAGTGGGGTTAAGGTGGACCAAAGTCTGTACAGAAGCATGATAGGAAGTTTGCTGTACTTAACAGCCAACAGACCTGACATTGCTTTTGCAGTTGGAGTTTGTGCAAGATACCAAGCTGATCCTAAAGTCAGTCATATCAACCAAGTGAAAAGAATTTTGAAGTATGTAAGTGGAACTTACAACTATGGCTTGCTATACTCTCATGGCTGTGAACCAACTCTGACTGGTTATTGTGATGCTTATTGGGCTGGAAGTGCTGATGATAGAAAAAGCACCTCTGGAGGATGTTTCTTCTTAGGAAATAATCTGGTCTCCTGGTTCAGCAAGAAACAGAACTGTGTGTCTCTCTCTATTGCTGAAGCTGAATACATTGCAGCTGGTAGTAGTTGTTCTCAAATGAGCTGGATGAAACAGATGCTTACTGAGTATAATGTCACACAAGATGTTATGACATTGTACTGTGACAATCTGAGTACAATCAACATTTCCAAGAATCCTATTCAACATAGCAGGACCAAGCATATGGACATTAGACATCACTTTATCAGAGACCTTGTAGAAGAGAAGACGATTAAACTGGAACATGTTGACACTGAGCTACAGCTGGCTGACATTTTTACCAAGGCACTTGATGCAAATCAATTTGAAAACTTGACGGGCAAGTTGGGTATTTGCCAACATGAGGAATTGTAGCAATTAGTTTTGCTTAAAACAAGGGTTGAAGGAGTTATTTTTGTTAAGTCTATTTTGATTGGGTTAATCATATGTTTTCCCATTTCTTTCAAAATTATTAAGAAGTTGAATAGACACTCATTTGCCTCCTTCCTCTCTCGACTCTGCAACAAATCCCATTCTCTCAATCAAAATTTTCTCTCTAGTTGCTACTGGTTTTCTAAAGACTATCAAAATATCTCTGAGAATTTTGAGTGAGAACCACTCTGTACCTGGGATTTCTGTTCCATTAAATCAAGAATCAGCAAGCCCAAATGTTGAAGTAAATCCAGATGTCTCTGAGAATGTTGAGACTCAAAATGACAACATTCAGAAATCATCTGAAAATCTTGATGATATCCAGAACCCTTCAGAGAAGAATGTTGAACCACCTGTTATTAATGTGGATGAGGAATACTCAGACAATGACCTAATTGCAAATATCAACCCTAGCATAGCTAGGAGAATGATGAACAGAAAGGGTAATCAGGATGCTGCAAAATGTCTGACCAAAGAGAAACCTGTTGATAAGAAAACCAGGTCTGAAGGCAAGACTAGTGTGGAAACTGTGAAGACTGGACTGTCCAAAGGGAAGGTGAAAGCCCGAGTACATGCTGGAAGTCTCTCAAAGCCTGTGAGACAACCAATAGCAAAGAAGAGGAAAGAGCCTGAACCTTCTGATTCTGATGAGGAATCAGAATTTGAAATTGATGCTGAAGACATTCCTCTCAGAAGGAAACTCCCTTCCAGAAAAATGGCTAGAGTTCCTGAAGTCCCCACTGACAACATTTCATTTCACCACCCTGAAAATGCCAACAGATGGAAGTATGTTTGCTTGAAGAGAATAGCCTTGGAAAGAGAACTAAACAATGGTGCCATGGATTGTAAGGAAATCATGGACCTAATCAAAGCTGCTGGACTAATGAAGACTGTGGAAAAGTTTACCAAATGCTATGAAAATCTTGTCAAGGAATTCATAGTGAATTTGTCTGATGGATGTGCTGATGGAAGGTCAACTGACTTTGAATGTGTCTATGTGAGAGGAAGAAAAGTTAATTTCTATCCCTCTGAAATTAACAAATTCCTTGGAAGATCAAATGAGGCTTGCCCTGAACTAGAAGTTACTGACAATGAAGTATGCCAAACCATCACAGCAAGACAAGTCAAGTGCTGGCCCTTAAAAGGCAAGCTGAATGCTAGCAAGCTAAGCATAAAATTTGCCATCCTGCACAAGATTGGTGCAGCCAACTGGGTCCCTACCAACCATAAATCAACCATCTCTACAGGATTGGGGAGATTCATTTATGCTGTTGGAACCAGGACTGAATTTGACTATGGCAGGTATATATTTGATCAAACTTTAAAACATGCTGGAAGCTATGCTGTTAAAGGCCCTATTGCCTTTCCCTCCCTCCTATGTGGAATTGTCCTTGCTCAGTACCCTGACATCCTGGTGGAAAGAGATACTGCCTGCAAAAGAGCTCCTGCTCTTGGGTTACACTACAAGCTATTCCAGGGATCTCATGTTCCTGACATTTTCATGACATCAGCTGAGACATCAACTGTAAAAACTCAGTCCAAGACATCTGATGTTATAGCTATGCTGAAGGAAACCTGCAAAGAGCTGGAGACAAGGAAAAATACTCTTGAGAACCTAATTTCCAGATTAGAACAGGAGGAGACTGAAGGACAAAGAAGGGAAGAGGATGCTGCTGAAGATCAGCTCAATGCTGAAGAAAGTGCCTCCTCTGAAGATGACAGTGCTTAAAGTTTGGTGGAGTTGACAAGCTTGATGCTGGTTCCTGTTGATGCAAGTGATTTCAGTTTTTTTTGTTTTTATTACTCATTTTGGATAACTGTATAACATATAAGTACATGTATCTTTGGCCTATTTGTGGCTAAAGAGGGGGAGATATTTTGTGTTAATTACTTGGTAGACATTATATTTTTCTGCAGACATATTCATTCTGCTGCTCTCTATTCTCTTATTGCTTAGGGGTTTTAGCCAAAAATCTGCCAAAGGGGGAGTTTGTAAGTGTTTAGTTATTGGCATGTATTTTTGGTAAAACCAGGTGTGTGAATGTCATGACTGATGTCATAACATTCTGGATTATTAGGTACTTTATGCAGAAAAAGTATGGCATACAGTAGCTGCTGTTTATGAGTGTGTATCTGAGCATTTTGCAATGATCACATTTACCAAAATCAGTAAACAGGAATTCTGATGTCATAACAAATGTTAAGACATCCTGTACTGATCTAACAGTTATGCAGTTTGGTTAATTCTGAGATTTTTCAGGAAGTTGGTTCATTCCTTCCAGAACAGAATCTCACGTGGACTTTAGGTTAACCTAGCTCAACCCTAATCTGGTTGATAAAGTCTTGTGACCAAGTCTTGAGGTTAACCCTAATTAACCCTAGCTTTTCGTGGAAGCCCTAACTGAAGAAACAGCTGCATATATATTCAACAGGAAAGCTGATTGGAAATGAACTCTCTGAGACAGAAGATCAATTAGGAGCTGTATAGTTTTAACTGCTGTAATCCAAGCAAGTATCATTGTGATAAGTGACTTGGAATAGGTTTTGATTGTAAGGGTTTTTGTATCACTCAAAGCTTTGAAGCAAGAGTGTTTATGTCTCTTGACTAAAGCTTTGAAGCAAAGTCAAGATAGGTTTATGTATCACTCAAAGCTGTGAAGCACGAGTGTTTGTGTTACTTGATTAAAAGCTGTGAAGCATAATCAATTGTATGTTCTGAAGAGTGTCTTCATTATTTCATTAGTCAATTGTTTAAGTATCACTGCTGTGATTGAGGGGGAGTGAGTAGGAACTCAGGTTTAAGTTGAACTTAGATTGAAGTTGCATTGGGTAGGTCTTAAGTGAAGGAGATAAACTAGTTGGTTTATTCCTGAATTAATATCTCTTATAGTGGATTTCCTCCCTGGCTTGGTAGCCCCCAGAGTAGGTGTTGTTTCACACTGAACTGGGTAAACAATTGACTGTGTTCTTTACTGTTTTTATTTACTGTCTTATAGAAAGTCAGATACGGTGTCATAACATTCACTGTGACATTGAGTATCTGCTGCCAGAATTTCAGTAAATAAAGAGAATGCAGTGGGATAATTGGGCCAAAAGGCCCGATCCGAATGGGAAAAGAAGTGAAAGGGTTGAAACCCTAGGAAAGAACAAAGGGGATGCGCTTAGGTTTATGGGGAATAGAGAGAGTCAACATTATTGTTCCTTTAATCTTGATTAAGTCTCAATTAGTTCCAAGTAATTTCAGTTACTAAAAAAAAAAAAGCAAGACCTCCTGTCTCTCTCAAATCCAACGCTTCCCTTCTATTTATCATCAACACGTCCATCGAAATCGTCTTCTCAACACCACAAAAAAAGTCCATATTCTTGTCTCATCGGCATATCTATCCTCTTAACAAAACATCCGCCTACAAGAATCTGAAACCTAAACCCATTTCATCCGTTCTACTCTTCTCTAATAACAGATTCCGTTTATAAGTCTTTTTCTCCTCAAAATCAAATTCGGTGACAGTGAGATAATCGTAAGCTTTCCGATGGTGATGTCCCAGTCGCATTTGATCATCGCGGATGTCCACTGAATCTGCATGCATCAGCTTTGAAGATTGGTGGTGAAGGTTGGGATGGTGATTGGGTGAGGCTAGGGAGATGTGAGACGCGGCAAGGAGTCAGAGGCGGAGGGAGTTTTTGAACGTCTAGGATGTTGTTATAGTGGGTTGCTATTTGACGGAATTGAAGAGCGAAATGGGTTTGTGATGGTGGTCGAGGTTACCGGTGGAGGATGAAGTTATGTTGAAGATGGCGAGGCTGTTTGGGAATGGAGGGCGGATAATCAATGTGTGGGTTATTGGTGGTGTTGGCAAATGGAATGGGCGGAAGGAAGATTGAAGATGGTGTAGCTACTGTATTGTTATATTTTCTTCTGGTTTTTTTACTGCTTTTTCAGATTTGAAGATTTTCTTGGATGATGATGGTTTTGAGATGGTTTTCTTGATTGTTCTGTTCTGGTTCTTACTGTTTTTTCAGGTTTGTTGGTTTTCTTGATTGTTATATTTTTGGTCTTTGGATGCTGATGGTTTGAGATGGTTTGTCAGTTCTATTACTGGTTTTTACTAATTTTCAGATTTGTTGGTTTTCTTGATTTTTCCTGTTCTGGTTTTTGGATGCTGATTAATTAACAAAAGAAGCATAAATGTATGCAGATGACAGATTTATGGTAAATGCAGAGGAGTGATGGAAACTTACCTTGTTGCTGGCTTTTGCTTGACAGGGAAGTTGATTTCTATCCTTTTTTCTGTATTCTCTTCCTTTCTGAAGGGTGGTCTTTAAGAAAATGATGATGATCTTTGGGGTTTTGGTATGCTTTGTTATGTTATTGTATGCTCTTTTGATCTTTGGTTTTTTCTGTGTTTTTCGTATGCTTACTATTGGTTTTTTTGGAATCATGAAAACTGGTTTTTTCTTCTCTGTCCCGAATGGCCCTGTTATATGCTATATTCTTCATCTAAAAAACAAAACTTTTAGGGGGAAAAAGCAATTGGGTTTGAACATTTGTGTTATGCTATTTTTGCTCCTTTTTGTTGCAGTTTTGACTTAGCCTATTTATGTGCAATTTTGGGCTGTATGTTTGCAGCTATTTTGACAGATTTTGGCCTCTTATGGACAGCCTATGGAGGGCTGCAATGCAGTCCATTTTTTGACAAAATTTTGGCTTTTTGTGATTGTGCTTTTTTCATTGTGATGTAAACTACTTTTGCAGCATTTGAAACCATGATGAACTTATTGATTTTGACTTGCATTTCTCCTCATTTTGTCCTCTGTGAACCAATTGAAAATTATGATTTGCAATGGACCAAACACGGACGAAACGTTGTCCCCTTATTTCTGATTCTTTTTACCAATCCCTAATGATGAAAATATAGAGATTTCTTTGAAATTTTCCAATCTTATTCCAACATGAATTTTTCTAACTAATGCTCTTCTTTTGTTTACATGTACGGGCCCATTGGATGATAGGGAGAATTGATGAAGAGTGACTTGAAGCACTTGAAGAAAGCTTGATGATGAAGAAAACTCCTTTGTAGTTTTAGTGCATTGTAAAGAATTTGTAACATTGTGAACTTGTGATTTGAGTTTTAAGATTTAGAAACTTGTAAAGTGTATATCAATTCCCTTGTAATCTTAAACAATAAATTCCAATTCACTTGTAAATTTATACAATGAAATTTTAGTGCAATCTTGCATACTTGATTCGCCTTGAATTTGTTTCTACAAAGCTTGAACATTCCCTTTTGATACAATTTAAATCATGAGCATAATTTGGGTTCTTCTTTTAAAATGCCTCTTGATAAAAGAACGATACTTGAATCTTTGAAACATGCCTTGAATAATGATTTGTAATTTCTTGTAGAATTGAATCATGAATTCTTGCAAACTTGAAATGGATGTCTTGAATTTGGAAATGGAATTGGTGCTACACCCTTTTGAATATCCTGTAAGAATTTTGATAGAAATCCTATTTCGATCCAATAATCATTATCGTCCAAACGCGAACGATTTGAATTACGAACCACAAACTATTCATGGACTTTCAAACTCAAACTCTTGTTTCAATGAATTATCTCAACGTGATGATCAACATCTAGAAATAACATTCTACAGTCAAGAAATTCCTATAAAATTTTAACAAACTTCATGGTCTTCCAAGCGCATTTTGACTTTGATCTTTGAAGTAATATCATGGACAATGCTATTTGTGATACTTTGCAAAAATAATCACTTCATGATATTGAAAATTGAAGAAGTTGTAAGCCTCGAAAATTGGGCAAGAGTTTCTTGTAATTAGGTCAAATTTGCAAAATGACCTTTAAAGCATTCGAATTTTCTGATGATCTTTTGCACATAATCAAATCTTGACTTGTGAAGAGAAATTAGAGATGACGTCAAGGAGATTCATACGCAAAAGAAACGCCAAAAAATATAGAATAATGAAGAAGTTACAGTCACTTGAACTCGATGTCGCAAAAGGTCATCTTTTGGGTTAATGGAGTCATTTTCAGTCGTCTGAACCACTGGCTAAGCAAACTCACGATGCGAGGCTTGAAACTTGGCACAAACATATTTGATAACACATGAAGGACCATAAAGACCGTTTGAAACTTTGAAAACTCATTTTCTTTTGAGAAATGAAAAACCCTAATTGCTGGTTTTACTGCCTCGGAAGAGAATCTGTCTGATCAATTTCTGAGCCAACTTGAATATCTGAGAATCCCTAGGATTGTATCTTGTATGAAAAATGGGAGGGCAAATTTTGGGGTACAACAGAAGCCTTTGCCCAGTCGAAGCTTGGGGATCGAAGAAGGCTTGCTCTTCTTCTACTTGTCAAAATCTGCCAACCACTCCTTTCGATCAGTCATGTAGTTCGAACAGACTGAACCAGATTTTGAATATAACATAGTTATCTGCAACTGCACACTTTTTTCATTTATCTACTTTTCCCTTTCGATAGTTTCCTCTTCCTCCTTTCGAATATTCAGAAGTTCCATCTTCGACCTGATGCTTGAAAGTCCAATATGATCCATGGAAACTATATGAGGCATTAAATGTCCAATTGTACTTGTGCAAACTTGAGCTTTTAAAAATCTTTGTGAGAAATGTCTTGAGAAAAGAGAGGGCAAATTTTGGGGTACAACATATAGTAATTGATTTAATTGCGTGATTTGGTGAATATTTAAATATATGTGTTATTTGAATAGTTGGAGTTATAAGTAAGAATAGTAAAATAATTAGAATTTGGCTTTATGTTAAAATATAATGGGTAAGTGGAATTAGGCCCATTAATGAAATAGAGTAGTAAGAAGAGGGATTAGAATTAGTGTTGTCATAAAACTAAAACAAAGAAGAGAAGAGAAGAGGAGAAAGAGGAGAAAAGAGGAAAAGTGAAGAGGCAATCCTAGAGACTCTACACTCAAGGTAAAAGTGAGAATATATGTTATTATGGGAGTATATGATGGGTAGTAACATGTAATAGGATTTGGTATGTGAATTTCTAGGTTTTGAATCACCCAAATTGATTTAGGGATTTGGAAATTAGGTTTTTGAAATATAATTTTTGTGATATAAATAGGTTTCCTATGATGTATACATGTTAGAATATATTTATTTGATAAAAAAAATAGGCACTAGAACATGTCTCTATGGTGATTTTCATGCACAAGTCAGTAGCTGTTCGCAGCAAATTTTCCTGGTTTTCGCAGAGGGAGCTTAGCGCGGGTAGGGCCGCTTAGCGTGGGCGGTTGGACACTGAAATATTATTTATGCATGAATGGGATTTGGATCTTGTATATTATTATTTATAATATATTTATATGTATTTTAATAATTTATTTGACTTGTTTCAAATTGATTTTGGTAGCGTTTTGATGAGAAACTTAACACTTGAATTGTGTATATAAGTGTTGGAATTTGATGATGTTTGAATATAGCATGACTTGTATCTAATTTCTACATGTTATAATGGTGTGTTGATATGATTTATACTATGATATTGTGTATATGTGATTGATTGTCATGAAAGATGTATGTTGTGCAATGTTGTGAAGATAATTCAAAATGTGTTGAATTATGTGATGAGTTATTGTGATGAGTTATTGAGATTTCACATGTACATGCATCATTTGTGTCAAGAGGCAAGGTTTGGTAATTCTGTGAGAACTATTGACTTGTCCCAAACCTAACGCTGAATGGGGTTTGAGAGCTTAAGGCTTAATCGAGCTTTTATTGGTGGTTATCTATCTTGGAGATGTGGACCCGACAGGACCGGTAAGGATAACATTGGTACCATAGGCATAATACATTTGAGTTGCATTGGAGTCACGTGTATCGATGTGAATTTTTGCATTATCACTCATCATGTAATATTAGTGTGAATGTGGTGTTTTGATGTACAACATGTGATAATTAATTTAATTGTACAACTGTGGTAATTGAAATTGAATTTCATTTGGAATATGAATTGATGAGCTATGTTGTATAAGTGGATTGATATGTTGGATTATAATATGCCTAATATATGGTTTTATAAAGAGTGACAGATTTATATTGGTGTATGTATGTTTTACATTGCTTATGATTATATATTTTCATAATGATACGAATTCTCACTCTTCTGTTAAAATGATGTTTTATATGATATCGCTCGTGTACCGGAGATAGCAGTGCTTCTTTCCAGGATTAGAGGATGAGCTATATCCTTATTTACCTGCTTATTCCTAGGTAGTGATTCATTGCTTTGGTCTATGTAATATGGGGGATATTCGAACTCATGTTTTGATTTTTTTTTAGAGATATTTATTATTACTCTATTTTATTTGGATATGTATGAGATTATGTGATGTTTGGCCTCAGTTCCTAGTACTTATGATATGATTGTCAGTATGGGATTTCTATCATTTATATATTTATGTTGAGATAATAATTCCGCTGCGTGATGCATAATTTTGTATTGGCCTATGAAACGTGAATTTGAATACGTGTTATAATCATGACCAGTATGCATGTTTGATTTCTTTATCATTTTGTGAAGTCAATTGAGACACCCTCTTTGAGATGTATGCTAATTTACTCTGATTATTCTATTTATGTCTATATGAGGTTATAGGGTGTTACATTAGTGGTATCAGAATAATGGCCGGTCAGATTGGCTAGGTTACTAATGTTTTTAATTCACGTGGTATTCGATTTATGTATGTGACATAATCAATATTGTTTTTATGACGAGTGTTGTTGGTTGTTTTTTTGTTTGGAACATTAGGAAGATGGTTTCCGGAAGGAATGATGATGTTATTGCTGAGGCCTTGAGAATGTTAGTTGGATCTCGGGAAGATTCCATAGGATAATACTGGTAACAGAGATGAGAATGATGAGTTCTGTGCTTTGGGAAAATTCCATATGAACAATCCTCCAATCTTTGAAGGAGACCATGAACCTGATAAGGCACAAGCATGGTTGAAGGCGATTGAGAAGATCTTTCGAGTCATGAATTATACTGATGCACATAAGGTGCAGTTTGGTACTCATAAGCTTGAGAAGGAAGCTGAGAATTGGTGGAACAACACTATTCAGAGGTTTGATAAAGATGGTATTGTGGTTACTTGGGCTATTTTCCGTGATGCTTTTCTGGAGAATTATTTTTTGAAAGATGTGTGTGGGAAGAAAGAGGTGGAATTCATTGAGCTAAAGTAGGGTAATGAGACTATAACTGAGTATACTGCAAGGTTTCAAGAGTTGATTAAGTATTATCCTCATTACAATACCACTAATGCTAAGTGCCTTAAGTTTGTGAATGGTTTGAGACCTGATATCAAGAAGGCTATTGGTTACCAACAGATTACTCGTTTTTCTGAGTTGATGAACAAGAGTAGAATTTATGATGAGGATAGTAGAGAGAGTTCTTTTTACTATAAGTCTTTAAAGGATGAGAAAAGGAAAGTCTAATTATGTGGAAAACCTTATGTGTCTTCTAATGAGAAAGGGAAGCAGAAAGTTGGTTATGACAGGAAGTTGGGTGGGGGAGGAGCTCACACTCTGGTTAGATGCTACAGGTGTGGTGTCGAAGGATATCGTATTACCGAGTGTACAAGTGTTGAGGTGAAGTGTTTCAAGTGTGGCAAGTTTGGTCACAAGTCTTCTGATTGCAAAGGTGTTTCGAGTGTGACTTGCTATAATTATGGTGAGCAAGGTCACATTATACCAAGTTTGACAAGCCAAAGAATAACCGAGTGAAAGGAAAAAAATTTATATTATCTAGTTCCGAGACCGCTAATGAGGATAGACTAATATGAGGTACGTGCTTTATTAATGGTACACCTTTGATTGTTATTATTGATACTATTGCAACACACTCTTTCATTTCCTTGGATTGTGTTAAGAGGTTGAATCTTGAGTTATCTAGTATACATGGAAGTATGGTTATTGATACTCCTGCCATGTGTTATATAACTACTTCTTATGTGTGTTTGAATTGTTCATTGAGTATCTTTGGTAGAGACTTTGGGATTTATTTAGTTTGTCTTCTGTTAGACCAATTTGATGCGATTCTTGGTATGAATTGGCTGGAATTAAATCATGCTTATATCAACTGTTTTGATAAAACAGTTATCTTTCTTGATTCTAGTTTTGAGAGAGATTTTCTTATGTCTGCTAAGAAAGTGAATGAGTCTTTGCAAGATGGTGATGTGTTGTTGGCTTTGATGGAAACATTGGAAATTGACGGGAAATGGATGATTGGTGAAATGCTAATAGTTCATGATTTTTCTGAAGTGTTCTTTGATGATATAAGTGATTTTCCACCAGAATGTGAAGTGGAGTTTATGATCGACTTGGTTCCTGGAACTAGTCCGATATCAATGGCTCCATATCGTATGTCAGCATCTGAGTTGAAAGAGTTGAAGAGTCAATTTGAGGATTTGCTTAAGAAGAGGTTTATTCGTCTGAGTGTGTCACTGTATGGTGCACCTGTTTTGTTAGTTAAGAAGAAGGAAGGTTCTATAAAGTTGCATGTGGATTATAGATAGATCAATAAGGTGACTATAAGAATATGTATCCACTTTCGAGGATTGATGATTTGGTGGATTAGTTGGTTGGTGCAAGTGTATTTAGTAAGATTGATTTGAGGTCTGGGTATCATCAGATTTAAATTAAGGCTGAAGATATTCAGAAGACTGCTTTTAGGACGAGGTATGGTCATTATGAGTATTTTGTGATGTCGTTGGGTGTGACCAATGCACTAAGTGTATTTATGGTATACATGAATAGAATTTTTCATCAATATTTGGATCAGTTTGTTATTGTGTTCATTGATGATATTTTGATATATTCAAAGAGTGAAGAGGATCATGCTGAGCATCTGAGGATTGTGTTATTTATATTGAAAGAGAAGCAGTTGTATGTGAAACTTCCTAAGTGTGAGTTTTGGTTAAAGGAAGTGAGTTTCCTTGGTCATGTGATATAAAGGGGTGGTATTGTTATTGATCCATCAAAGATTGAGGTTGTGTCTCAATGGGAAGCTCCGAAATTTGATTCTGAGATTAGAAGTTTTCTTGGTTTAGCAGGTTATTATCGAAAGTTTATTGAAGGTTTTTCCAAGTTGGCATTACCATTGATGCAATTGACTAGAAAGGGTTAATACTTTATTTGGACTTCGCAATGTGAAGCTGGTTTTCAAGAGCTTAAGAGAAGGTTGACAATCGCTCCTATTTTGATTTTGTCGAATTGGGCAGATCCTTTTGTGGTTTATTGTGATGCTTATTTGATGGGTTTAGGAGGTGTATTAATGCAAAATCAGAAGGTTGTAGCTTATTCTTCAAAGAAACTTAAAGTTCATGAGAGGAATTATCTTACGTGTGATTTAGAGTTGGCCGCAGTTGTGTTTGTCTTGAAACTTTGGAGGCATTATTTGTTTGGATCGATGTTTGATGTGTTTAGTGATCACAAGAGTTTGAAATATTTGTTTGATCAAAAAGAGTTGGATATGAGGCAAAGAATATGGTTGGAATTCTTAAAGGACTATGATTTTAGTTTGAAATACCATTAGGGTAAAGCGAATGTTGTACCTGATGCTTTGAGCAGGAATTCTTTGCATATGTCGATGTTGATGGTGCAAGAGTTGGATTTACTTGAGCAATTTCAAGATTTGAGTTTAGTTTGTGAAGAGACTTCTTCTGGTGTTAAGCTTGGTATGTTGAAGCTTACTAGTGGAATTCTTGAGGAGATTCGATAAGGTTAGAAATCTGATTTGAGTTTAGTTAATCGATTGACGTTGATCAATCAAGGTCGAGGTGGTGATTTTCGGATTGATGAGAATGGTATTATGAGGTGTCATGATAGAGTTTTTGTTCCAAATGTGGGAGATCTAAAGAAGAGGATTCTTGATGAAGGACATCGTAGTGGTTTGAGTATTCATCCTGAAGCTACTAAGATGTATCAAGATTAGAGGAAATTATTTTGGTGATCAGGCATGAATAAATATATTACAGAGTTTGTGTATTCTTATTTGATCTGTCAGAAGTCTAAGATTGAACATCAGAAACCGTCTGGGTTGTTGCAACCTTTATCCATTCCTCAGTGGAAGTTGGATAGAATTTCTATGGATTTTGTTTCGGGTTTTCCAAGGACTCCGAGTAATTATGATGATGTTTGAGTTATTATGGATAGATTGATAGAATCTGCTCATTTTGTCCTGATTAGGATGGATTATCCGATGGAAAGTTTGCTAAGTTGTATATTGAGAAGGTTGTGAGTTTGCATGGTGTTCCGTCGAGTATTATTTCTAATATAGATCCAAGGTTTACTTCGAATTTTTGGGAAGGTTTGAAAGTGTTTACCGTGAAAATTGGCAAACAACTGCTGATCTTCCAAAAATGGTTATTTTGGTTACTTGTAGGATCGATCAGTTTGTTCCTAGGACATATGCTAAGTATTTTTGGGGTTTGATAAAAAGTCTTAACGTTGTTAATGAACAAGTTCAAATGGACACTAAGAGTAAAGGCTTGGATAGGTTTAAATGCACAGGATGAAGGTAAAAACTTGGTAAAAACGTAAGTAAAGTACATGATAAAGTAAATTTACAGTAATCTAAAAGGCTGTAATGGTAAAGTTTGCAGAAAAAATTTAAATGGCAAGGACTGTAATGAAATGTAAAGACTTTGATTGCAATAAAGTATGGTGATTCAAACGCACATTCTCAATATTATTTCTTTTATAGCGGGTACTTGAATAAAATTGAGTGACTTGTATAATGAGTTAAACACACAAAATTCTACACAAAATTCCTATATTTATACTAATAATAAGTACTTGACGAACAATTTCTTTGTTCCAGGATGAGGAAAAGTGTTATATGCATGCTCTTCGACCCCTATCTTCGCGCCACATCGCTTTTCCCAACTGCAAAATGAATTTCCTTTCCCTCCTTTCTTCAGATTCAAATCCACTTGTTGCTGATATAAGAGCTTCTCGGTCGAAACTGTCTTTAACTTAGAAAATTCTCTAAGTTTTTTTTCCTTGTTAGCAAGGATTACTTCGACACAACTCCTTTCACACGCTCTTCTGTCGAAGTGTCTTCAGCTTAGATTTTTTCAATCTATTTTTAGCCAATAAGGCCAATATATGTGAGTGTCGAATTTAGGAGCTAACAAATTGCCCCTCAAGAATGTCAATTTCGACACAAGAAGAAATAGTCATTCTTTGATGTCTCTATTCGACACCTGTCCATTTCTTGGTCACATAAGTTCATAATGAACTTTTCGTCTTCTACCAACCACTGCTGACATCAGAGCCATCATTACGCTTTTTCCAATATGTCACTATCAATCAGCCGTTATACACTGCCATGATGACCATTTTCCCTATAACCTAGGAAAGCATGTCAAGTGTTCCCATCACTTCTCTGTACAACCGCTTCAAAGATCACCATGTGTCCCACTCACTCTGTAGCATTAAATGACTTTGAGGAAAAACACTCTTCCCTGGCTTCTATAAATAGCCACGAACATCTCCCTTTGGAATTTTTCCAAATGTCTGGTATTATTTGTCTCTTTGCAATAAAAAAGAAACCTCAAGAACTTCATCTCTTTCACAATCTTTCTACCAACAAAGCCATGGCCTTTCTTTCAAATACTCCAAACAACCCATAGACAACATACGCTTCTAATTCACGACAACAACTAGATGTTTTCCCAACCAACTCCGTTCCTGCTTCGTCTGGGGAATGAAGGTTCATTCTTGAACCTATGACCAAAGAAGGACGCGATGCATACAACTTACAGGTGCTCATTCCTATCAAAAATTATGTACAAATGCATGTTATGTCCGATCCGTTGTCTGTGTGTTTTGAAAACCCTAAACAAAACAACGAATTTTTCCTAACTCACCCTAGACTCAAACCCATAGGTTGCGTAAAAAAGCCTATAAATGAACGTGAAGATGCAACGCCTACCAACCAACAACATTCCCAGACGAAGGAGGATATAGACCTTCAGTTCATGAACAAAGGGAATAGAATCTTTAGGTCTTGCCCTAGCTTAACCTCAGAATACGCAGAGTGGCTGGTTAAGACGGAAGCAGCTCAATCCCAAATCTGGGAAGATATGGGAATTTATGACCTAGTCATGATGTCGAAGACTGGGTTAGCTTATTGTCCTCTTATGTTGGTGTCCTCTTTGTATTTTTGGGACAACGCACACTACACCTTCCATTTATCCTGTGGAATGGTGACACCCACTCTCTTTAATATTGCAGCCATCACCGGCCTTCGACCAACCGGTGATTACTTTGACCCTAATGATATGTCTGAAGACAATATTTATTTTTCAGCCACAAAACCTACCTATACCACCTTCATCAACCAATTCCATGATAAATCAACCGATAATGTCTCTGAAGTGGAACATATAGCTTTATTAGCTTTACAGTTATCCCATTTTGTTTTCTGCACTAAGTCACTCCAAGTGACAAAGAAGATGCTTACTCTGGCCACTCAACTTCACCATGGCCACAACCTCTGCTTGGCTGAATTAATTCTGGCCAATCTTTATGAGTCCATCAGTAATGGTGTGACTCAACTCAAAGTTATAGGAAATAGAGCAATCCTGCTTCTTTCTGGCCCTTTTTGGCTTCTCCAACTCTGGCTTAATGCCACTTTTGAATCATTTCTTCCTCAGAAGAACATAATTAATGAGAAGGCTCTAGAAATTCTCAATAGGAGGGTCGAAGGTACCATATTGGCTCTATTGACTCCGAAAGATGAAGGCCAACAATTCCAAAAGGCTTTTACCAGCTTCGTGATAATGTTTGCGAAGCGGAAAGAGTTTGTTTCGACCATGGCTCCATTTTCTAATCGAAAGGTTGGTCCAACATGGTTTACTCGACCATATCCCTCAACTAAAGATCATGTCGAGGAATATGTGGCTGTTTGGAAGTCCTTTCTACGCCCAAGGATTACGCCAATGAGATTCAAAAGTTCCAAGAATCAACTTAGCTTGATCTCTTACCAGCTGAACCTTGTTTCTCGCCAGTTTGACATTATTCAATTGCTCCCAAATCCCATCTATGCTCGAGAAAAGTCTTTGCTATATTATAATGCAGACTATTCTGAAGAGACTGCCACCATGCAAATTGGTAGATATGTTGTTCGAAATGTTTTAACCTTGTTTGATTTCAAACCCAACTTTCTATGTTCACTCCTCTTCAAAGACTGATGGAGGCATTACTACAACGAACAGTTATTTGACGCCAAAGATTTTTCCAACCATCTTCAAGATGCTTTTCTGTTAATCTTCGACAAGATTAAGAAAAGTACTCTTTCTCCCCAAATCAAATGCCTTATTTTGATTTAATTCAATCTTTTGATATCTGGCTCACATTTGCTTATTTCTTAGCTGTTAAGAGAACCACTTCTAAGTCAATTATAAAGAAGGTCACTGAAAGTTCAAAGGGAGGATACCCGTCTATGAAACCCCCACCATAGGTAAATACTTTTCACCATCAATTTCTTTATAAAACATCAACACTTATACTGACGCTTTCGACTCCTTTCCTTTAGGGTACTAAGAAATCCACACCAAAAAAGAGAAAAGTCCAAGAAATTGAACTTTCTAGTGATGACGAAGAAACACCTCCTATCCTTCCCAAGAAACAGAAGTTAAAAAATCCAGCTCTCATCCCTGAATCTCGCCCAAAAACTAAAATTAAGGTTACGACAAACAGGTCTAGACCTGCTCCTATCATCATCCAAGAACCACCTGAACAGGAAATAGCTGCCAGGATGAATGATCCAAGTGAGAGCGACAATTCGAATCCTGGTATTGAAGTTCCTCCCAAGGTAATAATTTCAACCATCGAAGACCATTATTTGAATCATTTTGCAATAATTCTAACAACAATCTCTTGATCTTCAGGATACTGTTGGTACTTCTAAACATGCTCCCACACCTGCAGAAGATTCTACCACCCTAATAAATAGCAAAGGCAATCCTACTTACAAGCCTTCTTCAGCAAAGAGATCTTTTTTAAGTTCGGCCAGTGAAGTGAACCAAACTTAAGAACACCAAGTTACAGCCACTGGGGAGATCAATAATGAAGTCCTTAGTGAGGAAGATCTTGATTTGCAACACGCTAATCTGAGAACTTCACGGGCTGCTAATGATGATCAAGGAGAAAAAGAAGAAGTTGTTGATGATGAAGCAGAAACAGAAATGGAAGGCATACAAAATGAAGAAGATAAAAATGAGGATAATTCAGATAAACTGCAGAGAACGAAGATAATCCTACAAATGCTGAAAGAGAAAATGCTAAAGAAGAGGAAGGAAACCCCGCAAACGTTGAAAGTGCCAATGCCCAGATGCAGAATCCACCAGTCAGAGGTTCAACTTTTCAACATGCTGATGATGTGGCTCATGCCACCAATGAAAAATTTCATTCGACGGGATCCCACACCAAAGAAGACTTGGAACTACTCAAAAGGAATAACCCTCTTGGCTATCTAAGTGTCATTCTTGAAAGCAGAGAAACTTCCTCCGACCAAAGTTGTGATGCTTCGACTGTATCTGGTAAGTCTACTTTGGCTTCTCCCATTGAGGAAGCACTTCAAAAGGTTAAGGCTTAAATTTTCAAGAGGGATCTAATGTTGACCTTAGAGGGAGAACCCACTTCCCCTTCCTTTCTGAAAAGTACTCTTAAAGTTGTCGATCTCCTTGTTGTTTCTCCTGAAATAGATAGCATCGTCTTAGACCTGACTTCAATCATAGATCAAGCTTCAGTTGACTACACTCGCCGAAGGACTCTCAACCGCGAAATTGAAGAGGTAAATGGCCATGTTTCTGCTGCCTGGGTTGCTGCTGCTGAATCAACTTCGAAGTTAAATGAGTTATCGAAAGAACAAGAAGCCAAGCAAAAAGAGGTCGAGGAGATCGACCAGAGTACTACTAGCATGAAAGCTCAAATCAAAGAACTGGAGACCAAGATTGCTACGAGTGACAAACGCAAAGAAAAGCTTCTTGCCAGCAATGACTCTAAGAGCCAAAAGGAGCTTAATAATGGACTTAAGTATGATGAACAAGCCCAAGCCTTGGATGCAAACATTGAAGCTCTCCATCAGTCAAGGGCTTTGTGTGAAAGGCGCTTGGAACTTCAGAAGATCAAATACCTCCTGATTAAGGCTACTCTTCCATTTTGATTAGACTTATCTTTTGTACAACCATGCTTATGTAACTAATATTTTAACCCTCAGAATGGGTATATGTAATGATTTGGAGCCATTTTGGCCAACTTAATGAGTTCTCCATTTTGGCTATATACTTCGACTGAGATCAATTGCTGATTATTTTAACTTCTTGAAGTGCATGTCTATATTTTTTCAAATATTTACCATTTACTCTCAAGAGTCTTTTATCTTCACTTAATCCTTCGATCTCATAGGCACCACCATAAAATACTTGGATAATCTTAAAAGGTCCTTCCCATTTAGGAGACCATTTTCCCATGCTCTTATCCTTTCGATCCATTGGGAGAATTACCTTCCACACCAAATCTTCAGGCAAGAATGTCTTGGGTTTTACTCTCTTATTATAAGATTTTTCCACTCTTTTCTTATGTATCCTTAAGAGGTCAAAATCTCTCAGTCTTTCTTCGTCCAAATCAACCAGATCATCTAACATCATATTCCAATAAGGTTCAGAAGGAATATCTTGATGTCTCTGAATTCTTGTTGACTGCAGACAAATTTCTACTGGAAACACTATGTCATGACCATAGGTTAATCGAAATGGTGTCATATTGGTAGCTTCTTTAGGAGAAGTTCGACATGCCCATAAGATTTGGTCCAACGTCCTATGCCAATTCTTTGGCTTCTTTCCTACATGCTTTTTTATTAAGCCAATCACTACCTTATTTTCCTCTTCGACTTGGCCATTGGCTTGCGCATAATAAGGTGTAGATGTTAATAACTTGAATCCCATTTCTGTATCAAATTCTTGCATTTTTTGACCAGTAAATACCGATCCTTGACCAGTTGTTATTGTGTAAGGGGTTACAAATCTATATATAATGTTCTTTTGAATAAATTCAATGATATCTTCTTGGTCTACATTGACTAAAGGAATTGCTTCGATCCATTTAGTGAAGTAGTAAATGCCCACCAATGTATATTTTTGGCTTTTAGATGATGCTGGTTGAATCTCTCCAATAAGATCCAAAGCCCATCCCCTAAAAGGCCAAGGTTTCACAAATGTGTGAAGTTCGCTTGCAGGTACATGCTGGATGCCTGTATGTACTTGTCATTCTTGGCAGCCTTTTGCAAACTCAACACAATCTTTCAACATAGTAGGCCAATATAATCCTTGTCTAAACAACAACCATTTCATTTTGTGGCCTACTTGATGTGCTCCGCATGCTCCAGCATGTCTAGTCGAAAGGGTTATATATGCCTCTGTTTCACTTAGGCATTTTAGTAGTACTCCTTCAGGCTTCTTCTTGAATAACTCATTTCCCATTAGAATATAACTCAATGCCCTATACTTTGTCTTTCGTTATGTCGAAGCTGATGGACTTTGCATATAATCTACTATAGGATTTCTCCAATCTTGCTCTGTTAGATTGTCTATGAAAGAAATCTCAAAGTTTTATTGGTCAGTGTACCCCAGGTTTGTTGTTTCCAAATTTATTGGAGACAGCTTGGTTGATATTACCCTTCCTCTAACTTCGATCGCTTGTTGCAATTTTTCTTTTGAAATTTTATACCCAGATGAGATTTGTGATAAGTCATTAGCCACTTGATTTTCTAATCTTGGTATATGTCTGTTGTACCCCCAAAATTTTCCCTTCCATTTTCACACAAGACATACTCCTAGAGGTCCTCAATTGCTCAAGTTTGACCAAGAATTGATCAGACAAATTCTCCCCCTAAGCATTGGCCTTCCAACTAAGGTTTCAATTTTCATCAAGATGTGTGACCTCCAATGGTCTCAAATGTTTTCCATGGTCCTAATATGTCTTCAATATTTTCCATGACAAATTCCATGCCTTGCACTACAAGTTTTCTCAATCAACTGCTCAAATGCTTGAAAATCAACTCTACTAGGTCAAAAGTCAACGGTGGCCCATATACAATCAAACTTCAAGATTTTTTGTCAACATCAACATTTTGAAGTGATATCCATAATTTGATCAAGGCTTGATCATGATTACTCAATAAATGCTCTTAATTCATCAAAAGTAAAAAAATGGCTAATTAGGGTTTCTATAGGAAAAGTCAACTGAACTTTGACCAGCCATAACTTTCTCATACTTTATCACAAATTTTTCCAACAAGGCTCATTTTTAAGATAATCAAATTCCCTACAACTTCTCTTCAGCCCTCAAGTTCAAGAAATGCATCAATTGAAAGATACAAGCTCAGACATTATGGGTCCTTTCTAAAAGTCAACAAAAACACCTTTTGGGTCAAAGCTCCTTACATGAACATGGAAGATCCAATTGAGATGAAACCAAAAGATTTGTTTAGAGGACATACTAAGATATCTAAAAAGTCCAAGAACACCCCAATAGGGTTAAAATTAAGAGAGATATTCATTGCTAAAGTTGACCAATTTTTGGAAAAGTGCATGAAGCCAATATTGAACAAACATGGATTTTTCCAAATGGGCCTATCTTTTTATGTTTGAAACTTGGTTCTAACATGGTCCACGACCTCTAAACCCATCCATGCCTTATTGGCTCATTTTTTTTATTTTGATTTTTAGTCATTAAAAAATCAACTTAAATTAAATAAATAATAAAAGGGATATATAGAGATTGCATGTGTTGCTGATCAATATGGGAAGTCCAAGAAGTCTGCTTTGCTATAGAAAAATACGTGGGAAAAAAGGAGAAGGAGATATTCTTGTTTTAGCAAGTTTTAAATCAAATCCTTATGCTTTAAAAAATGTGATTATAGTTGATTCTTTTGGTTTTTGTTTTAACCTAATATGATTCACTATATATACATGACAATATGCCAAGCCAAATACACGCACAGTAGCCTCAAAAGAACCCTAACATTTTCTCAAAAAAATCAAAGAATGGTGCAATTTGAGATTCCTCTCTCCGGCCAGCTTTAGCCAAAACTAAGGACTCCATCAATCTCCTGGAGATCTCAACACCTCATCCCATCCATCCTTGAAGGACAAAGCACACAGAATCGTCCTAGCTCGATCCTCTCACTTTGATAAAAATCTTGGATCTCAAACTCGATTAACTCTTAATATAAACTCCTTTTGACTGCACATTCATATTGTTATTATTGTTTGCAAATTTCCTAACGTGTTACATGCAAAGAACAATGCCAGAATTACAGATCACCATTGTTAGGGTTTAGAGATGTGCAAGCTTCGGTTTCCATGATGCAAGACTTTTCAGATGGTTGAGTTTGAAGCCTATGATTTAGGGGGGTAGGTTAAATTTCTGGTTCGGAAATGTGTTATTTTGCAGGTTGGGATTTTGAAGGCGCCAGAGACGATGGTGGTCGACCACCGTAAGAGGGGGTTTGACCCTCCCTGCGCTGGCGTAGTTGAATAATGATTCTTGATTGGTTCATTCAAACTCCCAGGGGCCCACTAAAGGGCGCGCATTGAAAACCCAGCAGTTGTCTTGTTTTCATTGTTGTGCCCCAATTTTTACCCTAAGAACCCTTCATCATACCATGTTGATTCAATCACAACAAGATCACATTAGGGCTTTTGGTTCTCCTCCCTATCTTTAGCTTTGCTCTTTGGGAAATCGCCAAACACCTTGACCTATTTTTCTTTTATGATTATGCATGTTTTGTTTTGACTTTATTTCTAATTAACAAAATGCAATTTTAGTTTGTCTTACTTGTTAATAATGTAGGTAAAGGCAAATGAGGCTTAGCAAGTTGATCCATGGGCGCATGAGTTTATTTCCATGCCCTAGTCAATAAAGATTAAGAAATCCAAACCTCACCATTGAAGTTGTTTTGGAAGAAATGGCATGGCAAGTTTTATTTTGGTTCACTACATTTCAAAGTTATCAAATTGATTCAAAAGTACAAGGGGTTGATGGAAGAAGTTGTCATGATTGGACAAGGTCTTGTTCCCATTGGTCACAAGTGCATATTTCTCTCAATTCTCAAGATATGGAAGTGGTTTTGGTTTCTATGAGTTCTCATTATCGTCTTCAATAACTTCTATTTATAAAGCAAGAGTTTTGGTACAAGAAGGTTGTTCAAAATTGTCAAAGTTCCTCAAAGCATTTTCTTGATCTAGGAGCTAGGGTTTTAAACTTCAAAGAAGCATATCTTGCTCATATTTTGGTATTTTTGAATGATTCCAAAGACATCCTTCTCTTCAAATGGTTATTGACAAATCACTTCAAAAGTTTCAAGAATTTTTCATATGGAAGAAACTTGATGATGAAGCAAGATTACAAGTCCACTAGATGAACCCCCAATTTCTCATGTGTGACTTCAAATGATCATAACTTGGTCAATTTTTATCACCTTGAGCCCACTATTTTTCCAAAATTATCTTGAGGATGTGAACTTTATTCCTTCTTTTATATGCAAAGTTAGAAAATGGATGGAAGATACCCTAAGGATACAAAAGATTATAGGTCATTTCATGATTTTTTTGCCAACTTCAACAATTCATAACTCTCTTAATTTTTGGATATTTTGAATGGTTCAAGTTTCAAAATGTAATTCAAGAGGTCTATTTCATGCCATATTTTTTGGTCAAGAGAAAATTCCAAGTGTAAGGCCATGTTTGGATGTAAAACATTATAGGTCACTTTTGAAGAAAAATTGAAATATTTCTAAGTATGGAAAGTCAACCCTTTTACCCAACTTTGACTCAATGCAACTTTCAGCTCAAGCATCCATTTGATTCCATTCTTTTTTCATTGAAAATATTGTAACCTCATCTTTCTAAAGCATCAAGAATCATGCCCTAAGACCCCTTGAGTTGAAAATGCCATTGCTTTGAAATTGGTAACTTGGAACTGAATTTCTCACCAAGTCAGAATTTTGAAATCCATAATGTGGCCTCTAATCACAAGATTTATGTGTTTTTTTTATTTAAACTTGATTAACAAACTTGCCATAAGTGTTTAGCACCTCAAAACGCAAAGATTGGATGAGTTTTGGTGAAAATAAGATCACACTTCACTCGTGCATCAGGTTCACACAAATTCCCTCCAAAATGCACCATTCACTCTTCCTTTTGATCTCATTTGCTTCTCTTATAAATACATGAACTATCCCATTCATTTTCTCAAGCTTGGATAGCCAAAATCACCCTGCCAAACTTACTCCATAACTCAATTTTATGTAACTTTGTAATCAGTGTTCAAGCCTTTTTCAATCCAATTTTTCTATCAATTCACCTTCCTTGATCTTCCCTTAAGCTAACCATACAATTACCTTCAAGAATCGTGCCCTATATTGCTCCATAGAAGTCCAGTTTCAGAGCTCTGCAACTCAACTTCATCAGGTAGATTTCTCCATCAATTCTTCAAAACCTTGATATCATTGTGAAGCTCTCATTGCCCTGGTTCTAGTTGCAACTCTTGCTTTTATCTGGAAACACGTTTTGACCATGAAATTTCAAATCCATTTTCAAAACTTTCCTTCCAAATTGCTTGAGCTATAATTTATATAAATTGGTCGCGAAGGTGTGGTTGTCTTCGTCTTGAAGAGACGAAGCGAATGACATAGGTTTGAGCTTCTGATTTTACAGTTTGGGAGACCTGCAATTCACGTTGGCTAGAGGTTGAAGATGACCAACGTGTCATCTTCTAACCAATGAAGGCGCGCCACTTATTTTTTTGAATTTTTGATTTAATAAGTGATCTAGTGTTTTATTCACTAATGACCATGTAATATTATTTTGTGATTATTTTCTAGCTGATCTTGGGTTGAGTTTTTGACTGTGAACTTTGTTAACATCATTGGATCCATGGTGTTGAGTTTAACTCCATAAAAATGGATAAATGATTTTAATAATAGTTTTATTTAAATTTAATCCAAATATGGTTTGTATTCTATCCCACCCCTCTTCATCTCATCCCTTTCTTATTGCACTAAGTGTTATTGGATCATGATCTCTATATCATGTCTCAAAATAAATGGTGCATAGATTGTTATTGATCGGCCTCAAAATAGGTGTGACTTCTATATAAGTCCTCTTACAATTGCTTAACATATCACTAAATTGTATCCCGATTCGAATAAATAATTGTTCGTGGCTCAAACCTATGTTTGCAAGCCCAAGTATGTTAATTTGATCCCTTTGATCCAATAACTTTGAGATTCATTATGTGGAGGCTTTGGTTCTACCAATCCTCTAATGGATCTACAACACTTTTGGTCAACGTGGATCACTTCAACATTGTTGATCATTAAATGATACTTATGAAGATTTAAATGGATGATATACTTAACAAAAAGCAAATGCAACTTGTTCTGTGGAGGCTTTGGTTCTACCAATCCTCTAATGAGTTCCAAATGCAAGTTTCAAGATGGTCATCCAACTAACCACTAATTATTAAATTGTTTTTACTTTATGCTTTTTTTTATGCTTTATGTACCATTTACTTTAAGCATTACATTTCATGCCATTTTCATTTTGCTCACTTGAGCATTTATATTCTTGTTATTTTTATTTTGCTCACTTGAGCTTTTCTTTTCTCTTTTAAGACACCTAATAATCAAGATGAACCCTAAAAAAAGCTTTAATGATACTTGGACTATTTGGTTACTATCCTTGGCATTATGGAGTATTGGACTTCTTGGACTTAGGATTAGAGGCCTTGACCTATGTTGGAGACCTTGTGACCTTAATTGATATTTTGTCTGGAGTTCTTGAAGTTTACCTCAAGACATTGGGTTGTTTATTTGTTTTGTGTGCAGGTTACTGTAATTACATACTTTGTTTGTAATATGGAATTCATCTGTATACAGTCATTACTCTGCCCAATTTTTGTGAAGACTAAATACACTTGAAGTTTAGTTCTCTCAAGAGGTCTAGTATCTTTGCTTGTTTGGTTCCAATCCAAAGAATGTGAATTCTATCTTGACTCATAATGTCAAGTATTAGCTTCTTGTTGTTTAGATGGTTCTTATCCTTAGCTTTTTACCTTATGCTTTAGGATAGTCTCTTCTTCTCCTCCCCTCTTCTTTAATTTCAAAAATCTTCTTCCTCCTTTTTGAAAACTCTTCTTGTTTTTAAACTTTAATCACTTTCATAATAAACTTGGACTTATGTCCATGCATTTCCAAAACCTTTTCATAAACAAACTTCAATCAACTTAATCATACTTTGACTCTTTTTTTGTGAGAAGACTAAAAGTCAATCAATCTCATTTCAAACTATTTTGCCACTTTGGCTTTTTATTTTAAAATTTTCTCAAAAGACTAGACTCTTGTCAATCCTTGTAGTGATACAAACAACTATAGTTCTATAATATGTAGTGAAGTGAGATATTTTCCACTTGGGTGTTGAGTGAGGCATTGTTGATTTTAAAATCAAGCCATATCCTCCACTTCGAGATGATGTAAAATCTCCTTTCTCATGATTGTGGGTAGTAAGTATGTTTTCCACACGGACAATAACGATGATATCTTATCTCATAAACTTAACCAACACACTTGTGTTTTAAAATTTTTCAAAAGGTGAACTACGAGTACCCTGATCCTCTATTGTATGAAAGGTGGTACGTAGAAACTAAAGGTTCACAACCGCGGCGGATGCAAAAATCATAAAAAATATATTTCTTTTCTCACCTCCACCATCTATCTTACATACAACATTTTATAGCCAAAATATACAGATTTTTTCAAAGAGGTTCCTGCGGAGTACCGTAGATGTTTAGGATGCTAATACCTTCCCTTTGCATTACCAACCCCCTTATCTTGAATCTTTCCCCTTCTTTTTGGGTTACTCGCTCTTTTCCCATTCCTTTAGAAACAACAAAGTGCGGTGGCGATTTTTATTTTGATTTGTACAAGTCGAGTCAATCCAATGGATTAGTCTTAAACATTTCTACTGCTACATTCATATTATAATGTTTTGTTTTGTTTATATTTACGAATGAACAGAATGGTCCAGTGGTGAGAACGAAGGGTGTTAAGGCATTATAAGCTGCAAGGGCAGGGGTTCGATCCCTGCCTCTTGCATTTTGCATTTTCCTAATGTTTCTTGCAGGATCCAGTATTTTGCCTTCTAGCGCGCACCTCATACATCTCCTGATCCCAGCCATTGGATCTTAGTGGATCCATATCCAACCCTCCTGGAGTGCTTCCCTGGGATGGACCTCCAGAGAATCAGCAACATGTGATCAGGCAGGCGTTGAGCCAACACATCTAGACCTAGCAATTTTCAGCGCCATACCCCCCAAACTGTTTCATACACCAAGCCCATTTCATTTTATTTTTTTTAATTTACTTTATTTTATTTTTTGTTTTTTTAAATTCATTTTTATTTTAATCATAAAATCAACAAAAATCACAAAAAATAGACTTAGGTTTTTTTTTATAATTAAAATCAACTCTTGTAAATTAATTTAATTTAATTGATTTTAACTTATTTTCTTTAATTTAAAATTAATTAGAAATTAGGTTAAATCTCAAATCTTTTTCATATAAAATACCAAAATTATTTTTATTAAGCAATTAGATTTTTAGGCTTTGTCAAACTTATTCCCGTCTTAATTTTTGTGTGTTTTTATTTTTCGTAATATTATTTTTTTAATTAATGTATTTGTGCATAGTTTATAATCATTTAAAATTAGGGTTTATTTATTGTTTATTCCCCCAGTTGTTGAACTTGTAAACCCCCCTCCCTGAGGCCCTGTAATAGCATAGGACTCTATCTTCATGTTTTTACTTTCCGCACTATTAACTGCTAGTAATTAGGTTTGTATGGAAAGACTGTAAATTAAAACAATTAGGTAACCCTAAATTGCAAGATAAATAAACTGAATCAATTTACTTGCACATGTTCACCCTTAGGGTATCTCCCACTTCGGTTACCTTCGAAAACGGTCACAATTCTCGAAACGTGAGAATTTTTAGTGGTTGCCCTTTAGTTCAAGAGATCACAAGTCCCTTTATGACCCTTTCGATGCCTCCTCGGTTAAAAAGTGATCTTAGAACTTTAGGACAATTACTAAAAGTTTTTGCTCAATTGCCTTAGTGACCATAAACGTCCTTTCAGTAGTCCCTTAACATCCAATTACTAGGGCTACCTACTCATTAATAGTAGGATATCACTATCTAAAGGAAAAGGAGGAAAAGAACACCTTTTTCGAGTAGGTAGATAATTGTTAGGTACTTGCTCAAAAACATCACACTACACTTTCAAAACATTTTCAAAAAACGCTTTATCAACACTCTTGAGGACTGATACAAGAGTTATCATAAAGCAAACAATTTTTCAAACACACAAGCACAAAAATAAATTTTAAAAAATGAGCAAGTATCTAAGAGCCCGTTAAAAACTACGGATGGAAAGGGTGCTAACACCTTCCCTTTCCATAATATACCCCCTTACTCAGAAAACTCTCAGAAAGGTCTTTTTCTGTTCTTTTCACCCTTTCCTTTGTTGGATAAAAGAAAATTCGATGGTGACTCTTGCTTACCGCAACATTTGCGAATACAAACACAAAACCAGTATTAACAGTCGGTTCTGCCACCGTATCACAGAACTGGCGACTCTGTTGGGGAATACAAAAAGTGGGGTTACCTTAGAGTTAGTTCATTATTTAACTGCTTTGTGTGCTTTGATTGCTTTACTTTTGAGGGCTTTATTTGGGTTACTATAGATCCTACACCTGGATCTGGGGCACCTTTTAGGTAAGTAGCAATAGATCGTGGGGGTTGTGCAGGGTATATCGACACGGTTGAAGCGATAGCTACGTTGATGTGATACTTTGGTTGGTACCAGTAGCCCTTGAGTAATCAAGGAAAATATGGGGCCGCTGCATGGTGTCATAAAGCATCAACTGACCTTAGAACCTTTAATTAACCAAATTGGCCATTAGGAAGTAGTGAGATAGTCGTTTTTGGTGTAGTCCTAAGTCGGTTGATATTCGATACTACACTCATTGAGATTTGACCCCCGAGTTTTGTTTGGTGGCAAGTCAGTTGTTGATCGAAATGAAACATGTGGGAAAGATCAGTGATATTGAGATCCCTTAGAACCCGGTTACTATTACTAGGACAGGTTTAGCCAACTAAATTTCAAGAGGATACTTACCTACAAACCCCATGCAAGCCTAAACCTAAGGCTACTTATGTGATTTATTTGCTTTCAACTTGAGCTACTTGCAGTGTTTTTATCTAACAATAAGATCTCCTTGCAGGATTTGTTTACAGTAATTATCCAGTAACCTGGACTTCTTAGACTCATTTGTCTCCATCATCTTATACTTTTGCTTGATGCATAGCATACACATCATAACATCATACCTTATCATTTCCTTAACCATTTAAAGGATCTTAAGGGTCTGTGATGCAGGCTATGATGAACCAGACGTCCAACAAGGGGCAAGGGGATTTATTTTCCTCTAGCCAATGTCGTCAAAAGGACCATAACACAACAACTTGAGTCAGGGGCTATGACCCACTTGATATGGTGAACTTGATTCTTTTAGAAGGACCTTCAAAGATATGAAAGTTCTTCAATCAAAGCTGCAAATTCCAACTTCTGACATTTTCTTATTAACCCCGCGAGATCCTTGAAAACATTGCATGCATGCCATTTCATAATAGGATTTCCAGTACAGGTTTCTTATCCCTTCATTATTTATTTCAGCAAGAAGAAATGGCTCTTGAACAAACAGTAAAGGATCTTCAAGCTCAAAATGCTCAGTTCCAACAAATGTTCATGGCTTTGGCCTAGGGGCAGGAAGAACTGAAAGCTCTCGTCATCAAAGAGAAGAAGAAGAAGGCAAAGAAACCGGATGAAATCTTGAATATGGGAAGAAGACTCAGAGGACCGATTAAACAAACTCTGGATCTCACAACTCCATCAAATGAGGGGGATAATCATGAAGAAGTCAACAACCCCGAGGCTGATGAAGAAGAAGCTGATTACTCTGGGGAACAATATCCTCCTGCTAACGATAAATACAAACAGCTGGAGGATCGTCTCAATGCTATGGAGATTCAGTAGGTACCTGACTTGGACTTTGAAGAGTTAGGGATGGTTCCTGGAGTGTTCATCCCACCAAAGTTCAAGGTTCCAACATTTTCTAAGTATGACGGTGTCTCCTGACCTAAGTTGCACTTAAGGTCCTATGTCAAGAAGATCCAGCCTCACACTGCTGACCGGGAGTTATGGGTCCATTTCTTCCAAGAAAGTTTAGCTGGCACGCAATTGGAGTGGTTCTATCAGCTAGAAAGAACAGACATTCATACCTGGGAAGACTTGGCTGCTGCTTTCTACAAGCAGTACCAATACAATGCTGACCTCGCTCCAACTAATACCAACTTCAAATAATGTATATGGATTCTAGCAACGGCTTCAAGGAATATGCCCAGAAATGGAGGGATCTAGATGGAAGGGTACAACCTCCTCTGAATGATCAAGAAATGGTAGATATGTTCATGGGCACTCTGACATGCCCGTTCTTTAATCTACTGATTGGGAGTTCCTCATCCAGGTTTACAGAGATGGTTCTGACTGAAGAAAGGATCGAAAATGGTATCAAGAGTGGGAAGATCCCGATCGATACATCTTCTAATGCTGAGAAGAAGCCATTTGCTGGTAAGAGGGAAGCCAATGTTGTGTATGGCCAGAAGGGTCGTAATAAGGCAGACTACCACCAATCTGTAGGGGCGGTGTTGGTCTCTAATTTGGCACGCGTGCAACAACCACAACAACAGGGTAATCATCGAAGGCAAGATGAGCCTAAGAGACAATTTACCAAGATAAAAATACCGTTGTCTCAAGCATTACAACCTATATTGGGGATAAATTTGATTACGTTGATAGGACCTCATCCAAACCCTAAGACTTCTTCTCCTAACTACAATCTTGATGCAAGGTGTGCCTATTATTCTAGAAGACATTGGCACGATACTAATGATTGTTGGGCACTGAAATACAAGATTCAAAATATGATTAACACCAAGGAGATTGATTTCGACCCTCCTGAGACTCCCAATGTGATCACTGCTCCCATGCTAAATCATGGCCAGGATTGAGAGCACTTTTGTTCATTTGAATTCTCAAGTTGTATTTTCTTTGTTTGTTCAAACAATTATTGTCATGTCAAACTTTGTTATTTCATTAATGCATTGCACATGTTTGTCTTGAATTAATTTGTTTTCATTATGCTTAAACTGCTTTCTTACTTCCTTTTTGTGATATTCAATTCTTGATTAAAAGCTTTAAGCCTTTAGAGGGAGGATGACGAGAACGATACCACAATCTCTACAATATGCTTTTGAACAGACCATGCTGACGATGTACAGACGTTGTTTCAAATCCTAAACAGTGGAGTTATAAGGAAGATAATCCCTAGTCAACCCCTTTGAGCCTAAGAAGTAGGAGTTTTCTTTTCACACGAATTAAAACCCTCAATCATAACCTGGGGCAGGGTAGTTTCTCAGTTAAAAGGTGCATTCAATCGCAAGCTCTACCTTCGTACACAACAAAGAGTGTAGACGATGCTCTCCAAAAATATGGTGATGGTTCCACATAATCGTCAAGACAGACAATCTTTATTTTTCAAAAGAAAAGACCGCTAAGTCAAAACCTATGAAGGAGACTTAAGGAAAACTGGGCATCCCGCTGACTGCAATCATAAAAGAAACAATTCAGGCAAAAGACATGGATAGCAAAATATAAAAAAGAAATAGGTCCTACAAATCCTCAACAAAAAGAAAAGGTCACAAAAATGACCGCATTCTCAAACAAACATTCAATTTCTGAACCATCACCTGAATATCGGAGCTAATATTCCAGAACTCAACTGGGATTCGAAATGCACAATTAATTGATCATAGGACTGAAGAACATCATGAAGAATGGGTGGGTGAAAATAAATTTTGAGCCTTTATCCTTTGTTTATTAAACTGTGAACCAGGACACGTTACAACCCTTAAAAGTCCTAGTTGAAGCATGGGTTTAGTTCGAGAGCATACTGTTACAAAGGTATCCTGACTCCTGTAAGGTTTGCTATAAATCATGAGTTGATATCACATTTTGTTTTACTACAAAAAATTCATTTTCAAAAATCTTCAAGACAGACATAAGATTTGCATTCTTTCGATTACATTTTTTGCATATGGTTAATTGTTCAAATGGCAGAGAAATTCACACAATGAATATTTAGTGAACGAAGACCCCCTCAATGGACAGAATCACCTCAAACGAAAAAAACATTCCCAATAACAAGCCTTTCATAATCAAGGGGCATGACATGGTGTCTAGTTAATCTGGGGCAGTCAAGCTAATATGCAAAGAATCTCCGGAAGTGCTGAATAGCCGGGGGCAGGTATGCATCTGAATCACTCGGGGCCTGTTACATTGATTAGGAATTCCAACAAAAATCACTGAAATTTGAACCTTTGGTACCACCAAATCGCTTGTTTGTGCCAGTAGTATAAGATGGTGTCAGTATTATGTCTTTGAATCCTTCCATGATAGTTCTTAGAAAAGATACCTAGGAAATTCAAGACTATCATAAACTTGATCAAACATCAGGTGCACCAGATTCATCTTGAAGCAGCCCCACACAGACTCCCACGTATGAAAGGGAACATGCGATCACATAAACATTTTCTGGCATTTCTACAACACTTGTTGTCATAGACGGTGACAACTCTCTACATCCTATGAGCGCGGACATAGTCAGAAAATACTACGCATGAAAAAGACCCGCTAGGTTGACAGGCCTAGGCAAAATTAAGGGCATCCTGGCGAACCAAAAGAGTTTGGGAAAAAATTAGGGATATATACAAAAACATTGTACACCCGGCAAGTCGAAAACCTGAAAAGGAGGCTTTAGCAAAAAAGGGTATCCCGGTGGACTGAAAACCTGAAAGGGCGGTCCAGGTAAAAGTTAGGGATTAAAAACATACAACTATGTCCCATCATATTGTCATTTGTTTATCAGTAGAAGACTTATCATCTTGATTAGCATTTACTAAGCACCCCAGGAGTTGGGATGACACTCAAACCATCCACAGAGTCTCTGCGGGTACTTTCTCCAGAAGGTACAGAGGCAGGGGCATCTTGCTAAAAAGACTCTGCCATATCCTCAGCTTACAACCTAGTGATGTTAGGTGTTCTTGTATCCCCGGCAGAATAGGAATTTCCAACTACTGCTCCGACATCAGGTTTTCCCCAGTAAAGTCGTCAAACTTCTCAGGATTCCCCAATAGGATTTCACAAAATCCTCAGGAAGTTCACAAAGCTTTCCTTCCCCAACAGAGTTTATTTCTCTAACAACGGAAGATCATCTCCCAGCAGTTCAGCTTCAACAAAACCTGAAGACTTACATTCTTCATCGCCAGCTGCAATCAGGGATTTATTTTCCCTAATTCAACAGCGCTGCAATAGAATAACTAATACATTCACATATTGCATTCATACATCATTCTACAAACGTCATAGCATCTGCAGTATAAATGTATACATCCCAATCTCATTTATTTTGAGAACACCATTACACAATGCATTTCATACATCATGACATTGCATACAGCTAATGCTTTACCTTTTCAAGAAAGATCAATCAATAGATATTTATCGTCAACAACTTTCAACAGGTCCATGATTAGCTCCTGAAACAAAAATGGAGTAATCATCTGTGCAACCAAATATAGCTTTACACTGGCTCATCATTATGCAATCTTACACGGGTTTCTTCTGACTTCCAAATACAGCTTTAAGCGGGCTCAACATGAAGCAATCTAACACGGGTTTCTTCTGACTTCTAAATACAGCTTTATACAGTCTCTTCATGAAGCAGTCTTACACGGGTTTCTTCTAACTTCCAAATACAGCTTTATACGGGCTATTCATGAAGCAATCTTACACAGGTTCCTTCTCCCTCCTTCTGAAGTTTTACACGGACTCATCCTGAAGCAACTCTACCCAGGTTCCTTCTCACAATCTCCAGATGTAGTTTTACACGGACTCATCCTGAGGCAACCCTACCCAAGTTCCTTTTCTTGAATTTCCAGATGAAGTTTTACACGGACTCATCCTGAGGCAACCCTACCCAGGTTCCTTCTCTTGAATTTCCAGATGCAATTTTACAAGGACTCATCCTGAGGCAACCCTACCCAGGTTCCTTCTCTTGAATTTCCAGATGCAGTTTTACACTGACTCATCCTGAGGCAGCCCTACCCAGGTTCCTTCTCTTGAACTTCCAAATGCAGTTTTACACTGACTCATCCTGAGGCAACCCTACACAGGTTCCTTCTCACAATTTCCAGATGCAGTTTTACACTGACTCATCCTAAGGCAACCCTACCCAGGTTCCTTCTTACAATTTCTAGATGCAGATTTACCCGGACTCATCCTGAAGTTGCCCTACCCAGGCTCCCTCTCATATATCTCCTAAAACAGCCCTACCCAGGTTCCTTCTCATACACTTCCAGATGAAGTCTTACCCGGACTCATCCTGAAACAACCCTACACAGGGTTCTTCTGATACATTTCCAGATAGCAATTAATTTCATTCTCCACAACAAATTACTGTGAAGCCTGGATTTCAACCAGAAAACAACAAACTTTCATCTCTCCAATCCAGAGATAACCCCTCGGTAGAGCCATGGACAACTGAAGTTCCTAGACTCTATTCCCCACAGAGTTTTCCTCAAACAGGAAAACAACATAAATCAACATCCCCCAGTGGACTCCTCCTCAGACAACAGGAACAGGAATCCCCACAAAGAGACCTCTCATAAAGTCAGCTTCTACTTTGGATGGCATCTTTAAGTCCATCTCTGACGACTCTCCGTCATATTCTCTGGATGGCGTCTTTACGCCCATCTCCGACGACTTTCAGTCATCTTCTGGATGGCGTCTTTAAGCCAATCTCTGACGAATTTCAGTCATCTTCTGGATGGCGTCTTTAAGCCCATCTCTAACGAATTTCAGTCATCTTCTCCAAATGGCATTTGTAAGCCCATTTCCGACATCATCGACCATCAGTATTACTTCATGCGAGTGCAAATTTCTGGGCACTCTAGTGTTCAATCATCTTCCACCTTCAGATCATGAAAGGCAGACAAGCCAATCTAAATCCTCGGGTTTAAGAAGATTGAACAGGGGCAGCTGTTGTACCCCAAAATTTTCCCTCCCATTTTCACACAAGACATACTCCTAGAGATCCTCAATTGCTCAAGGTTGACCAAGAATTGATTAGACAAATTCTCCTCATAAGCATTGGCCTTCCAACTAGGGTTTCAATTTTACTCAATATGTGTAAGATCCAATTGTCTAAAATGTTTTCCATGGTCCTAATATGTCTTCAAGATTGTCCATGACAAATTTCATGCCTTGCACTACAAGTTTGCTCAGTCAACTGCTCAAATGCTTGAAAATCAACTTTACTAGATCAAAAGTCAATTGTGGCCCATATACAGTCAAACTTCAAGATTTTTTGTCAACATCAATATTTTGAAGTTATATCTATCATTTTATCAAGGTTTGATCATGATTCCTCAAGAAATGCTCCTAATTCATCAAAAGTCAAAAATTGCTAATTAGGGTTTCTATAGGAAAAGTCAACTGAACTTTGACCAGCCATAACTTTCTCATACTTTATCATAAATCTTTCTACCAAGGATCATTTTTAAGATAATCCAATTCCCTACAACTTCTCTTCAGCCCTCAAGTTCAAGAAATGCATCAATTGAAAGATACAAGCTCATACGTTATGGGTCCTTTCAAAAAGTCAACAAAAACACCTTTTGGGTCAAAGCTCCTTACATTAACATGGAAGATCCAATTTAGATGAAACTAAAAGGGTTGTTTAGAGGACATCCTAAGTTCTATAAAAATTCAAAGAACACCCTCATAGGGTTAAAATTGAGAGAGAGATGCATTGCTAAAGTTGACCAATTTTTGGAAAAGTGCATGAAGTCAATATTAAACAAACTTGGATTTTTTCCAAATGGGCCTATCTTTTATGTTTGAAACTTCGTTCTAACATGGTCCACGACCTCTAAACCCATCCATGCCTTATTGGCTCATTTTATTTATTTATTTTTATTTTTAGTCATTAAAAATTCAACTTAAATTAAATAAATAATAAAAGGGATATATATATATATATATATATATATATAGAGAGATAAAGAGAGAGAGAGAGAGATATTGCATGCGTTGCTGATCAATATGGGAAGTCCAAGAAGCCTGCTTTGTTGTAGAAAAACGTGTGGGACAAAAGGATAAGGAGATCTTCTTGTTTTAGCAAGTTTTTAATCAAATCCTCATGCTTTAAAAAACATGATTATAGCTGATTCTTTTGGTTTATGTTTTAACCTAATATGATTCACTATATATACATGAGAATATTCCAAGCCAAAGAAACACACAACAGCCTCAAAAGAACCCTAACAGTTTCTCAAAAAATTCAAAGAGTGGTGCAATTCGAGATTCGTCTCTCCAACCAGCATCAGCCAAAACTAAGGACTCCATCAACCTCCTGAAGATCTCAGCACCTCACCCCATCCATCCTTGAAGGCCAAAGCGCACAGAATCGTCCTAACCCGATCCTCTCACTTTGGTAAAAATCTTGGATCTCAAACTTGCTTTACTCTTAATATAAACTCCTTTTGACTGCACATTCATATTGTTATTATTGTTTGCGAATTTCCTAACGTGTTACATGCAAAGAACAATGCCAGAATTACAGATCACCATTGTTAGGATTTAGAGATGTGCAAGTTTCGGTTTCCATGATGCAAGACTTTTCAGATTAATTTAGCCCCATGGTTGAGTTTTCAGCCTATGATTTAGGGGGGGTAGGTTAAATTTCTGGTTCGAAAATGTGTTATTTTGCAGGTTGGGATTTTGAAGGCGCCGGAGACGATGGTGGTCGACCACCGTGAGAGGGGGTTTGAACCTTCCTACGTTGGCGTGGCGGAATAACGATTCTTGATTGGTCTATTCAAACTCCCAGGGGGCCACTGAAGGGCGCGCGTTGACAACTCAGTAGTTGTCTTGTTTTCATATTATAATGTTTTGTTTTATTTATATTTACGAATGAACAGAATGGTCCAGTGGTGAGAACGAAGGGTGTTAAGGCATTACACGCTGCAAGGGAAGGGGTTCGATCCCTGCCTCTTGCATTTTGCATTTTTCTAATGTTTCTTGCAGGATCCAGTATTTTGCCTCCTAGCGCGCACCTCATACATCTCTAGATCCCATCCATTGGATCCTAGTGGATCCATATCCAATGCTCCTGGAGTGCTTCCCCGGGATGGACCTCCAGAGAATCAGCAACATGTGATCAGGCAGGCGTTGGGCCAACATATCTGGGCCTAGCAATTTTCAGCGCCATACCCCCCAAATTGTTTCATACACCAGGCCCATTTCATTCTTATTTTTTTTAATTTACTTTTTTTTTAAATTCATTTTTATTTTAATCATAAAATCAACAAAAATCACAAAAAAATAGACTTAGGTTTTTTTTTATAATTAAAATCAACTCTTGTAAATTAGTTTAATTTAATTGACTTTAACTTGTTTTCTTTAATTTAAAATTAATAAGAAATTAGATTAAATCTCAAATCTTTTTCATATAAAATACCAAAAATATTTTTATTAAGCAATTAGATTTTTAGGCTTCGTCAAACTTATTCCCATCTTAATTTTTGTGCGTTGTTATTTTTCATACTATTATTTTTTAATTAATGTATCTGTGAACAGTTTGTAATAGTTTAAAATTAGGGTTTATTTATTGTTTATTCCCCCAATTGTTGAACTTGTAAATCCCCCTCCCCGAGGCCCTGTAATAGCATAGGACTTTATCTTCCTGTTTTTACTTTCTGCACTATTAACTGCTAGTAATTAGGTTTGCATGGAAAGAATGTAAATTAAAACGATTAGATAACCCTAAATTTCAAGATAAATGAACTGAATCAATTCACTTGCACATGTTCACCCTTAGGGTATCACCCACTTCGGTTGCCTTTGAAAATGGTCACAATTCTCGAAATGTGATAATTTTTAGTGGTTGTCCTTTAGTTCAAGAGATCATAAGTCCCTCGATGACCCTTTCGATGTCGCATCGGTTAAAAAGTGATCTTAGAACTTTAGGACAATTACTAAAAGTTCTTGCCCAGTTACCTAAGTGACCGTAAACGTCCCTTTGATAGTCCCTCAACATCCAATGACTAGGGATACCGACTCACTAATAGTAGGATAGTACTGTCTAAAGGAAAGGATGAAAAGAACACCTTTTTCGAGTAGGTAAATAACTGTTAGGTACTTGCTCAAAAACAACTTTTTCACACTACACTTTCAAAACATTTTCAAAAAACGCTTTATCAACACTCTTAAGGACTGATATAAGAGTTATCATAAAGCAAACAATTTTTCAAACACACAAGCACAAAAAGCAATTTTCAAAAATGAGCAAGTATCTAAGAGCCCATAGAAAACTACGGATGGAAAGGGTGTTAACACCTTCCCTTTCCATAATCTACCCCCTTTACTCAGAAAACTCTCGAAAAGGTATTTTTCTGTTATTTTCACCCTTTCCTTTGTTGGATACAAGAAAAGTCAACAGCGACTCTTGCTTACCGCAACATTTGTGAATACAAACACAAAACCAGTATTAACAGTCAGTTCTGCCACCGTATCACAATGTCGAATATTGATCACTTCAAATTTCTTCAACAAGCGATTGGCTATTACAAAATACATGATTAGATTTTCCCTTATACATTTGTATTCTTTTGTAACTTTCCTTATGACTAACTCCGAGTCTCCTATTAATTCGACTCGAGTTGCCCCCAATTCCAATAAGATTTCAAGGCCAACAATTAAAGCTTCATACTCATCCTCATTGTTCAAACAAGAACCTTCAATCTTGTACTTGAAGTTTGTTGGAATTTTATTTGGAGAAATAATTAGAACTCCCACTCCAGTTCCATCTTTATGACTAGAACCGTCGAAGTATAACTTCCAGGGTTCAATCTCCAAGTAATTTAAGGATTATTCATTTATTGAGTGGTCGACTATAATGTCTGCTACCACTTGTCCTTTTATAGCCTTGAGAGGCATAAAGGTTAGTGAATACTCATTTAATGCAAGTGCCCATTTGCCAATTCGACTGTGCAATATGGGTTTCGACAACATATATTTGAAAACATCGAAATGAGACAAAACATAAACATCAAATGGTTTAATATATTGCTTGAATTTTGTACATGAGAAGTAAATACATAAACATAGTTTTTCAACTTTGCTATATCTAGTTTCTACATCATTTAAAACTCTACTGAGGTAGTAGATGGTCCTTTCGACACCATTATCATCCTCTTGATCCAACATGCTCCCTAAAGTTCTATCAGATACAACTATGTACAATCTCATACTCCTATTTCTACAAGGAGGCACCATAATAGGTGGCTTGGTGAGGTATCCTTTGTTTTGTCGAAGGCCTCTTGTTGTTCTTGCCCCCATTCAAATCCTCCTTTATTGAGTCGAAGTAAGGGTGAGAAGGCTTGCGTTTTTCCACTTAAGTTGAATATAAATCTCCTCAAGAAATTTATCTTGCCAAGTAGAGATTGCAATTCCTTCTTGTTTGTTGGCGCTTTCGCCTCCAAAATGGCCTTGGTCTTGTTCTAATTTATTTCAATTCCTTTTTTGTGGACCATAAAGCCTAAGAAGTCCCTTGCCTTTATGCAGAAAGCGTACTTTAGAGGATTCATCTTCAGACCATAGATTCTCATCCTTTTAAAGGATTGTCGAAGATGGTCTATGTGATTCTTCTCTGAAACAGATTTGACAACAATATCATCAATATGAATTTGCATGAAAGTTTCAATAAAATCATGGAAGATAGAATTAATTTCTCTTTGATATGTTACCCCTGCATTTTTTAGGCCAAAAGGCATTACTACCCATTCGTAAGTGCTTAAAGCCCCAGGGCATCGAAATGTTGTTTTTGACACATCTTCTTCAGCAATGAAAATCTGATTGTACCCAGAGTATCCATCAAGCATACTCATGTACTTGAAGCCAGTGGAAGAATCAACAAGAATTTCCACCACAGGCATTGGATATTCATCCTTGGGTGTTGCAGCATTTAGATCTCTAAAATCAATGCACACCCTTAATGTACCATTTTTCTTTATAACAGGTACTATATTTGCAATCTATTCGACATACTTGGTTGTTCAGATGAACTTGCATTTCAGCAGTCTTTCGACTTCCGTCTTAATCTTCGACAAGATCTATGGTGCAAAACTCCTTGGAGTTTGCTTGATAGGATTTTTCCAAGGCTTTATTGGTAGTTGAAGCTCCACCAATCCTCTGTTGAGACCAGGCATTTCGTTATAATCCCATGCAAAGCAGTTTTTAAACTCCTTCAGCAATTGGATTACTTTGACTCTGAGCTCTAGATCTATCTTTGCACTGATATATGTTGGTCTCTTTACCATTCCTTCGCCCAAGTCTATCTATTCAAGAGGATCTTGCGCTAGCATTTTGATATTGCTTGTCAATGGATCCTTCTCGAAACCCAAAGGCTCATCATCATAGATGGCATCTAGCCTTTGGCCTTGAACTTCCTCCTCTATTGAGTCAGGTGGTTCTGGGTCGAAATCTTTCCCAGGGTCTTCTGGAAGTGGAACTTGCTCATTAGCTTTGACAGCCATATGCTTCACTTCAGCCTCTAAAGCCGCTATCATTCTGTTTTCGGCCACATATGCCGAAATCCTCTATAATGCTTGTGACTTAGTCATGGTCACTTAAATCACTTCCCCAGCCTGTTGGCCATATATCATCAATCCCTCTGAAATCAATGTTTGACAAATCCTCCATATCCCATTGGAATCCATGATCTGAGTGTAGGTATAGGGAGAAGAAAACGTTGGGTGCTCGCGCCAAGTCGAAGTCTGGAGGATTACATGGCCCTATGTGGGCCAAATTTTTGTCGAAGCTTGTTCTGTCAACATTGTTGTCTTCGACCATATAGTAACTTTGGTCAGCTTCAATGTTTTCTACTATGCCGTTTGGGCGCTAGATTGTAATACGCTGATGCATCAACAATGACACTACTCCTATGCCATGGATCCACTCCCTGCCTAGGAGCAAATTGTAGTTGGGTTTTGCTGAGATGACCATAAACATTGTTGGTCGAACTATGGTCCCCACTTTGAGGTCCAATTGGATTACTCCTATGGTGGTCCCAATTCCACCTTTATAGTTTGATAAAATCATGTCATGGGGCTTGATGTCTTCATCTCTCTTACCCAGATTTCTCAGCATACATAGAGGGATTATGTTAACTGTGGCCCCACAATCAACCAAGACTTTGTTGATGGTCGCCTCCCCTATTTTTGCCCTTATGAACAAGGGTTTGAGGTGATTCCTCATTGCCTCAGTGGGAGGCTCGAAGAAGGCATTTTGCTCTTCTATACATCCATTGTTCATAACATAGTAGCATATTGGCCTATGCTTGGCCATTTCTTGTTCGACCTTCCACTCGGTCTCTTCGACTTCGACTTGTTGGTCGTATTCTCTGGGCAGCACAGAAACCATATTTACCATGATGTCTAATGTAGCATCAGACCCAAAATCAGATTCTTCCTCCGATTCATCTTATTCAGGCTATACCAGCCTTCTAGTAATTGGATCTTTCTCCAAAGGCATTCTTGGCTTAGCCTTTTCTTTTCTTTCTGGTATGTTAGTGCTTTTTATGGTTGGGGATTTTCTGCAGCCTCTCTTTCGGCATGTCGCCGTCTCTGATACCTTCTCCATTGGGAGTGGGTCATAGGGTTCTTTCCTTTGTAATTGTTTGACACGTGAGCAACCTTGTTTGTTGTTGTTGACTGAAATTCCTTTCTGTAGGCCAAAGAGGATCCTCTTAGCATATTGAACATCTGTCATTTTCCCTCGTTGGGCCTTTTTCTATTTGCTGCCTTCAACCAAGTGTCCACAGGGACATTTGTTTGAGGCTTGAAGGTTGATGGCCTACTCATCTGGTTTACTAACCCATTTAGGTATCCCCTTCTAGGTTCATACCTTACTTCAGGATCCATGTTAGTTTGGGAATGTTGCCCCATTTTTTCTTTGCTACACGCACACCTTGTATATGCTCAACATCATTTTTGTCGAAGATAGAACTACATCTTGGACACAGCATAACTTTTGACTTCTTTTTCTGGCATCTGTGTAGAAAATCTGCCAGACTTTCGTTTTCCTTAGGAAATGCAAGCTTTTTGATTTCCTCTTGTCTGATGTTGTCTTCTGAATCTACGGCTTTAGGTTCAGACACTTCAACCATATTTATTCCCACGTTGCTCTTACCAGCTACACTTAGCTTCTGCATCTTAGCCTCTAGGATTTTTGTCGAACCTGTGACAGCAGCCAAGTAAGAACCTTCAGTAGTTCCTTTATTTGAGCCTTCAGTGGCTCCCTTGTTTAGGCTTTCAGCAGCCTTTCTTTGTACCTCTTTGATAGATTTTCTGCTAATGTCCTCAGTGAAACTACCAAAAACAGGTTTGTTGATGAAGTCTTTTGAGACTTCGACCATATTGATGCATGAAGGTTTAGCATAACGGACATCTTCCTGCAACGGGTTTGCATCAATCTTCATGGGAGGTTTGTCAGCAAACTTGAGTATGCCGTCTTTCATTGCGCCTTGAACGAGATCCCTGAAAAGAAAACATTGTGAGGTTTTATGGCCCAAAAAATTATGATATTTACAAAAACCTCTCTTTTTCCTTTGATCTAAGGAGGCATTTTTTCCCTAGGGGCACTATCATCTGGCCATCTTTAACTAACAAGTCAAATATTTTGTCACATTTTGTGAAGTCGAAACTATATGTTTTCTTGTGGAACCTATCACTACTCTTTTCAGGTTCAGTAGGATTTTTCCCATCTGAGGGTGTTAACAGTTTGCAAGAGTATGGTGGCCCTTGCTTTAATTTTACTAGATTGACCTTGCTCTCTTCAACAATTATAGGGTCACTAGATGTCTTTGGATCATCATCATCCACTTTGACATATGCTACCCTTTCTCTTTGATGATTTTTATTCGCCTTAGCTTTTTCAGCCTTAAGGCGTTCTACCTGTCGAACTCTATCGGCCAACTGGGCCATATCTCTAAGTTATTGGGTTTCTAATTTCTTCCTAATGGAATAATCTAGAGCCCCTGCAGCTATTTCGACCAACTCATGTTCAGGAACTTGTGTAAAGCATTTGTCTTTGAGCAGTCGAAATCTGTTCAGATACTCATCAATTGACTCAATGAATCTCCTCTTCACACTAGCCAGTTCTTTCAGACTTATCTTGGTCTATCCCATATAGAATTATTCATGGAACAATCTTTCCAACTGATTCCAATTGTAAATCGAATTGGCTGGGAGTGTGGTAAACCAAGTGAAGGCATTTTTGGTTAAGGAGCTTGGTAGATACTTAATCCTAAGATTCTCATTATTTGAGATTTCCCCAGCCTCTATCAAATACCTTGCCACATGTTCAATAGTGGACTATGTCGTATCCCCTAAAAACTTGGTGAACTTTGGAACTTTCCACCTAGGGGGTAAATTTGATTGCAAGATATAATCTAGCAGTGGAGATGTAAAGTTTTGCCTATGAAAGGCAATGTTCACTCCATTTTGGGCCATGATTCTTTCGACCATGGCTGTCAAGTTATTATCTGTTGCATGGTTGTGGTGTCGAACCTGCTATATTACCTCATCAGCATTTTGGTTTCTATTTACCATAAGTAGACCTTGTTCGACAGCTCTTGGTTTTGTGGGGAAACTTTGGGTACTTTGACCCTAGGTTTTTTGACCTCCACTCTATGGTTCATCCCATCTGGCTGTGGATTCTGGTAAATGGTCATGTCATCCTCAAAGACCGCACCCAGATTTTCTCTTATCAGCTCTCTTTGAGGGTGTCAAATAGGTTGAGGTACCCCAAAAAATTCTGCCATGCGTGTCATTTATGCTACCATTTGCTGGTTCGACTGGGTGGTATTTTGTATTAGAGGATTAAGTACTGTACTCAAGGTTTGTGCCAACATCTTCATCATGTCATGGTTACTCTCATCCATTTGTTACCTCAAAATTACTGCAGAAGCATTTGTGAGGCTTGACATTATATGGGATGTCCCTCCTAAGAGTTAGTTTCTACCCATATTTTCCATACCAATTCCAGATCCCTGCAATGGCGAAGATGTACTCACCAAAGGTTCTGAAAATATGGATGAGGCATTCATAAGGCTTGCCATTTCAGCAGTTGGCATGCCATAGGGTTGGTCTCGACCCATTCAGGCTGTCGAAAATACTGGAAGGACATAAGGTGGAACTCCTGGATTTCCCCTTAGTGGGGGTGTTCGTGGTGGACCCCTAGGACCTACATGAGGAAGTCTTGGTCCTGTTTGTGTAACTGCCAATGTTGGTGTTGAACCAACCGTTGATGGCACAGGTTCACTAACTGTTGGTGTAACCGCTATTCCCGCGGGAATTGGTGGAGGCATTTCTCCACTACTTGGCTGATTAGGATTAGCCATTCTCCTATTTCTTCTCCTAGGTATGTACTCTTTGGTGGTTTATTTACCACTTCTCAATAACATACAACACTTTTGAGAGAAAGGAAATTACGTAAAGCACTTATGATAAAAACTGTTTTTATCAAAGTTTGTAAAAAAAACAAAAACTTAGCAACGTCCCACCAGGTGTGCCAATTTTTTTACCGTGAAAATTGGTAAACAACCACTGATCTTCCAAAAAAGGTTATTTTGGTTACTTGCAGGATCAATCAGTTTGATCCTAGGACATATGCTAAGTGTTTTTGGGGTGTGATAAGAAGTTTTAACGTTGTTAATGAACAAGTTCGACTGAACACTAAGAGTAAAGGCTTGGATAGGTTTAAATGCACAGGATGAAGCTAAAAACTTGGTAAAAACGCAAGTAAAGTACATGATAAATTAAATTTGCAATAATTTAAAAGGCTGTAATGGTAAAGTTTGCAGAAAAATGTTAAATGGAAAGGATTGTAAAAAAATGTAAAGACTTTGATTTCAATAAAGTATGGTGATTCAAACGTACATTCTCAATATTCTTTCTCTCACAGCAGGTACTTGAATAAAATTGAGTGACTTGTACAATGAGTTGAACACACGAAATTTTACACAAAATTCCTATATTTATACTAATAATAAGTAATTGTCGAATATTTGCTTCATTCCAGGATGAGGACAAGTTTCATTTGCATGCTCTTCGACCCCTATCTTCACGCCATGTCGCTTTTCCCAACTTCCAAATGAATTTCCTTTCCCTCCTTTCTTTAGATTCAAATCCACTTGCTGCTGATACAAGAGCTTTTCGGTCGAAACTGTCTTTAACTTAGAAAATTCTCTAAGTGTTTTTCCTTATTAGCAAGGATGACTTCGACACAACTCCTTTCACAGGCTCTTCTGTCGAAGTGTCTTCAGCTTAGATTTCTTCAATCTATTTTTAGCCAATAAGGCCAATATATGTGAGTGTCGAATTTAGCAGCTAACAGCAAGATGCTTTGGGTACGAAGTTGCATTTGAGTTTGGCATATCATCCACAAACAAATGGTCAGACTGAGAGGATGATTCAATCACTTGAGGATCTTCTGAGAGATTATGTTTTGGATCAAGAGGTGCTTGAGATAGTTACTTGCCTTTGATTGAGTTTAATTATAACAACAGTTTCCATTCAAGTATTGGAATGGCACCACTTGAGGCTTTTTATGGGCGAAGGTGTAGGACGCCTTTATGTTGGTATGAATCTACTGAGAGTATTGTGGTTGAACCTGAGATTGTTCAACAGACTACATATAAGATTAAGATGATTCGAGAAAAGATGAAGATTTCTCATAGTCGTCAGAAGAGTTATCATGATAAGAGGAGGAAGACGCTTGAGTTTGAGAAAGATGATCATGTATTTTTAAGGGTTACTCTTGTAACTGGTGTTGGTAGAGCTTTAAAGTCGCATAAATTTACGCTACATTTTATTGGTCCTTATCAGATTTCCGAGAAAGTAGGTGAAGTGGCATATCAAATTTCTTTGCCACTGTCACTTGCTAATATCCATGACGTTTTCCATGTGTCTCAATTGAGCAAATACATTATAGATCCGTCTCATGTTGTCCAATTAGATGATGTGCAAGTAAGAGATAATTTGATTGTTGAGACATCACCTATGCGGATAAAGGATAGAGAAGTGAAGAGACTCCGGGGTAAATAGATCTCTTTGGTGAAAGTGATTTGGGGAGATCGGAAGATGGTAATGTGACTTGGGAGCTCTAGTGTCAAATGAAAGATTCGTATCTTGAGTTGTTCGTTTGAGGTAATTTTCGAGGACGAAAATATTTTAAGTGGGGAGAGTTATTGCAAGAACAAGATTTGGTTTTGCAATATTATCTCTAAGTTTTGATGATAACAAATGAGTATGTTTATATGAACAATTTTGTTGTACTAGTGTTTGTTATTGTTGAGTACTTAAAAAACAGGTTATGCTTCTGATGGATGGCATGGCTAAGACATTAGAAGAGAATTAGTTCTGCTTCTACGCTACACAAGTTCTGTTGAATAACTAGCAAGACACTCTAGAAGGCTATGAAGTGTAAGCCCTGATGTTTGCCTAAAGAAACCAATCAGAAGATATGAAGACAAAAGTTGCTACTTAAGTCCAGATGTTGAAGACTCAAGCTTCTAAAGACAACGTGTTCTTAGGAAACAGTAAGAAGATCTGAAGACTCAAGTGTCGACTAAAGTCCAGATGCTAAAGAATTAAGTTTCTAAAGACAGTGTCTTCGAAAGAAACAAAGTCAGAAGATCTGAAGACAAAGTTTCTAATGAAGTCTAGATGCTAAAAACTTAGTTTCTAAAAGATAATTTGTTTCAAAGAAGACAAAGTTAAAAGATCTGAAGACAATGTTTCTACTGAAGTCCGGATGCTGAAGACTTTGTGTTTCTAATAAAAAGGTTCTTAAAAGGATTCTTAAAGAACCAAGTGTTAAATATTCTAAAGACTGAAGTTCTGAAGATTCCAAAGACTTGAAGTTATAAAGATCCAAGGTTCTCTATAACGGGTTCTCAAGACCAAGTGTTGAATACTCTAAAGACGTGGTTCTTAAGACTATATAGACTTGAAGCTCTTCTAATCCAAGGTTCTCTATAACTGGTTCTCACGACCAAGTGCTGAAGACTCTGAAGACGCAATTCTGAAGACTCTGAAGACTTGAAGTTCTAAAGACCTTATGTTATGTTCCCGCTTCTAAATTCATGCTCGCAAAAGCCTATGAAGTACATAAAGAAAAAACATAATGGTAACATGGTACAATAGTACACAGTAAAAAAAGCCTTATTCCACTACCTCTCCACTAACTTGAATTGAGGAAGAGAAAAGGACGTAGCGGTACTATTTGTAACGACTCTTTTTCAAATAGTCAACGACTCTATTTTGCTTGGTTATATAAGAAAAGAATCATATGTTTAAAATAATGTTATTGGCGTTCAATGTTAAAATGAAAGTTGTCATTATTGGAACACAACCAAAAAGCTATCAACCACTATAACAACAACAAGAACAATTGTTATCAAAATGATTCTCCAATCATGTTGATAATTATTACAATGAAATCATTGATTCACAATGTGCTTAATTTCATATGCTGCACAAATCTTGTTAAGCCGCAAAAGATTATGAAGATAATCATGAAAGCTCCAGTTACAAATCCACAACACAAATGTTGTGCTCTAAACTGATCATAGAAGAAAATAGAACAAGGGTTGATGTCAATAATGTTCTAAGGTGAATCAAGATGAAGAAGTTATTCTCTTTACTACATCAAGATCAACAAAGCTTCCAGAAGCTTATGAAGAAGAAGACTTCAACAATTCAAGTGCTTTGGGTTATTATCCGAGAAGAAGCTACTTGAAGAAAAGAAGACCACACATCAAGCTACAATATAATGTAATATCTTTTAGTGTGTATTAGGTTCTTCGGATGTACTTAATTATGTTTACATCCAGCTTGTGTAGAAGCATTATTATTGTAAACAAATGTAAATAACCAGTTGTTTGATGATACCTTGAGAGACTGAGTGAAGGTCTTATCTCAAGAAGAAAATGGCTCCGGTCATTATAGGAAATCCTGTTAGGAGATTATGAGGAATTAGATTTTGTTGGGTCAATGGTAGTCATATCTTAAAGGGGATTGGGTGAAGGTCATCCTTGTAAGATCACTGATGGATATCATTGGAAGGAAATCCTGGTAGGAGATTCTGAGGGATCGGTTTCTATTGGGTCAATGAATGTTATATTCAGTTTGTATCCATGAACACGTCATTGGATGTTAGTCACTGGAGGTTCCTCGTGCGATTGTAATCATATTGGTTATAGTGGATTAAGTCCTTGAGTTTAAGGAAAAATCACCTTGGAAGGATGGACTGGACTAGCTTTGGGGTTTCTCAAGTGAACCAGGATATATCACGTGTTCTTTAATTTTGCTTATGCCTAATAGTTTATGTTTTCATAACTTAATTAGAAGCATTGCTTAGAAACAATATCCAGAAGCGTTGTTTAACAAACAATGCTTAGAAAAGAAAGTTTTTCAAGAAAGGAAAACCCAATTCAAACCCCCATTTCTTGTGTTTTCTCCACACCTTCAATTGGTACCAGAGCCCGGTTCTGTTATTGATGGATATCAAACACCTAACAGTGTCAGATAAAGATCCAGATGATGTGTGAAGAAATACTCTAAGGTGATAGTTATTCAATTTTTAACTACTGTCTAAAACTACAAAATTAAAGAACAAGCTGACAAGAAAAGATTCATCACCTAAGAAGTTATATTTGTTGAATGCTTTTGATTAAGTTCCTTGAGAGTATGAGATGTTTTCAAGAAACAAATTAGTCCACCCTTGAATTTCTCATTATATCTCATTAGGAATATTTTCAAAAGAAGAAAGACTATTGTCTTATGATACATAAGAACCTCATGATAAAGTTGTCTATTCAAGCAGACAGAAGATCTTATGCAGAAAATCTAAACATTGGCTCTATCGAAGGAGGCTTTTCAGAATACCAGACATGGATGAGGAAATAATGCTCATTGATTCATTAGAAGTATGATCAGGACTAACTCTAAACAAGTTAGGTCAATAATGAAAGAACTATTCTTCTAAGTGCTACTTCATACAGTGAATATGAGAAGATCACGGATAGAGAGACTGCAAAGTCTATATTTGATTCTCTTCAGATGACACATGAAGGAAATGCACAAGTAAAGGAAACAAAGGCTCTGACCTTAATTCAAAAGTATGAAGCCTTTAAGATGGGAGACGACGAATATGTGGAAATGATGTTTTTCAAGATTTCAGACTCTTGTGGTACGACTTAAAGTTCCGAATAAAGGTTACTCTACAACAAATCGTGTTAAAAGGATTATCAGAAGCCTTCCTACCAAATGGAGACCCATGGTAAATGCTTTGAAACTTTCAAAGGATCTGAACAACACATCTCTTGAGGAGTTGATTATCTCTTTAATAAGTCATGAAATAGAGCTTGATCAAGATGAACCTCAGAAGAGAGTAAAATCAGTTGCTCTAAAGTCTACTTCTAGGAAGACCAATGCTTATCAAGCTAAGGAAGAATCTGAAGAAGATTCTAATGAAGATGAACTTTCTTTGATATCCAGAAGAATAAGTCAAATTCAAAAGAACAGAAAAAACAAGTTAAGAGGTCAACAAAGTATATATGGAAGAGATGAATCTACTTCCGGTCAGAAGAATGCTTCTGGAAAAGAAGTTACTTTCTATAAGTGCAACGAGCCTGGACATTACAAAAATGATTACCCAAAGGTCAAGAAAGACAAGAAGCCTAAGAAGGCTTACAAAGCTAAGAAGGGTCTCATGGCAACATGGGATGATTCATAATTAGAATATGAATATTCTGATGAAGAGCATGCAAACGTGGAATTCATGGCCAGGACCAGCAAGAGAGAAGCAGCATCAGAAGACAAACTGACACTTGATTATGAATTAGACTCTAATAACAACAAAGAGGTACTTTCTTCCTTATCTCGTTCTGAACTTGAAATTTTCTTATCTGAATTAATGAAAAGATATCAACTTCTTCTAAGTAAACACAAAATCTTGAAAAAGAGTTTTGAAGCTACTTATGAGAACACTACTATAGATGAGCAAAACATTTCTGACTTAAATGAAAAACCATTTGTTTTAGAAAAGTCAAACATTGCTCTGAAAAGTAAAGTGTCTAGATTAGAAGAAGAGATTTTATCTAACACATTTGTTACTGGCGAAGTAATCAGATATGATAGAGCTTTTTAACACTTCCTTGCTAAAAGCATAACTAGAAGCAAAATGGCTTCAATGATCTATGATGTTAGTAAAAATGGAAGCAGAGGTATGGGATATTTAGGACCATCAAAGAAAATTGATGAGACTCTGAATGTCAAACCAAAACCTATTTCTGAACATTTCATGCTTGCTGGCATATATTTGAATTGTCCTGAACAAGAAGGTTCTGATACTACTGTAGCACAAACACATACACAGAAGGAAACTTCTAAACCAAAGTATCACGCACAAATTCACATGATTATCCTATTGCACAAAAGTTCAAAGTTGTCAAAACCTATGGAATTGCTAACAAGAAAGGACCTAGAAAATGGGTACCCAAAGATCAGATAATCTATGTTGCAGATGTTCTTGATAGCACATCAGAAACACTAATTATGGAACCTGGACAATGGACGCTTGCAACACACCATGGACAAAAGGCATAGGTTCCAAGATTTGGAACTTAAGTTTGGAGGCGTGGATAGTGTCTGAAGAAACCAAAAAAGAAATATTATTGGCTATGGAACTCTTGTAATCAAGATGCTATTGTCAGAACAAGACCAAACTTTAAATCTTTTGGAGAAATGCTTCTGAGCCTTGATGATCTCATTTGTTCCAGCTCATCTTCTGAATAAAGTCTGGATTCTAAAAAAAATTGTTTGAAGAATCAACTGATAGACTATCATACTTCTATGAGTTTGAAGTTTTTGGAAGACAAGTGTACAAATAAGATAGAGAAGTAGTTTAAAATTGCAAAGATTAAATTGAAGTTTGCAAAGAAGTCACTCAATCAAGTACTGTTTAAAAATTACTCTCATGAGAAGACAAAATACAAGAGCAAGGATCTTCATTCAAATCTCAGAGTTTGGCACAAGATCATTCTGGGCTGTATAAACCTTAGACCTACTTCAAACTCTTCCGATTAGTTCAATTTTAGTTAGAAGTTCATGATGTACTATTTTCTATCCAAGTAGAAGATCAATATTTCCTATGTCTTATTGAATTATCTGAAGCATATTATTAAGAAGACGAGAACCACTGCAAACCCTAAGAAGAATTTTCCTACCTATATCCCTTGTGGACGTCTTTTGACTAACATTATTGTGGAAAATAGGTTAATAAACTTTATGGTGGAAGAAGTAAAGTACACAGAATATTTGTCTCTCTGCATTGGAGAATCATTTACCGCATAGAACTTGAGGAACATGTAAATAATTGATAAGATTAAAGTTAAACACCTAGGTGAACTGTTTGAAGACATTACACAAAGAAGGATTCCAATTATTGACTATCCTCTTTTCTCCAGGATGGATAATGTATCAAGTGTTGCTCTATATGTTCGGATGATAGAAGAAGAAGGACATGATATGTCAAATTTTGATTACACTAAACTTCCTACTAAAGAAATTGATTGTGGTGTAAGAAAAGGAAAGAAAAGATCAAATGCTTCTGAGCCAAAGAAAAAAGGAAAGAAGAAACAAAGAACTGAATCCCATGAAACTTAGGGTCTAGCTTCTGAATATGGAAAATCATGCGCAAAAGTGTCAGTTGTTAGGATAATCTAAATGCTCTAAAGGATTCAGAATCTATAACACAATCCTGAATCATGGAGGAATTAATCCATGTTAGATTTGATGATAAGATTGACTATGAAAAGTCAAGGCTGTGTGAAAATCTTGCAGATATAACTATAACATTTGCTAAGCCAAAAGAGAAGATTCAAGAAGATAAAGAATCAGAAGCTCCTTCTTCTAATCTTGTTTATAATCAACCTCAACCAAGGAAGAACATAATCACATCCTTCCATCCTGAATATCTCATTCTTGGAAGTAAAGATGCTTCAGTCAGGACCAGATTAGCTCTCAAACCTTCTGATGAAGTGCTTTTGGGTTTAGTTTCTTTAATAAAACCTACATCTATTGAGGAAGCCCTTCTAGATAAAGATTCGATTCTGGATCTGGAAGAAGAACTCAACCAATTCTCATAGAATGATGTTTGGGATCTCGTTCAGAAACCCAAAGGTATCCATGTCATTGGAACCAGATGGGTGTTCATAACAAACTCAATGACAAAGAAGAAGTGAGCGGGAAGAGTACACTCTTTCTGGTTTCTGTGATGCAGATTACGCTGTAGACAGATTGGAGAGTAAAAGTACTTCTAGAAATTATCAGTTTCTATGCAAGAATATGATATCATGGCTAAGCAAGGGTAATCAACAATTGCTCTCTCAACTGCAAAAACAGAGTATATCTCAACAGCACTATACAACACTCAGATGCTCTGGATGAAGAATCAGCTGGAAGATTATCATATGTATCAGAGTAACATTTCTATCTCCTGTGACAATACTGTTGATATTTGCTTGAGTAAGAATCCTATCATTTTACTAGTTACATTTTTTATAATGTCAAAAAGGAGGAGAAATATAATGATTTTGATGAACCTTAAAAGAAATGCATCATAAAATTAAATGATATAAAATGTGTATTTACCACTGATATATGTTTGTTTGTTTGATAATTAACCGAGGAACTCTGAACAAGTTCACTAGGCATTCTAAGACAAGTCAAAATGAAAGAACTGATTATTCATATAATCAAAGATGTACACTTTGTGAACATTTATTATTCAAAAGTTGAGAACTTTCTGAAAGTTAAAGTCATTTTGATCTTGGTATCATAATGTTCAGAAGATGTAAAATGTATGAGAATATGATATTCGGAACATAAGAATCAAAAGTAGAAGGACATGCCTCCCAGTAGAACTGAGCAAATCAGAAGTTGAAGACTGTCTGAAAAATTTGGATAGAAGATACAATAAGAAGAAGCTCTGATAAATTCAAGATCTCAATTTATTATATTCTAATCCAGAGTCAAGACTCTAAAGATCTTGACATCTGATCTATTGAAACCAGGGGGAGTTCACCCAGAAGGTTTACACTCAGGATATCTGATCCTCACCCAGTTTGTGACTTAGGGGGAGTTTCTCATATGAAGGATAAGTATTCCTTAACCTTATTATTTCATTGATTATGATTATGTACAAAATTGTGTCATCAAAATACATAGTTTTGTCATCATCAAAAAGGAGGAGATTGTAAGAACAAGATTTGGTTCTGCAATATTATCTCTAAGTTTTGATGATAACGAATGAGTATGTTTATGTAAACAATTTGTTATACTAATGTTTGTTATTGTTGAGTACTTAACAAACAGATTTTGCTTCTGATGGACGACATGACCAAGACATTAGAAGAGAATTATTTCCGCTTCTGCGCTACATAAGTTTTGTTGAACAGTAGCAAGACACTCCAAAAGGCTCTGAAGTGTAAGCCATGATGTTTGTCTAAAGGAACCAGTTAGAAGATATGAAGACAGAAGTTACTACTTAAGTCCAGATGCTGAAGACTTAAGCCTCTAAAGATAACGTGTTCTAAGGAAACAATCAGAAGATCTGAAGACTCAAGTGTCTACTAAATTCTAGATGCTAAAGATTCAAGTTTCTAAATACAGTGTGTTCTAAAGAAACAAAGTTAGAAGATCTAAAGACAAAGTTTCTACTGAAGTCCAGATGCTAAAAACTTAGTTTCTAAAATACAACTTGTTTCAAAGAAGACAAAGTTAAAAGATCTGAAGACAACATTTCTACTGAAGTCCAGATGTTGAAAACTTTGTATTTCTAATAACAAGGTTCTTAAGAGGATTCTTAAAGAACCAAGTGCTAAAGATTCTAAAGGCGAAACTTATGAAGATTCCAAAGACTTGAAGTTCTAAAGATCCAAGGTTCTCTACAACGGTTTCTCAAGACCAAGTGTTAAAGACTCTATAGACGCAATTCTTAAGACTCTGAATACTTGAAGCTCTTCTGATCCAAGATTCTCTACAACGGGTTCTCATGACCAAGTGCTAAAGACTCTGAAGACGTAATTCTGAAGAATTTGAAGACTTGAAGTTCTGAAGACCTGTTCTTGCTTCTAAACTCATGCTCGCAAAAGCCTCTGAAGTGTAGAAAGAAAGAACATAACGGTAACATGGTAAAATAGTACACAATGCAAAAAATCCTTATTCCACTACCTCTCCACTAACTTGAATTGTGGAAGAGAAAGGGACGCAGCAGTACTATTTGTAACGACTCTTTTTCAAATAGCCAGCAGATCTATTTTGCTTGGCTATATAAGAAAAGAATCGTATGTTTAAAATAATGTTGTTGGTGTTCAATGTTAAAATGAAATTTGTCATTATTGGATCACAACCAAAAAGCTATCAACCACTATAACAACAACAAGAACAATTGTTATCAAAATGATTCTTCAATCATGTTGATAATGATTACAATGAAATCATTGATTCACAATATGCTTAATTTCATATGCTGCATAAAGCTTGCTAAGCCGCAGAGGATTATGAAGATGATCATGAAAGCTTCAGTTACAAATCCACAACATAAATGTTGTTCTCTAAAGTGATCATAGAGAAAATAGAACAAGGATTGTTGTCCAGAATTTTCTAAGGTGAATCAAGATGAAGAAGTTCTTATCTTTACTACATCAAGATCAACAAAGCTTCCAGAAGCTTATGAAGAGGAAGACTTCAGAAATTCAAGTGCTTTGGGTTGTTGCCCGAGAAGAAGCTACTTGAAGAAAAGAAGACCACACATCCAGCTACAATACAATGTAATATCTTTTAGTGTGTATTAGGTTCTTCGGATGTACTTAATTCTATTTACATCTAGCTTGTGTAGAAGCATTATTATTGTAAACAAATGTAAATTAAACAGTTGTTTGATGATACCTCGAGAGATTGAGTGAAGGTCTGATCTCGAGAAGATAATGGTTACGGTCATTATAGGAAATCCTGGTAGGATATTCTGGGGAATTGGATTATGTTGGTCAATGGTAGTCATGTCTCAAAGGGGACTGGGTGAAGGCCAGCCTTGCAAGATCACCGATGGATATTGTGATACGGTGGGAGAACTGACTTGAGGTTTTGCGTTTGTGTTTGCAAATGTTTCGGTTTAGCAAGAGTTGCCACCGTCTTTTTATTTTATCCTAAGGAAAGGTCAAAAAGCATAGGAAATACCTTTGAGATGTTTTCTTGGGTTTGGGGGGTAGATTATGAAAAGGGAAGGTGCAAGCACCCTTTTCATCCATGGTTATCCATAGGCTCTTAGTTACTTGTTTAGATCACTTGCTTTTGCTTTTCAATTGTTTGAAATGGTTCTTTGTGTGTGGTTTTAAAAGATGTTTTGAAAAGAGGCCATCGTTGTGGCAACCTTTGTAATGATTCTTGTTTGAATGTATACAAAGATGTATTGTCTTTTGAAAAGATTTCAATGTTTGAAAGTTTGATTTGGGAAATATTTTGAAATTGTGTTGTGAGGTGTGTTTGAAAATAGCAAGGATGATTTTACAAGTTTTAATCAAGTAACTAAGAGTTGTCTACCCTATTTTACTCAAAGATCTTTCCTATATATTTTTAACCCTTTTGACAGTGTTGTTTTATCATTGCATTTGGTAAACAACCTGGTATTAGGATGTTTAAACGGGACAGGCGCGGGTCATTGTATAGACCATGATAGCAATTTTGTCAAGTATCTTTGGCAAATTTTTGAGGGACTTGATCATTTTTGTTTAGGCAACCAAGATAGCGTCATCGGGGGACTATGATCTTTTGTTTTGTTTTTGTTTTGCCAAAGTACCCAACATGCATAACATGGCCCATTTTTAAGGCGACAAGTGGATGTAACCCTAGGGGTGCAAGTGTGCATTGTGTATTGATTTTCATGCATTTTTTGTCTTTTGTATTAGGTCAAGCTACTTGTTAATTTTGGATTTTCGCATACAAACCCTAATCTCTAATCATGGCCTAATTGAATGCGTAAATGCGTAAAATAAATCTACCACTATTATAACATGATTATGGGGAGGGGGATACAATTTTTGAATGGGGATTATTTGACAAGAAATTAAAACCCTAGTTTTACTATTACATCCAAATTGAATCAAATGGCATAAATAACAAATGAATAATATTTAAATAAACAAATTAAATAAATATATGAAATAATATGAATATGAAGTCAAAAAAATGTTTTGTTTATTCTTATGTATGTAAAAATATTTAATGTAAAAAGAAAGAAATAAATAAAAGATTATCATTTTTTCTTATTAAGGGTAAAACCCTAAATTTTTAAGCATATAAATATATTGACTATATTATTTATATACAATAAAATAAAATAATGTGTATAAAAAATATTTTAGAAAAAAAGTATTATTTAAGTGTAAATAATAATAAAAATAAAAGTATATTTTTTCATGTTTTTATTCTCAAGTATTTATAAAATAAAAATATGTATATATGTATTAATTATATTAATTATGTACAATAAGTAAAATAAAATATATACAAGTATAAAAATATATTTAGAATAATATTTTTGAGTGTAAATAAAAGAATAAAAATAAAAGGTATAATTATATTATTTTCAAGTTTTCAATAAATAGAAATATATATACTAATTAAATTGTTTTTTATGTTAGAAATAAATAAAATAAAATATAAAATAAATGTAAAAAATTATAAAAATATTTTTTGGGTATTTTTATATTTAGAAAATTAGAAAACAAAATCAGAAATAAAAATAAAATGGAAAAACACAAAAGTATGAAGAAATGGGCCATGGGGGTGCAAAAAGTAAAAGGGGTGTCAATAGTGAGCCAGAACCAAGCCCAGCCCACCACACTTCATCTTCAACCTCTGACTTAAAAAACGTGCGCGCTTGTACCAAACTTGAACATCCTGCATACGAGCTCTATTGCAAAAATACATAACATCAAAGTTGTAGAGCTTTTCAAGACGAATCCAACCATATAAAAAACTTGTCCTAACTCTCAAAGACCAGAGAGAATTTCTCTGGCCCTAAAATCTAACCTGGTTTTTTCAGGAAATTTATGGATCAAATTCTCTTAGCATGCTTAATAAAAATGAAAACTGAGCATGTGTACAGCTTCATGGCTATGAATACTACATTTCTTATTCACAAACCTAAGTCTAAATGTTCCTAAATAGAGAGATATGAAGTTGATAAAAACCTGTTTCAGCTGACATCGTGTATGGCAATGTGGATCTTTTCAACAAGGCCTGAGATTTCTGGGAGCTTGCTTGAACTTCACTTGACCTTCTCCAATGTCTAGCTTGCCTTGAATGCACTTGAACAAGCCTACATAACTCAACCTGCACAAGCTCAAAATGAAAATGGCAAACCCTGTAAATGGAGTTACAGTTGGTGTTTAAGGTTTGGGATAGTTTGGATGGGTTATGTGGAAGATGTTTGAACCAACTTGGGGCAAAACGCACGAGCAAAATGTGAGATAGAACTCAAGTTGCAGATGCTGCCCTGTTTTTCCAATGAGATGTGATTTTGTGCTATGGGAAGTTTGAAGGCTCCAAGGGTCGTGTTTCTGGCTCAAAGGGGTGTGAGAAAGATGTTTCAAAAGCTTGCACAAGTTAGTTTTAGTTGATGTTCAAGTTCTTGTGTTTTGGACTAATTTCTTGGTTATGAAGCAAAGTGTGAGAAGTGATGTGAAACAGGCATGTACAGGCTATCCATATGCTTGTACCCTCTGCTCTTGGCCCCTCTAATTTGTGGATTTCATTTGCTGCATAAGATCTGGACCGATGCTCAAAGATTGTGGTTTGACATAAAGCAAGATTATGTCAAAAATGGTAATGTACCTTTTTCTACTTAAGGATTAATCTAATGTGCAATGTTCTAATGACCAAAACAATGCCTTAGACCAATGGTTTTACACTTAATTGTTGAGTGTGGAATTGTTTTGACGCCTGTAATCTAGTGCAAATCAAGCTGATTTGGAATTTGCAACTTGTATCACAATGAACATGCCATGGATGAAAAGTGAGTTTTTTCCAACTTCAAGCCTTCGATTATCCCTAACCACAAATGTGTTTGGAGAGTTCTTAGACATTTTGGAAAGCTTGCAACATTCTCTACAATCCATATTTGAAATGAAATTTGAGATTCTAAGTGGAACTATTTGAAAAATGGCCATGAAGATAGGTCAAAATCCTGCCTAAACTAGGGCAAAATTTCACTAAGTTAAAAGTTTTAGGGACCCCTGTTCCAAAAATCATAACTTGAGATCCAAGTTTATTTTGGGAAAACTTTGTGAATCAAAGTTGTAGACTTTGTAGAGGAATACAACTTTCATGTTGGAAGTTTTGTTTGAATCCAATTGCATCATGGTGAAAATGTTGGGCAAAGTTAGGAAAAATTAAGAAAATTTCATAACTTAGAAAAATTCTAAGTTATGAAATTTTTCAACTTTAAACCCTAATTTGCAAAAATGGGTTTCTTGATGAACAATTTTCATGTTTTGACACATCTTGATGAAAAATGACCCTTGGCATTTGATTTTGACCAAAAAGTCAAAGTTTGACTTTTCAGTGTACAGTCAAATTTTGATCAGTTGACTGAAAAATTCATCTGTCAATCCAATGCATTTGAGATCTTTTGAACCTTGTGAATAGGTCAAGATGATGCCATTGAGTCCTTGAATCCATGTTTGAGCCCAATTTGCCATTGCCTAGGTCAAAAATCAGAAATTGCCTTTGTGCAGTCAAAACCCTAAAAATGACCATTTTGCCCTTTTGGTGATTTGATCAAATTTCTTGTGGAGTTGTGGTCCAAACTTGATCAAATGGTTCATATGAGTCTATAATGTTGTTGTGGGTCAAAATTTATGAGGTTTGACTGTAATTTGGCCACAGTTGACTTTTTCCCTAATACAGTTGATTTCTAGGTCAACTGTCCAATTGATTGGGCAAAAATTTGATTCAAGGCTTGAAACTTGGTAGAGATAATCTTGTAAGTTCAACATGAAGCATGAAAGTCACTTTGAGCATTGAAAGTCCAAAATTCCTTGTGCAAACTCAAACCCTAATTTAGGTCAATAGTGCAAGGAGATGTCTTGAGTAGAGCAAACCCTAGCTTGATCTTGAGTTCAAAGAGCCTTGTGATGAGAAATGTTGATAAAATGAGAGGTAAAATTTGGGGTACAACATTTTCCCCTGTTTAATCTTCTTGAACATGAAGAGTTAGATTGGCGAGTTTGACCTTTCGTGACTCGAAGGTAAAAGATGATTGGACACTAGAGTGCCTGTAAATTTGCACTCGTCAAAGTATAACTGAGGGAATGGGCTTAAAGATGCCATTTAGAGATGGTAGAATCTTGCTGGAGATGGGCTTAAAAGATTCCATCTAAGATTTGCTTGTTGAAAATCAGGAGCATGATAATCAGAATGGTATCCGTATCTGGAACGTATCTGAGTTGTATCTGAAGTTGAGATCTGTGTGAGTATCAGAATGACTTCCGTGTCTGGAGTGTATCCTTACTGTAACTGGGATCTGGACAAGTGACAGAATGACTTCCGCGTCTGGAGTGTATCTATATTGTATCTGAAGTTGAGATCTGTATGAGTAGTAGAATGACTTATGTGCCTGGAGTGTATCCGTACTGTAACTGGGATCTGGACAAGTGACAGAATGACTTCCGTGTCTAGAGTGTATTTGAACTTGAAGTTGATAGTTGAATCTGAATGAGAAATAGAATGGCTTATGTGTCTGTAGCGTATCTACTTTGTATCTGATTGCTGAAGTTTGAATGAGTAGTAGAATAACCTTCGTGTCTGGGGTGTATCCATATTGTATCTGAATAAGAGATCCGAATGAGTAACAGAATGACTTCCATGTCTTGGAGCGTATCCGTACTGTATCTGAAATCTTTGAATATTTGTTAAAGGTAGCTTTTAATCTTATCCTGAAAAGGGTAAAATGTTAGCTAAAACAAAAAGTTATGTTGCATGATATGTATGACGCAATAAAATGTGCTTTATTAATGTTTATGATATATGAATGTAATGTATGCGCATGTAAGCTGATTAGCTGTCTTGCTGAGGAAAATATATCCTTGATAACTGGAGATAATGAAATCCTTGACTGTTGTCGGGGAAAATAAATCCTTGACTACTATTGGAGATTCAAATTCTTTGATTGTTGAGAATGAGAAATCCTTGTGCCACTGTTGGGGATTGAAAATCCTTGGTGACTTGTGGGGATTAACAAGAATTTTGACAACTTCTGTGGGGAATTGAGAATCCTTCATGACTTTCCTGGCGGATGAGGAAAATTCTGACGATCTTTACTGGGGAATTAAAACCTGGGAGGCTTCAACCGGAGAAAAGAGGATAAAACTCTTCGTTCTGCTGGGAAATAACTCTGTGGGGAGAATGCTTATCCTGCTGGGGAAATCAGGAGTTTGGGTTGTATGCCAATCTACTGGGGATTCATGTTTTGTTGTTTGAGGAGAACTCTGTTGGGGATCGGGAGTTTAGAAACTTAGCTCGGATGGCAATTTTGAAACTTAACTCTGTTGGGGATATGTATTTCAGGGTTTTAGCTCTGTTGAGGATCTGAATGACACATTGCAGGGGATTTCTTCTGGAATGGCCTAAAGACGTTTTCCTATACTTTCAACCTATCAGTAATTACCCTTTCTTATTTCATTTTATTTGTAGGCAGTGATTATATTCAAATGCATATGCTCATTTAATAAATCATTGGACGTTTTCAAATAAAACACAAGTGTAAAAAAGAAAGAAAAGGAAAACAAATTCCTGCGCTTTGAAGTATCTTTGTATTAACTTTGTGTAAGTATTTTGTACAAAGGAGACAGACATCCTAGTAAGATAATGTTGTCGTAAAAAAAATGGGAAAAATTTATACAAGGAAAGATGGCTATGTGTAACAATTCCATGGGGTTCCCATTCTGCTATAGCTTTCATAACTCTGAGTATCTTGTCCATTCGTTTCTTTGTTCGTAGATGATTGGATTGATCAGAAGCCTGGAGCTTATCCGTGAAGAGGTTGTCCTTAAAGTGATCCGACGAGACATAGTCATACGCTTTAATTCCCTAACTTTTGCCTGGACCGCCCTTTCGAGTTTTCGGTCCACCGGGAAACCCTTTTTTGCCCAAGTCGCCCTTTCGGGTTTTCAACTTGCCGGGTGTACAGATTTTTTTTATTTATCCCTAATTTTTGCTTGAACTGCCCTTTCGGGTTTTCGATTCACCGGGATGCCCATTTTTACCCAAGTCGCCCTTTCGGGTTTTCAACTTGTCGGGTCGTTTATGCGTAGTATCTTTTGACTATGTCTCCGTTCGCAGGGTGCGGCAGGTCGTCGCCGTCCATGGTGGTTAGAATCATAGCCCCGCCAGAAAAGATGTTTTTGATCACAAATGGTCCTTCATAAGTAGGAGTCCACTGGCCCCTGGGATTACTCTGCGGTAAGATGATCCGCTTGATTACAAGATCTCCGACTTGATACACATGACGTCTGACTTTCTTGTTGAAAGCCCTGATCATCCGTTTTTGATACGTCTGACCATGACAAACAGCAGTAAGTCGCTTCTCGTCGATCAAGTTAAGTTGATCAAGTCCGGTCTGAATCCAGTCGTCTTCACTTAAACCAACATTCTTCATAATCCTTAAAGAAGGAATCTGAACCTCCATAGGTAAAACAGCTTCCATGCCATATACCAAAGAAAAGGGGGTTGCCCCAGTTGAAGTACGTGCCATGGTACGATATCCATGCAAAGTAAACGGTAACATCTCATGCCAGTCCTTGTAGGTGAATGTCATCTTTTGAATGATCTTCTTGATATTTTTGTTCGCAGCTTCAACAGCACTGTTCATCTTTGGCCGATAGGGAGATGAATTGTGATGTTGAATTTTGAACTGCTTGCACAGAGCGGTGATCACAGTGTTATTCGGGTTTGTACCGTTATCCGTGATGATCCTGTCGGGGATACCATACCGGCATATGAGGTTCTGCTTGATGAAGCGGGAAACCACATTTTTTGTAACGGAGGCAAAGGAAGCTGCTTCAAACCATTTGGTAAAGTAATCAATAGCCACCAGGATGAAGCGATGTCCATTGGATGTCGTAGGCTTGATCTCTCCAATCATGTCGATTCCCCACATTGCGAATGGCCAAGGAGCTGTTAGGACATTGAGAGGGACTGGAGGAATATGTACCTTGTCAGCATAGACTTGGCATTTGTGACAAGTACGGGAATACTGATGACAGTCAGCTTCCATGGTAGACCAGTAGTAGCCCGCCCTTAGAATCTTCTTAGCCATCGTATGTCCGCTCAAATGGGTGCCAAATGTGCCATTATGCAGTTCAGTCATGATCTGCTCAGCTTCAACCTTGTCTACACAACGAAGCAGAACATAATCATGGCTGCGTTTATATAGGATACCATTGCTCAGGAAGAACTTGGCAGCAAATCTCCTTAAGAACTTTTTGTCGTTGACTGAAGCTCCTTCAGGGTATTCTCGAGTCTTGAGATACCTTTTAATTTCGTGAAACCAGGGTTGTTCCACTGCTTCTTCGGTATTAATCTCATGACAGTGTGCAGGTTCGTCCGTTCGCTCGATGGTGATTTGGGGAGCCTCATTATCCCAGTTGAGTTTAAACATGGAAGACATTGTGGCTAGAGCATCCGCTAGCTGATTTTCTTCTCGCAGGAAGTGCTCGAAGGTAATCTGCTCGAAATGAGGTAACAATGTCAGGACATGTTCTTTGTATGGGATAAGATTAGGATGTTTAGTGTCCCACTCTCCTTTGATTTGACTGATAACTAAAGTTGAGTCCCCGAATACAACCAAAGATTTAATTCCTAGGTCAATTTCAGCCTTGAGACCAAAGATACAAGCTTCATACTCGGCCATGTTGTTGGTGCAGCTGAAGCAGAGTCTGGCAGTGAAAGGTGTATGGCAACCTTCTGGAGAAATAAGTACCGCACCGATACCGTTACCAAGTGCATTTGAAGCACCATCAAAGTACAGGGTCCATCGGGATCCTTGTTCAGGTCCTTCATACGATCAGTTACCTTCAATGTTGTCCAATGTCATAATGTCCTCGTCAGGGAAGTCGAACCTCATAGATTGGTAATCTTCGACGGCTTGATGAGCTAGATGGTCAGCTAGTACACTCCCCTTTATATATTTTTGGGTTGTGTACTGGATATCATACTCAGTTAGGATCATCTGCCATCTAGCGATTCTTCCGGATAAAGCAGGCTTCTCGAAGATGTACTTGATCGGATCCATTTTGGAAATCAGCAAAGTGGTATGTGTCAACATATACTGCCTTAGCCGGCGAGCAGCCCATACGAAAGTGCAGCAAGTTTTCTCGAGCAGTGCGTAGCGAGTCTCACAGTCGGTAAACTTTTTGCTAAGGTAATAAATGGCATGCTCTTTTCGACCAGACTCGTCATGTTGGCCCAGTACGCACCCCATTGAGTTATCCAAAACAATCAGATACATGATTAAAGGTCTTCCTTTGACGGGTGGCATCAAGATAGGAGGTTCCAGCAAATACTCTTTGATCTTATCGAAAGCGGCTTGACAGTCATCGTTCCATTCAACCACCTGATCTTTCTTCAATAGCTTAAAGATTGGCTCACTGGTAGATGTTATGTGAGAGAGGAACCTTGCAATATAGTTTAGGCGTCCCAAGAAACCTCTAACCTCCTTTTCAGTGCGGGGGGCAGGCATTTCTCGTATAGCTTTGACTTTGGCAGGATCAACCTCAATGCCTTTGTTGCTGGCGATGAATCCCAAGAGTTTACCAGACCTGACTCCGAAAGTGCACTTGCTAGGGTTCAGTCTGAGCTTATATTCCTTCAATCTAACAAACAACTTTTGCAGATGGTCGAGGTGTTCTTCTTCCGTCTGTGAACGGGATATCATGTCGTCTACGTAGAATTCAATCTCATGATGTATCATATCATGAAACAAAGCTACCATGGCTCACTGATAGGTTGCCTCGGCATTCTTCAGTCCGAATGGCATGACTTTATAGCAGAAGGTACCCCACTGCGTAACAAAAGTAGTCTTCTCCATGTCTTCGGGGGCCATTTTGATCTGGTTGTACCCTGAAAATCCTTCCATGAAAGAGAATACTTTGTGTTGAGCTGTGTTGTCAACCAAGATGTCAATGTGTGGTAACGGAAAATCATCTTTAGGTCTAGCCCTGTTTAGGTCTCTGTAGTCCACACACATTCTTACTTTGTCGTCCTTCTTAGGCACGGGCACAATGTTAGCAACCCATTATGGATAGGAAGTAACAGCCAGAAATCCAGCATTGAACTGCTTCATTACTTTAGCTTTGATCTTTTCGGACATGTCGGGCCTCATTCGGCGGACTTTCTGTTTGATTGGTGGACAGTCTTCTCTTGTAGGGAGACGGTGAACCACAATATTTGTATCCAATCCCGGCATGTCTTCATAGGACCAGGAGAAGATCTCAACAAACTCATTTAACAGCTGAACTAAGCGCTCTTTGACACTTGGCTCCAGGTTGGCACCCACTTTAACCTCTTTTCTGTCTTCGGCAGTACCCAAATTGATAGTCTCTAACAACTCTTCATGGGGCAGAATAACCATTTCTTCTTGTTGCAAAAGCCTAGCCAACTCCCCAGGCACTTCACAGTCTTTATCACCTTCGTACTTGGCATGATTGACCAAATCTTCAGAGTCACTGAAGGCCAAAGCAGAATAGTCACCCATGGAATCCGGAGTGGATGGGTACCTGCATTTTGTGAGTGTGGGTGTGTGTAAGGGATAGCCATCTTTAAACAAAATAAAATGTAAAAGGAAAGAAAATGAACACAAAAGTTTATAGATGAAAACGTCCATGATTCATTAAAAATGGCATATGAAAATGAAGAATCAAAACCCTTACAAATGGACCTATATGCCCCGGGTAAGGCATAAGGCGAAAAGAGTGTACGAATTATTTAATAATTATTACAGACCAAACAGGAAATATTCAAAAGATAAATTACTGATTGATGAAAGTAATGGGAACGAAGTCTTCCGCCTCCCAGTTGTTAAGTCCCCCTTCAATGGTTGGAAAGATCCAATCTTCAAAGTTTCCCTCTTCATCATCATCTTCTAAAGCATGAACTCCATGGCGAGTGATCTTTAAGGGTGGTCCTCCAGCCCGGGAGCGAGGCACAACCTTCTGGCTAGCAGCAGTGAAACCCAATCTAAACTTGTCTGTCTTGTGAGGAAAATATGGCACTTGACCCCATATTGTGCTTCCTCATTCCTTGACTACGGCCTCCGCATCTTTAAGGGATGTCATCCGGGACACAGGTTTGGTAATGATGGGCACATCAGTCATTGTCTTGGCTACCGCAACTTCAGGAGAAACCTCTTCAAAGTGTTGGAAAGGTGTTTCTATGAATTCATCATCTAACTCCACGTAGCGGAAAGAGTTAAGGTGGCTTATCATATACTCCTCCTCACCATGAACTATTATGATTTTACCCTGGACTGGGTATTTGAGCATCTGGTGTAGAGAAGAAGTGACTGCCCCAGCGTTGTGGATCCATGGCCTTCCCAACAAGCATGAATATGAAGGACGGATGTCCATCACATAAAAAGTAGAGTTGAAAATTTCCGTTCCCACCTTAATTGGGATGTCCACTTCTCCGTGAACCATCTTCTTAGAACCGTCGAAGGCTCTAACAATGATATTATTGGGCTTTAAGGTCAAACCTTCACAGTCCAATTTGTCCAATGCTTTCTTTGGTAGGACATTTAAAGATGAATCGGTATCAACCAGAACATGAGCAAGTGTGGTCCCCCTACACTCTACCAAAACATGCAGCGCATCATTATGCTTTCTTCCCTTGGACGTTAGATCGGCATCAGAAAACCCCAGACCATTGTCAGCTGTAAGGCTGGCTACACACTCTTGAAGCTGATCTGCAGAAGTTTCTTGAGGCACGTGTGCTGTCTTCAAGAATTTGATCAAGGCTTTGGCATGAGCCTCGGAGCAGAGCAATAGAGCCAGCATAGAGATTTTTGAAGGGGTTTGCCCCAGCTGCTCTTCGACATCATAGTCACTCTTCTTAATTATCTTTAAAATCTCCCCCATCTCCTTTTGGGTGGTTTTGGGAATAACCAAAGTTTGAGCCCTCATCCTGACGGGCGCTTCTTCGATTCCCTTACCTTTATTAGCCGTAACAGTAGAGGGTACAACTTCGAGAGTAACAATTTCTTCGATCACTGGGCTTCGCACAGATATCTTGATGGGCACAAGAGCACTTGAGGGTCCAAAGACTGCACGTGGAGGAGAAATCTCCGGAGAGAAGATTCTTCCGCTACGAGTGATCTTACTCGTCCCCGCAATATTTCCTACATCAGGAGTTTCTTCATTGGAATTCTCTTCAGCCGATTCGATCTGCTTGACACCATGGTAGAAGATCTCTCCTCCATAATTCCACGGTATCGTCTTGTTGGACTTATATAGGATAGGCCCCAGCATGTAATCTTCAGCGGTACAAACTTTGGATCAGGTGTAATCTTAACAGGCCTTTTGCAGGTCTTGGAAAGATTATCGAAAATGGTGATTATGGCAATATCATTGATTGGAGTAACAGGAGTAACATGAGTAATAGTATCAACCGGAGTTTTCTGAAAGAGGATTTCTTGAGTATCCATCAAGCGTTGGATGCCTGATTTCAACAGTGGACAGTCGGATTGCAAGGTTGAACAGAAGTAACAATCTTTTTCACAGCCCGGGAAAATCCCGGCTTTCAACAGATTCATCTTGATCATTGGTAATGGAGTCATTAAGTCTTCAACAGTAGTAACATGAAGGTCTTCTACAATAGCATGGACATTATGACCATGTTTTGGCATAGGAGCGGATATCACATTAGGTTTTCCGGGAGCATCAAACTCTACTTCCTTGGCATCTATCAAATCTTGGATCTTGTTTTTAAGGGCCCAACAGTTGTTGGTATCATGCCCCACATTGTCCGAATGATATGCACATTTTGCATTTGAATGATAATAGGGAGAAGAGGTATTTGGGTTTTTCGGCGCTTATTTCAAGTTGGTAAGGTTTAAATTTAACAGATGAGGGAGGACCTGAGCCGGTGTCATATTGATCCGGGTGAATTGTTGTTGTGGCCTTTCTGCCCTTTGCTGATTAGCTCTAGGTTGACTGCTTCGAGGTTGATCGACTGAGGAGTTCTGGATCATCACAGCCCTCACCGTTGGTTAGCGCTCCATTCTCCCTTGATTTGTCTGGGTGTGAACAGTAGAAACTTCCTTCTTGGTTGGGAAGGTCTTCTTGATAGCAGTGGAAGCGGATGCATCCTTCTGAATTTTACCACTCTTAATGCCAGCTTCGACCCTTTCACCCGTCAGAATTAATTCGGTGAACCCTGCAGATGAGCTCTCGATCAAGTGATTAAAGAATGGACCTGACAGGGTCCCCAAAAACATATCAACCAGCTCTTTATCCGACAATGGTGGTTTCACCCTTCCAGCCAAATCCCGCCACTTCTGGGCATATTCCTTGAATCCTTCATTAGAGGCCATACCCATACTCTGTAGTTGAGTACGAGTAGGCGCTAAATCTGTATTATATTGGTATTGTTGGTAGAAAGCAGCAGCTAAATCCTCCCAGTTATGAACATCATATCTCTCAAGTTGATAGAACCAGTCCAATTGCGTACCCGACAAACTATCTTGAAAAAAGTGGACCCATAGATCCTTATCAGAAGAGTGAGGTTGGATATTTCTGACGTAGGACCGCAGGTGCATCTTCGGACAGGACAAACCGTCATATTTGGCAAATGTAGGCACCTTGAACTTGGGTGGAATGACGATCCCAGCAACCAACCCTAGTTCTTCGAAATCCAGCCCGGGGACCCTTTGTACTTCCATGGCCGCCAACCGTTCTTCTAGATTTTTATACTTATCGTCCGCAGAAGGATACTGCTGCTCAGAGTAATCTTCCTCCTCTTTTTCTTCTTCCTCTTCAGCTTCAGACTCTGAGGGAATTGCAACTCCCTTACCTTTACCAACCCCTTCGTCAGACGTCGAGGGGAACTCGAGGACCATTCTAGCCTGGTTGTCAAATCTTCTTCCCATAGTGGCCACACCAGCCCTTTTCTTCTTTTTCTCTTTGTCTTTTTCCTTCTCTTTCTCCAACAGTGCTTTAAGGTCCTCTTGACCCTTTGCCAAGGTCATGAGGAGTTATTGGAACTGAGAATTTTGTGCTTGCAGATCTTTGACCGTCTGCTCTATATCCATCTTGCTGAAATAAATAGCAGAAAGATAAGGAAACCTGGTGTGAAGACCTGTTTATTCATATGATGAATGATATGTATTCATGTAATGCATTCAAGGATTCAGAAATTCAAATTTGTTGCAAACAAAAAGAACACACGTCATATTAATAAGAAGAAATTTGTTAGTACATAAATGCCCCATGGGCGAAATATTACAAAATTCTTAATGTAAAAAGACATTGCGCATCCTCTTTGGTGCGGTGTAAGTGTTAAGAGTCTCCTCTTCGTGAAATCGGCGGGTAAGTTCCAAGACCTTCTTCTCACTGGCATAGAAGTTGGCTTCAAAAGTATTATGCTCTTCCTTGAGCTGTATCCAACTCTTTTGCAATTCTTCTAATGATGTTGGCATGTCTGGATGTAGGAGGGTGTATGGAACCTCTCCTTCCATAACGGGCTCTTTGATCATGGGAAGAATGTGGGGGTAAGGCATCATAAGACTCTGGACGCGGGTTCGTACCCTCTTGAGATAAGGCTCAAGGGGGGATGGAATTCTTGTGTCCTAGTGTCTTACTCTCCACTTTGTTGGGCATCCTCCAATCTCGGATAAACCTTTGTCGAAGTCCTTGAGCGTCGTTGTCGAATTCAAAAACCAAGTCAGGAATCAGCATATTATGAGGGCCATCCCTTCGGGCATACCCAAATTGCCTCAAAGCTAAACAGGGGTTGTAGGTAATGCCTCCCCTAGTTCCAAGTAGTGGGACATTAGGGAATTCCCCATAACGATCAATGATGATGACATTTTCTCTGTACCGAGAACACCAATGAACATCAGAATGTGTGAGGGTCATCAGCCGTTGTGACCACCTTAAACCCTGCTCATTCTTCAAAATTGATTGGGGAAGGTGAGAAATAAACCACCTTGCTAGAAGAGGAGTACAACACATGAGAACACCTATTTTCCTCATTGTTCGTGTGTGAAATGAGTGTAGGATGTCCCCAAGCAATGTAGGCACAGGATTTCGAGATATGAAAATCTTGACAGCATTCACATCTATAAGCTGATCAGGGTTTGGGAACAAGACCAACCCATAGATGAGAAGTGCTACAATCTCCTCAAAAGCTTGCAGATCTAGAGAATTCCAGCAGTCTTGTGCCTTCTCAAACATAAACTTTACCAAGAAACCCTTGACACCACTTCTGGTTTCCCAATGCCCTTTGATATCAGATGGTTGCAAGTGTAAGGCTTGAGCAACATCTTCAGGCTTTGGTTCTCTTTCTGTACCGTTGTAGGGTAGTTGATGAAGAATAGGAATCCTCAGGAGTTGAGAAAATTCCTCCAAAGTAGGTACTAGTTGGTAATCAGGGAATGTGAAACAGTGGTGTAGGGGGTCAAAGAACTGGAAGAGAACTTTCACCATGTCTTCTTCAATGTTGGAGTTGACCAAGTTGAGGAGTCTACCATGTCTTTCACTGAAGAGAGAATTCTCTGGAATCTTGAAAGTAAGCTCCTTGAGTTGAGGAGGGATCCTTACAAGGTTGACTTGGATTGTTTTCCTGCGAAGAGATTCCATGACCTACAAAACAAGAACAAAGATGAAGATCCAAACCCTTGAAATGGTTAGTGGATGCATATGATACTTTTATGATGTTCATGATGTATGCACAAGCATATGTACAAGAAAATCACACAAGATCCTAGTTTCAGGCTTGCATGAGGTTTCATAGGTAAGTACCCTCTTGAAGTTAGTTGGCTCAACCTGTCCTATAAATAGTAACCGGGTTCTAAGGAGCTCAATATCACTGGATTATTTTCTGTGTTCATTGTTTCAGTTTAGCCACTTAACTGGCGACCGAAATATTCCAAGAAAACAACCCTCAATGAGTGTAGTATCGAGTATCTACCAACTTCGGACTGTACCAAAGTCGGTCATCTCACTACCCCTAATAAGGCCAAGATGGTCAAGTAAGGTTCTAAGAGTTCATTAGTGCTTCATGACATCACTCAGCGGCCCCGTATTCTCTTTGATTGACTCAAAGGCTACCGGTAACCACAAATATGTCGCACTAATATAGCTATTGCTTCGACCATGTCGGTATACCCCGCACAGTTTCCACAATGTATTGCTATTTACCTATGAATGTTTTCCAAATCCAGGTAGAGGATTTTAAACCCAAACAATAGAATCAAATGTAAAGAAATCAAATCAAACAAGATAAGCATGAAAACGGTGATCTAAACCCGAAGGTTACACCACTTTTAGATTTTTCCCCAGCAGAGTCGCCAGTTCTGTGATACGGTGGGAGAACTGACTTGAGGTTTTGTGTTTGTGTTCGTAAATGTTTCGGTTTAGCAAGAGTCGCCACCGACTTTTTATTTTATCCTAAGGAAAGGTCAAAAAGCACAGGAAAGACCTTTGAAATGTTTTCTTGGGTTCAGGGGGTAGATTATGAAAAGGGAAGGTGCAAACACCCTTTTCATCCATGGTTATCCATGGGCTCTTATTTACTTGTTTAGATCACTTGCTTTTGCTTTTCAATTGTTTGAAATGGTGCTTTGTGTGTGGTTTTAAAAGATGTTTTGAAAAGAGGCCATCATTGTGGCAACCTTTGTAATGATTCTTGTTTGAATGTATACAAAGATGTATTGTCTTTTGAAAATATTTCAATGTTTGAAAGTTTGATTTGGAAAATATTTTGAAATTGTGTTGTGAGGTGTGTTTGAAAATAGCAAGGATGATTTTACAAGTTTTGATCAAGTAACTAAGAGTTGTCTACCCTATTTTACTCAAAGATCTTTCCTATATGTTTTTAACCCTTTTGACAGTGTTGTTTTACCATTGCATTTGGTAAACAACCTGGTATTAGGATGTTTAAACGGGACAGGCGCAGGTCATTGTATATACCATGATAGAAATTGTGTCAAGTATCTTTGGTAAATTTTTGAGGGACTTGATCATTTTTGTTTAGGCAACCAAGATAGCGTCATCGAGGGACTATGATCTTTTGTTTTGTTTTTGTTTTGCCAAAGTATCCAACATGCATAACATGGCCCATTTTTAAGGCAACAAGTGGATGTAACCCTAGGGGTGCAAGTGTGCATTGTGTATTGATTTTCATGCATTTTTTGTCTTTTGTATTAGGTCAAGCTACTTGTTAATTTTGGATTTTCGCATACAAACCCTAATCTCTAATCATGGCATAATTGAAAGCGTAAATGCGTAAAATAAATCTACCACTATTACAACATGATTATGGGGAGGGGGATAAAATTTTTGAATGGAGATTATTTGACAAGAAATTAAAACCCTAGTTTTACTATTACATCCAAATTGAATCAAATGGCATAAATAACAAATGAATAATATTTAAATAAACAAATTAAATAAATATATGAAATAATATGAATATGAAAGAAAAAAAAAAGGTTTTGTTTATTTTTATGTATGTAAAAATATTTAATGTAAAAAGAAAGAAATAAATAAAAGATTATCATTTTTTTCTTATTAAGGGTAAAACCCTAAATTTTTAAGCATATAAATATATTGACTATATTATTTATATACAATAAAATAAAATAATGTGTATAAAAAATATTTTAGAAAAAACGTATTATTTAAGTGTAAATAATAATAAAAATAAAAGTATATTTTTTCATGTTTTTATTCTCAAGTATTTATAAAATAAAAATATGTATATATGTATTAATTATATTAATTATGTACAATAAGTAAAATAAAATATATACAAGTATAAAAATATATTTAGAATAATATTTTTGAGTGTAAATAAAAGAATAAAAATAAAAGGTATAATTATATTATTTTCAAGTTTTCAATAAATAGAAATATATATACTAATTAAATTGTTTTTTATGTTAGAAATAAATAATATAAAATAAATGTGAAAAATTCTAAAAATATTTTTTGGGTATTTTTATATTTAGAAAATTAGAAAACAAAATCAGAAATAAAAATAAAATGGAAAAACACAAAAGTATGAAGAAATGGGTCATGGGGTGCAAAAAGTAAAAGGGGGGTGTCAATAGTGAGCTAGAACCAAGCCCAGCCCACGACACTTCATCTTCAACCTCTGACTTCAAAAACGTGCGCGCTTGTACCAAACATGAACATCCTGCATACGAGCTCTATTGCAAAAATACATAACATCAAAGTTGTAGAGCTTTTCAAGACGAATCCAACCATATAAAAAACTTGTCCTAACTCTCAAAGACCAGAGAGAATTTCTCTGGCCCTAAAATCTAACCTGGTTTTTTCAGGAAATTCATGGATCAAATTCTCTTAGCATGCTTAATAAAAATGAAAACTGAGCATATGTACAGCTTCATGGCTATGAATACTACATTTCTTATTCACAAACCTAAGTCTAAATGTTCCTAAATAGAGAGATAGGAAGTTGATAAAAACCTGTTTCAGTTGACTTCGTGTATGGCAATGTGGAGCTTTTCAACAAGGCCTGAGATGTCTGGGAGCTTGCTTGAACTTCACTTGACCTTCTCCAATGTCTAGCTTGCCTTGAATGCACTTGAACAAGCCTACATAACTCAACCTGCACAAGCTCAAAATGAAAATGGAAAACCCTGTAAATGGAGTTACAGTTGGTGTTTAAGGTTTGGGATAGTTTGGATGGGTTATGTGGAAGATGTTTGAACCAACTTGGGGCAAAACGCACGAGCAAAATGTGAGATAGAACTCAAGTTGCAGATGTTGCCCTGTTTTGCCAATGAGATGTGATTTTGTGCTATGGGAAGTTTGAAGGCTCCAAGGGTCGTGTTTCTGGCTCAAAGGGGTGTGAGAAAGATGTTTCAAAAGCTTGCACAAGTTAGTTTTAGCTGATGTTCAAGTTCTTGTGTTTTGGACTAATTTCTTGGTTATGAAGCAAAGTGTGAGAAGTGATGTGAAACAGGCCTGTACAGGCCATCCATATGCTTGCACCCTCTGCTCTTGGCCCTTCTAATTTGTGGATTTTATTTGCTGCATAAGATCTGGACCAATGCTCAAAGATTGTGGTTTGACATAAAGCAAGATTATGGCAAAAATGGTAATGTACCTTTTTCTACTTAAGGATTAATCTAATGTGCAATGTTCTAATGACCAAAACAATGCCTTAGACCAATGGTTTTGCACTTAATTGTTGAGTGTGGAATGGTTTTGAGGCTTGTAATCTAGTGCAAAGCAAGCTGATTTGGAATTTGCAACTTGTATCACAATGAACATGCCATGGATGAAAAGTGAGTTTTTGCCAACTTCAAGCCTTCGATTCTCCCTAACCACAAATGTGTTTGGAGAGTTCTTAGACATTTTGGAAAGCTTGCAACATGCTCTACAATCCATCTTTGAAATTCAATTTTAGATTCCAAGTGGAACTATGTGAAAAATGGCCATGAAGATAGGTCAAAATCCTGCCTAAACTAGGGCAAAATTTCACTAAGTTAAAAGTTTTAGGGACCCCTGTTCCAAAAATCATAACTTGAGATACAAGCTTATTTTGGGAAAACTTTGTGAATCAAAGTTGTAATCTTTGTAGAGGACTACAACTTTTATGTTGGAAGTTTTGTTTGAATCCAATTGCATCATGGTGAAAATGTTGGGCAAAGTTAGGAAAAATTAAGAAAATTTCATAACTTCGAAAAATTCGAAGTTATGAAATTTTTCAACTTTAAACCCTAATTTGCAAAAATGGGTTTCTTGATGAACAAGTTTCATGTTTTGACACATATTGATGAAAAATGACCCTTGGCATTTGATTTTGACCAAAAAGTCAAAGTTTGACTTTTCAGTGTACAGTCAAATTTTGATCAGTTGACTGAAAAATTCATCTGTCAATCCAATGCATTTGAGATCTTTTGAACCTTGTGAATAGGTCAAGATGATGCCATTGAGTCCTTGAATCCATGTTTGAGCCCAATTTGCCATTGGCTAGGTCAAAAATCAGAAATTGCCTTTGTGCAGTCAAAACCCTAAAAATGACCATTTTGCCCTTTTGGTGATCTGATCAAATTTCTTGTGGAGTTGTGGTCCAAACTTGATCAAATGGTTCATATGAGTCTATAATGTTGTTGTGGGTCAAAATTTATGAGGTTTGACTGTAATTTGGCCACAGTTGACTTTTTCCCCAATATAGTTGGTTTCTAGGTCAACTGTCCAATTGACTGGGCAAAAATTTGATTCAAGGCTTGAAACTTGGTAGAGGTAATCTTGTAAGTTCAAAATGAAGTATGAAAGTCACTTTAAGCATTGAAAGTCCAAAATTCCTTGTGCAAACTCAAACCCTAATTTAGGTCAACAGTACAAGGAGATGTCTTGAGCAGAGCAAACCCTAGCTTGATCTTGAGTTCAAAGAGCCTTGTGATGAGAAATGTTGATAAAATGATAGGGCAAATTTTGGGGTACAACAGATATCATTGGAAGGAAATTCTAGTAGGAGATTCTGAGGGATCTGATTCTATTGGGTCAATGAACGTTATATCTAGTTTGGATCCCTGAATGCGTCATTGGATGTTAGTAACCGACGGTTGCCTGTGCAATTGTAATTAGATTCTTTATAGTGGATTAAGTCCTTGAGTTCAAGGAGAAATCACATTGGAAGGGTGGACTGGGCTAGCTTGGGTATTTCTCAATTGAACCTGGATATATCATGTGTTCTTTACTTTTGCTTATGCCTAATAGTTTATGTTTTCATAACTTAATTAGAAGCATTGTTTAGAAGCAATATCTAGAAGCATTGTTTAACAAACAATGCTTAGAAGCGGAAGTTTTTCAAGAAAGGAAAACCCAATTCAACCTCCCCCCCTTTCTTGTGTTTTCTTCACACCTCCAGTTGTAACACCCCGATTTTTATTTAATATTATTTAATTATTTTATTAATTATTATATTATATAGTAATTGATTTAATTGTGTGATTTGGTGAGTATTTGAATTATTTGAATATATGTGTTATTTGAATAATTGGATTTATAATTAAGTATAAAAAATAATTTGAATTGAGCTTTATGTCATAATAGAATGGGTAAATGGAATTAGGCCCATTAATGAAATAGAGTAGTAAGAAGAGGGATTAGAATTAGTGTTGTCATAAAACAAAAACAAAGAAGAGAATATAAGAGAAGAGAAGAGAAGAGAGGATAAGAAAGAGGAGAAAAGAGGAAAAGTGAAGAGGCAACCCTAAAGACTATACACTCAAGGTAAGAGTGAGAATCTATGTTATTATGGGAGTATATGATGGGTAGTAACATGTAATAAGATTGAGTATGTGAATTTCTAGGTTTTGAATCACCCAAATTGATTTAGGGATTTGGAAATTAGGTTTTTGAAATATAGTTTTTATGATATAAATAGGTTTCCTATGATGTATACATGCTAGAATATGTTTATTTGATGAAAATGGACACTAGAACATGTCTCTATGATGATTTTCATGCACAAGTCAGTAGTTGTTCGTATCAGATTTTTCTGGTTTTCATAGAGAGCGCTTAGCGCAGGTAGGGCTGCTTAGCGCGAGTGGTTGGACACGGAAAATTATTTATGAATGAATGAGATTAGGATCTTGTATATTATGATTTATCATGGATTTATATGTATTTTAATAATTTATTTGACTTGTTTTGAATTGGTTTTGAAAGCATTTTGATGAGAAACTTAACACTTGAATCGTGTATGTAAGTGTTGGAATTTGATGATGTTTGAATATAGCATGATTTGTATCTAATTGCTACATGTTATAATGATGTGTTGATATTATTTATACTATGAGGTTGTGTATATGTATTTGATTGGCATGAAATATATTTGTTGTGAATGTTGTGAAGATAATTCAAAATGTGTTGAATTATGTGATGAGTTGTTGAGATTACACATGTACATGCATCATTTGTGTAAAGAGGAAAGGTTTGGTAATTTTGTGGAAACTATTGACTTATCACAAGCCTACCGATGAATGGGATTTGAAAGCTTAAGGCTGGATCAGGCTTTTATTGGTGGTTATCTGTCTTGGAGATGTGGACCCGAAAGGACGGGTAAGGATAACATTGGTATCACATGTATAATGAGTTGCATTTGAGTCACATGTGTCGATGTGAATTGTTGCATTATCACTCAGTATGTAATATTAGTGTGAATGTGGTGTTTTGATGTGCAACATGTGATAATTGATTTAATTATACAATTGTGGTAATTGGAATTGAATTTCATTTGGAATATGAATTGATGAGCTATGTTGTATATGTGGATTGGTATATTGGATTATGTTATTGCCTAATACGTGGTTTATGAAGAGTGATGGATTCATATTGGTGTATGTATATTTTACATTGTTTATGATTATATATTTTTATAAAGATATGAATTCTCACCCTTCTGTTGGAATCAGGTTTTATACGACACCGCTCAGGTACCGGAGATAGTGGTGCTTCTTGCCAGGATTATCGGAGGAGCTAGATCCTTATTTATCTTCTTATTTCTAGGTAGGAGTCATTGCTCTGGTCTATGTAACACAGGGGATATTTGAACTCATGTTTTGATTTGTTTTGAGAGATATTTGTTATTACTCTATTTTATTTGGATATGTATGAGATTATGTGATGTGTGGCCTCAATTTCTAGTACTTATGATATGATTGTTAGTATGGGATTTCTATCATTTATATCTTTATGTTGAGATGATTATTCCGCTGCGAGATGCATAATTTTGTATTGGCGTGTGAAATGTGAATTTGAATATGTGTTATGATCATGACCAGTATGAATGATTTATTTATTTATTGTTTTGTGAAGTCAATTGTGACGCCCTCTTTGAGATGTATGCTAATTTACTCTAATTATGCTATTTATGTCTATGTGGGGTTAGAGGGTGTTACAAGAAGCATAAACAAATTTGTTGCAAAGCTTTCTGATATGGTTAATGTTGTTGTAATGCCATTTGAAACCCCTTTTCTACAAAAGGAATTATCAATTGAAATTCTTTGGGCTTATGCAGAATTCTGCTAAGTCATCACATGACTAGAAGAAGACAAATTGACCTCAGATTCTGATAGCAACTTATCAAATATTCCTTGGTTCTTGATATTTGACTGACTTTAGGTTTTAATCCTTCAGAGTCTGAAACTTGGCTTCTGATCCTTCAGACTTTTAGTCTTCACAGGTTGACTTTGATCTTTAGAAGTTGTCCTGATCAGAGTCTGGGATCTTCAGGTTATGATCATCAAAATATGACTTGACCAGAAGTTGATTCTTCAGAGTCGGATCTTCAGAATCTACCTCTTTAGAGCTTCTCTTTGAATGTTCAGCATTGTATCAGAACTAACATTTAATCAATATATTAATCTTTGTACCTGCACACTTGAATACACATTAGCCTACACAATTGTTCTTTAAATACTTTGTTATCATCAAAACCTAAGGAATGTGCTATAAACAAATTTTGTTTGAACATTTTAAACCAGAGCTTGATACACACTACACACATTATATTGAAAGGTTCCACAACTGAAGATTAAATTTGTAGATGGTAGAATCTTGGTTGCTGCTATAATGCTGAATAAAATATGTCAACCTATTACCTCAATATCAAGATACTGGCTAATTGAACTCATCTTATAAGCAAAAGGAATCAAGCACAAGACTTCCAATATCATTGCCTCCTACGGGATATCATTACATCCTACGAGGCATCGTTGCATCCTACGAGATATCATTGCATCCTACGAGGTATCTTTGCACCCTACGAGGCATCAGTGTTCCCTACAACGTATTATTGTTCGATGCAAGGTATCATTGCACTCTACAGGGAATTGTTGCGATATACGAGGTACCTTTTCACCCTACGGGTAAATATCATACTAAACCCTATAAAGAAAATTTTGTTTTGAAAGATCAATGAAAAGCAAATATCATTTTCTATATCGCTTGAACTCCCGTAGGTGAGATATTAGAAATAAATTTAATGGGCGAGCTATATCACCCACGGGATTTAATGAATTTTATCTTCTTTCTCGTGAATAACCTTTCAAATCTTCAATATGATAAACGAGATAAAATCTTCTGACCTTCAATATAAACGACGAGATAAAATTTGTTAATTTTCAACAATAACGGCTAGATAAACTCACTTAACTTTCAATAACAACATAATCGTGAAGAATAACAACATAGTTGACTATTTCAGATCATATATGAGATAATCTACAGGAACTCATCGCGTTAAGATGTATTCAACGAATAAATGTGTTATCATGTGTAAAATAGATCAATGAACTCTTTGAGCCGTGATGTCCTTAACAAAATTCCAAGAAAGAAGACAATTACAATATATGGTCACTATAGTAATCACAAAGATCTTATCAATATTTATGGATCATATTATAAAATTCAGTCTTAGGTTGTAAAGTACGTTAAAACCATCATAAAAAGTAAACAGACTATCATGTCATTCCCTTAACCACTCCACTCATACAAACCTCGTGTTGTGGGTGACCACGATCAAACTTAGCCTTAGCCTTTTGAATGACATAATATTTGTGAGTGAAATCACCCTTAACCACTTCGCCCCATACAGCCATAATGCTTGATTGGCTGTGAACTATCATGTCTCTTGTTTAATCACTCTGTCCTTACAGACCTCGTACTCTATGGGCTTTAAATTGTCATGTATCTTTCTTAACGACTTCTCTGTTATAGGACTTGGGGTTGAGAGATTGTGTATTTGTTATAAACATGATGCCCCATATCCATATCTCATAGAAAATATTCAACTCACTTGATAACAACCATGTGGGAGGCATAAAAGGAGGAGGACGTTATATAGCATAAAATATGTGTTCACCATGTGGCTGTCATCGTATTATTAGGTCGTATGAGCTTTAAGTCAGAAGGTTAACTCACCCTTGAGTTATGTAATATATTTGGATATGAATCAAGCATCTGAATCTTAAATAAAGAAGAAACAAATCAATAAAGGAAAATAAAAATGTAACATACACAACAGTCAAAGGCATAAAGGTATATTAAAGTCAAGATAACTATAAATACATCGGAGGAAGAACTAGAGAAGAGGATTGGTGGACATATCAGAAACCCTAAAAGACATATAGCTCGCATATTAGAGACATAATCTCTACTATTGTACTCATTGCAATTACAATTATTTATTAGGGGTGACAAACAGACATGTCCACCCTGCAAAAACCCGCAAAAAATGGAACGGGACGAAACATACATACTTGAGGGTGCAAGCCTAAAATCATGACTTGTCCCACATTAAAAGTAAGGGCACGGTGGGGCAGGTCTGCAGACACTGCACGTTTTAAGCCTAAAAATATAAAAATTCATATAAATGTTTGTACCCGCAAAAAACAGGGCGGGACGAATATATTAGAGGGTGCAAACCTAAACCCATGACCCGTCCCATACTAAAATGCGGGCAAAACGAGCATGCCCAACGAATCAGACTGTTTTGTCACCCCTACTATTTATAAATTAGTGATTTTAATTGATTAATGATCAAATTAAGTAATAAATCTAATTAAATTACTATTTGAATAATTAATTCTACCCCACACTTAAATATATTTTATCTCTCTACAATAGTAGTGAGTTTTGATTTATCCCCCTTTAAAAAAAAATCTTTTAGCCCCTCAACAAAATAAAATTTCCTTCAATTTGGCCTTAGGTCAAGATTCCAGCAGAATCTGCATACGTGGCGCTTGACGTGGTTTTTTTAAAAAAAAATTTAAAATTCCACATGGAAATTCAACTTTTTTTAATTTATTTTTTAATTTTATTTTAATTTTTAAAAAATTAAATTAAAATTTTTTTAAACAAATGCTTGACATAATTTTAATAAAGAAATCATCATTTAAAGCTTTAAAAAAAATAATGAACACTAAAAAAAAAAACATTAAGGTCAATATATAAAACAATTAGATGAAAATCATGAATTACTTTGTCAGCAAAAAAGACTTGTAATGCACACATTACGTAATAAAATATTAAATTTAATTAAAATACACTGTCAATTTAAAACTATTTTATACTGTTATCCAATTAAAATTAATTATTTTAACATATAAAAAGAGAAAAATATAAAAGAAATAGTTATTAAAAGAATTTAATTCTAATCGGGTGATAGTGTAAAATTAATTAGTCTCTAAAATATTTAGTCTAAGTTGTTATTACTTGGCCATTATTATTAGGTTCTCATAGGTATTCTGAATTATTAGTTATTGGAGATAAATAAACATAGTAGCTTATATAAGACTCAATTGCGTGTTTTAAATAAGACGCATTTAATTTAGAATCTTGTTGTAAGTGGGGTTGAATATCCCTAATACTCCCTTTATATATTACTTGTTTTCATAAGAAGAAAAAAACCTCAACAAAATACAATGTAGTTTAACTACTAATATAAACTAGTAACTACATTCTTTCTCTAAGTGTTCATAGGTATACTGATACTGGTACAACTTGTATCGACTTTGAATGAGCAATTAAGAGTACAATGATTTGAAGCCTTTTGTTAAAGGAACCACTTTTGCTGACACCTTGGACTGCAATCTTGATGCAGCTTGATGAATATCCTACGGATAGAGGGGTATATAACGTTATTACAATAGATATTTGTTCAAATTCCGCAACACAATAGCAGTATAGCATGGCTATAGCCATTATTTGACAACATTGGTTATGCACCCTCCCAAGAGTTTTGCATCTAAATAGTATCATGCATGCACTTATACCGAAACTGAAAGAAAACTAACGCGGTACCTCTATATTGTATCTCGATGAAAAATGAGTCAATAGAACTGTTTTGTTGCGGATCCATTGAGCGTTTTCAATGAGCTACAATTAACACATGATTACAAAATTCACGAAATGGCATGAGATCAGGAAAATTTTCATCTTTGTGCGTCTTGATTTTGTTAAACTACCTATGAAATAATGAACGATAAAGCGTTACCTCAGATATATGTGTATGACCGTGTTGGCGTGCTTGCTCTACGCTGGTTGAATCGTCTAAGAAAGTTGCCTGTTAAAATAATTTCAACAATCGAATAAATCAAACAAAAAAGTAGGCTGAACTAGGAGACAGAATTATTGTAACCCTTCTAGAAAAAGATTGTATTGTACCTCAGTTATAAGCACTTTTGCCCTCAATGCATCGGCATTAAGTGGATCAAGCATAAAATCTGATGTTGTATCACCAGTGAAGGCAACCTCAGGAGCTAATATAGTGTCTGTAATCTAGAAACAAGAGTTCATTAAAAATAAAGATGACAAATTCAAATTAGAATCGAGGTTGCGATGATACAAACCTCAACACCCGACTTTTTTAATTTCTCAATTTGTTTCCCATTCATGTGACTGTATTGCTTTCTCAGCTTTTTCCTAATTGAGTAGACTACATAACCCTGCAAAATTCAACCAGGTTTGCATTGTTACCTAAAAAGATCTACAAAGCATCGCGTTGTTCTCGGCGGCAGAATCCCAAAAATCATCGCCAAAACCTTCTAATTTGTTCAAAATGAATTTGTACAAAGAAGTCAGGTAAGTTCTAATATAGATACCTGGCTTGGTATAACATGGTGTGTTTTGAACGGTCGAACAACAAGGTCATTCCGTATTTCATACGTCTCTCCTGAAATGAAACTTTACAAATCATTTCCTCATAGATAACCTGTGACCATCAAAAAAGGACAAAGGAAATGACACATACCCACATCCAAAGCAACCAATTCACAATTCAGTTCAACTTGGCCCAAGGACTCGTGAACATCTAGCAGCTTCTCAACATCATCTTTGATGCAAGGAGGGACAAATACGGTGGGAGGTTTCAAGTTATATAAACCACGGCTTCCTATATACATTGGCAGTCCTCCCTAAATCATTCAAAATCATCACGAGATTATCTTCAATTTACACTCGTCAGCCATTGTACAAAGAGACATAAAAGCCTAAAACTCTCAAAAAGAATGTACTAGGAAGTAAAAACACATTAACAACATATACATTGAGATTAAGCAATTGAAAACTGAAATGTAAGGCCAGCATTAGATTACCTAAATTGTACACTATAACCTATCAATGTTAAATCTTACAACTATAAATAAGACTATGTTCTAGTAGAAATGGTTACTTTCTTTACCAAGCTCCATAAGAATCTATCATGAATTTGACTTTTCAATCAATAAAAATAGAGAAATCATGTGCTATAAAGTTCATGTGGTGGCACGAAGACACGTGTAGGAGTCACCCATTGCGGGTCTATTGTAGCCCATTCAACCCCACTTTTCATTAGTAATCAACATATAGACAGTTTGAGAACTTACAATGTGATCAAGATGAGCATGAGTAATAAACACAAAATTCTGATGTATAGCTCTAGTTGGGCACCTTCCAATATCAAAAGCACACTTAAACTCAGGAATAATAATACACGTCTCGTGTCCTCCAATTGAAACCCCTTCAATTGAATAGCCTTCCAAGTCCAAACCATTACGATTAACCTGCGATTTCGCTACACGGTACTGTTCTTCGTAGTCGATAGCTTTGCTGATTTCGGATAAATAACCAGAGCCTTTAATGGCATTGACGACATGGGTTTGAAGTGAAACTTGGTTGGGTTGTTTTGGAGAGAAAATTGGTTGGTGAAATGGGAAAATTTGAGGGGTTTTGAAGGGGGAATTTGTTGTGAGAGAGAATTGTAGAGTTGAATGGCCAAGTGGAAGAATCGTCATGGTGAGAAGAGAGGAAAGGGTTTTGAGGGGGGTTTTGGAAAGTAACTGTCTCGAAGAAACAAACACTGAGGATGTTGTGGAAGATAAGGTTAACTTGGTACTGGTTTTGTCTTTTTAAAATTATGTTATTTTTATTTAAAAATTCACTTTTTAAAAGAAAAAATATTATTTTAAGTACCCAATTTTAACAAAAAAAAATATGTATATTTTTTTATAACCTGACAAGAAAGAAAACTAAACAGAAATTAATTTAGGGATCGTAAAACCTTTCTCATCAGCATTTAAAATATGTTTGAGATCTTGAGGACAATTCTCATAACTGCAATACATACAATTGCTTGAAAAATTAAGCTTTACCATTGCATCTGTTAGATAATTTGTCTCACTATAACTATGTTATTTTTCATTATTTTCTTGTAAAGGTTTATGTAATTGTATTTAGGGTTAAATATAAAAATACTCCTGTAATATTAGCGAGTTTAAGTTTAACCCCTCATAAATTTTATTTTTTTAATTCTTTTCTTATGTTATGTAGATTTTCTTATATCATCTCCCACTGGTCAGATGTCATGGAATCTTTAGTGACATGTTAAAGTATTTGCTACGTCTTATTTCCAATTAGCCACATGTCATTTTTATTAAATCATCACCTTGCCTAGTTGTTATTTACATTTTATATTCGTTATACCCCCCTGCAATGTTAGGGTTTATGTGAGAAGTATGTGATGCGAAGAACTTTAGTCCTTAGAGTTCATTTTCCTTTGAAGCAATTAAGGTTCTGTCTGTTGTTGATAGCAATTCCTTTGAAGCTTTTGTCACCTACAGTCATCCGGTCTTCATGGGTGGAAGCAAGTATTTATCAACAAGTAAGGGTTTGCCAAGATGTGGCTGCAACGAAACCATGAAGTTATGGGTGTCTAACATCGTCGAAAATTCAAGCAGAAAATTCTAGAAATGCAGAAATTCCATGGTGAGTTGTTTATAAGGTTGTAATTCCTCTTATATGAACCTTCTCATTTGGTTATGTTTTAATATTGGGAAAAAATGCAGATTGCGGTTTGTTTCTCTGGGATGACATGGTTAGCGAGGCTGGAGTGAATTCATCTAGATGTTGTGAATGTGACATGAGCAAGGGTTATTTGCGAGAATTTGCGAAGGAGGTCGTTGAGGAGAGATCAAACAAGGTGGAAAAACTGAAGAAAAAGATTGCATTGGAAAAGACAAAGAATTTCTGGATGATGATTGCAATTGTTCTGTCATGGATGTTTTTTGTAGTTGTGTATGATTTTAAGTAGTTGTTATGGTTTGTAATTGGATCTTGGTCTATCATGGTTTGTAATTGTAAGACAGACAAGTTTGTGTTGAATTAAACTCTAATTTTTGTTGTCCATTTCAATGGTAATTGTAATACAAACTAAGTTTTGTTGAATGAAATTTTAAGTTATGTGTAATTTAGTTCAAGTTACATTCATTGATAGTGAATATGTCTATGACACAAAAGTTACATTCATTGAAAGTTTAAGTTTTGTTAAATAAAAATTTTGACAGCATAGTTGAAATAAGTTAGATTAACAAAAGCACACTGGTGCATATGTCTATTACAATATTATCAAAAGGCACACTTGGTACATATGTCTATCACAATAATAATACAAGCAAATAAAAGGCACATAAAGTAATTAGGTCTATTAAAGATAACATAAAACTTAGTCTCTAATTTTTTTGGTCCCTTATGTCTTCATAAACCTTGTTTTCACTCCTAGTTTAGAGTCTTTTGAACCTGACTTCTCTCCAATTTTTGGTATGGCAATTGGTTGCTCACTAGATCCTGGGCCTGTAATTGGTTTCTTAAACCAAGTCAACTTGATCCTTTCACTTTGCCTTCTTTTGGTAACTGGCTTATTTCCTTTCTGTTTCTTTGAGTTAGCCACAACAGATACAGTCTGAGAATCATTAACCATTGTACTATGTCCATCAGTAGGATTTGCAATATGTACATCAGTTGGAACAGATTTCTCCCCAACATTATGATCTACATTTTGTACACCAGTTGGAACAGATTTCTCTCCAGCATTCTGATCTGCATTCTGTACATCAGTTGGAACAGATTTCTCCCCAACATTCTGATCTGCACTATGTACATCAGTTAGAACTGTCCTCTCAGTTTCACCAGAATTTCTAACTTTCCTCTACACAATTAATAACATGTTAGATTAGTAAAAAAAAGTTTGTACAACATAATGAATTTTGAGAAACAGTTATGCCTTTCTTTTCAGGGCATTGGGATCTTGTGTCAATGACTTGCAAGTCAATGCATTGTGACCAAACTTGTCACATTTTGTGCACTTATATGCAACCCTATGTCTTCTTATTCTTGCACCTTCCTCTCCAAGTTATCTTATCCTTACCTTCCTAGGCCTTCTTGGACCTCTCTTGTATGATGGTGGTAAAACTTGTTCCATTTCTACTTCTGGCCACATATCTTGACCATTGATAGGGCTTATTGAAAATCTATAACAAAGTGCAAATTTTTCTCTGGTGTAACACTTATCAACAAAGTCATTGGGGTTTTGCTTCCTATAACTCAAAGCTTCCACAACATGCCTACAAGGTATTCCTACTAACTTCCAGAAGTTGCAACTACATGACCTTTAGCTATGTCAATAATAAACTCTTGGTGGTTGTAAGTATGGGTGACTTGGAATTGCTCAGCTATGGACCATGTTGGCAGCCAATGTCCACTGTTGTATACTTAATTATCTAACCTTCTCCTGGGTATAGGCATCACTTTATGTTTCCATTTTTCTAGTTTGGTGGCAGATGTAGACAACTTATTCATAAGATATTTCCTTATCCACTCACACATAGTCAGTATGGGTTTATCCCTAGCAGCTAGTATTGTAGCATTGAAGGATTCAAATATGTTATTCATCAAAACATCACATTTAGGGTAAAAAAGTGAAGACATGCTTACACCAACTCTTAGTATGGACTGCCATCAACCAAGTCCAAGCATTTTGATCCATTTTTTTCAATTCATTCATCTTCCGGGACCATGCTTGCTGGTATGTAGCTTTAGCAGCCCCCATCATTAAATCCCTTATGAGGGATCCACCACCAATTTTTTTTTGAAATTCGCATATAAATTCCTGAGACACAGTCTGTGTTCTATCTTGTCAAACATCTCCTCGAAGACAGCAACTAGTTCCTAAAGCATAAACATTTTCACATTCAATATAGAACCAACAAGTTAATAACAGTTAATCACTACACTACTAACAGTTAAGAATACGCATACCTTCTGTTGATCAGAGATGAATACATATCCTCTCTCTTGACCAATGTCTTCCATCAATAGTTGTATAAACCACCTCCAACTCTCCTTAGTTTCTGTCTCAACCACTCCAAATGCCAATGGAAAGTATTGATCATTAGCATCTCTCCCCACAGCAATTAGTAGTTGTCCACCATACTTTGTCTTCAAATGACATCCATTAACCCCCACGAGTGGTCTGCAACCATTGATAAATCCTTTCTTGCAGCCATTAAAACAAAAATAAAAGGATCCAAACTTAGGTTGTATGGAAGGAGTAGGTCTTTCACGATTAATCTTCACAGTGTTACCAGGATTCACTCTTGTTAATTTAGCTGCATACCTCCATATGGATACATATTGATTATCTATATCACCTTCAATTATCTTCTTAGCAATTAACTTGGCCTTCCATGCTTTTGCAACAGTAGTCCCTACAAAAAAATTTCCCTTATATCTTGCATTATGTCTCTTATCCTAACATTATCAGAAGTTTGCAGCCTCTTTACCACATGCTTAGCCACCCACCTAAAGTTTGCAGACTTGTTTTCCAAAATCCTAGCATATGTGTGGGTATCCATAAGTGTTTTTATTGCAAAAGTGTGTTTGTGGGCCACTTTGGAGCATAAGACCAAAAAGCCACATTTAGCCTTACATTGTACTCTAACCCTATAAATTTCATTTTTAACAGAGGTAATTTCCCTCCCATTGAGGACTGACCATTCAAGAATAGCCTCCCTAAATTCCACAAGTGAATTAAATCCATACCCATCTTAAACTTATAGTCCTTGTTGAGGTGATCTTTTCTAACCCTTTCATACTTGGGCCTTTCATCATCATAAGAATCATTCAGGTCATCACTATTCAACTCATCACTATGGTATTCATCCTCATTTGTGGTCTTCTTGGGCCTACCAAAAATCCCACTAAGACTTACATCTTCATTTAATGGCAATGTAACATCGATTCCTTCAAATCCATCAAGAAGAGCAGTAGCTCTCTTGTAACACCTCATATCTACCTGACGGATAATAATAAAATCAGAGTTCAACACAAATATGATGCTACATTTACAACTTAAAATCAAACTTCATTTAATCGCATATGAAACAAATACATAACACTTAATTCGGATGAACCGATAACAACCTGATTTATTCTTAAAAATCAAAAACTTTTATTAATAAGCAGCAGAATCACATACTCAACTTCAATTCACTTAACATATTTTATTCAACTAAAGTAACTTCAAGACAACAATTATTTCATGTAATCAACTTGAAAATTCAGCAACTGAAATAAATGTCAATAACTAAACATCAAGTGTTCATCCCCCCGAGTGCTACGTATCAGAGCGACGACACCGACTCGAACTAACAAAGTAACAACTATCCTTCTTGATTACCTGCACGTTACCAACAAAAGGTAACATTCAAACATAAGGGGTGAGATATCGGATAATATAATAAGTTGTATGATAAATAATATATTAGATCAGATCATATAAAATCACCACTTCACAACTTACAAACAACTTTAATCACAACAAAACATCAACACGGCATAACTACTAATTCACAACTTTTAGATAATACTTGTCACAACAAGTCAACAATATAAAGCAACAACAAATATATCATCACCACAACTCAAGATGCAACATCAACTATGACTCAATTACAATGCATATGCATGTGGTACCATTGGAGCTGAACTCTCATCTTAAAAATCTGTCAATAAATGGAGGTATCAACAAGGCATAAGCCTTCTTCGCAATTTAATAATCCAGGCCATCACAAAGTATGAAAATGTATGTGACTCAATGAATACACTATCACATACTCACAACAATCATCATCCATCGCAAGGTATAAGCCCACATCACCATTATTACCAGTAAATAGAGGTAATTCATCATGATTTAAAATTTTCTGCAACTTCGCATTATCAACAAAAATTCACAAAGACAATCGCAACAACACAACAACTCAACATAAATCAACATTGGCTATAATCCTACCACATCAATCAATGATTCAACATCAACTCAACATAATTCAACTTTGGTTGTAGGCCTACAACTTGATATTTCAACAACAATAATTAACAAAACACTGGCATAAGCCTACAACTTAGTACGTCACAACAACAATATCATATCAACAATAGTAATTTAACAACAACATCAACAAGAAAATAATATTGGCCATAAGCCTAACAATTCAATACCACCTGAAATTCATATTTTTCAGCAAAGTATACAATACACTGCATCAACCAAAATATACTACAAACGCTCTGCAAATTTGTTCGGACAATTCGACTATTTCTGGTTAATTAACCTTTCGCTAAATTACCAACATTTTCTACTCTGCACTACTCTTATTGAGTCTATACAGTTACTGCTAGTATAGGCACTACCTGTTACTAATATCTCACTGCCAAACTAGTACACCATTACTCCCTATTATTGAAAATACTACTTGTTACCAACATACACTACATGTTATCCACTTAATAAATTATTATTAATTACCACTTTGATCTTCTACCAATTTATTCTACTAATTACTTCTAACGATAATTCTCTGCTAAATTATTGCATATGTTATTAATATACTACTCTGCTAAATTAATTAATATTAAATCTGTAACTAACAATAGTCTCTGCTAAATCATCACTAGTACTACCATTAAATTATGTTCAGCAGTTACTAATGTCTTTTGCTAAATATACTAACTCTGCCCAACTAACTTGATTAATATATTAATGATTACTAACTACCTACTAATGTTGTGAAATAGGTATATATATGTGAATCCGCTACAGTAGCACCTAATGACTAAACAAATCAATTAGAACACTAAAATACAATGTGCCCCTCATCACCAAGGTGTGCCACTCGGTACACCCCCTCTCTTAAGCATGTGTCGGTCGTCACCCTCCTTCAACAACACATGCCGTGCGGCATGTTGTATGTGCCACTCGACACTCCCAATTTTGTGTCGTCCATCACCATTTGTGTGCCCTTCAGCACACCTCCTTCGTGTGTATTTCTTCAGTACCTTTCTGTTACTTTCCCGGACTGCCTTCAATTAACAGTCTCACATCAGAACAATATATATATATATATATATATATATATATATATATATATATATATATATATATATATATATATATATATATATATATATATATATATATATATATATATATATATATATCATTACAACAACATCAATCTTCACATAAATATAATTTTCCAGAACCAACAACATAGAACCACCTCAATATGACAACTAAATCAACACAAATTAATTCTCACAAACATATTCATAGAAATCTGATAAATTTTATAAGCAACCAACCACAACAAATATACACGTACAGCAACGATTTTACACAATCGAATTCTCACATACTATTCATCATAATTCCCATTATAGAGTCAAAACCCCACCCTTACTTTTGATTGGAGACCGTCCTATAATTCTTCGATCGAACCTATCCTTGCCAAAGTTTCCAACCTTTTCCTCTTTTCCTCTTTTCCTCTTTTCCTCTTTTCTGCAAATTTGGCAACTTCCACATTCCCACAAAATACTCAAGACTTTTTCCTTATTCCTTCTAATTAACCTAATCCTCATAATCAGCTTAACCTTATAATTATTAATATTCTTATTGGGCCTAACTTTCACACTCCACCTATTACTCCATACAACCAAATAATGAGTCCAACTAATAAACCTTATATTATTCTAATATCTATATTAATATTATTACTAATATTAATCAACCAATCAATTAAATATCAATCAAATAACAACTTAACAACTTAAATCAATATTTCTCGATATTTCGCAACTTCAACAATTTCAACAACATATTCAACCATTAATCTGTAATTAATTTAATTAAATAATTAATTAAATTAACGGACGTTACATCTCTCATCTTCACTGTCATCTAAACCTTCAACCATCTCCTCTTTCAACCCATCCATTTCATTTACCTCATTGACAGAATTAGGTTTCGTATCATCAGCATTCAATCCTCCCAGAGAATGTTCCACAAATAAATGTCTAACGATATTCATTGCACTAAAGAATGATGCAAAATCGTATGCATCATCATCCTTTTTTATCAAAATATATCCTTCTTGATTCTCTAAAACTTTAGTCCATAAACGAAAAGTCTTCTTCTTATACCCCCACCCACTTACCAACTTCATAATACGATCCATCGTCCACTTAGTAACTTCAAGGTCATTTACAATCGAATCAACCCCCCCTCTGTAAATAATTTCAGTTGGATTAATCCTAATAAATTCACCCCCATGGTGAAAAGTAACAATAAAAGGTTGGAAATCTTGTGAATGCATCAAACTCAGTTATCATAAAGTTCCCACCGTATTACACTTTAACTGTATTGAAGTTTCAAAATCAACAAACCTTAGACATTGCAAGCTTCGTCTTCGTCGTCAACTGATATCTTGTATTGCTTCGTCGCTTACGGAGTCGTCGTCTTCACAGCTTAGTCTTTTTCACATAAACCCTAATTTTGCAAGGGGGTATAACGAATAGAAAAAAATACAAACTGGTCTGCCTGATGATTTAATAAAAATGCCATGTGGCTAAATTAGAAATAGGACGTGGCAAATACTTCAACATGTCACTCAAGATTCCATAACATCTAACCAGTGGGGGATGATCTGAGAGAATCTACATAACACAAGAGGGAAATTAAAAAAAAAAAATTACGAAGGACTAAAACTTAAACTCGCTAATATTGCAGGAGTGTTTTTATATTTAACCCTTGTATTTATATAATAATTATTTATACATAATATTGGATTAATTACAGTGATAAATTCAAGCAATTTTAATATAGTTTTACTTTTTGCCATTTAAAATAGACCATACTTCTATTTTAAATAACGTGTCAATTAAGAAACGTTACAAATTTTATAGATAAAAAAAATTAGTTGTAGATTTTCAATAAAAAAAAAAGATTATAACTGTTTAAATTTAAAATAGAGAGATTAATTTAATGAATAAAATAAAATATGAGAATCAAAACTATAATTAAGTTTTATATTATAATTTTAGTTGTTTACAAATATTTTTTATAAAAAGATCACTTAAATTAGCATCAAATTCCTTTAGAATAAATTATTTACTATTAAAAAATAAAGGTTATTGAAAAAATCTAACAGTGAAATCTTGTAAAAGTTAATGTACAAATGAACAGTAAAATCTTGTAAAAAATAATGTATAAATCAATAGTGAAATCTTGTGCACGTGCATAATAAATCATTGACATTTTCATAAGGATCGATTAGGAGACAATAACCTACTCATTAGTCATTTGCATTAGTTTACTTAGTTATAATTTTGTGTCTTTAATTTTAAGAAAATGATTAAAAAATAAGATTTTAAAAACATGCATTACACATCCAATGGCGTATCACTAAATTGTAATATTGTTATATCACATTTTAAAATGTTTGAATAAAAAAATAACAATATCATTGCCTAAACAATTAAAAAAAGTAACATAACATTGCACAAGGAGACATATCATTCTGATTTCCATTTGAAATATTTACAATGCATCAACAAAACACATTTTATCTACATGATGAATTGTAAGTAATGCTTGTTTGATTCTGCAAATGATACATCACTACAAACTCCAACTTTCGATGTCGACAAGATTATCTCTGCATCTTGTAAGGTAAAACCATGAATAATCGGCAGAGGTAACCCTTTACTTAGATGTGAATTCGCATACGGCAAAAAGACCGTTTCAATAATCGTCCACATAGCTGGCTGCATAAAAAAAAAGATTACACGCCCTTGATCAACGAGACACATCTTAAAATTAACTCTATGTCTATTTGGATAAACAGCTTATTTAATCGCTTATTGCAGAAGTGCTTATCATATAAGTGTTTAATCGTGAGCATAAACGCACCTGAATAAGGAACATTCGTAGATTGCCTATGTTGCTCCATTTCAACGACATTCCAAAGTCATCCAATCTTATGGTACCTACAAGGTTGTTTCCGTTTATTTTGACCAAACCCGAAGCTTGAATCATCTGTGCAAACAAGATTGTACAAAAACACGGATAAAGATTTGATATGACAAATTTCACAGTTGAATAGAATGGTAACACCAAAGTAATGTGTTTGGAAAATCAGAATGGTGATGGAAATATCAAAGATCCTACCAATGAGATACATGCTACTGGTATTACTTCATCTTCTTCCAAAACATCAATTGTTAAGTCCGCGAATACGTGCACACCAGCTTTCTGATTTGAAATCTCCACAGCCGGAGGAGAAGACAAAGATATATTCAAGTTCATTCGATGATTTGGATATTTCTTGTACAGTTGAGGAATAATAAATCTCCATCCAGCAGTGTTCAATACAGATTGATCTGGTACTTGGTCCACAATCCAATGCATAAATTTTGCCTGAAAACATCGAAGCAATTTCTCATTCGACACAATTCATGCTTTAAAAGACCATGAACAAACATTCGAACTTACATCATAATACAGGGCTGATGCCGAGTTGAAAACAGCCTCATCTAAAGTGATTGCTAGCATTTTCGATGAATTTGTGCATAGAATTGGAAGTTTCGAGTTCTTGTGTAAGAGGTTAGGAATATGTACGAAATCTTTTCTTTGAATAAATAACCCGTTGGTTTCAAATCCAACGGACGACTCACTTAGTAAAACATCGTTGATAATAGTTACATTCAAAGAAGAGTGATCGTCGACCGGAACTTCCTTTGGAAGACTTTTCAAATACGAGTCGAGCTTTGAAATCCCTTTTCCAAGTTTCTTCGTGATAGCATTTTCTACTGCTGATCCAATATTCCCTTCAAAAGCATCAATAATCCTGTTAGATATGAATAAAAACTAAGTCAAGACACCGCAAAATCATTTTCCGTCGCATAAAAATGATACATGAAAAATGGAATATCGCTGACATACCCTTGATAAAGCCAAGATGCACCTCCATCCAATTTTATTGAAATATCTTTAACAGAAGAGTTACAGTTCTTAAGTTTGAGATCCAAAGATCCTTCTTGGTTCTCTAATCCCAACGAAAGTTCAACTTCCATTCCTTCGACCTTTCCAAAATCAGCACTTATCAAATTTTTTATTTTATTTTTGAAGAAATTAAACAGATAAAAACAAAAATATTACTAACAAGAAACAGGTATAGATTTTTGGATCAAACTCTGTGGGCTGAGAAAGCTATAAGCCTACAACAAAGAGAATAAAGATGAAGAGGACGATTGTGCAATGACTCCAAAGCGTGTGTGGACGCTAAGTTTAATTTTGATTCGCCCTCACCAGTTTCTCAGAACTGGATGCAATAGGTACCTGAGAATCTAATCCAAAATATTTTGGAGTTTTTTGATATAGATTACACATCCACTATCAAGCATATCATTCAGTGTCAGTTTAAAGAACAATAGCTCCCTAACTTCGATTTACACACAAGTGTTAGGAATCAAAATGGACCGCTTATTGACGACAAGCCCATTAAGACGATTAAGGGTTTAATTGCTCAGTAATTTCTCCTCATCCCCTGTTTCTCAAAATATGCAGTTTGTCTAGATTTCAGAATCCGGACATGCAAAAAACACCCTCTTTTCCACACCCGGATTGTATAATATGGACAAGCAACGTGTTTCGAGAAATGGCGGGGAGAAACGATCTAACTTCTAGGAATGGGTTCAATCCAAAAGGAACAAAGTGAGATGCAAATGGTTCGACAACTACCAATTGAACTTAAGACAGCAGTGAAGCATATTCATCATCTAATTGCTGAGTCATTTTAATTCTGTTGAGTCTGTTAGAGGGAATCTAGGGATTGTAATGGCGTCAATCACTTCAATTCTCTAAAAACTGCTATCTAAATATTTCCAAATTGATGAAAGTTATAACACATGATAAATAGTCAAGAAAGTTAGTGTATAGTAGCTTAGCATAGCCTTTTTCCCTTCCCTTCAATTCTGTAATGATTGGATGTGTTCTAAACTTGCCAAAGTACACAACTTCAGGGTCGTCCACACATGGCTCACGAATAAGGTCTAATAACAAGCGTTAATAGAAAGATACACAAAACAGGTGGGTCTTCATTCTTGCCAAGGATACACGATCACACCCTACATTAGATCTTTCACCGTTGAATCTAATAAAACGGCAACCCGCACAAGGCTGCGAATCACACCGAGACAGTTTTAAGCGCCCATACTATTTAAGCATCAAATCTCCCCTTTTCAAGTATTCGATTCAATCTCACTCTCATACTACTTTTCACTCACTTACTAACTAAGACGTTGGAGTGCTAAGTTCACCCCCTCTCTCGGGTACCAGAAACTTGCTCCACTACACCGAGACTTTATTTCACCACATCACTGGTTCATTATCGAAACAATTCATAGTTTTGATTTTGACAAGAGTTTAAGATCATAAACAATTATTTTTCATTCTCCTTCTACATTTAGAGTTACATTCAAACTTATACATTCTTTCATGAACTAACTCAAATGATAAGATTCATTCATTCATTCATGATTAAACACATCCAATCATGTTCTTTGATTCTACTATTTACACTCAAAACATCCAAACATAGTGCAACAGGCTAGAGCATATCAAAATCAAACAAAAATTCTCATACCTGAACATGTGCTAAACCTCGATCAGAAATCTCAACAGGACCAATCCAAGTACTATAAGCATAATACCAATTCATACTCAAATTACACCTAACCCCAGAAGCAACAATCAAAATCCCACTCTCTCCCGGCTTAACAACCGATGAAGCAACATCAATTTGATAAATAATCACATCAGAAAGCAGCAAGTAAACATTACCCAAAAACGGAATCTTTGCACCCTTATCAATATTCGGCAATCGGAGTGAAACTATAGAGGAAATAGCCTTTTCCACGAGAAGGTTTTTCACGAAATCAAGGCCGTTTTGGGTGATTAACATGGAGATGAAACCTTGGGTTTGGGGTGGAGATTGTGCGTGTCCGTGAATGAAAGAAGAGGCGAAGAGAAGGAGGAGAAGGAAAGGTGGCATTTTGATTTGTGGGTTGTGGAGATTGGAGTTGTTGTTGATTCATGGGATGAAAGACAGAGACAACATAAGGGAACATGGAGAAGGAAACTAACTAACTTGCCCCAACAATACTCTTAACTGTTGAAGATGATGCGAAAAAGACAAAACTACCCATCTTCTTTTAATTTAATGTCCCCGTTTGGTAGGTAACAAACCATGTTTTTTTTTTGTGGTTCAATGAATTTTCCCATATGTTTTAGATTTAATTATGCTTTTTATTATTTCAATTAGGGATGGTAAGAAAATGTTTTAAAAATAGAACGGTCATCAAATTGATGAGATTATTTAGTTATTGGTTCATTGATCGAATCACATGCTTAAATCAGATATTTATAATAAAATTATATATTATTTATTATAACAGTTGAATCGGATGATTTGGTGTCTAAAAAATATCACGATAATTACAAAATTTTAAAATATCATAATCTTATATATTTATTCTTTAAATATAAATTATAAATATAATCATCACCCACAACAAAATAATACAAAATGCAAATTTAAATAAATTTTAAAATATACCTAATTGAAAATAAGAGGAAGTTGTTCCAAATAAGTTTTGAATAAAGTTTAATTATATTTTATTTAAAAAATATCAAAACGGTGTCGTTCTGTTTGAAAAAAAAGCATGTATTTGAACCGTTTCAGCGATTTTGACTAGTTCTCACTGGTTCAATAATATATCTGATCCAATAATTAGATCAGACCGATGACCTCTCAAGTTCCCAATTCGACTGGTCAGTTTGATCTAGTTTTTAAAACAGTGATCCGTGGTATAGGTGGATAGGGGTGAAAATATGCTAGACTAACTAACATGAACCTACAGTTTAGTGTACATAGGCTCATACCAAGTTAGTTTTTTTAAAGTAGAAAAAACTTAGATTTTTTTATAAGTCTATTTAGTTAAAAATGTCAAGTCACGTGCCAAGAAAAAACTTTTTAAGTCTATCAGACTGGCCTATTTAAATAAATCTGAATAACTTTAATATTATTATTATATTTTATTTGTACTTTGAATTAAAATACAAAAATAAAGAGTAGTTATCGTGAAGAATTTGAGAAAATGAAAAAAATCTTATGAGCAATGTCATAAGTTATTTTTATAAGTTCTCCCCTACAAATAATATAACATAACTTATGTTAATAGGTAAAATTAAATAAGTCAATGAAATAAGTATTTAGTCTCGTTGATCTTTTAATTTGTTAGTTGATTTAAAAATTAGTTAAATTTCTTATTTGCAAATGTTCAAATAAAATAGACTTTTATATAGGTTAATAAGTCAAACAAGATTTCGAAAAGGGCAAACTCAGGTTTAAAAATAAGTTTATGACATGTCAGACTTAAGCTTTACAATTTTTAGCAAGTCAAATTCAGACTTGACAAAGTCTAACTCGACCCAACTTATTTCCACCATTATCTGCATATAAAACTTATTACAAACATGAGTTGAATAGTTTAATGGATATTCACGCATAAAATAAATCGATATTTAGTTATCTATTTTCTTATGGGCACGAATACAGATTTGATGATACTCATATCCTGAATACTCATATACGTTAATAATTAACAAAATTATTTAAATATTAATTTGTTTAATTTAAAAATATTATTATTATTATTATTATTATTATTATTATGTTAAACATGAAATTATTATTATTATTATTATTATTATTATTACTATTATTATTATTATTATTATTATTATTATTATTATTATTATTATTATTATTATAGTTATTTTGTTGAGTACGCAACTATTATTATTATTATTATTATTTTGAATTTAATATACTATTTGATAAAAGAAGAAATAAAATAAAAATTCAATTGATATGCATTGACAATGTAAGATATTTCATACTGTGAGCTAATTATTGTTGAAATATTAGATTAGATTTAATATTTAAATATAATTCAAGTTGTGTAAGCACAAGCCCAAACCCAATTAGGGTTGTATATAAATAGTCATAGTGTGTATCTTTATTTTGTACAATACAATTCAAGTGAATAATATAATCCTTATTTTCTTTATTATTTTCTCTTTCTCTCTTTATAAAAGTGTCTCACACACTAACAAATTGGTATTAAGAGCTTCCGATTATTGTTCTTGATTGAGTTTTCAAGAATTTCACGTCAGAGATCGTGTTTCCAGAGCAAGTGAATTAATTGTTGCAAAGATGGCTAGTGATAAGGGCATTCTGAATTCACTTCCAATGCTTGACGACAAAAATCGAATCTGATGGAAAAAACAGATGTAATCCATGTTTGGCCTCCATGAAACCTCAGAAGTGGTACCGACGGTGTTCTTGCCTTGGCTGCAGATGCAACTGAAGCACAGAAATTGCCCGTAATGAAGTCAAGAAGAAACATTGCAAGGCTGCTTATTGCAATCAAACAGCGGTCGACACTACTAACTTCGACAGGATTTCTCATGCTAAAACAGCGAAGGATGCATGGGATATTCTGGTGAGGTGTTACGAAGGAGGGGAGAAAGTCAAGGTTTTCAAGTTACAAACCTTGCATCGACAATATGAGTTATTATCGATGAGAGAAGACAAAAAAGTTACAGAATATGTGTCGAAGGTTTTGAAACCCGTCCATCTCATGAAGGATTGTGGTGAAACCATGACTGATAAGATGATAGTTGAGGAGGTAATGAGAATGTTAACCTCTCACTTTGATCACGTTATCGTAGCTATTCAAGAATATAACAATCTTGAAACCCTAAAAATGGAAGATTTGGTTGGTTCGTTTGAGGCTCATGAGATGAGGATTGTCGAAAGGAAATGAGTTCAAGACTAGATGCAGGCACTGCAAGCTCAATTATGGAAAAGGAATGGTGGTTCCAATAAGTTTAATGGTAATGTCGACAAGACTCAGGGAAATAAGTATTGTTCGAACCCTCACAAGCATTAGGTCAAAGACAGAGCTTCTGAATCCTCGAAAAGAGGAGGAGGAAACTATCGAAAGGACAAAGAAGATAAAAAATGTGTGCAGTGCTATAACTGTGAAAAGTGGGGTCACTTAGCCAATAATTTTTGGTACAAAAAAGACAAAGGATCAAAAGGCAAGGACAAAGGAGCGAACCTTACACACCAAGATTAAGATGATTCCGAAGGTGGTATGGTGGTCATGGCTGCAGTTGTAGATAACCATGTCGAATCCAAGATCTAGTTCCTCGACTTAGGCTGCTCGAATCACATGACTGGTTGAAAGGAGTGGTTTGCAAATTTTGACGAGTCGAAGAATAGCAAGGTAAATCTTGCTGATAATAGTTCATTGCAAGCAGAAGGTACTGGCAACATAGTCTTTCAAATCAGTAATGGAGGGAAAGTTGTGATTAAAAATATGCTCTATGTACCTGAAATAAAGTGCAACTTGTTAAGTGTTGGACAACTAGTCGAAAAATGTTTCTCAGTATTCATGAAAGATGAAGTTTAAAAATTGTTCGACACCAAGAATAATTTAGTCTTTAAATCCCTCTGTTGAAGTACAATACGTTTAAGACTATGATCAGTTCGACTAAAGTACAATGTCTAAAAATTGGTGTCAACCATAAGGATAGTTGGTTGTGGCATTTGAGATTTGGACATTTGAACTTTCGATCACTCAATCAGCTGATTACTCAAGATATGGTATTTGGTATCCCAAGTATTGAGATGCCAGACAAACTCTGTGAAGGCTGTTTAGTCAGAAAGCAATCCAGAAACTCTTTTGTTTCGACTATGCCAATGGGATAATCATGTATACTCTAAGTGGTATATTCAGATGCATGTGGTTAATTCAAAGAACATACCATTGGTGGAAACATATATTTTTTTTGTTTATCGATGAGTTCAGTCGAAAGTTGTAGATCTATGTGATCAAGAGAAAGGACGAGGTATTCAAAATCTAAGAGATTCAAGATACTTGTCGAAAACCAGAGTGATAAGAGGATAAAAGTTCTGCGAAAAGATGGAGGTGGTGAATACACATCCAAGATGTTTGAATATTTATGTGCATATCATGAGGTGACTGCTCCTTATACGCCTCAACATAATGTAATTATAGAAAGAAGAAACATAACCATATTGGATATGGCGAGATGCATGCTTAAGAAAAAGAATTTTCCAAAATCCTTATGGGGTGAAGTTGTTTTGACTGTGTTGTACCCCAAAATTTTCCCTCTCATTTATCAAGATTTTTCTCACAAGACTTTTTGGACTCAAGACAAGATTAGGATTTGGTCAGCTCAAGGCATCCCCTTGCACTGACAACCTAAAATTAGGGTTTGGGTTTGCACAAGGATTTTTGGACCACCAATACTTCATGTGACTTTCATACACCATCTTGGACCCCTAAGATTGCTCATGTTAAGTTTCAAGCCTTGAACCACACTTTTACTCAGTCAATTGAACAGTTGACCTAAAAATCAGTTGTATTGGGGGAAAAGTCAACCATGGCCAATTTACGGTCAAACTTCATAATTTTTGATCCACAACAACATTTTAGACTCATATGTACCATTTGATCAAGTTTGTATCACAGCTCCTCAAGAAATTTGATCAAATCATCAAAAGGGCAAAATGGTCAAAATTAGGGTTTTGACTGAGAAAGGGCAATTTCTGATTTTTAACCTAGACAATGACCAATTGGGTTCAAACATGATTTCAAGGACTCAATAGCATCATCTTGACCTAATCACATGGTTCAAAAGATCTCAAGTTTATTGAATTGACAAATGAATTTTCCAGTCAACTGATCAAAAGTCAACTGTATATTGAAAAGTCAAACTTTGACTTTTTAGTCAAAATCAAGTGCCAAGGGTCATAATTCATCAAGATATGTCAAAATATGAAACTTGTTCACTAAGAAAACCAATTTTACAAGTTAGGTTTTTAATTTGAAAATTTTCATGACTTAGAATTTTTCTAAGTATGGAAATTTTCTTATTTTTTCCCAACTTTCCACCACTTTTTCACCATGATGCAATTTGATTCAAAGAAAACTTCCAACATGAAAGTTGTAGTACTCCATGAAATCTATAACTTTGATTCACAAAGTTTTCCCAAAATATGCTTGGATATCAAGTTATGAATTTGTGAATAGAGGTCCATGAACTAAATGACTTAGTGAAAATTTGCCCTAATTTAGGCAGGTTTTTGACCAAACTTCATGGACATTTTTCACCTAGTTCCAAGAGATATCTCAAAATTCATTTCAAATATGGATTATAGATAACATTTCAAGCTTTCCAAAATGTCCAAGAACTCTCCAAGATCATTTGTGGTTAGGAAGAATCGAAGAAGAGAAATTGGCATTTTATCACTTTTGTTCATGCCATTTTTACAAAGTATCAAGTTGCAAATCTGATCTTGGATGCTTGTACCTTGCATTACAAGTCCTAAACTTATTCTAAATCCATAGTTTAATGCAAATTCATAAGATAAAGGCTTTATCTTGGCTTTTGGAGCATTGTGCAAAAGATAATTCCATTTTAGGCATAAAGCTCACATTGCCATTTTCATAAAGGCAAGCTTTTGCAACTTTACAAACCTTGAGCCTTGGACCTGTTTCTTTGGTACAAACAACTTCCACATATATCAAGCAATGTATACCAACTCCCTGCAGCTAGCAATCCAGCCAGTATAAGCATGTTTAGTGTGGTCACTTCACTTTTCTTCAAAAGCAAGAAAAGTTGCAAAAGTTCAAAGAACTTGTACAACTGATAAGGAGTGGACTTTGTATCATTATGTACATATCCACAAACTTTTTACAACTAAGAACACGAATGCTAAACATCTGAAACTCTCCAAAACTCCAAAACTTCATTTTTCTGCCAAAACTGCCAGTTGCTGTAAAACTCTAACCATTTCATTTTTGGCTCGTGCGTTTTTTGTTTCAACACTTCAAACACCTTCCATATATCCTACCAAAGCTATCCAAGCCCTTGCCCTGGTTCTGTAAGCTTTATTTCAACCATTGCCATTTTCAAATTTGGAGGTTGCAGCTTGACTTCTACAGAGAGTTTTGGCCATCCACAAAGCAAGCTAGGCATTGAAATAGTTTGAAGGAACTTCAAGGAAGCTCACACGATCCTCAGGCCTCACTCAAAGCCCCCACATTGTCATATCCAAATCCAACTCAATGAGGTATTTTTCAAATCTCTATCTCTCTATTTAGGCATCCTCAAGCCACGATTTGTGAAGCAAAAATGTAGCCCTTATCATGGTGAAGTTGTACATATGCATACTTGTCATTTATATTAACTGAGCTAAGAGAATTTGAACCTTGAAGTTGCTGAAATATTTAGGTCACGATTTAGGGCCATTAAAATTCTCTCTGATCTTTGAGAGTTAGGTTACAAATTTTATATCATTGGAATCGTGAGATTACAAGCTACATGTTTTATGTTATGGGTTTTTGTTTTTATGCAAGCAATAGCAAGATACATGTTTGAGCATATACGCGCGCGTAGGGAGGAAGCTGGAGGACAGGGATGACTTGTCTGGGCCTTGGCGCGCCTGGGCCTTTTTGTTTTGATTTTTGCACCCCCTAACTTACTGCTACACCCCCCTTGCATATTTGTTTTATTTTTTCATATTTTTTTTTATATTTTTATATTTATTGATTTTATTTATTTTTCTTAATCATAAAAATCATGAAAAATATTTTATTTATTTTTTGCATTTTATTTTATTTTTTTAATTATTTTTTGGCATAAAAAATAGTCTTACTAGGATAATGGACTTTATTTTCTTAAATAAATTGTAAGTACATTTAATAAATACTATACATTTTTGTTTTATTATTTTACACATAAAATATTCATTTTCTCATACATATTTAATTTTTAAATATTTGTACATAATATTATTTATTATTTTCTTATACAAAAAATGGACAAAATAATAAATATAGAACATATATTTTATTTTAATTGAAAATTAGGGTTTCACCCTTTCAAAAATAATAATATTTTTTCTCTTATTTTTAGGGCTTAAATAAATCACTTTTCTCATATAAAAAATCAAATACAAAATATTTTTTCCATAAATACATTGCATTGCATATTTAAATATTTGTATATTTATTTAATATGCACAATATTCAATTGGGTTGTAATAGTATTTTTAGGGTTTATTTTATGCAATATCCCCATTCAAAAACTTGTATCCCCCCTCCCATAATAATTGTTGTAATAGCTTAGTTTACATTTACGCAATTTACCGCTTTATATACTTGTGTAGTAAATTAGGGTTTTGCATGATAAGACCAAAAATCAAACAAATAGAAAAGACCTAATCCAAGACAAATCAAATGCATGTAAAATGACACACATTGAACACAAGCACCCTTAGGGTTTCACCCACTTGGTTGCCTAAACAAAAATGGTCATGCTACGCACGTGAAGTATCTTGCCAAAACAAAACAAAAATAAGATCATAGTCCCTCGATGACGCTATCAAAAGGTTGCCTAAAACAAAATGATCTTGGTCCCTCAAAAATGCTAAGATACTTGGCAACATTACTATCATGGTCATACGATGACCCACACCCGTCCCGTTTAACATCCAAAGATAGGATTGTTTACCAAATCCATGGTAAATCAACAATGTCAAAAGAATAAAAATGTACAAGAAAGACATTTGAGTAGGTAGATAGCTTCTAAGTTACTTGCTCCATTTCAAAATAATCCTTGCTATTTTCAAAAACAAACACACACACTTCAAAACATTTCCAAACATCTTTCAAAATATTGAAACATTTTTCAAAAGATAAACATCTTTGTATACATTCTTACGAGTGAGAATCATTACAAAGATTGCCTAAACGATGGCCTCTTTTCAAAATACTTTCAAAATCACACCAAACACAAAGCACCATTTCAAACAATTTCAAAAGCAAAGCAAGCGATCTAAGCAAGTAACTAAGATCCCATGGAAAACCATGGATGAAAAGGGTGCTAGCACCTTCCCTTTTCATAATCTACCCCCCGAACTCAAGAAAACATCTCAAAGGTCTTTCCTGTGCTTTTTTACCTTTCCTTTTGGATAAAATAAAAGTCGGTGGCGACTCTTGCTAAACCGTGACATTTGTGACGAAACGCAAAACCTCAAGTCAGTTCTACCACCGTATCACAGACTACATTTTATATTTTGAACAAGTGCCTTACCAAGATATTAAAGAACAAGGTTCCTGAAGAAGTATGGAGTGGCAAACGACCATCAGTGAATCATTTGATGGTGTTTGACTCTTTATGTTACAATCATGTTCCTGATGCGAGAAGAAGGAAGCTTGATGACAAGAGTGAACCTATAATTCTTGTAGGACATCATAAAACTGGTGCATATAGGCTATTCAATCAAGTTATTGAGAAGATTATGTTGAGTTGAGACATTGTGATTGATAAATATTTTTCCTGGTGTGATACGGTGGGAGAACTGACCATGGTTTTGCGTTTGTTTTCTCAAATGCTTCGGTTGAGCAAGAGTCGTCACCGACTTTTTATTTTATCCTAAGGAAAGGTTAAAAAGCACAGCAAAAACCTTTGAGATGTTTTCTTGGGTTCGGGGAGTAGATTATAGAAAAGGAAGGTATTAGCACCCTTTCTATCCATGGTTATCCATGGGCTCTTAGTTACTTGCTTAGATCAACTTGCCTTATTTTTCAATTGTTTGAAATGGTGCTTTGTGTGTGTGGGTTTGAAAAATGTTTTGAAAAGAAGCCAATGTGGTGGCAACCTATGTAATGATCCATGTTGGGATGTATACAAAGGTGTATGTCTTTTGAAAAAGGTTTTCATTTGTTTTTGAAAGTTGTTTTGAAAGTGTCGTGAGGTGTGTTTTTAGAAAATAGGCAAGTGTTTTGTTTTTGCAAGTTTGATTCAAGTAACTAAGAGATTATCTACTCCTAAATTTCTCAAAGATTATTGCTATGTTTTAACCCTTTTAACAAGTTTGTTCCACCATTGTATTTGGTGGACAATCTCATGTTAGGATGTGAAAGGGACGGGCGCGGGTCATCGTTTAGACCATAGTTGCAATGGTGCCAAGTATCTTTGGGCAATTTTTCCTTTAAGGGACTTGATCATTTTTAGGCAACTTTCGAAAGCGTCATCGAGGGACTATGATCATTTGAATTGTGTTGTCTTATTTTTTCCCAAAGAGACCTAACATGCAATATGGCCCATTTATTGAAGGCAACAAGTGGAATACCCTAGGGGTGCAAGTGTGAATTGTGTATTGATTTCATGCAATTAGTCTTTGATTAGGGGTTGTCTACTTGTTGATTTTTATCTTGTCATACACGCCTAATTACTAGCATTTGTACAAAGTAAATAAAATGAAGAAAGATGAAACACTACGCTATTACAACCATATCGAAAGGCATAAAAATATAAAGGCAAAAATAAAATAAAAGCAATAAAAGTGAAGGTTTTTCGACTGAGGCAGAAAACTCTTCGATTCTGAACATTCCGGCTCTCTTCGATTTGGCCTGAAAAGGGGGAAAGCATGACTTTCGACTGAGGCCTCACGGTCAACATGTTGTATCTTTCGATTGGGACCAGGGGAACAGCATGTTGTATCTTTCGATTGGGACCAGGGAGACAGCATGTTGTGCATTTCGATTAGGCCTAGAATCCGTGCAAGATGTAATCTTCTTTTCTGCCTCCTTCGACCGGGCCTGGAGTCAGTGAGAAAGCCTGAGGCTTCGTTTCATATTCTTGTTTCCTGTTTACTTCGTTTGAGACATTAAATAGCAACATGGCCTAAGGCCATGCTAGTAAACAGTTTAATAACTAAAGCTAACTCAGGCGAACAACAAGCAAAACAAAACATGTTAACAGGGTGGAAACGAAAGGAACAACAGTATGTACATGCTTGGAACGAAAATGAGTTCATTTATATGTTATGTCATGAAGTGAAAAGCCCAAGGGTAAGAGTGACTTACCTTGATAGAGGCGTTGAATGGATGTGGGGCCTTGAGTGGTGGCCCTGGAATGCTTCTGGATTCAGAGGAGGAAACCAGGGGTCACGTCCCTGATACTGGATTCAACAGAGAAGAACAAGTATGAGGTTCTTCCTACTGGATTCGAAAAGGTAACAAGGTGTATGGACGTTTCAGATTCCAAGGGGGTAAGTGTTTGGATTCTGGATATGTGTTTGAGAGCTGTTAGAGAATTTTCTGCAGATTCGTTCGACTGGCCAAAAAAAGGGTCTTTAACATGTGTGGTGAAGGCTCATATTTATATATGGATTAGGTTGATGATTTGGGAGGGAAAACGAAAAAAATCAAACAAAAGGGGTATGCTGTATTTGTAGCTTTCGAGGGACAGTGTTTTATTACCATTTTGGTGCAAGGAATTGGACAGTGTAGGACTGTTGTGCAGCAGTGTAGGACTGTTGCGCTGACAGTGCATGAGACTTGGTCAACAAATGCCTTTGGCCTCTCATCCTTTTGTCTTGACTCCCTGACCTCACCTTTCGACCAGACTTTCAGAAACCATCTTCTTTTTTCAATCGAAGTGACGTTCGAATGACTCCCCTAGACAATCCTTCGAATGGGTCGAATTAATGCTCTTGGGATGGAAGGCTCAATCGAAACTTGCAACGTTGGAGAAGTTACTCCCCTAAACGAAAGAGGCGTACAAGGGCAGGATGTGTGATCGAAAGAGGGAAAAAGAGAGCCTTTTTCCTCCTGGATCGAAGGGCATCCAAAGGGATCTTTTTGCCTTGGAATCGAAGGAAGCCTTTGCCTCAGTCGAAGCTTGTAACAAGTTGTTTTAAAAGATGATTTTGGCTTTGTACCTGCTAGCATGGTAAGGAATTCTGCCTTGTAAATCTTGGCTAACACGCAGGAGAGAGGCTATATGGCCAAGTGAAATATTTGTACTGAGAGAATACAACATTCAAACGAAGTCCAAAGTCCCGATGAAACAAGAAACGAACTTGCCTAAAAGGAGTCCAGCGCCCAATCGAAGGATGCAACCAAACCTACATCGAAAGAACCAAAATTCCCAATCGAAGGATACAACCAAACCTACATCGAAAGAACCAAAGTTCCCAATCGAAGGATGCAAGTCAAGCTTGTGCCGAAAGAGTCCAAAAAGCCAATCGAAGGAAGCTGATCGAAGAGCACTTGTATTTCTCCAATTTTGATAGTTTCCTTTTAACTTTGGTACTGGAAAATCCCAATGCATTTGTTCGAGCTTGAACTTTGAGAATCATTGTGAGAGAGACCTTGAAGAATGAGAGGGCAAATTTTGGGGTACAACAGTTGCCCCTGTTCAATCTTCTTGAACCTGAAGAGTTAGATTGGCAAGTTTGCCTTTCGTGACTCGAGGGTAAAAGGAGATTGGACACTAGAGTGCCCGAAAATTTGCACTCGCATGTTGGAGTATCAGCAATGTGATGTCGGGAATGGGCTTATAGATGCCATTTGGAGAGATGGTGGATAGGGAGATGGGCTTATAGATGCCACCTGAAGACGTGACAGAACCTCGTCGGGAATGGGCTTATAGATGCCATTTGGAAGTATTGATCACATAGGAGGTTCCTTAGCGAGAACTTGTGTATTTTGAGAAAGACAGATGTTTCCTGGCTTGTTACAGGTATTGATCTTCAATCTCTTCATGCAGACATGCCCTGGCTAGATACAGGTGTCGAATCTACAATCGGTTGCTCACAGATATGCCCTGGCTGGATACAGGAATCGAATCCGGAAATAGTCGTCAACAGATATGCCCTGGCTGGATACAGGAATCGAATCTGGAAATAGTCGTCAACAGATATGCCCTGGCTGGATACAGGAATCGAATCTGGAAATAGTCGTCAACAGATATGCCCTGGCTGGATACAGGAATCGAATCTTCAAACTCTTCAGACGTGCCCTGGCTAGATACAGGAATCGAGTCTGGAAACTGGTCACTCACAGATGTGCCTTGGCTAGATACAGGAATTGAATATGGAAATAGTCGTCAACAGATATGCCCTGGCTGGATATAGGAATCGAATCTGGAAACTCTTCAGACGTGCCCTGGCTAGATACAGGAATTTAGTCTTGGAAACTGATCACTCACAGATGTGCCCTGGCTAGATACAGGAATCGAATCTGGAATTGTGACAGTTGGAGGTAGTTGTCTTTTTCCTGAAAAGGCAAAACATCCGTTGTATGCAGTGCCATGATGTATGACATGCATGATGTTATGACGTTAAAAACGAGATAGTGTTGTATGCACTTTATCATGTATGTGAGCAAGATGTATGAAATGTGAAATGTTTATGAATGTATTTTCGTCTAGGAAAATAAATCCTCGATGATCAGCTGGGGAATTAAATCCTGGGCTGACGTTGAAGAGTAGAGCTCTTCGTTTCCGCTGAGGATGACGGTTGCCAGAATACATCGGTAGGAGAGGATGACTCCGTTGAGGAACAGACTTGTTGGAGGGATTATTCTGCGGGGAGTTGCTCTATGGAAGAGATATTTCGCTGAAGTTTTGATGGGAGGCCCGCTGAGGATTTCAATGATGGATTCCGCTGGGGATAATGATGACAAACTCCGCTGGGGATACCAAAGATAAACTCCGCTGGGGATACCAAAGATAAACTCCGCTGGGGATACCAAAGATAAACTCCGCTGGGGATTGTGTTGATAAGTTATGTTGGGGAACTTCGATGAATTCCGCTGGGGATAGGAAGAACTTTGCCGAGGACGATCTTCCGTGGTAATTAGCTGAGGATTACCCAGTTATAAGCCTTTGTGAGGAATAACTTTGAATAAAGCTAGGGAGAGATGTCCGTACTCTGCAGGGGATAAGCTTCTAGAATCTACTGGGGATAAGCTTTAAGACCTGCTGGGGAGATAGATTCCACTTTCCTGGGGAAACTTGAATGTTTGTATACCGCCGGGGAACAATCTTAGATCAAGACTGCCGGGGGATGCTTGCTGATGAAATGCCTATACTCCATTGGGGAATGTTGCTATCTTGTGAGGTTACCCAACTTCCTTTAGGCTGGCTGTAGACTAACTCTGCTTGGGGAGTGTGTTGCTGACTGGCTAGGGGAATAGGGTGCCTGTTGTAGGGCTGATGTATTGCTGAAACTTATCTTACTTTGTGGGGAGTTGAGATAACTTGGTCACATTCTTCAGTTGAATCCATCTTGGTACCTCGGCGGACAAAGCAAACAGACTGCATCAGACATCTTTACATTGCCCCTGTTTCTGATGTCACCTGTAATTGGTCTTTTGTTTCATCTGTAGGTATTTATGAATTAGCAATTTAATGACAAATGCATATATCAAAAATGAACATTGGACGTTCTTCGCAAGACAAAACAGAAAAGGAAAAACAATTGGCAATTTGTTTGAAAAGTGTATTTGTATTGATCTTGAATTTTGCCTGTAAATAGGCATTTTTTGTACAGGAGGCTGACGTCCTAGTAAGAGGACGCCGCCGAATATCATAAAGTTTATACAATTTGAAAAAGGAAACAAAACAGCTATGTGCACAAAATTCCCACTGGGTTCCAACTCTGCTATCGCCTTTATGCCTTCAAGCGTCTCATCACTTTGCTGCTTAGTTGAAGATGAAGCTGTTTGATCGATGCCGAAGTCTGAACCAGATAGTTGATACCGAATTCCGGATGCAAGGTGATCCATAGTGTTACGCTTTATCCCTAACTTTTTCCTGGACCGCCCTTTCGGGTTTTCAGTCCACCGGGATACCTATTTTTGCCCAAGCCGCCTTTTCAGGTTTTCGACTTGCCGGGTGTACAGATTTTTTTCATTTCATCCCTTATTTTTGCCCGAACCCTTTTGGTTCGCTGGGAAGCCCTTATTTTTTCCTAGGTATGTCAACCTAGCGGGTCTTTTATTTATGCGTAGTATCTTTTCACTATGTCTGCATTGGCGGGGTGAGGAAGGTCGTCACCATCCATGGTGGTTAGAATCATGGCTCCTCCTGAGAACACATGTTTAACCACAAATGGCCCTTCGTATGTAGGGGTCCATTTGCCCCGGGGATCATTTTGAGGAAGGATGATGCGCTTGATTACCAGGTCCCCAACTTGATATTCTTGTGGTCTGACTTTCTTGTTAAAGGCCCTGATCATTCGTTTTTGATACGTCTGACCATGACAGATAGCAGTGAGTCTCTTTTCGTCAATTAGGTTTAATTGATCAAGTCGAGTCTGGATCCAGTCATCTTCACTCAAGTCTGCATCCTTCATTATCCGGAGAGAGGGTATCTGGACTTCAATCGGCAAGACTGCCTCCATGCCATAGACCAAGGAAAAAGGGTGTTGCCCCGGTTGACGTCCTTGCTGAGGTACGGTACCCATGAAGAGCAAACGGTAACATTTCATGCCAATCTTTATAGGTTACTGTCATCTTCTGCACAATCTTTTTGATATTCTTATTAGCTGCTTCTACAGCCCCATTCATCTTCGGCCGGTAGGGAGAAGAGTTGTGGTGCTGTATCTTGAATTGCTCGCAGAGCTCAGTGATCATTTTGTTATTGAGATTGGTACCATTGTCCGTAATGATCCTTTCTGGGACGCCATACCGACAGATCAGGTTATGCCGGATGAAACATGCCACGACGCTCTTGGTTACCGTGGCGTAGGAAGCTGCCTCAACCCACTTCGTGAAGTAATCAATTGCTACCAAGATGAAGCGATGCCCGTTGGATGCCGTCGGTCGGATCTCGCCGATCATATCGATGCCCCACATTGTGAAAGGCCAAGGTGCCGTCAGGACGTTCAGAGGGACCGGAGGGATGTGCACCTTATCAGCATAGATCTGGCATTTGTGACAAGTTCGAGAATGTTGGTAACAGTCGGCTTCCATTGTGGACCAGAAATATCCTGCCCGAAGGATTTTCTTTGCCATGGTATGTCCACTGGAATGTGTTCCGAATGTACCTTCATGCAGTTCTATCATGATCTTCTCTGCTTCAGTTTTATCCACACAACGCAATAGAGTTGAATCATGATTCCGTTTGTAGAGAATGTCGTTGCCGAGGAAGAATTTTGCGGCAAACCTTCTCATGAACTTCTTGTCATTGACAGATGCACCTTCAGGGTATTCCTGAGCTTCCAAATATCTCTTCACCTCATGGTACCAGGGTTTTTCAGTCACCTCTTCGGCCTCAAGATCGCAGCAGTATGCAGGTTCGTCCAACTTCCAGATAATGATCCGGGGAGCCTCATTGTCCCATTTGACTTTGAACATTGAAGACATCGTAGCTAGTGCGTCCGCTAGCTGATTCTCCTCTCTTGGGAAGTGTTCAAAACTTATCTCTTCAAAGTGGGGAAGCAAGGTCAACACATACTCCTTGTAAGGAATAAGATTTGGGTGTTTCGTATCCCACTCGCCTTTGATCTGATTGATCACGAGAGCGGAATCTCCGAAGACACTCAGAAATTTGATCCTTAAGTCGATTGCAGCTTGAAGTCCCATGATACACGCCTCATATTCTGCCATGTTGTTGGTGCAGTTAAAACACAGTCGGGCAGTGAGTGGAGTATGAGTACCTTTGGGGGATATGATCACAGCGCCGATACCGTTACCCAAAGCATTGGAGGATCCGTCAAAATGCATAGACCATCGGGATCCTTCCTCAGGTCCTTCATCCGGTCCAGGCACTTCACAATCTGTTACTACCATGATATCTTCGTCCGGAAATTCAAAGTTCAAGGATTGGTAATCGTCCACAGGTTGGTGTGCCAAATGATCTGCCAATACACTTCCCTTGATTGCTTTCTGAGTTGTGTACTGGATATCATATTCCGTCAAGATCATCTGCCATCTTGCTATTCTTCCAGACAGAGCAGGCTTTTCGAATATGTACTTGATGGGATCCATCTTTGAAATCAACAGTGTAGTGTGAGTCAACATATACTGTCTCAGCCGGCGAGCAGCCCATACCAGAGCGCAGCAAGTTTTCTCGAGCAGTGAGTAACGAGACTCACAGTCGGTAAACTTTTTGCTCAGGTAATAAATAGCGTGCTCTTTTCGGCCAGACTCGTCATGCTGCCCCAGCACACACCCCATTGAATTATCAAGCACTGTCAAGTATAGTATCAGAGGTCTCCCTTCTACTGGTGGCATAAGAATGGGTGGCTCTTGGAGATATTCCTTTATCTTTTCGAAAGCTGCTTGACATTCATCGTTCCAACGTACTACTTGATCTTTCTTCAGCAATTTGAAGATTGGCTCACAGGTAGCAGTTAGATGTGAGATGAACCGGGCGATGTAATTCAGTCGTCCCAGAAAGCCTCTGACTTCTTTCTCTGTCCTTGGAGTTGGCATCTCTTGTATGGCTTTTACCTTGGCAGGGTCCACCTGAATACCTTTATCACTTACAATGAAGCCTAGCAATTTTCCGGACCTCACCCCAAAGGTGCATTTATTTGGGTTCAACCTCAGCTTGTACAACTTCAGTCGGTCAAACAGCTTCCGCAAATGGTCAAGGTGCTCCTCCTCAGTTTGAGACCTCGCAATCATGTCATCGACGTACACTTCAATCTCATGGTGGATCATATCATGAAATAAAGCAACCATGGCACGTTGGTAGGTTGCCCCAGCATTTTTCAACCCGAATGGCATGACCTTGTAGCAGAAGGTACCCCACTGAGTAACAAAGGTAGTCTTTTCCATATCTTCCGGAGCCATCTTGATCTGATTATACCCTGAAAAACCATCCATGAAGGAGAACACCTTGTGTTGAGCAGTATTGTCAACAAGCACGTCGATGTGAGGTAGGGGGAAGTCATCCTTGGGGCTTGCCCTGTTTAGATCCCTGTAATCGACACACATTCTGACCTTACCGTCCTTCTTCGGCACTGGCACCACATTGGCAACCCACTGAGGGTAAGAAGTCACTGCTAGAAACCCGGCATCGAATTGCTTCATAACCTCAGCTTTGATCTTTTCGGACATCTCCGGACGCATACGGCAGACCTTTTGCTTTACCGGAGGGCAGTCTTCCTTGGTAGGCAGATGATGGACCACAATGTCGGCATCCAAACCAGGCATGTCTTCATAGGACCAAGCAAATATCTCCATGTAATCATGTAGCATCTGGATCAATCGTTGCTTCACGCTGAGCCCTAGATTGGCACCAATCTTGACTTCTTTTCTATCTGTCTCAGTACCCAGGTTCACTGTTTCCACGGGCTCTTCATGCAGCTGAATGGCCCTCTCTTCCTGGAGTAGCAGTCTTGCGAGTTCACCAGGCACTTCGCAATCATCTTCACCTTCGTCCTCGGCCAAGTTGATCGGATTCTCAAAGTCATAACTGGCGGTAGCAGAGCCGTTACCAGTGAGATCCAGAGTGGATCGAAACCTGTATAAGTGAGTGTGTGTAAATATAGCTGTTTTGCAATATATAACACAGAAAGAAAAAGAGCGCAAGATTTGAAATGCAACAAACGTCCAATGTTTTGATTGATGATATATGGAAATGTCATACAAAAAGCCCTCACAAATGGAGCTACGATGCCCCGGGTAGGACACCGAGCCAATAAGGTTTTAACATATTGTTTGTTACAAATTGAAAATCAAAAGAGTTAATTACTGCGTGACAAATGTGATAGGTGTAAAATCCTTTGCCATCCAGTTGCTTGGTCCGTTGCTGGTGGTGGGATAGATCCAACTGTCAAATTCTGCTTCTTCTACGTCCTCCTCGATAGCATTCACCCTTGGGCTGGAGATGAACACCGGAGCCTTTCTGATCTTTTCCTTGCGCACAGCCCTCTGAGCCTCTGCAGTGAAGCCCAGCCCAAACTTGTCGTTCTTTTGAGTGAAGTCAGGAAGCTGACCCCAGTTTGCACAATTGCCTTTCTCGATTACAGCCCGGGCATCTTTCAAGGACGCCATCTTCAACGGAAAGTCTTCTTCAACCACTGTTTCAGCTGATGCCAACGTTGGAGGTACTTCCTCAAAATGCTGAAAGGGGGTTTCAATAAACTCCCCGTCCATCTCGATATACCGGAATGAATTCAAGTGACTAACCATGTACTCCTCCTCACCCTGCACAGTAACAATCTTCCCTTTGACAGGGTATTTGAGCTTTTGGTGTAGAGTTGATGTTACTGCCCCAGCCTTGTGAATCCAGGGTCGACCCAATAAACAGGAATAAGATGGACGGATATCCATTACGTAGAACGTTGAGTCGAAGACTTGGGAACCCACACGAATAGGAATGTCTACCTCACCGTGCACTATCCTCTTAGAACCGTCGAAGGCTCTAACAATGATGTTACTAGGCTTCAATTCCAGACCCTCACAATCCAAGCGATCCAAGGCCTTCTTGAGCAAAACATTTAGGGAAGAGACGGTGTCCACCAACACGTGTGCGAGAGTAGTGCCCCTGCACTCTATAGAGACGTGCAGGGCATCATTGTGATTTTTCCCCTTGGCGGTAAGGTCAGCATCTGAGAACCCCAAACCATTGTCAGCTGTCAAATTAGCCACACAGTCAGTGAATTGATCTTCAGATGTCTCTTGCGGCACATGGGCCGTTTTCAGAAATGAAATCAGGGCCTTGGCGTGGGCCTCTGAGCACAGAAGCAATGATAGCATAGAGATTTTGGAGGGGGTATGCCCCAGCTGTTCAACAACATTGAAGTCACTCTTTTTAATGATTTTAAGGATTTCCTCCATTTCTTGTTGGGAGGCTTCGACAACAGTCTTTTTTGGTGCCTCCGTCCTGGCAGGCAAATCGGTAGCAACTTCTTTGCCCCGAGCTTCAGAGGACTCGGCGGCAGTAGTAGACACAGGAACTTGATTTGGAACATGCACGCTTGCGGGTGTGATGATGAGAGGTTTTCGGATAACTGGTGGTGCAATGTTGTTTACCGTGGGAATTGGTAAACAACCGCTGATCTTCCAAAAGGTTACTTATTTGGTGACTCGCAGGATCGATCAGATTGATCCTAAGACATGGTTGATTTTGGGGTTTTGACTAAGTTTGATAATGGTTAAATGACAAGAAAATAAAGAAGCTTTATGTAAATTGCATGAAGAAGAGAACTTGATAAAATAAAGGAAGGCTTGAAATAAAGGCTTTCGACTGGAAAGTAAATGAAGAACAAGTAAAGTTCTGGAAAATAAATGACTTTGATTAATTTAAAGTGGTGTTTCACACATACATTCTCAACAATTCTTTCTCTCACGCTGGGTACTCGAATCTATATGAGTGACTTGTATATAATTGTGAACACACGCGAAAAACTGCGTGAACTACTAATATTTATACTAAACACATCCCAAGTAACCGTCGGGCAGTTACACTACTTCGAGATGACTCCACTTGGCACGTTCACAGCGTTCGACGCTCCAGATCTTGGCACGTTGCACTTGGTAACCGCTGGGAACCGTTTTCCCTCCAAACGTTTGAATCTCAAACCGTTCCACTCTGAACAATCGAACACCTTCGTCGAGAAGCATCTTCGACGAGAAACACCTTCGACGTCGAAGGCAACCAAATTCTCCCTTGGAAGAAATTCTCTAAGTACATTGCCACCTTCTGATGAGAATTTCGACAGAACCAACTGGTCGAAACCATCTTTCAGCTTTAATGGCTTATATTAATAAAAACAAGGGTGTCGAATTTAGGAGCCAACAAATTGCCCCCTAAGAATGCCTTATTTCGACTCTGAAAAGAAAAAGGCATTCTTTGAGATTCCATTCGACACCTGTCTTTTCATTCTTAGCTACAAATTAAACTATGCACTTTTTGTCTTCTACCAACCACTGACAATCCCAAGAAAAAGCCATCATTTCATCCGTACCTAAGACGTCACCTCAGTACGGCGTGTAGCGTGCCCAATGTCTTTTCACAAATTGTCATCATGACAATTTCCCAAAAACGAGGGCGCACGCTGTACCTTTTCATTTCTGCAGAACGACTATATCAACGGGGAAACGCCACATGTCCCACTATCTTCTGCAACATTAAATGGCCTCGAATTTGGGGATTTTCCAACCACTATAAATAGCGCCAAGTACCCATTGTGGGACTTTTTCACGCTATCCTGCCTTCAAACTTCCTTGAACACAAAATCTCTGCAAACTTTGCAAACACCTTGTTCTTCACTTCATCTTCAACCTTAACATCAACAATGGCCTCAGGTTCTTCTACCGCTCCTAGTTCTAACATCCCTCCCAGAAATGCTAAACCCAAGATCTTCACAACTGTCCCCATAATTACCCCTACAGGCTAACAAAGGGTTCCTGAACCCCTAGAAACTGCTGAACGTGAAGCTTATTCACACCAACTCATGATTCCGGTTGGATAATCCAACCAAATCTTCGTCATGTCTGGCCCGCTAACCCCATGCATCAATGAAGCCATGAAGATCAAAAGCTTCTTTCCGGTGCTTGAAAAGCTCAAACCTGTTGGATGCTCTAAAAAAGATGCAGAGGATAACGAAGATCCTGCTAAGGAGAAAATCGATCTTCGCTTCTTCAATAGGGGTGTTAGGGCTTTCAGGTCTAGCCCTAGCCTCACTCCTGACTACAGTGCTTGGCTGGAAAAAATTGAAAAAAGCCAGGCTTCGATCTGGAAAGATCTGGGGATATTCGACCTGGTTATGCTGTCGAAGACGGGTCTTAACTACTCCCCTGAGATGTTGATAGCCTCCTTGCTATTCTGGGATTACACTCATTTCACCTTCCACCTTCCTTGTGGAATGCTAACGGCCACGCTTTTCGACGTGGCCGCCATCACTGGCCTTCGACCCACTGGGGATTATTTCGACCCAGAGGAAATGTCGGAGGATCAGATTGGATTCTCAGCTACGAAACCCACCTACACCATATATATCAACCATTACCATGATAGGTCGACAACCACTGTGTCGGATGTAGAGCATATCGCGTTTCTAGCCCTATGGCTGTCACGCTTTGTGTTCTGCACAAAGTCTTTACAGGTGACAAAGAAGATGATCACCCTCGCCACCCAACTCCACCATGGCCAAAATATTTGTTTGGCAGAATTAATCTTGGCGAATTTGTACGAGTCAATCAGCAACGGAGCGACTCTGTTGAAGATCATCGAGAATAGAGCCAGTCTGCTGCTTGCAGGACCTTTTTGGCTACTTCAGCTGTGGCTCAATGCCACCTTCGAGTCTTTCTTACCTCAGAAGACTCAAATAAATGAGCAAGCTCCGGAGATAGCAAATAGGCGCATCGAAGGCACCAGATTAGCTCTACTGACTCTGACTGAAGACGGGCTGGAGCTTCAACAAACTTTTGCAAACTTCGTCTTGATGTTTGCAAGAAGGAAAGAATTTGTTTCGACCATGGCTCCCTTCGCTCGACGAAAGGTTGGTCCATAATGGTTCACGAGGCCCCATCCTAAGTCGTCAGGTGACCCTCAGGTCGAAGAACACAAAATAATGTGGGAAGCATTTCTCACACCTAGAATAATGCCCCTGCGTTTTAAAAGCTCCAAGACTCACTTGAGCTTGATCGCCTACCAACCAAACCTGGTCTCTCGACAGTTTGGTATAATTCAAACACTTCCTTCTCCTATTTTTCCCAGGGAGAAATCCATGTTATATTTTTGCAACGACTATACTGAAGATGCTGCCACCAAGCATATCGGCAGGTATGCTGGTCGAACAGTCCTTTCACTGTTCGATTATCAGCTTAACTTTCTCTGTTCACCATCCTTCGAAGACTGGTGGAAGAGTTACTACGCTGAAGAGTTCTTCGACGAGAAGGACTTTGTGGACGAACTTCAGAAGTCTTTTGTTCTAGTCCTGGACAAAATAAAGAAGTGTAAGTTCATTCTTCCAAATTATTTTGTCTTTCCATTTCGACTGGTAGCCTGTTAATTATAACTTGTCTTCTTTCAGTTGTTCGAAAGCCTGCAGCCAAGAAAGCCGCAGAAGGCCATCAGGGAGGAGGTCCCTTGACAAAACCTCCACCACCGGCGAAAACTATAGCACCGACAAAAACTACAACAAGCCATCATGGGGAAGGTCCTTCGAAAAAACCTTCAGCACTGGTAACCAGACTTTTATTATTCTCTTCTTGTTTTAACATTATGGCTTTCGATGTAGCGTTCTAAATCGAACTCCAATTTGTTTTCAGGCACCTTCACCCAAGAAACGACCCGCACTGACGGTCGAATCTGGGAGTGACGAAGAAGACGACTCTCCCCCTGCTCCTCTTAAAAGGCAAAAACTGAAGAAAGATGTTCCTTCTCCTGAGACTCGATCCACATTCAGAATAAAGGTTGCTGGGAGAAAACCCAGGCCACCTCCAGTAATTATTGAAGAGCCAACGGAGGAGGAACTAAATGTTTTGCTCAATAAACCCGTCGAAAGCGACAATTCCAGCCCTGGGGCTGAAGTTCCTCTGCAGGTAATTTCTTTGACCTTTTTAGCTCAGGTGTCGATGCTCACGTTTGATTGTGTCTCTTTCTAACCTATAAGATTCTTCTTCTTCTTTTCCCAGGAAACCACTGAAAGCTCAGCACCAAAGACTTCTGAAACACTAGACTCTGCTGAACTCAATAGGCCACAAGAGAAGGAATTGGCGAACGATGAAGCCAATGCTGAAACAGAAGAACAACAAACAGAAGAACAACAACCAAAGGAGATTCAAGTGGTTGATCTGTCGGAGGAACAACATGACGAAGGGGATCATGCTGATGCCGGTACTGCTAAACTTCAAGTCGAAGAGAGTCAAGTCGAGGCAAATGCTGCTCAGCAACTTCAAACCCAAGACAACGCTGCTGCAAAGGTTACCACCTCGACAAAGCATAGGTCCAAAGAAGACTTAGCACTCTTGAAGAAAACTGATCCCATTGGCTATCTGAATGCCATTATCGAGAGCAAGGGAAGTTCATCTGATATTAGTCAGGAAGCTTCTACTCAGTCGAGGAAGTCCACTGAGACTTCTCCTCTCGATGAGGCTTTGACGAAGGTCAAGGCCCAGTTCTTCAAGAGAGATTTGATGAAAGCTTTGGAGGGGGACCCTACTGCTCCGTCATGTTTGGGAGCTGTTTTGAATGCAGTCGACTTGCTCGCTGTGGCTCCAGAGGTTTCGAGCTTTATCATGGAGTTACACTCCATTATTGATCAAGTCTCAGCAGATTATCGACGACAGAGAGGCTTCAACAGCCAGCTCGAAGCGTTATATGGCAAAAGTTCTTCTGCCTGGACTGCTGTAGCAGAGACGACTTCTCGAATTGCAGAGTTGTCGAAGCAAAAAGCATCTAAGCAAGAAGAAATTGATGCCATAGATCGAGACAATGCCTCCATAAAGGCGCAAATCGAAGAGCTGGAAGCCAAGATGAATGCCAATACTAAGCGCAAGGAGGAGCTTCTCTCGACTGTTTCAGACACCGAGAGTCAAGCTGAAATCACACAAGGCCTAGAGTTTGCTGAGAAAGCCCAAGCCTTCGACGACCAAATTGCCAAGCTTGCCCAGGCGAATGCCTTGTGCAACAAAAGACTGGAGTTGCAGCAGGCTAAGTACCTTCGACTCAAAGATTCCATCCCCTTCTGATTGACTCAGCCCTTTAACCATGTATTGTAATGTGTATTTGATAATATTGCCATTTTGGCTAATTTATAAAATTTTCCATTTTGGCTTATTTATGGTTAATTTAGTTATCACTTGCTATTTATTTTGATCTCTTGGAGCATAGGTCTATACTTTTTCAAATATTTGCCATTTACTCTCAAGAGCCTTTTATCCTCACCTAACTCTTCGACTTCATAAGCTCCACCAGAAAAAGTTTGGATAATTCTGAATGGTCCTTCCCATTTGGGTGACTATTTTCCCATGCTTCGATCCCTTCGATCCATGGGAAGGATCACCTTCCAAACTAATTCTCCAGGCGAGAATGCCTTAGGTTTCACTTTTTTATTGTAAGAGTCTTCTACTCTTTTCTTCTGAATCCTTAGTAGGTCGAGAGCGCGCAGTCTTTCTTCGTCTAAATCTACTAGTTCGTCTAACATCATGTCCCAATAAACTTCAGAGGGGATATCATGGTGTCTCTGAACCCTTGCAGATTGAAGACAAATTTCTGCTGGCAACACTGCGTCATGACCAAAAGTTAGCCTATATGGTGTTGTACCTATGGCTTCTTTTGGGGACGTTCGACAGGCCCACAAAATCTGGTCCAACGTCTTATGCCAATTTTTTGGCTTCTTCCCAACATGCTTTTTTATCAAGCCAATCACTACTTTGTTCGCTGCTTCGACTTGACTGTTTGCCTGTGCATAATAAGGCGTTGATGTTAGGAGTCTAAAGCCTGTTTCTTGAGCGAATTCCTGCATCTTTCGACCGGTGAAAACTGATCCTTGATCAGTAGTTATAGTTTCAGGGATTCCATATCTAAAGATAATGTTCTTTTGAATAAATTCAATGACATTTTCTTGGTCTACATTGACTAAAGGAATAGCTTCGATCCACTTAGTAAAATAATCAATGCCTACCAATATATACTTCTGGCTCTTTGATGATGCTGGTCGAATCTCTCCAATAAGGTCCAACGCCCATCCTCTAAAGGGCCAAGGTTTCACTATCGAGTGAAGTTCGCTTGCTGGTACATGCTGGATGCCTGTATAGACTTGACATTCTTGGCAACCCTTGGCGAACTCGACACAATCTTTCAACATGGTGGGCCAGTATAGTCCTTGTCGAAACAACAACCATTTCATCTTATGGCCTACTTGGTGAGCCCCACATGCTCCAGCGTGCGTAGTCGAAAGGGCTATGTATGCTTCAGTTTCACTTAAACACTTTAGCAATACCCCTTAAGGTGTCTTTTTAAATAACTCATTACCCATGAGCACGTAACTCAACGCCCTATACTTTGTTTTTCGTTCTGTCGAAGCTGTTGGATTTTGTAGATAATCCACAATGGGTTTCCTCCAATCTTGCTCTGACAAATTGTCTATGAACGAAATTTCGAAGCTCCTTTCATCAGCATACCCTAGTCTTGTCGATTCCAAGTCTGATGGTGACAGACAAGTTGCTTTTATTTTTTCTCGAACTTCGATTTCTCTTTGCAATCTCGTTTTTGAAATTTTGTACCCAGATGCAACTTGTGCCAAATCGTTGGCTATTTGATTTTCCAACCTGGGTATGTGTCGAATGTTGACCATTTCGAATTTTTTCAATAAACGATTTTCTATCACAAAGTACATAATGAGATTTTCTCTTATGCATTTATATTCTTTTGTGACTTGCTTAATGACTAACTCTGAGTCTCCCATTATTTCGACTCGAGTTGCCCCCAATTCCAACAATATCTCAAGGCCAGTAATTAGAGCTTCATACTCAGCCTCATTGTTCGAACAAGAACCTGATATCTTGTACTTGAATGTTGTTGGAATTTTTTCTGGAGAAATAATCAAGACTCCTACTCCTGTTCCATCTTTATGGCTGGAACCATCGAAGTAGAATTTCCAAGGCTCTATCTCCACGTAATTAATACTCTCAACTTGAATTGAGTGGTCGACTATAAAGTCTTCCACCACTTGTCCTTTCACTACCTTAAGAGGCATAAAGGTCAAGGAGTATTCAGTTAATGCTAGTGCCCACTTGCCTATTCGACTGTGCAAGATGGGTTTCGACAACATGTACTTGAAAACATCAAAATGAGACGAAACATACACATCAACTGGTTTTATATATTGTTTGAGTTTTGTACAAGAGAAATACAGACATAGACACAATTTTTCAACTTCGCTATATCTAGTTTCTGCATCGTTCAAAACTCTACTAAGATAGTAAATGGGTCTTTCGACTCCATTTTCATCTTCTTGGGCTAACATGCTTCCCAAAGTTTTGTCAGATGCAGCTATGTACAATCTCATACTCCTGTTGCTACAAGGAGGCACCAAAATAGGTGGCTTTGTGAGGTACCCTTTGATTTTGTCGAAGGCTTCTTGTTGCTCTTGCCCCCATTCGAATCCCTCTTTGTTCAATCGAAGTAAGGGTGAAAAGGCTTGAGCTTTCCCACTTAGGTTAGATATGAATCTCCTTAAGAAATTTATCTTGCCTAATAGAGATTGCAGTTCCTTTTTGTTCGCTGGCGCTTTCGCTTCCAGAATTGCCTTCGTCTTGTTCTGGTTGATTTCAATTCCTTTCTTGTGGACAACGAAGCCCAAGAAATCTCCAGCTTTCACACAGAACGCACACTTCAAAGGGTTCATCTTCAGACCATGTTCTCTCATTCTTTCGAATGATTGTCGAAGGTGGTCTATATGGTTCTTCCTGGAAACAGATTTTATAACAATGTCATCAATATATACTTGCATAAAAGTGTTAATAAAATCATGGAAGATAGAATTCATTGCTCGCTGATATGTTGCCCCAGCGTTCTTTAGGCCAAAAGGCATCACTACCCATTCATAAGTGCCTAAAGCCCCAGGGCATCGAAAAGCTGTTTTCGACACATCTTCTTCAGCAATGAAAATTTGATTATATCCTGAATAACCATCGAGCATACTCAAGTACTCATAGCCAGCGGCAGAATCGACTAGCATTTCCGCCACAGGCATAAGATATTCATCTTTGGGTGTAGCAGCATTTAAATCTCTGAAATCTATGCACACCCTCAATGTACCATTTTTCTTAATCACTGGCACAATGTTTGCAATCCATTCGACATACCTCGTAACGCGTATGAATTTGCACTTCAGCAGTCTTTCGACTTCCGTTTTGATCTTCGACAGTATTTCTGGAGCGAAGCGTCTTGGACTTTGCTTGACTGGCTTCTTCCCAGGTTTGATTGGCAACTGAAGTTCTACCAATCCTCTGTCGAGACCAGGCATCTCGTCGTAATCCCATGCAAAACAATCCTTGAACTCTTTTAACAAACGAATTACTTCCAACCTGAGTTCTGGGTCGATTTTTGCACTAATGTAAGTTGGCTTTTTCTCTAACCCTTCGCCCAAGTCGATTTCTTCTAAAGGATCCTGCGCTAACATTTTGATGTTGTTCGCCAAGGGGTCCTTTTCGAATCCTAAAGGCTCATCGTCGTAGATAGCGTCGAGCCTTTGTTCCTGCATCCCTTCTGGCATGATATCAGGAGGTTCTGGATCGAAGTCCTTTCCAGGACCTGCAGAAGATAACTGTTGATCATTGGCCTGTGTGGCCATATATTTTACTTCGGCTTCGAGAGCCGTTATCATCTTTGTTTCGGCTACGTAAGCCGAAATTCGCTGCAATGATTGTGACTCAGTCATTGTCACTGAATTCACTTCCCCAACCAGTTGGTTGGATATCAGTTAACCCACTAAAGTCAATGTGGGACAAGTCTTCTCTGTCCCATTGGAAACCATGCTCAGGGTGCAGGTATAGGGAACAAAAAGTATTTGGCGCTGGCGCCAAGTCGAAGTCAGGTGTTGGGCATGGCCCAATGTGAGCCAGGTTCTTGTCGAAGTCTGCCAGCCCTAGGTGATTTACTTCGCCCAGGTAATAGCTTTGGTCCGCTTCTATGTTTTCGACCATTCCATCAGGACGCCATAGTAGTAACCTCTGGTGCATTGATGATGGTACAGCTCCAACACCATGAATCCATTCACGGCCCAACAAAAGATTATAGTTAGGTTTGGCCGATATGACCATAAACATAGTTGGTCGAAGGATAGATCCCACCTTGATATCCAGTTGGATCACACCCATAGTGGTCCCTATGTCGCCTTCATAATTCGACAGGACCATGTTGTGAGGCTTGATGTTCTCATCACTTTTGCCTATTTTTCTTAGCATAAAGTGAGGGATGATGTTGATGGTTGCCCCACAATCCACCAAGATTTTATTTACTGTGGTTTCTTCGAGTTTAGCCCTTATAAATAAAGGCTTGAGGTGATTTTTCATCGCCTCTGTAGGTGGTTCGAAGAACCCATTCTGCTCTTCAGTAGCGCCATTATCCATGACGAAATAGTACACTGGCCTATGCTTGGCCATTTCTTGCTCCACTTCCCAATCGCTTGTTTCGACCTCCACCTGGCGGTTGAACTCCCTGGGCAGAACTGAGACTATGTTCACCATAATATCCAAAGTGTCATCCGACTCAGAGCCATCATCGTTATCAACTTCACCCTGGTTAGGCCAAACTAGCCTATTGGTTACTGGTTGTCTTTCCAGGGGCTTCCGCTGCTTTCTCTGAGGAACATTTGAACTGGTTTCTGCCTTTGGTTCATTAGCAGCTTCCCTCTCAGCTTTTCGTCGCCTCTGGTATCTCCTCCATTGAGATCGAGACATGGGATTTTTCCCTTTGTAGTTGCTCGACACCTGGGTCACTTTAGGGGTAGCAACTTGAGGCTCTTTCTTATGTGTTAAAGACGAACCTCTTGGCACTTCGAAGGAGTGCCATCTTTCCTCGCTTGGCCTCTTTCGACCAGATGTCTTGTACCAAGTATCAACTGGCACATTAGTCGGAGGCCTGAAAGTCAGTGGCCTCTTTTCTTGATTTGAACCCCTTTGGGAGGCTCTTCTGGGGTCATGTCGAGTTTCAACACTTTCCCTTTTTCTATTTGCTGCTCTCACACCTTGAATATGTTCAGCAGCTTTTTTGTCGAAGATTGAACTGCATCGGGGACACAGCATCACTTCTGACTTCTTTTTCTGGCATCTTTGCAGGAAATCTGCCAGATTTTCATTTTCCCGAGGGAAAGCAGTTTTGTTGGCTTGTTCTTGCCTCATGGCCTCCTCTGATGCTTTTGGTTCAGAGACTTCGACCATGTTGACATTCATGGTGTCCTTGGTGGCAAGAGTCAACTGCTTCATTTGAATCTCCAAGTCCTCTTTCTGGCCTTGAACTGCAGCCAAGTGAGAACTGGGTTTTGTTCCAGATTTTTGGGCTTCAACTGTCTCCAGCTTTGGGCTTTCGACCGCCTTTTGGACCGCTTCAATTGTCTTTCTGGATAGATTCCCAGAAAAACTGCCAAAGATTGGCATGTTGACATGGTCCTTTGTAACTTCGACCATTGTGATTCCTGGCCTCTTCGACTGGCTTCTGGATGCCTCGATCACGTTCACCTCTGAAGGTTCAGCATAATGGGCTTCAGCCTGCAACGGGTTAGAGTCCACAGTCATGGGGGTCTTGTCAGCAAACTTCAACCTCCCTTCTTCGATAGCGTCTTGCACAAGATTCCTGAAAATAAAACATTGAGACGTTTTATGGCCCAGAAAATTATGATATTTACAAAAGCCTCTCTTCTTTCTTTGATCAAGAGGAGGCACTTTTACCCCTGGGGGTACTATCATTTGGCCATCTTTTACAAGCAAGTCAAAGATTTCATCACATTTTGTAATGTCAAAACTATAGGTCTTTTTGGGGAACCTATCGTTGGTCCTTTCTGGACCAGTGGGATTTTTTCCACTTGAGGGGACTAACAGTTTGCAAGAGTATGGTGGCCCTTGTTTTAGTTCCGCTAAATCGACCTCGCCTTCTTCGACGGTTATAGTTTCGTCGAAGGCTTATGGATCTTCGTCATCCATCTCGACATACGCTATCCTCTCTCTTTTATGAGTTTTCGTTGCCTTGGCTTTCTCAGATTTAAGGCGTTCTACCTGTCGAACTCTATCGGCCAATTGGGCCATGTCTCTCAGGTATTGAGTGTCTAACTTCTTCCTGATGGAATAATCTAAGCCGCCTGCGGCTATTTCGACTAACTCATGTTCTGGCACTTGTGTAAAGCATCTTGCTTTGAGCAACCTAAACCTATTTAGATATTCGTCTATAGGTTCAGTGAAACGTCTCTTTACACTGGCCAATTCTTTCAGGCTTATCTTGGTTTGTCCCATGTAGAATTGCTCATGAAACAATCTCTCCAACTGGGTCCAATGATGGATCGAATTGGGGGAGAGAGTTGTAAACCAAGTAAAAGCGTTCTTTGTTAAAGAACTTGGGAAGTACTTGATCCTCAGATTTTCGTTGTTCGAAATATCTCATGCTTCGATCAAGTATCTCGCCACATGTTCGACAGTAGATTCTGTCGTGTCCCCTGAGAATTTAGTGAACTTAGGGACTTTACATCTAGGGGGTAAGTCTGTTTGTAACACGTATTCTGACAGTGGGGATGTGAAGTTGGGCCTACGAAAGCCCATGTTCATCCCATTCTGCGTCATGATTCTTTCGATCATGGCTGCCAGATTATTTTCCAACCCCATGTTTTGGTATTGGATATGCTGAACTACTTCGTCAGCATTTTGGTTTCTGTTAACTAACCTTACCTCTGGGGCTATAACCCTAGGTTCTTCGACAGGCTGCTTCAATCGTGCCCTAAGGTTTTCTTCGACAGGCTGCTGGCCTTGGTTGATAGTGGTTTCTTCCTCTAAGAGTATACCTTGGTTTCCCCTTATTTGTGCCCTTTGGGGCTGTCGAATAGGTTGGGGTACTCCAAAGAAATCAGCCAAACGCGTCATTTGCGCTGTCATCTGCTGATTCGACTGGGTGGTGTTTTGTATTAGAGGATTTAGCACTGTACTTAAAGTTTGTGCCAACATTTGAACCATATCATGGTTGCTTTCGTCCATTTGTTGCCTCAAGACTGCTGTCGAGGCATTTGTAAGGCCATGTGCTACTTGGGACGTTCCTCCTAAGAGTTGGGTCCTATTTCTGTTTGCCATACCTACTCCAGAACCTTGGAGTGGCGAAGAGGCACTCACTAAAGGGTCTGAAAAAGTGGACGCAGCGTTCGTCAGGCTAGCCAATTCAGAAGTTGGCATGCCATAAAGTGGTTCTCGATTTTGACCGCCTGTCATAAATCCTGGGGGAACATAAGGCCTGGTGCCTAGATTTCCCCTTGGTGGGGGAGTTCCTAAAGGCACTCTGGGGCCAGTGAACGGAGGTAATGGCCCCGTTGTTGTGACCGTTACGGCTGGTGTTGAACCAGCGGTTATCGCTTCACTTACGGTTGGGATAACCGTTGTTCCCACATTCGTCTGTGGGATTTCGTTATTGTTTGGCGGATTCGCCATCGCTTCTCTTCTTCTGGCAGTATTGGTATTGTTAGTGTATATTCTACCACTTCTCAATAACATGCAATACTTCTCGAAAAAGATGATATTCTGTGTAAAAAGGTTAAACTTCAAAATCAACACAAGGTCCCACCAGGTGTGCCAATTTGTTTACCGTGGGAATTGGTAAACAACCACTGATCTTCCAAAAGGTTACTTATTTGGTGACTCGCAGGATCGATCAGATTGATCCTAAGACATGGTTGATTTTGGGGTTTTGACTAAGTTTGATAATGGTTAAATGACAAGAAAATAAAGAAGCTTTATGTAAATTACATGAAGAAGAGAACTTGATAAAATAAAGGAAGGCTTGAAATAAAGGCTTTCGACTGGAAAGTAAATGAAGAACAAGTAAAGTTCTGGAAAATAAATGACTTTGATTAATTTAAAGTGGTGTTTCACACATACATTCTCAACAATTCTTTCTCTCACGCTGGGTACTCGAATCTATATGAGTGACTTGTATATAATTGTGAACACACGCGAAAAACTGCGTGAACTACTAATATTTATACTAAACACATCCCAAGTAACCGTCGGGCAGTTACACTGCTTCGAGATGACTCCACTTGGCACGTTCACAGCGTTCGACGCTCCAGATCTTGGCACGTTGCACTTGGTAACCGCTGGGAACCGTTTTCCCTCCAAACGTTTGAATCTCAAACCGTTCCACTCTGAACAATCGAACACCTTCGTCGAGAATCATCTTCGACGAGAAACACCTTCGACGTCGAAGGCAACCAAATTCTCCCTTGGAAGAAATTCTCTAAGTACATTGCCACCTTCTGATGAGAATTTCGACAGAACCAACTGGTCGAAACCATCTTTCAGCTTTAATGGCTTATATTAATAAAAACAAGGGTGTCGAATTTAGGAGCCAACAAATGTCAGGCGAGAAGAGCCTGCCACTGCGGGTAATCTTGGCGGGACCAGTGATGTTACTGATACTGGTATTGGTGTTGAACTCCTGTTTCACCCCAAGCACATATACGTCGGCCCCATAATGCCATGGGACCGCTTTATCAGACTCATAGGGGAGAGGCCCTGGAATAGTAATAGTAATGGGTGCAACAGACATAATTTGGACTGGCTTCCTCGGGGGAGCTTTGGTAGGATTGTAAATTGTGACAACAGATACTTCTTCAGCGGAAACAAACGGAACAACAGTTTTCTTGAACAAAATTTCTTTGCTATCCATCAGGCTTTGGATGCCTGATTTCAGCAGCGGACAACCGGTAGGGATAACAGCACACAGGAGGCAACCCTTGCTACAACCTGGAAATAAACCGGCTAGTAGTAAGTTCCTCTTAACAGTTAAAAGAGGGGTAGCAACATCATTCACCGAAACAGCATATAACTCTTCCTCGATGGCATTTACTCTATGCTGGGGCATAGGAGCAGTTACAACATTTGGCCTCTCAGGCGCCTCAAACTGAATTTCCTTTGCGTCGATAAGATCTTGCACTTTGTTTCTCAAGGCCCAGCAATCATCAGTAGTGTGCCCGGGGCTATCGGAATGATAAGCACAACGGGCATTTGGGTTATACTTAGGAGATGCGGTATTCACGACCTTCGGTGCTTCTTTGATGGTCACCAAGTTGGTTGATAACAGTTGTGGTAAAATTTGTGACAAGGTCATACTCAACCGAGTATACTGTCTCTTGGGCCTTTCACCTCTTTGTTGATTGTACTGCTGAGGAGCAGCAACAGGTTTTGAAATGACCAAAGCATTGATGGCTTGGCGACTTTCTGGCTTGACTTGTCTTCTAGGACCATAGACTGCACTTGCTTCTTTCTTGAACGACCTCTTCTCAGTACTTGGGGAGGCAGCTTTTTGTATCTTTCCTGACCTGATGCCAGCTTCAATTCTTTCACCCGTCAGAATCAAATCCGTAAACCCAGCGGAGGAATTACCAACCAAATGATTGAAAAATGGACCAGACAAGGTCCCTAGAAACATATCAACCAGCTCACGATTAGTTAATGGAGGCTGCACCCTGCCAGCCAAATCTCTCCATTTTTGTGCATATTCTTTGAACCCTTCGCCCGTTCCTAGAGACATACCCTGAAGTTAGGTACGCGTAGGAGCGAGATCAGAATTGTATTGATATTGTCTGTAGAATGCGGTTGCCAAATCTTCCCAGTGTCGGATACTGGTTCCATCTAGTTGGTAGAACCACTCAAGCTGTGACCCCGAAAGGCTATCTTGGAAGAAGTGAATCCAGAGATTTTTATCTGCCGTGTAAGGTTGGATCTTCCTTACGTACGACCTTAGATGCAGCTTTGGACAGGAAGCCCCGTCATATTTGGCGAAGGCAGGCGCCTTAAACTTGTGTGGGATTACAACCCCAGAAGATAACCCCAAATCTCCGAAATCCAGCCCCGACACATTCTGAATCTCCATGGCGCTCAAGCGGTCTTCCAATTGCTTGTATCTGTCAGCAGCAGGTGGGTATTGTTCGTCATTGTAGTCCGTCTCGTTGTCAGAGACTGCAGGACTAGGAGCTCCTCCCCCTTGGGGACTGTCTTTCTCAGCAGAGGAAGTAGTTGGATCAGCTTCATTATGGAGTGTGTTCCTAAACCTGCGTCCGGTGTTGAATAACGCAGTCCTCTTTTTCTTCTTCTTCTTCAGGAGTAGAGCCTTCAACTCTTGCTGACCTTGGGCCAGGCTCAGGACCATTTCTTGAAACTGGGCACTTTGGGCCTGAAGGGCCTTGATTGCTTGCTCACTGGATGATTCTGAATTCATGATGACTGTTCAAATAAACAGCGAAGAAGATTAAGTAACCTGTGGAAAGGGTACCTGCTATGCGTATGGTGCAATGAGATGCGTATGTTTTATGTTTTCAAAGACAAACAAGATTCAACTTTGTAGACAAAAGGGAAACACACTTCATTAGATTCAAATTTTAAATTGTTCAACAACTTGCCCTTAGGCATTACAGGAATGAAAAAATACTGAAAAGGAAATAAAAGCTATAAAAGGAAATATCCAAAGCCCATCAATGCTCCCATGGCCTCCTCTTCTCAGTGTGGATGTAGTTATTCAGGACCCGCTCTTCCTCCAATTGCTTAGTCAGCCTCTGGATCTTCCGTTCATGTTCGTTGAACTTTTCCCGATAAAAATCCCGTTCTTCCTTTAGCTGCGCCCAAGATCTCTTCATTGTGTCAAAATCAGTGGGTATCTGAGGAGGGAGGACAGTTGGAGGAACCCCATCTTCATCAGGAGATTCAAGAATGATAGGTCTGACAGCTTCGTACGGCATACCCAACTTCTGAGCACGGATGCGGACCCATCTACAATAGGGTTCCATTGGTAGAGAAGTCTTGGGTCCCAACTCATGCGGGTCAGCTTTATGAATTCTATCCCAAGCCTTAATGAATCCATGGCGTAGTTGGTCACTGTCTGCCTGGAACTCAAAATGGAAGTGAGGAACCAACATTTCATGAGGCCCTACTCTTCTGGCTCTTCCAAATTGGCGGAGAGCTAAGCATGGATTATAAGAGATTCCTCCTTGGATACCAATCAACGGGACATTGAGGTATTCTCCGCAACGATCAATAACAGCTACCTCATCCAAACCTCTGAGAGTCCAAGTGATGTCGTTATCAGTGAGAGACATTAGCCTATGAGCCCAACCCTTTCCTTCTTCATTCTTCAGCACAAACTTAGGGAGGTGCGAAATAAACCACCTCAGTAGCAAAGGAGCACAACACCAAGGAGTTTCCCGTTTTCGGGCAGTACGAGCATAGAGTTGTTGCAAGATATCACCCAAAAGAGTGGGTACAGGATTCCGGGACATGAAGATCCTTATGGCATAGATACTGATAAAAGTGTCAGGATTGGGAAACAATACCAGACCATAGATTAAAAGAGCCAGAATGTCTTCGTACGCCTTGAAGTCCAAGTCATTCCAGAAATCATTAGTTTTACCAACCAGAAATTTAACCAAAAAGCCCTTAACTCCACTTCTAGTTTCCCAGTTGGCCAATACCTCTTCTTTGGTCAAGGGGAGAATTGCAGCAACCTCTTCAGGCCTAGGAGTCTTTTCCAAACCAGTGAATGGAGTTTGTTCCAAAATAGGGATCCCAAGCAGATAAGAGAACTCTTCCAGGGTAGGGACCAGCTGGAAGTCTTGAAAGGTGAAGCAATGATACAGGGGGTCATAAAACTGGGTCAGAACACTGATCAGTTGTTGGTCCCATTTTGCAGTGATCAAACCAAGGAGAGAACCATGCCTGTTGATGAAGGAGGAAGTGTTCGGAATCCTACCAACCAAATCCTTGAGCAAAGTTGGTGGTTGAACAAAGTTGAGCCGGACAGTATTCCTACGCACGGGCATCATGATGTCCTACAAAACAGAGCAAAGATGAAACTTTTTTGTCTTTGAAATGGGTTAGTCCTTTATACAGGATGCATGCAATGGTATGATGGCATGATGCTATGATGAAGCACACCACAAGTATTCACACAGGCAAGCATGATAAGGCACACAAGTCACACAAGACAACCCTTAGGTTTCGGGCCAGCATGAAGTTTAGGTATTACCCTCTTTTGGTTTCGTTGGTTAAAACCTGTCCTATCAAAAGTAACCGGGTTCTAAAGGATCTCAAATCATTGGCTACCCTCAATCGGTCATAACTCCAGCATCGCAATCTTTTCTTGCAGCCAGAACCATCTCGAGAGTTTAGCCTCAATCAGTGTAGCATACTGCTACTGTCATAATGGCCAAGTTTGGTCAATTTAGGGTTCTAAGGTTGGTTGGTGTTTAATGACTCCTTAGAAGACCTATATTCTCCCCGTTGCAACACAAGGGATACAGGTACAGACCAAGGTGCCACACCAACGTAGCCACTGCTTCACCCATGTCGGTCTACGCCGGACAGGTCCCTCACAGATTATGCTACCTAAAAAGGGTATTCCCCAGATCCGGGTTAGGATCTATGAAACTCCAATGCAAAAACCCACAAATATAAAAGCAAACAGAGCAAACAATTGAAAACAAGGGTGATCTAAGCCCTAAGGTTACTCCACTTTTAATTAAATTTCCCCAGCAGAGTCGCCAGTTCTGTGATATGGTGGGAGAACTGACCATGGTTTTGCGTTTGTTTTCGCAAATGTTTCGATTGAGCAAGAGTCGCCACCGACTTTTTATTTTATCCTAAGGAAAGGTTAAAAAGCACAGCAAAAACCTTTGAGATGTTTTCTTGGGTTCGGGGAGTAGATTATAGAAAAGGAAGGTATTAGCACCCTTTCTATCCATGGTTATCCATGGGCTCTTAGTTACTTGCTTAGATCAACTTGCCTTATTTTTCAATTGTTTGAAATGGTGCTTTGTGTGTGTGGGTTTGAAAAATGTTTTGAAAAGAAGCCAATGTGGTGGAAACCTATGTAATGATCCATGTTGGGATGTATACAAAGGTGTATGTCTTTTGAAAAAGGTTTTCATTTGTTTTTGAAAGTTGTTTTGAAAGTGTCGTGAGGTGTGTTTTTAGAAAATAGGCAAGTGTTTTGTTTTTGCAAGTTTGATTCAAGTAACTAAGAGATTATCTACTCCTAAATTTCTCAAAGATTATTGCTATGTTTTAACCCTTTTAACAAGTTTGTTCCACCATTGTATTTGGTGGACAATCTCATGTTAGGATGTGAAAGGGACGGGCGCGGGTCATCGTTTAGACCATAGTTGCAATGGTGCCAAGTATCTTTGGGCAATTTTTCCTTTAAGGGACTTGATCATTTTTAGGCAACTTTCGAAAGCGTCATCGAGGGACTATGATCATTTGAATTGTGTTGTCTTATTTTTGCCCAAAGAGACCTAACATGCAATATGGCCCATTTATTGAAGGCAACAAGTGGAATACCCTAGGGGTGCAAGTGTGAATTGTGTATTGATTTCATGCAATTAGTCTTTGATTAGGGGTTGTCTACTTGTTGATTTTTATCTTGTCATACACGCCTAATTACTAGCATTTGTACAAAGTAAATAAAATGCAGAAAGATGAAACACTACGCTATTACAACCATATCGAAAGGCATAAAAATATAAAGGCAAAAATAAAATAAAAGCAATAAAAGTGAAGGTTTTTCGACTGAGGCAGAAAACTCTTCGATTCTGAACATTCCGGCTCTCTTCGATTTGGCCTGAAAAGGGGGAAAGCATGACTTTCGACTGAGGCCTCACGGTCAGCATGTTGTATCTTTCGATTGGGACCAGGGGAACAGCATGTTGTATCTTTCGATTGGGACCAGGGGGACAGCATGTTGTGCCTTTCGATTAGGCCTAGAATCCGTGCAAGATGTAATCTTCTTTTCTGCCTCCTTCGACCGAGCCTGGAGTCAGTGAGAAAGCCTGAGGCTTCGTTTCATATTCTTGTTTCCTGTTTACTTCGTTTGAGACATTAAATAGCAACATGGCCTAAGGCCATGCTAGTAAACAGTTTAATAACTAAAGCTAACTCAGGCGAACAACAAGCAAAACGAAACATGTTAACAGGGTGGAAACGAAAGGAACAACAGTATGTACATGCTTGGAACGAAAATGAGTTCATTTATATGTTATGTCATGAAGTGAAAAGCCCAAGGGTAAGAGTGACTTACCTTGATAGAGGCTTTGAATGGATGTGGGGCCTTGAGTGGTGGCCCTGGAATGCTTCTGGATTCGGAGGAGGAAACCAGGGGTCACGTCCCTGATACTGGATTCAACAGAGAAGAACAAGTATGAGGTTCTTCCTACTGGATTCGAAAATGTAACAAGGTGTATGGACGTTTTAGATTCCAAGGGGGTAAGTGTTTGGATTCTGGATATGTGTTTGAGAGCTGTTAGAGAATTTTCTGCAGATTCGTTCGACTGGCCAAAAAAAGGGTCTTTAACATGTGTGGTGAAGGCTCATATTTATAGATGGATTAGGTTGATGCTTTGGGAGGGAAAACGAAAAAAATCAAACAAAAGGGGTATGCTGTATTTGTAGCTTTCGAGGGACAGTGTTTTATTACCATTTTGGTGCAAGGAATTGGACAGTGTAGGACTGTTATGCAGCAATGTAGGACTGTTGCGCTGACAGTGCATGAGACTTGGTCAACAAATGCCTTTGGCCTCTCATCCTTTTGTCTTGACTCCCTGACCTCACCTTTCGACCAGACTTTTAGAAACCATCTTCTTTTTTCAATCGAAGTGACGTTCGAATGACTCCCCTAGACAATCCTTCGAATGGGTCGAATTAATGCTCTTGGGATGGAAGGCTCAATCGAAACTTGCAACGTTGGAGAAGTTACTCCCCCAAACGAAAGAGGCGTACAAGGGCAGGATGTGTGATCGAAAGAGGGAAAAAGAGAGCCTTTTTCCTCATGGATCGAAGGGCATCCAAAGGGAGCTTTTTGCCTTGGAATCGAAGGAAGCCTTTGCCTCAGTCGAAGCTTGTAACAAGTTGTTTTAAAAGATGATTTTGGCTTTGTACCTGCTAGCATGGTAAGGAATTCTGCCTTGTAAATCTTGGCTAACACGCAGGAGAGAGGCTATATGGCCAAGTGAAATATTTGTACTGAGAGAATACAACATTCAAACGAAGTCCAAAGTCCCGATGAAACAAGAAACGAACTTGCCTAAAAGGAGTCCAGCGCCCAATCGAAGTATGCAACCAAACCTACATCGAAAGAACCAAAATTCCCAATCGAAGGATACAACCAAACCTACATCGAAAGAACCAAAGTTCCCAATCGAAGGATGCAAGTCAAGCTTGTGCCGAAAGAGTCCAAAAAGCCAATCGAAGGAAGCTGATCGAAGAGCACTTGTATTTCTCCAATTTTGATAGTTTCCTTTTAACTTTGGTACTGGAAAATCCCAATGCATTTGTTCGAGCTTGAACTTTGAGAATCATTGTGAGAGAGACCTTGAAGAATGAGAGGGAAAATTTTGGGGTACAACACCTGGCATTTGAATTCTAATAATGCAATTAACAAGCCATTGATGAGCTATGGTTTAGACAAAGAAACTGATGAAGTCAAAGTCGAAGAAATTACTAATATTCCAATTGAAGTCGAAGCAGTTGCTGACCTTCTAGATACAATTGAGTTCAAAGAGGATGTGGCTGAAACAAGCCAAAGACCTCAAAGAAATAAAGTTCTTCCAATAAGACTTCATGATTATGAAGTGGTGGGTGATGATGAAGTCACACCAGATAGAAAGTTAGTTCATTTTGCTTTACTTATAGGTGTTGAACCAATCAACCATAACGAAGCTTTGAAGATTAAATAATGGAAGTTAGCTATGGTCGAAGAGTTACAGACAATCAAAAGAAACAATACATGGGAGTTAGTCCAATTGGCAACTGTCATACGGTGGGAGAACTGACTTGGGTGTTTTTGCGTTTGATCGCAATTGTTGCGGATAGCAAGAGTCGCCACCGACTTTTGTTTTATCCAATAAAGGAAATGGTGAAAAGAACAGGAAAGACCTTTCAAGAATTTTTCTTGAGTTCGGGGGTAGGTTATGAAAAGGGAAGGTGTTAACACCCTTTTCATCCGTAGTTATCTACGGGCTCTTAGTTGCTTGCTAGATCACTTTGAAAAATGCTTTGTTTGAAATGTGTTTGTGGTGGGTTTTTGAAAGTATTTTTAAAACGCCTTTGTTTCGGCAAACTTCATAATGATTCTCGTATCTATAAGAATGCATACAAAGTGTTGGTTTTGAAAATAGTTCAAAGAGATGTTTGTTTTTGAAGATGTTTTGAAAGTGTAAGTGTGAAAATGGTTTTGATTTGTGAGTAAGCAACTACGAGCGTCCTACCTACTCCAAAGGTCTTTGTTCTTTTCCTCCTCCTTTAGATGTGTAATTGCAAGCTTCTCAAATCATATTTAAAGCATTTTTTTTGATGAAGACAACATGGACATCAACATTCAAAGGATGTGCAAAAAGCTTATCAACATCATATAAAAGTCTTGAAGATTAGTAGAAGAATAATTGAAGAATCAACAATGTCAAAAAGGTTTAAATAATTCTTAATCTTGAATATAGATGTTCACAATTGCATTCATAATCATATACATATCCCACATTTTTAATGTTAAGAAAAACCTTGTTTGAAATCTTTTTCAAAAAGAATTTGTGAAAATTAATTTTCAGGAACTGGTTTCTCCCTAACAGGGAATCGGGTTCCAAACCTTGTTCAAAAAACCGTCCCTGGATTTTGTACCAGGAACCGGGTTGTACCAATAGGGGAACTGGTTCCTGCGTAATATTTTTGAAATCTAACTTATAACGTTCACTAAGAACCGGGTTCTTCCTGTGTCGGAACCGGTTCCCAGCGAACCAGTGCAGCTTTTCTTTTGGTTTTTGAACATATTTCAAGTGGTATCTTTTCATGAATGCATTGCAACTTTTCATATGAATTGGCATGAATGAAGAGGTTCTTGTGACTTTATAAATGTGCAGATTTTCAGATTTTAAATAATCTATCACAATCTATTATAACTTTCAAAAAATAACAATAAACCTTCTTCATATTAACAATTTTCTCATTCATTCAAAATTTGCACTTAAACTTTCATGTGTTCATAATTTTGTGAAACTTGCCATATACATTTTCATTAAGACATCATTACAAGTTTCATACATACATTGTGAACATTTATATACATTGTTTGAGAATTGTTTATATCTTGAAGAAGAAGATCAATTGAAGATTGATAGTTCTATCCATCTATTTCAAATAAATCATTGTATTACTTAAAGAAATTATTCCCTTACTATCCAGGATTGTTGGAAGTAAGTGTTGTAATTTGAAGAGGATTTTTCTTCATTCACATTAGTGTTTGTTTGATCTTAAAGGTGTTAAGAACCTTTGATCACCCTATAGGTTAGATGGTAAGCATAAGCTGTACAATCATTCTAACTATAGTGAAATCTCTTTCGTGTTGGAAAGGGGACTGGAGTACTCTCGGATTATGAGGGGAACCAGGATATATCACCGTGTTCTTTACTTTTCCGCTTTTATCGCTTTCATCGCCATAATCAGGAAAAGATAAGATATAATCAAAACCTTCAAACACTTAACCAAAAATTACTCAAGTATTCTCATAAAACTGAATAAATTTTTATAGACCTAATTCACCCCCCCCCCCTCTTAGGCACTCTGAGACTTACAAGATGTTGCTATCTTACCGTTGATTGGTAAGAAACCCCATCATTGGATGTGAAGGGACAAGCGCGGGTCAATCGTAAAGTCATAGAAGGCAACTTATGAGATGCTTTAGCAATTTTAGTAAGGGACTAAATCGTTTACCGAAGGCAACATTGAGGGACATCGAGGGTGTTGTACCCCAAAATTTTCCCTCTCATTTTACTCAATACATGACAATTGAAGTCCCCAAGTTGCTCAAGGAAGCCCAAGAGTTGACCAGACAAGCTCTCTCCTAAGGCAGTGCACCTCAAAATTAGGGTTTCATTCCTCATCAAGATAGGTGAACCACAAAGACTTAATATGCTCTCCATGGTCTTAATATGTTCTCAAGACCCTACATGTCAAGTTTCATACCTTGCACAAGAGGTTTGCTCAGTCAACTGCCCAGATGCTTGAGAATCGACTGTATTAGGTCAAAAAATTAATTGTGGCCCACATACATTCAAACCTCAATATTTTTGGTCAACATCAACATTTTGAAGTGAATTCCATCATTTGATCAAGGGTTGATCATGATTCCTCAAGGAATACTCCAAATTCATCAAAACCCAAAAGTTGCTAAATTAGGGTTTTGTAGGAAAAGTCAACCCAACTTTGACCAAGCATAACTTTCATATGCTTTATCAGAAACTTTCCATCCAAAGCTCATTTTTAAGAGGATGCAATACCCTACAATTCATCTTCATCCCACAAGTTCAAAATATGCACTCACAAAAAGATATGAATTTTGACATTATAGGTCCTTTTGAAAAGTCAACAAAAACACCTTTTGGGTCAAAGCTTCATACATGAACATGGAAGACTCAATTGAGATGAGACTAAAAGGGTTGCTTAGGGAACATCGTAAGATTTCTAAAAAGTCCAAGAACACCTCTCTAGGGTCAAAATTGGAGGAGATATGCCTTGTCAAAGTTGACCTTTTTTGCAAAATTGCCAAAAGTCAAATGGGCTCAAAATTGCATTTTTTTGCCAAATGGGCCTAACTTTTTATGCTTGCACCTCACTTATAATATGATCCATGATCCAAATATCCAACCTCATGTTATTTGCTTCACTTTTCAATTTATTTTGATTTTTTGTTAATTAAAATTTCAATTAAATCAAATAATTGATGAATAATGGAAAAGATATGTTGTTATATGATTTTTGGATAGGATTTCAATCAAATAATGCAAGGATATCATGATAAATTCGAATCAAGGCTGATTGATACAAGAAAGGCATATTTTGGATCACTATAGCAAGTTTACATATGCCATGAAAATCAAATCAAATCTTCAAAACTTTCAAAGATGTTGTTGTACCCCAAAATTTTCCCTCCTATATTTCTCAAAACATTGCAAGAAAGATCCTCAAGTTGCTCAAGGTAGTTCAAGGGTTGGCCAGACAAGCTCTCTCCTAAGGCAGTCTACCCCAAAATAGGGTTTCATGTTGCATCAAGATGCTTAAGTCCAAGTGATCCCAAGTGCTCACCATTGTCCTAATATGTTCTCAGGATCATCCATGTCAAGTTTCAAGCCTTGCAGAAGAAGTTTGCTCAGTCAATTGCTCAAAGGTCCAAAAATCGACTGTGCTAGGGCAAAAGTCAACTGTGACCAAAATACAGTCAAACTTCAAGATTTTTAGTCAACATCCTCATTTTGGAACATATTTCATCATTTGATCAAGGGTTGATCATGATTCATCAAGGATTGCTCACAATTCATCAAGATTCAAAAGTTGCTAAATTAGGGTTTTGTAGGAAAAGTCAACTCAACTTTGACCAAGCATAACTTTCTCATACTTTATGAGAAATGACCCATCCAAAGCTCATTTTGAAGAGGATGCAATTCCCTACCATCCATATTCAGCTCCCAAGATCAAAATATACACTCACAAGAAGTTATGAATTTGGACATTATAGGTCATTTTGAGAAGTCAACAAAAACACCTTTTTTTCCAAAGCTTCATACATGAGCATGGAATATAAAATTGAGATGAGACCAAAAGGGTTGGTTAGAGAACATCTCAAGCTTGCTAAAAAGTCCAAGAACACCTTCAAAGAGTCAAAATTGAGGAAGTTATGCATTGTTGAAGTTGACCTTTTTTGCAAAATTGCCAAAAGTCAACTATCCCCAAAACTTCAAATTTTGCCAAATGGGCCCATTATTTTTCACTTGTTTTGAGTTGGCATTATATCCCACGTGCTCTAGCCTTGGCCATTTGTCCATATCATATTTTTATTAATTATTTTGATTTTGATTTGAATTAATTTAATTTAAATCAAAATAAATCAAATAAAATCCAAAGCATTGATAACAAAGGATCTTTTGATTATTTTAGGCTTCATTATACAGCTAGCACCATTCAAATTCGTGCCAAGCCTTAGAGTGCACAAAAAGATTGAGAAAAGGCAATTTTGGAAAGTTGTTCAAAGCAAATCAAATCCATATCAAAATCATTGAAAGAAGAATATTTGGACAGGGTATTCAAACCTAATGCATTGTACAATACATAAGGAGGCGAGGCATATCAAAAACAAGGTTGGAGATCAGGCATAGAGCAAGAACGAAATTTGAAAAAACAAGCAAAAAGTGTGAGATCGAAACAGAGGTTAGAGGCATCCTTAAGGCTTGGCATTTGTCCCCATCGTCTCCTGGCAATCTCCACAAGCGAAAGCAACCAAAAGCAGGCGTTTTCGAGCCCTCTCACGCACTGTAAGTCATTCACGGAATCACTATATTCTTGAATTCGAAAAGCTTCATTCTTGCATCTATAATGTAAAATAAAGGCATATTCTTGATCATCATATCATTTGCAAACTTTTGCCAATAGCCAATTTCATTTATATGAACTGAATTGAAATTCACCATAGCCAGGGTTTCGAGTTTGCTTTTAGGGTTTTCGTTTTCAGGTACAATTGGCCTTATTAATGGGTACCACTGTATTCAGAAGAAGGAGACGAGTCTAACCATGGTGTTAGAATTCATTTACATGGCCTGTACGAGATTTTGAGGGTGGACAGGTTTGTAGTGACGGACCTTTGTCCGTAGGTATAGGTATTTGGACTTTTAGCAACGGTGCCATGACAGGGACGAAGACGTGGCCAGATCCCATTGGTTTGTTTGAACGAGCGCGCGTTTTTTCTTTTCTTGTCCATTAACTTTGTTTTTTTATATTATATTTAATTCTTAGCATATGTACAAAGACAACCAACAACTCAGCTGGTCACAAGCCATTGGAATTTGCCTTAGGGCCTGGGTTAGAATCCCAGGTCCCCCTATTTTCTCTATGATATTTGTTTTCAGGTAATCATGTGCACGCCTAAGCTGGAGATCCACCATGCGCCTTCCTCATCAAGCGTGCCAGATGGCCAGATGGCCAGATCTGGTGGCCATCATTGAAGGTGCACCAAAGGACCAAGTCAACGCCAGCGCACAGGATCACAAAAGTCCAACGGATCTCACAATTGGGCCCAGAAAAAACTGCTATTCACACCCTCCAACCAGGCCCATTTTCTCTCCTCCTATCTTTTTATTCATTATTCAATTTAATTATTTTATTTGATTTGATTCAATTACTAACCAAAATAATTTTCTTTTTTATCAAAAAAATCACAAAAATATTTTTACCCAATTAAATTTCAGAAATTTATTTTTTCATTAATAAATATTAATTAGGTTATTAATTCTAGATAACTTTCATTTATTTTGTAAATATTTAAAATTAATTAGAAATCAATAGGCTTTTATCATTAATTTAATTATTTTATTTTCTTTCCTAAAATAACAAAAACTCCAAAAATATGTCATTTAATATTTTTTTCATTTATTAATTAATTTAATCATTAATTTAGCATTTAATTTTAGGATTTAATTTCTTTTCTTTAAAAATAATAAAAACAACAAAACATTTTTTAATTAGGAGGGTCAAAACCCTAGTTTCGCATTCGATCCAATTGCCTCGCGCACTTTATTTTTTTCTTTATCCAAATTATTGTATCTGCTCCCGGTTTGTAATAAATAATTTAGACATTTATTTTTCCGCTTTTAAATTTCAAAGGGTTGCTTTTAGCGATGTAAATACCCGACGCCTTGTAATAATTTAGTTTAAATTCCACACCTTTAGTTTCTGCAAATATACAACTGCTAGATGTTTGGTAATAGGGTTTGCATGACAAGAATGAATGCCTAAATTTAAAACGGTTAGATAACCCTAAACATGTGCAAAGATAAAAATAACTGAAATCAACACAATCTCACATGCGCACTCCTAGGGTACACCCCACTTGGTTGCCTTCTGTTGTACCCCAAAATTTGCCCTCCCATATTTCTCAAGACATTGCAAGAATAATCTCCAAGTTGCTCAAGATGGCTCAAGAGTTGGACAGTCAAATCATCTCCTAAGGCAGTCAATTCAAAATTAGGGTTTTGTGTTGCATCAAGGTCTTTGCATCCAAATGACCTCAAGTGCTCCCCAATATCCTAATATGTTCTCAAGTTCATCCATGTCAAATTTTAAGCCTTGCAGAGGAAGTTTGGTCAGTCAATTGCTCAAGAGGCCCAAAAATCGACTGTGCTAGGGCAAAAGTCAACTGTGACCTACAAATAGTCAAACCTCAATACTTTTTGTCAACATTCTCATTTTTAAGGATAATTCATCATTTTATCAAGGGTTGATCATGGTTCATCAAGGATTGCTCAAAATTCATCAAGATTCAAAAGTTGCTAAATTAGGGTTTTGCAGGAAAAGTCCATTCAACTTTGACCAAGCATAACTTTCTCATACTTTATGATAAATGACCCATCCAAAGCTCATTTTGAAGAGGATGAAATTTCCTACAATCCATCTTCACACCCCAAGATCAAGAAATTCACTCACAAAAAGTTACAAATTTGGACATTATAGGTCATTTTTGGAAGTCAACAAAAACACCTTTTTTTTCCAAAGCTTATAACTTGAGCATGGAATATCAAAATGAGATGAGACCAAAAGTTTTGGTTAGAGGACATATCAAGGTTTCTAAAAAGTCTAAGAACACCTCCAAAAGTTCAAAATTGAATAAGTTATGCATTGTTGAAGTTGTGCATTTTTCCAAAATTGCCAAAAGTCAACTATCCCCAAAACTTCAAATTTTGCCAAATGGGCCCACTTTTTTCCACATGATTTAATCTTGTCACACTACACACGTTTCCTATCTTCAGTCTTGTGTTCATTCATTGATTTTTCTATTTTATTTGATTTTTATTGAATTAATTCATTTTAAATCAATTTAAATCCAAATAAAATCCAAATATTGATGAAATATGATCTTTTTGATTGATACAGGTTTCAATTATCATCATGGACAGGATCAAACTCGTATCAAGCCATATCATGCACAAAATATTGGATTTGGGACATTTTTGGAAGCTTTGTAATGGAGGATCATATCAAATCTTAAATCATCAATACACAAAGATTCAAAGCCCAAAATTTAACCTAATGCAATGCTTGATACATATACAACAAAAAGGCACGAAATTGAGAACCTAGAGGTTGCACAATCTGGAAAACCAAACATGGAAATTTGTCAAAAAAGCTTGGAATCGAAATCAGTCTTGGAGGCCAATTCAAAGCAAAAACTCAACGTGGTTCTCTTGCTAGACATCCACTGAGTCTATTGCAATCAAAATCAAGCCCTCTCCCTCCCTGAATCGCACTGTAAGCTTCCCTGAAAGTCGCCCTGTACATGAAATCATATTCTTATATTCATGCATTTTTTTGCCAAAATCTTTGTACAATCACGCTAATCGGTCCATTTAGAGACTTTCTGCAATATTTGATTTTGTTTTCATAGCCTGTAATGCCATGCCTGAATCTAGGGTTCGTGCTTCTTGTTTTTGGGGTTTTTAGTTTCAGGAAAAATTGATGCAAACAATGGCCATGAGCGTGTTCAGGAGGGAGAGACGAGTATGATGATGGTCTCAGAATTCGTTTCCATAGCCTAGAGAGGATTTTAGGATCGACCTAGGGATTTAGTTGCGGATTCAAATCCGCAGGTAAAAATAACCAGGGTTCTGTGGGGAAGACGAAGACGTGTCCATGTCCAATTGGTCCATTCAAACATCTGGCGCACGTTTTTATAATTTCTGGCATATTAGTTATTTTCTCTATATATTAAGTGTTGTTTATTATACTAACAAAGAGAACGCAGTGGTCCAGTGGCAATCACGTTGTATGAAATCCAATGGAACATGGGTTCGAATCCCAGGTCCACCATATTGCCTATTATTGTTTTTCTTCAGGAGATCCAGCGCGCCTCAGCAATCATGGTACATGATACATCATCACCTAATCACTTGCCAGATGGCCTCCTGGCCAAATCTGATGGCCAAAGGGTGACGTCCACCATACACCTAAGTCAGCACACGCGTGGAGAAGCAGGAAAGTCAACCAGGCTGGCTTGTTTTGGGCCTTGAAAATTGCTATTCTCACATCCAGAATCAGGCCCACACCCCCCATTGGGTTATTTCTATTCCTTTTTTATATTTCTTTTATTTAAATTGTTTTATTATTTTTATTGTTTAAACTAACCAATTAATCTTTTTCTCATAAAATCAAAAAACCAAAAAAATATATTTTATTTATTAAAATTAAATTCAACATTTTTTATTTTTGTAAATAAATACTAACTTAATTAATTTAGTTTTAAATAGGTATAACTTTTAATATTTTTGCAATAATTAAAATTAATGTAGAAATTAGGTTTTTATTAATTTTAATCAAATTTTATTTTATTTCCTTAAATATCCAAAAATCCAAAAAAATGTCTTTTTAATTAATTAATTCATTTATTTATTTAATTAACTTAGATTTAATTCCATTTAATTCAAAAATAAACCAAAAATGCTTTCTTTCAAAAAAGGGGTCAAAACCCTAAAAAATGCACCGTTTTAATTTCTCGCACGCGATCCATTTTTACCAATATTGTAATTGCTTCCGGAATATAATAGCTTTTAATTAGGACTTTATTTTATCGCTTTATTTTATTTTCTACAATTTAAATTAAAGGGTTGTTTTTGGTGATGTAAATACCCGACGCCTTGTAATAGTTTAGATTTAATTTCCGCAACTCATAAACTGTTAGATGTTTGATAATAGGGAATGCATGACAAGATCAAATGTATGAACTTAAAATCAACATAGCTCACCCATGACATGTACAAAGATAAATTAACCGAAATAACACACTCGCACATGCGCACTCTTAGGGTACACCTCACTTGGTTGCCTTCGAACGTGGTCATTGAGTATAGGAAGTTTTAGAGGTCGCCCTCTTGTCCAAAGATCATAGTTGCCTCGAAACGGTTGCCTCAGAAAAATGATCTAAGACATTAGGGTTACCGCTAAGGCGTCCTAACGTTGCTTTAGTGACCACACGTCCCTTAATCGAATTGACCCTTAAACTCCAACGACGGTGCTACCTACTCCTCAATAGTGGGATAGCATTGTCTAAAGGACATTTGTACAAATTAATTCCTTTTTCGAGTAGGTAGATGGTTCTTAAGTACTTGCTCTCTCAAAACAAAATAAAACTTTTCGCACTTACACCTTTCAAACAAAAACTTCTTTCAAACCCACAAACACAAAGAAAAGCAAATTTTGAAAACACTTTGAGCAAGTACCTAAGAGCCCGTGGATAACCACAGATAGAAAGGGTGCTAACACCTTCCCTTTCTATAATCTACCCCCGGACCCGAGAAACATCTCGAAAAAGGAATTTTTCCGTGCTTTTTTCCTTTCCTTGTTGGATAAAATAAAAGACGGTGGCGACTCTTGCTTACCGCGACATTTTGTGAAAACAAACGCAAAATGCGAACCAGTATTCCAAAAATAGCCAGTTCTCTCCCACCGTATCACAGAACTTGTGACTCTGCTGGGGAGATTCTTAAGTGGGGTGTACCTTAGGATTAGATCACTGTTATTTTAAATTGAATGCTTTGTATGCTTTATATTTGTGGGATTGTATTGGAGTTACTATAGATCCTAACACGGATCTGGGGATACCCTTTAGGTAAGTAGTAATAAACTGTGAGGGAACTGTCCGGCATAGACCGACACGGTTGAAGAAGTAGCTACATTGGTGTGGCACTTTAGTCTGTACTGATATCCCTTGTGTTGGAACGAGGAGAATATGGGTCTTCTAAGGGGTCATTAAGCACCAACTGACCTTAGAACCTTAAATTGACCAAGTTGGCCATAGAACAGTAGCAGTATGCTACACTCATTGAGACTAAACTCTCGTGATGATTCCGGCCGCAAGAAAAGGTTGCTAAACTGGAATTATGACCGATTGAGGGTAGTCAGTGATATTGAGATCCTCTAGAACCCGGTTACTATTTTTAAGACAGGTTTAAACCAACTGAACTGAAAGAGGGTAGTACCTAAGCTCCTTGCCAGCCTGAAATCTAAGGGATCTCTGTGTGACTTGTGTGCCTTTACCATGTTTGCTATTTGTGGATACTTGTGGTGTGCTTACTATCATGACATCATGACATCATAAAATTGCATACATCTTGCATTGGACTAACCTATTTCAAAGACAGGAGGGATTCATCGTTGTTCTGTTTTGTAGGTCATCATGATGCCCATGCGTAGGAATACCATCCGGATTAACTTTGTCCAGGTTCCCACCTTGCTTAAAGACTTGGTTGCAAAGATGCCTGATACTACTTCCTTCATCAGGAGGCATGGTTATCTTCTCAGTTTGGTCACCTCTAAATTGGACGAGCAGATGATGAGTGTTTTGGTCCAATTCTATGATCCTCTATACCATTGTTTCACTTTCCAGGACTACCAGCTGGTTCCCACCCTAGAAGAGTTCTCTGAGCTGCTCGGTATCTCTGTTCTGGAGCAGACCCCGTTTACTGGTTGGGAAAAGACTCTTAGGCCCGAAGAGGTTGCTGCAGCCCTTCATATGACCAAAGAGGAGGTAATGGCTAATTGGGAGACTAGAAGTGGAGCCAAGGGCTTTCTGACTAAGTTCTTGGTTGGTAAAGCTAACTATTTCTGGGATAGTCTAGACTTCAAGGCATTCGAGGATATTCTGGCTCTTCTGATATACGGCTTGGTATTGTTTCCGAACTCTAACTCCTTTGTTGATGTGAATGCGGTAAAAATCTTCATCTCTCGTAATCCGGTACCCACTCTCTTGGGTGATATTCTTCATTAGCTCTATGCTCGTACTGCCCAAAAGCGGGGAACCTTGATGTGATATGCTCCATTATTGTCGAGGTGGTTTATTTCGCACCTTCCCAAGTCAGTGCTGAAGAACAAAGAAGGCATGGGCTGGGCCTATAGGGTTATGTCTCTATCTTATAATGACATTATCTGGACTCTCAAGGGTATGGATGAGGTGACTATTATTGATCGATGTGGGGAGTACCGCAATGTTCCCCTGATAGGAACCCATGGAGGAATTTCTTACAACCCATGCTTAGCCCTACATTAGTTTGGGAGAGCCATAAGAGAAGGACCTCATGAGCTGTTAATGCCTCATATCATCTGATTTTCAAGGGGATAGCGACGAGAAATGTCACAGATTCATAAGGGCTTGGGATACAGTTCACCAATCTGATCCACATGAGTTGGGCCCAAAGACTTCACTTCCGATGGAGCCATACCTCAGATGGGTCCGTATCCGTGCCCAAAAGTTAGGTATGTCGTATGAAGCCGTTCGGCCTGTCATTCTTGAAGTTGCTAATGAAGAAGGAGTTCTTCCAACCATCCTCCATCCTTATATGCCCACTGACATTGGGGCACTGAAGAGATCTTGGATGCAGCTGAGGGAAGAACGGGATTCTTACCGAGAGAAGTTCAACGAGCAAGAGCAGAAGATCCAGAAGTTGACTACGCGGTTGGAGAACGAGCGAATTCTGAATGACTATGTCCGCACTGATAAGAAGAGACCATGGGAGCATTGATGGGCCTTTGTTTATTTCCATTTCAGTTTTATTTACTTTTCAGTATTTCCTTTCATGTAACGCCTTGAGGGCATCAGTTGAACAATTTGAATTCCAAAGTTTTTCTAATAAAGTGTGTTTCCTTTCTGGTTTACGAATTTGAATCTCTTGACTGTCTTTGAAATCATAATCATACGCATTTCATCCCATGCAATCCATAATAGGTACCCATTACAGGTCTCTTATCTTCTTCGCTGTTTATTTTAGCACTCATCATGTCTGCTGAACCTTCAACTGAGCAAGCCATCAAGGCCCTCCAGGCCTAGAATGCCCAATTTCAAGAGCTGTTCATGAATCTAGCTAAGGGTCAGCAAGACCTGAAGACCCTGATTCTGAAAGAGAAGAAGAAGAAGAAGAAGAATAGGACAATTCTGTTTAACACAGGACACCGGTTTGGAAACAGGCTTCAGAATGAAGTTGATCTGACCACCTCATCTGGAGGGAAAGATAGTCAGGAAGAAAGGATGGTTCCTAGCCCTGTGGTCTCCGACAACGAGATGAACTTCGATGAAGAACAATATCCTCCAGCTGAGGATAGATACAAACAACTGGAAGACTGGTTGAGTGCTATGGAAGTTCAGAAAGTGCCTGGTCTGGACTTTGGTGATCTGGGTCCATCACCTGGGGTAGTGATTCCCCGCAAATTTAAGGCACCATCCTTTGCTAAGTATGACGGAGTTTCTTGTCCGAAGCTGCACCTCCAGTCATATGTGAGGAAGATTCAGCCGTACACCGCTGATAAGAACCTATGGATCCATTTATTTCAAGATAGTCTCTTAGGGACTCAGCTTGAATGGTTCTACCAGTTAGACGGAGCTAGTATCTGTAGTTGGGAAGATTTGGCTACTGCTTTCTACAGGCAGTACCAGTACAACTCCGATCTCGCTCCTATGCGTACCCAACTCCAGGGTATGTCAATGGGAATGGGTGAAGGATTCAAAGATTATGCTTAGAAGTGGAGGGACCTCGCCGGTAGAGTGCAACCACCCTTGGCTGACCGGGAGCTTGTGGATATGTTTCTGGGGACCCTGTCTGGTCCATTTTTCAACCACTTGATTGGAAGCTCTTCATCTGGGTTTACAGAGCTTATTTTGATCGGTGAGAGGATTGAGGCTGGTATTAAGGCTGGTAAGATATAGAAAGGTGCTTTATCAAGCACCGAGAAGAAGCTGTTTAAGAAAGAGTCCAGTGCTGTCTACAGTTCGAAAAGATAGAATAGACCTGAACACCGCCAAGCTGTTAATGCGGTTGTTATTTCAAAACCTGTTGGTGCTCCTCAGCACAACAATCAACAAAAGGATGAGAGACCTCGAAGGCAATTCACCCGTCTCAACATGACCTTATCTCAGATTCTGCCGCAGTTGCTGAAAACCAATCTGGTGATTCTAAAGGAAGCCCCGAAGAATCCAAATACAACATCACCGAAGTATAACCCTAATGCCCACTGTGCTTATCACTCTGATAGCCCGGGGCATAATACAAATGATTGTTGGGTTCTGAAGAACAAGGTACAGGACTTGATTGATGCGAAGGAGATCGAGTTCGGAGCACCAGAGAATCCTAAACAAGATGCAGGGGTGAATGCTATCGGGGACGACAATGATGAAGAGTTTGATATCGACGGTTGGATCTACCCGATTACCAATGGTGGATTAAGCAACTGGACAGCGAAAGATTCTATGCCTGGTTCTGTTATCACTCAGTAATGAAACTTTTTGTTTTGAATATGTACCAGACAATGTTTTAAACTTTATGGCCCGGTGTCTTACCCGGGGCACCGTGGTTTCATTGTGAGGGCTTTATGTGTGTCATTTTCATATATCATTAATAAAAGCATTGGACGTTTTCTTGCATTTCAAATTTTGCGCTCCTTGTTTTTCTTTATTATATATTGCAAAACAGTTATTTTACACACACTCATATATACAGGTCTACATCCACTCTGGATCTCGTTGGTAACGACTCTGCTACTGCCAGATATGACTTCGAAAATCCGATCAAATTAGCTGAAGACGAAGGTGAAGATGATTACGAAGTGCCTGGTGAACTTGCAAGACTGCTACTTCAAGAAGAGAGGGCTATACAACCGCATGAAGAGCCAGTGGAATCAGTGAATCTAGGTACAGAGACAGATAAAAAAGAGGTCAAGATCGGTGCAAATCTAGAAGCTAGTGTGAAACAACGGTTAATTCAGATGCTGCGTGACTACGTTGAGATCTTTGCTTAGTCTTACAAAGACATACCTGGTTTGGATACTGATATTGTGGTTCACAGATTGCCTACCAAGGAAGACTGTCCTCCAGTAAAACAAAAGGTCTGCCGAATGCGCCCAGAGATGTCTGAGAAAATCAAGGCTGAATTTATGAAACAGTTTGATGTCGGTTTTCTAGCAGTAACTTCTTACCCTTAATGGGTTGCCAATGTGGTTCCTGTGCCGAAGAAGGATGGTAAGGTCCGAATGTATGTTGACTACAGGGATTTGAACAGGGCGAGCCCCAAGGATGACTTCCCTCTACCTCATATCGATGTCCTGGTTGACAACACCGCCCAGCACAAGGTATTCTCCTTTATGGACGGTTTCTACGGTTATAATCAGATAAAGATGGCTCCTGAAGACATGGAGAAGACAACTTTTGTTACTCAGTGGGGTACCTTTTGCTACAAGGTCATGCCTATTGGGTTGAAGAACACTGGGGCAACGTATCAGCGTGCCATGGTTGCCTTGTTTCATGACATGATCCATCATGAGATTGAAGTATACGTCGATGATATGATTGCAAGATCTCAAACTGAGGAGGAACACCTTAACCATCTGTATAAGCTGTTTGACAGGCTGAAGTTGTACAAGCTGAGGTTAAACCTGAACAAGTGCACCTTCAGGGTGAGATCTGGTACACTGTTGGGTTTCGTCGTAAGCGACAAAGGTATTCAAGTGGATCCGGCAAAAGTGAAAGCTATACAGGAGATGCCAGCTCCCAGAACAGAGAAAGAAGTCAGAGGCTTTCTGGGGTGTCTGAACTACATTGCCCGATTCATCTCGCACTTAACTGCTACTTGTGAGCCAATCTTCAAGCTGCTGAAGAAAGATCAAGTAGTACGTTGGAACGATGAATGTCAGGCCACTTTCGAAAGGATTAAAGAGTATCTCCAAGAACCACCCATTCTAATGCCACCAGTTGAAGGGAGACCTTTGATCTTATACTTGACAGTACTCGACAACTCAATGGGGTGTGTGCTGGGACAGCATGACGAGTCTGGCCGAAAAGAGCATGCTATTTATTACCTTAGCAAAAAGTTTACCGACTGCGAGACCCGATACTCGTTGCTCGAGAAAACTTGCTGCGCTTTGGCACGGACTGCTCGCCGGCTGAGACAGTATATGTTGACTCACACTACTCTATTGATATCAAAGATGGATCCAATCAAGTATATCTTCGAAAAGCCTTCCTTATCCGAAAGAATAGCAAGATGGAAGATGATCTTGACTGAGTATGACATCCAATACACGACCCAAAAGGCAATCAAGGGAAGTGTGTTGGCAGACCATTTGGCACATCAGGCAGTGGATGATTACCAGTCTATGAACTTTGAATTTCCGGACGAGAATATCATGTTGGTAACTGATTGTGAGACACCTGGACCGGATGAAGGACCTGAGGAAGGATCCCGATGGTATATGTACTTTGATGGAGCTTCGAACGCTTTGGGCAATGGCATTGGCGCCGTAATCATATCTCCTAAAGGCTCTCATACTCCGTTTACCGCCCGATTATGTTTCAACTGCACCAACAATATGGCGGAGTATGAAGCGTGCATTATGGGTCTTCGAGCAGCAATGGACCTAAGGATTAAATTTCTGAGTGTCTTCGGAGATTCCGCTCTCGTGATCAGTTAGATCAAAGGCGAGTGGGATATGAAACACCCAAATCTTATTCCTTACAAGGAGTATGTATTGACGTTGCTTCCCCATTTCGAGGAGATAACCTTTGAACACTTCCCTAGAGAGGAGAATCAGTTGGCGGACGCGTTAGCTACGATGTCTTCTATGTTCAAAGTCAATTGGGACAATGAGGCTCCCTGGATCATCATCGAAAGATTGGACGAACCTGCACATTGCTGTGACATTAAGACTGAAGAGGTAACAGAAAAGCCCTGGTTTCATGAGGTGAAGAGGTACCTTGAGGCTCAGGAATACCCTGAGGGTGCATCTATTAATGACAAGAAGTTTCTGAGGAGGTTCGCATCAAAGTTCTTCATCAGCAATGGCATTCTTTACAAGCGTAACCATGATATGACCTTACTGAGTTGTATGGATAAGAATGAATCAGAAAGGATCATGGCGGAGTTACATGAAGGTACTTTCGGAACTCACTCCAGTGGACACACCATGGCAAAGAAAATCCTTCGGGCAGGATACTATTGGTCCACAATGGAAGATGACTGTTATCAGCATTCTCGGACATGTCACAAGTACCAAGTCTATTCTGATAAGGTGCACATACCTCAAGTTCCTCTGAACGTCTTGACGACACCTTGGCCTTTTGCAATGTGGGGCATTGATATGATCGGCGAGATCAGACCTACGGCATCCAACGGACATCATTTCATCCTGGTAGCAATTGATTACTTTACGAAGTGGGTTAAAGCAGCTTCCTTTTCTACCGTAACCAAGAACGTCGTGGCACGGTTTACTCGGCACAATCTGATCTGTCGATACGGTGTACCAGAGAGGATCATTACGGACAATGGTACCAACCTCAACAACAAGATGATCACTGAACTTTGCGAGCAATTCAAGATACAACATCACAACTCTTCTCCTTACCAGCCGAAGATGAATGGGGCTGTAGAAGCATCTAATAAGAACATTAAGAAAATTGTGCAGAAGATGACAGTGACATACAAAGACTGGCACGAGATGTTACCGTTTGCTCTTCATGGGTACCGTACCTCAGCACAGACATCGACGGGGGCAACACCCTATTCCTTGGTTTATGGCATGAAGGCAGTCTTGCCTATTGAAGTCCAGATACCCTCTCTTCGGATCATGAAGGATGCAGGTTTGAGTGAAGATGACTGGATTCAGACCCGACTTGATCAGCTGAACTTAATCAACGAAAAGATACTTACTGCTATTTGTCATGGTCAGACGTACCAAAAGCGGATGATCAAGGCATTTAACAAGAAAGTTAGACGACAAGAGTATCAAGTCGGGGATCTGGTAATCAAGCATATTATCTTACCTCAAGGTGATCCCAGGGGCAAATGGACCCCTACTTATGAAGGGCCATTTGTGGTTAAGAACATTTTCTCAGGAGGAGCTATGATTCTAACCACCATGGATGGTGACGACCTTCCTCACCCCATCAATGCAGACATAGTGAAAAGATACTACGCATAATCAAAGACCCGCTAGGTTGACTGGCCTAGGCAAAAATAAGGGCTTCCCGGCGAACCAAAAGGGTTCAGGCAAAAATAAGGGATGAAGTGAAAAAAATCTGTACACCCGGCAAGTCGAAAACCTGAAAAGGCGGCCTGGGCAAAAAAGGGTATCCCGGTGGACTGAAAACCCGAAAGGGCGGTCCAGGAAAAAATTAGGGATCAAAGCATAACACTATGTCTCATTGGATCACCTTGCATCCAGACTTTGGTATCGACTATCAAGTTCAGACTGCATTAATCAATCTGATTCATCTTCAACCAGTAGCAAAGTGATGAGATGCTCGAGGATATAAAGGCAATAACAAAGTTGGAACCCAGTAGGATCGCTCACATAGCTGTTTTGTTTTCTTTTCACAAATTGTATAAATTCTATTATTCGGCGGCGTTCTCTTACTAGGACGTCAGCCTCTTGTACAAAAGCGCCTATTTACAGGCCAAACTTCAAAATCAATACAAATTCATTTTCAGACAAATTTCAAACTGTTTTTCTTTTATCTGTTTTGTTTTGCAAAGAACGTCCAATGTTCATTTTTGATATATGCATTTGACATTAATTGCTGCTCATTAATATTTATATGCAAAACAAAAGATGAATTACCGGTAATAGTAGAAACAGGGGCATAAGAAGTGTCTAAGCTGTGTGGTTGCTTTGTCCATCAGGTACAAAGGTAGATTCAGCTGAAGAATATGGCTAAGATACCTTCACTCCCCGCAGAGTAAGACAATAATGGTAGCTCTCCCAGCCGAGACTTGCAACTATGAACGAGTCAGTAATACTCTCCCCAAGCAGAGTTCATCCATCATCAACGCTAAAAAGGCTTGGTATCCCCAGAAGGTCTTAATATTCCCCAGCGGAGTATAAGAATATTCCCCAGCAAGTATAAGAGTATCCCCAATAGTGTTAATATTCCTCAACAGAGTATAAGAAGGTTCCCCGGTAGAATACAAGATACCCTCAGTGGAGTCAATATTTCCCGGCACGGTCTGAAAAAGCTTCCCCAACGGAGTTGAATCAACATCCCTAGTAGACTCTGGAAGTTTATCCCCAGCGGAGTACAAAATAAATCTCCCCATCCAAGTTCAAAGGATCATTCCCAGCAGATAACAGGGTCATCCCCAGAAAGTTGCAACTGAAACATCATCCCCAGTGAAGTTCTTTCTTTTCCCCAACAGGAATTCAATCCTCCACAGATTCAGTATCACCAGCAACGATAATTGATCCCCAGCGGAGTTTATCAGCGGAATCCCCGGGGGAGTTTATCGTTAAAATCCTCAGCAGAGCATCTCTTCCCCACAGAGTAATCTCTTCATCAGTTTATTCCCCAACGGAGTTCTCTTCTCCCGCAGGTTTATTCCCGCAATTACCTTTGTTCATCATCCCCAGCGGAAATGAAGAATTCAACTCTATTCTCCAGCAGCCATCCGGGATTTATTTTCCCCATCCAAAGCATTACATTTCCATACATCATGATACATGCATATATGCATCATATCACACAATCTCTTTTATGTTGAGAACATCATTGCTTGATCCAAGTCATGCATTGCATATGACTGACCTTTACCTTTCAGGAAGGATGCAGTTAAGTTCTCAGCTATGTCAAAGGAGACAAAACCAGTTAAATCGATTCCTAAAGATTTTTCTGAGGCCAAGCCAGTCAAAGGAGACAAAACCAGTTAAATCAATTCCTAAATATTTTTCTGAGGCCAATCAAGTCAAAGGAGACAAGACCAGTTAAATAAATTCCTAAAGATTTTTCTGAGGCCAAGCCAGTCAAAGGAGACAAAACCAGTTAAATCGATTCCTAAAGATTTTTCTGAGGCCAATCTAGTCAAAAGAGACAAAACCAGTTAAATCGATTCCTAAAGATTTTTCTGAGGCCAAGCCAGTCAAAGGAGACAAAACCAGTTAAATCGATTCCTAAAGATTTTTCTGAGGCCAAGCCAGTCAAAGGAGACAAAACCAGTTAAATCGATTCCTAAAGATTTTTCTGAGGCCAAGCCAGTTAAAGGAGACAAAACCAGTTAAATCGATTCCTAAAGATTTTTCTGATGCCAATCCAGTCAAAGGAGACAAAACCAGTTAAATCGATTCCTAAAGATTTTTCTGATGGTGTTGTACCCCAAAATTTGCCCTCTCTTTCTTCAGGAAATCATCTTGGATTTTCAGAGTCCCTCTGAAACAAATCCAAGTCCAGAATTGTCATTTTTGCCCAAGCAGACCATTTACAAGAGCAAGATGATCACACAAGCTCTAAAGACAACGCTCTTATCTTGAAAAAAAAATTAAATTCTAAGTACTTGGAATTTTTCTCTAAAAAAGAGTGTTTAAGAAGAAATCAGCGCTTCAGAACTTCTGGACTAAACTCCAGATAGAAACGGTCAGAAGTTGAAAGCTTGGCGCAGTCAGAAGTTGGCTCTTCAGCAGCTACATCAGCTCAATCAGAAGTTGTAGACGTGGTTCAATACGTAAGTCTCAGACAGAACATGACTCTTTCAGCAGTTACGCAAGCTCAGCCAGAATTTGCTAAAGGAATGCAAAAGAAGCAAGAAAGTCTGAAGGCTCTTTCAGAACATGCTGAAATCAGAAGATGAAAAGGTCAGAAGAGTGGGTGTTACACTGATACAGAATCTCTAAGCCCAGGAGGTCTAGAAGCAAATCCAAGGAACGTGTCAGAAAATCAGGAGAATCCCCAGAACTTGCTAAGACAACAGGAAGCCAAGGCCAGAGCATGGTTTACGTTGTTCTTGGTGAAACAGAACTGCTGGTTCAAAGTTTGGTTTCCATTACCAGAATATTGGTGTTGATAAGTCTCATCACCATTTAATGCTCATTAATGCTCCCAACCACTCCTGAACATTCATCCAAGTAATCCCTTCACGTGTGGCTTGGAAAGCTCCTTTATGCAGGTTCTAGCATGGATCTACACGCCACCGTCCACCTAAGAGGTCACTTCTCTCCAATCCACGCCTGCTGTTCCAGCCTAGGCTGAAAGGCTATATGTTATCACAACTTCCCAGGAATTTCTTTCAAAAAACAACTCATCCTCTGTTGGCGCTTTAATGTTCAAGAAATCAACAATAGTTTTGCCTATAAATAGAGAATCAGTGTCCACTGAAAAAGGCGTCAAAAGAAACAGAAAAATTGCTAGAAGAAAAACAGAAATCTTTAGCAAGAAAGTGCTGTGAAACTCTGCCAAAATCTCCAGTGTTTCATAACTTTGAATTTCTTACCTTCAAACTTCACCCAATACCCAGTTTTCTTTGTGAACTAAAAACACCCTTTTCAAACTTCTGACCCTATATACGCATACACCTTCACCTACCCCTTTCAAAAAGAATCTGTCCAAAATACCATCAGAGCCAAAAGCTAGCTCTCATCCACAAACTTTTCCAACAGCCAGGTAAGCACCTGCTGACCTTCATCACGCTGCTAAGCATCATCAGCTGTGCATGCTCAAATAAACATAATGTAAATATCATGTTGTTGCTGTTTGTGTTCTGAGGATTTTCATACCTCAGAACGTTCTGAGCCGGTGTAGAACCTGCCTGTGACCTTGTTGGTTCTTCCCTCTGAAACACTTTGACATTTGCTGGAGCTGTTCCAAATATGTTTCCTGTTTTGTGGAATAATAACAAAATTGCAGATGTTCTGATTAGTACAGGGAGAAGCCAAGTGCCGACTTTGACGTTAGCACATCTGAAGCCTGTTTTGCTGTCAATAATATCAGAACCTCTGAGAGTTATTGTCTTTCTAGCAAGATCAGAACTTCTGAGTTCCCCACTAACAAACTTCTGTCTTGCAGCGCAGGGGGGTCAGAACTTCTGATTTCCCCACTAACAGGTTTCTGTTTTGCAGGTGTCAGAGTCAGAAGTTCTGACTCATACAGTTTAACCAAAAGGTTGATCATCTGGCAGCGGATCTGAGTCAGAACTTCTGATGACCTCCCAGCAGCGCGCTGGCTCCCCCTCTCTTTCTCTCTAGTTTTTTGCTATTTTCTTTTTTGTCTATTTTTATCGTTGAACCCCCCATGTACAAATGTGTATCCCCACTCCCTAATTGTTGTAATAGCGTAGGATTTTATATTTCCGCTTCTTATTGCTAGTAATTAGGATGTGTATGGCAAGATAAAATCAATGAAATAGAAAATCCTAATTCAAAGATAAACTCTTGTATGCAATAAAACACACTTGCACACTAACACCCCTAGGGTTACATCCACCTGTTGCCTTTCAAAAAATGGGCCATGTTACGCATGCAAAGTATCTTGGTAAAACAAACAAAATCAAAAGATCATAGTCCCTCGATGACGCTTTCGAAAGTTGCCTTACAAAAATGATCTTAGTCCCTCAAAAGAAGAACTAAGATACTTTGCAACATTGCTATCATGGTCTATACGATGACCCGCGCCCGTCCCGTTTACGTCCTAACACAAGGTTGTTCACCAAATGCAATGGTGAAACAACACTGTTAAAAGGGTTAAAACATAGGAAAGATCTTTGAGAAATTTAGGGGTGGACAACTCTTGGTTACTTTCCAACTTGCAAAACAAAAACACTTGCCTACTTTTCAAAACACACATCACAACACACTTTCAAAAACAACTTTCAAAAACATTGAAAACTTTTCAAAAGATAAGTACACCTTTGTATACATTTAAACATGGATCATTACAAAGGTTGCCACAACAAATGGCCTCTTTTCAAAACATTTTCAAACCCACACATAAAGCACCATTTCAAACAATTGAAAATGCAAGGCAAGTGATCTAAGCAAGTAACTAAGAGCCCATGGATAACCATGGATAGAAATGGTGCTAATACCTTCCCTTTCTATAATCTACTCCCCGAACCCAAGAAAACATCTCAAAGGTTTTTGCTGTGCTTTTTAACCTTTCCTTAGGATAAAATAAAAAGTCGGTGGCGACTCTTGCTCAACCGAAACATTTGCAAAAACAAACGCAAAACCCAAGTCAGTTCTCCCACCGTATCACAGAACTGGCGACTCTGCTGGGGATATTTTTTAAAGTGGAGTAACCTTAGGGCTTAGATCACCCTCTTGCATGACTAATTATTTGCTTTGATTGCTTTATATCTTGGCTGTCTTGTTTGGGCTTGAAATCCTACACCCGGATTTGGGGAAACATTCATAGATAGCAATACGTTGTGGAAACTGTGCGGGGGTATACCGACACGGTTGAAGCAATAGCTATATTAGTGCGACATATTTGTGAGTACCGGTAACCCTTGAGTTCAATCAAGGAGAGTACGGGGCCGCTGAGTGATGTCACTAAGCACTAATGACCTAGAACCTTACTTGACCATCCTGGCCTTTCATTAGGGGTAGTGAGATGACCGGCTTTGGTGCAGTCCGAAGTTGGTAGATACTCGATACTACACTCATTGAGGGTTGTTTTCTTGGAATATTTTGGTCGCTAGTTAAGTGGCTAAACCAAAACAATGAACATGGAAAACAATCCAGTGATATTGAGCTCCTTAGAACCCGGTTACTATTTATAGGACAGGTTTTTAAGCCAACTACACTCAAGAGGGTACTTACCTATGAAACCTCATGCAAGTCTGAAACTAGGGTTTGGTGTGAATTGCTTGTACATATGTTTGTGCATACATCATGAACATCATAAAGAATCATATGCATACACTAACCATTTCAAGGGTTTAGATCTTCATCTTTGTTCTTGTTTTGTAGGTCATGGAAATTCTTCGCAGGAAAACTATCCAAGTTAACCTTGTGAGAATCCCTCCTCAACTCAAGGAGCTCACATCCAGAATTCCTGAAAGCTCTCCCTTCAGTGAAAGACATGGTAGACTGCTCAGCCTAGTCAACATCAGCATTGAAGAGGACATGGTAAAGGTGTTGTTCCAGTTCTTTGACCCTCTTCACCACTGTTTCACTTTCCCCGATTATCAATTGGTGCCCACTTTGGAGGAATTTTCTCAACTCTTGAGAATTCCTATTCTTAATCAACTACCCTACAACGGTACGGAAAAAGAACCAAAGCCTGAAGATGTTGCTCAAGCACTACACTTGCAACCATATGACATCAAGGGGCATTGGGAAACTAGAAGCGGTGTCAAAGGTTTCTTGGAAAAATTCTTGTTTGAGAAGGCACAAGAGTGTTAGAATTCATTGGATCTACAAGCCTTTGAAGAAATTGTGGCACTCCTCATTTATGGGTTGGTCCTGTTCCCAAATCCCGACCAGCTTATAGATGTCAACGCCGTCAAGATCTTCTTATCCAGAAATCCAATACCAACATTGCTTGGGGACATTCTTCACTCATTTTACACACGAACATTGAGAAAGAGGGGTGTTCTCATGTACTGTACTCCTCTCCTTGCAAGGTGGTTTATTTCGCACCTTCCACAATCTGTTTTGAAGAATGACCAAGGCTTAAGGTGGTCGCAACGATTGATGACCCTCACTCACTCTGATATACATTGGTGTTCTCGGTCCAGAGAAAATGTCATCATCATCGATCGTTGTGGAGAGTTCCCTAATGTTCCATTGCTTGGCATTAGAGGAGGCATTACCTACAACCCTTGTCTAACTTTGAGACAATTTGGATATGCACGGAGGGATGGCCCTCACGACATGTTGATTCCTGACCTAGTTTTTGACTTCGACAACGATGCGCAAGGACTTCGCCAAAGATTCATCAGAGCTTGGAGGATTCCTAACAAGGTAGACAGCAAGACACCGGGGCACAAGAACTCCATCCCTCTTGAGCCTTATCTCAAGTGGGTACGAACCCGAGCCCAGAGCCTGATGATGCCTTATCCTCATGTTCTCCCTGTGATTAAAGAGCCTGTTAAGGAAGGAGAGGTTCCCTACACCATCCTATATCCTGACATGCCTACATCGTGGGAGGAGATGCAGAAGAGTTGGATCCAACTCAAGGAGGAACAAAATACTTTTGAAGCCAGCTTCTACGCCAGTGAGAAGAAGGTTTTGGAGCTTACCCGCCGACTCCACGAGGAAGAGACCCTCAACACCTACATCACACCAAAGAGGATGCGCAACGTCTTTTTACCTTGAGAAGTTTTGTAATATTTGGCCCACGGGGCATTTATGTGCTGACAAATTTCTTATTAATATGATGTGCGTTCTTTTTGTCTGCAACAATTTTGAATTTCTAAATCCTTGAATGCATTGCATCATACGCATCTCATGCATCATATGCATAACAGGTACCCTTCTTCTACAGGTTTCTTAATCTTCTTCGCTGTTTATTTCAGCACTCAATCATCATGTCTTCCGAGCCTACTACCGAACAAGCTATCAAGGCCCTCTAGGCCCAGAATGCCCAGTTTCAAGAGCTGGTCATGAGCTTAGCCCAGGGTCAACAGGAGTTGAAGACTCTGCCCTTGAAGAAAAAGAAGAAGAAGAGGACTGCGCTGTTTAACACCGGACGAAGGTTTGGGAATACACTGCAAAATGAGGCTGATCAGGCTACTTCCTCTGCAGGGAAAGACAATCCCCAAGGGGGAAGGGCTCCTAGTCCTATGGTCTCCGACAACGAGACAGATTACAATGATGAACAGTACCCTCCTGCTGAAGACAGGTACAAGCAACTAGAGGACCGTCTAAGTGCCATGGAGATTCAAAATATGCCGGGGCTGGATTTTGGAGATCTAGGTTTATCTTTTGGGGTAGTGATCCCACACAAGTTCAAGGCATCAGCCTTTGCAAAGTACGACGGGGCTTCCTGCCCTAAGCTGCATCTCAGATCATATGTAAGGAAGATCCAACCTTACACTACAGACAAGAACCTATGGATCCATTTCTTTCAGGATAGCCTTTCAGGGGCTCAACTTGAGTGGTTCTATCAGCTGGATGGAGCCAGTATCTGAAACTGGGAAGACTTGGCTACTGCCTTTTATAAGCAATATCAGTACAATTCTGACCTTGCTCCCACGCGTACCCAACTCCAGGGTATGTCACTGGGGACGGGCGAAGGATTCAAGGAGTATGCGCAAAAGTGGAGAGACCTGGCTGGTAGGGTGCAGCCACCTTTGACTGACCGTGAACTTGTTGACATGATCTTAGGGACCTTGTCTGGTCCGTTCTTCAACCACCTGATTGGGAATTCTTCTGCTGGGTTTACATACTTGATATTGAATGGTGAGAGAATAGAAGCTGGTATCAAGTCGGGGAAGATACAGAAAGGTGCCTCCGCGAGTACTGAAAAGAAGCCCTTCAAGAAGGAAGCCAGTGCTGTTTATGGTCCCAGAAGACAAGTTAAACCTGAACGCCGCCAGCTATTCAGAAACCTTTTGTCATCACACCTACAGGTGTGCCTGTTTCCCCTCCAGTTCCTGTTTCTACCCCTGCTGCCGAGTCATCTGACGCTCGGGGCAAAGGGATTGCTACTGATTTACCTGCCCTGACGGAGGCACCGAAGACAACTAATGTTGAAGCTTCCCAGCAAGAGATGGAAGAGATTCTCAAGATTATCAAGAAGAGTGATTTCAATGTCATTGAGCAGCTGGGGCACACCCCATCAAAAATTTCTATGCTATCACTGTTGTTGTGTTCAGAGGCCCATGCCAAGGCCCTGATTTCCTTCCTGAAGATGGCTCATGTGCCACAAGAAACATTTGCTGATCAATTTACCGATTGTGTGGCCAACTTGACTGCCGATAATGGTTTGGGCTTCTCCGATGCTGATCTGACTGCCAAAGGAAAGAACCATAACGATGCCCTGCATGTCTCCATTAAATGCAGGGGCACTACTCTTGCCCATGTGTTGGTAGACACCGGTTCTTCATTGAACGTTTTGCCCAAGAAGGCCCTAGACAGGATGGATTGTGAGGGTTTGGAGCTCAAGCCTAGTAACATTGTTGTCCGAGCCTTTGACGGTTCGAAGAGGATGGTACATGGTGAAGTTGACATTCCAATCAGGGTTGGCTCTCAGGTCTTTGATTCTACTTTCTATGTGATGGATATCCGACCATCCTATTCTTGTTTACTGGGTCGTCCATGGATCCACAAGGCTGGAGCTGTGACCTCCACACTACATCAAAAGCTGAAGTACCCGGTCAGAGGGAAAATTGTGACAGTTCAGGGGGAAGAAGAGTATATGGTCAGCCACCTCAACTCGTTCCGGTACATAGAGATGGATGGGGAGTTCATTGAGACCCCCTTTCAACACTTTGAAGAGGTGCCTCAGACACTGGCATCAACCGAAACTGTGATTGAAGACTCTCCTTTGAAGATGGCTTCCTTAAAGGATGCCCAGTGTTGTACCCCAAAATTTGCCCTCCCATATTCTTCAAAGATTTGCCAAGTCAAGCTTCAAAATCTCCCCAAGGGTTGCACAGTGTAAGGGCCTCCTAAGCAGTCAAAACTAGGGTTTTTATTCTGATCAAGAAGTTGAAGTTTCCAAAGGTCCAATCAAGTTTCATATGCCTACAAATATGGTCAAGCATCCTCATACCAAGTTTCAAGGCTTTCAGTACAAAATTGCACAGTCAAAAACCCTAATTGCACTACAGTCAACTGTAGGGGCAAAATGGTCATTTGACAGTCAAAAGTTCAAATTTTTGGTCAACATATCATTTTGAAGCCACAAACATCATTTGATCGATGCTTGATCATGATTCTCAAAATTTGGCTCAAAAATCATCAAGATGCAAAAGTTTCCTTATTTGGACAGCTGAAAAAGTCAACTGTAAATTGACCAAGGCATAACTTTCAAAGCTCATTTTGAAGAGAAAGACATTCCCTACAACTCATCTTCATACTTCAAGTCCAAGAAATGCTCTCACAAAAAGTTATCAATTTCAACATTATAGGTCATTTTCAAAAGTCAACAAAAAGGGACTTTAAGTCAAAGGCCATAACTTGAGATTGGTAAATCAAAATGACATGGGACCAAAGGCATTGGTTAGAGGACTCAAAGACCTTTCCAAAATGTTCAAGAACATGAGCAAAGCTTAAAAATTGAGCAAGTTATGCCTTGTGGAAGTTGGGAAATTTTTGGATATTTTGAAAAGTCAACATTGATTCAAATGACCTAAAATTGCTAATGGGCCCATTTTTCTTCCACAATTCATCATTCCAAGCATGTGCACGACCACTTGGCCCAAAGGGAAGTATTTCTTCATTTTTTATTTATTTATTTGAATTTTTATTTATAATAATTCATTTAAATCAATTAAATATATGAAAAATATTTAACTTAACCTAACAAATCTTTTTGCACATGTAATCTACTCAATAATTCGTGCATAATTCAATATGGAAAGATTTGGATTGATTGGATCATGATTGGTACAAAATTGCATGAAAAAGATTGGAAAAAAAATATGATTGAAAATCAAATCTCAAAACCATGAATGCAATTGATTTGTTTTGTTTTTCTTGACCTAATTGATTCATTACATAAGCTAGAACAAAACCCTAATCAAGAAAACCATGGAAGCTGCGCAAAACCCCACCATCAAACTTGAATTTTTTTTGCAAGAAACTCAATTCTAAAAACCACATTCTAGGGCGATTCAAGGCATAATTTTTGTTTTATTAGCTTGCTGAAGGTTCACTGAACGTTTCCCAATCAAGAACATTCCTCAAAGCTTAAAGAATTGGTAACACGAACCGGACCTGTGCACAAAAAAATTCATAATCGTATATCTTAATCCATGCATTCTTTGTGAAATTTAACGCTTGATTCATGTTTGTCATTTGATTCTGAAGCTAACCCATGCATTTGATTGTATTTTTGTGCATTATACGCGATTATGCCATTGTTGATACCTAGGGTTCCAAGGTTTTCAATTTGGGCGTTTTCCATTCCTATAAAATTAAGACATAACAATTCCATGAATGAAATCAGCAGGTTGGGACGAAAAGATTAAGACCATCGCGCCAAATTTCTGAGCGTCACAGGCCTAATCGCTATTATTGAAATCAGCATATTTTGAGGGGGTTTAAAACCCCCGTTAAATGTTTGTCAATTTGTTTCAGGAAATCCAACGAAGAAGATGATGCAGTGGCAGCCAATGATTGGGCAAATTTGAATTTTCACGCTGGAATTCCACTAACCATTGTCTTCTTATTATATTATTCTTGGTTTATTTAATATACAACACACGCATCTGGCTCCACTGGCAAGCATAAGGATTGGTCAAGTACATGACCTGGGTTCGAGCCCCAGGTTTTCACTTTCTCAATATTATTTTCCAATTAACAATCACATGCAGGTTCAACGTTATTGTTCCATCATACACCCTCCAGATCAAACCATCCACGTGCATATCAGGCTCAAATCAAAGGCTCAGAATTGAGGAACACCATAAATCCTGGTCAACGCTTCAGCACGCTACCTGGCAAAAGTCCAAAAAGGCCAAGGTTAATGGGCCAGATTCCTAAAGATTCACCTCCATGTTGGGGACTACAACCCCCCTAGGTTTGCCATGTTATTTTTTTTAGTTTTATTTTTAATTCTATTTTCTTTTAACTATTATTTGTTTAATTAATTAATTATTTTCATAAATATAATAAAAACACAAAAACATAAAAAATCAGAAAAAATAATAAATATTGTTTTATTTTAATATTTCTTGTAAATAAATTTGCATGTAAATTAATTAGTTTAAATTAGGGTTTAATTTAATATTTTCATAACAAAATCTAAAAAATGTAGAAATAGGGTTTAATTAGTTAATTTTCATCCTTTTTATTTTCTTTCATGATAATCAAATATTTAATATTATTTATTTATTTATTTTTATAATTAAATTTGTATATAAAAAATTAGGGTTAATTTAGGTTAAAATTCAATGTTTTCTTAATAAATTAAAAGCCATTAGAATTAGGGTTAGTATTTATCTTAATTAATTTCTTTTTCCTTAAAAACTTAAAAATCCTAAAAGTACCAAAAAAAAAAACAAGTTCTTTCTTTCTTTTAATTAATTAATTCCATTTAATTTTAATTTTGCAAAAAGGGTCCAACGCCCTCGTTTCGATTTAATTCTTATTCGCATATTTATTTTATTTTGTGTACCTCTCCCAAGGCCATGTAACCTTTTAATTTCTCGCACTTTTAATTCCTTATTTCCTTTTAATTTCTTTATTTTCTGTCAAATCGGGTTCTGGTTTAATTTTGGCGATGTGGACCCGCGCCGTTTGTAATAGCTTAGAATTTACTTTCTCGCAACTTTTTAACTGTTAATCAAAGGCATGAAAGAATGTATGGACAAAAATAAAAACAAGCGTAGAACACCAATAACATGACAAGATAAATGCAAATGAAAACGACACACGAATCGCACACACCACCCCTAGGGTACGTCTCACTGTTGCCTTGCCTCGAAAGGTGATCGTCGAGTAGAGGATGTCTTAGTAAGTCCTCATGATCCGGGAACCTGGCATGAGGGTAGCTTCTAAGGTGTCTTCCTATTGCTCTGGTGATCACCATGTCCCGAACCTCGAATTGACCCGAACACCTCCAACGGTGGTGCTACCTACCTCTCAATGGTGGGATGGCACTACTTTAAAGGACATTTACACAGACGAATTCCTTAGGGTAGGTAGGTTCTCATAGATACTTGCTCTAATTTCAAAACAAAACAAAATACTTTTCACACCAACACATTTTCAAAAAGCTTTCGAAAGCAATTTTTCAAACACTCTTGAGGACCGATACAAGAGTCGAACTGAAATTTTCAAAGAAACTTTTTAAAACCCACAATTGAAAAGCAAACAAACCATTTTTGAAAACACAAATGAGCAAGTATCTAAGAGCCCATGGATAACCATGGATAGAAAGGGTGCTAACATCTTCCCTTTCTATAATCTACCTCCCGAACCGAGAGCAATCTCTTTAAGGAATTTTTCTGTGCTTTTGTCCTTTCCATTTGGAGAAAATAAAAGACGGTGGCGACTCTTGCTTCCGCGACATTTCGCGAACCAGCGTTAAACAGTCAGTTCCAGATCCACCGATCACAGAACTGGCGACTCTGCTGGGGACTAAACTTATAAAGTGAGGTGTACCTTAGGGTTAGTTCATAACTGTGTTTTCAATTGTATTGACTTGTCTGCTCTAAATTTGTGGGTTGCATGGGAGTTACATAGATCCTAACCCGGATCTGGGGATACCCTGTTTAGGTAGCATAAGCTGTGAGGGACCTGTCCGGCGTATACCGACATGGGTGAAGCAGTGGCTATGTTGGTGTGGCGCCTTGGTCTGTACCGATATCCCTCGTGTTGAAACGGGGAGAATATGGGTCTTCCAAGGAGTCATTAAGCACCAACAGACCTTAGAACCTTAAATGACCCGACTTGGCCATTAGAACAGTAGCAGTATGCTACGCCCATTGAGGCTAAACTCTCGTGATGGTTCTGGCTGCAAGAAAAGATTGCGATGCTGGACTTATGACCGATTGAGGGTAGTCAATGATATTGGGATCCTCTAAGAACCCGGTTACTTTGATAGGACAGGTATGAACCAACCAACTGAAAGAGGGTAACACCTAGACCTCATGCTGGCCTAAACTCTAAGGGCTTCTCTTGTGTGACTTGTGTACCTTCGTACTTGACTAATTGCATGCATGTTATCTGACACATAAGCTACTTGCAGGTTTTGTTTATAGTCCTTAACTGGGACTCATAACAGGGTTTACTAGGTCTCTTGCAGGTTTTGTTTATAGTCCTTAATTGGGACTCATAACAAAGTATACTGAATTTCTTGCAGGGTTTGTCTATAGTCCTTAATTGGGACTCATAACAGGGTTTACCTACATCACCCCATGCATAGCATGACATCATACCATTGCATACATCCTAACCCGTTTCAAGGATCTCAAGGGCTTGTGATGCAGGTCATGATAAATCAAACATCTAGCAAGGGGCAAAGAGGATTTATTTTCCTCTAGCCAAAGTTGTCAGGGGCTATGACCCACTAGATATGGTGAGCTTTGACACTTGAAGAAGGTTCCCCCCAACTAAGGTTGTTTGGAAATCAAAACCAGATGTGATGACTAAAGTCAGGGGCTATGACCCACTGGATATGGTGAGCCTTTGACCCTTGAAGAAGGACTCTCAACAACATGAAGTACCTTCAATCAAGTTACCAGTTTCCAACTCTAACAATTTGTTTACCCCTCGAGGTCCTTGAAATCATTGCATGCATATCATACATATCATTGCATAACAGGTACCCTTTCTCTGCAGGTTGCTTACCTTCTTCGCTGTTTATTTCAGCAGTCTCGTCATGAATCCTGAATCCTCAACCGAGCACACTATCAAGGCCCTCCAGGCTCAGAACGCCCAGTTCCAAGGGCTGATCATGAATTTGACCCAGGGGCAACAAGATCTGAAGGCTCTGCTCTTGAAGAAGGAAAAGAAGAAGAAGAGGACTGTTTTGTTCAGCCCTAGACGCAGATCTGGGAACACCCTGCAGGATGAAGCTGAGAGGACAACTCCATCTGTGGAGAAAGACAATCATCAAGAGGAAAGGGTTCCCAGTCCAGTGGTCTCCGACAATGAGACAGATTTCAACGACGAACAGTACCCTCCGGCTGAGGATAGGTATAAACAGTTGGAAGACCGGTTAAGTGCTATGGAGATACAAAAAGTGCCTGGCCTGGACTTCGAGGATCTAGGTCTGTCTTCTGGGGTAGTGATCCCGCACAAATTCAAGGCACCTGCCTTTGCAAAGTACGACGGGGCATCCTGTCTAAAGCTGCATCTCAGGTCATACATGAGGAGGATCCAGCCCTACACGGCCGACAGGAACTTATGGATCCACTTTTTCCAGGAGAGTCTTTCAGGGACTCAGCTTGACTGGTTCTATCAACTGAATGGAGTCAACATCCGTACCTGGGAAGACTTAGCCACTGCATTCTACAAGCAGTACCAGTACAATGCCGACCTCGCTCCCACGCGCACTCAGCTTCAGAGGATGTCTATGGGTACGGGTGAAGGTTTCAAAGAATATGCCCAAAAATGGAGGGACCTTGCTGGAAGGGTACAACCACCTCTGACTGACCGCGAGCTCGTCGACATGTTCTTGGGGACACTGTCTGGTCCATTCTTCAACCACCTGATTGGGAATTCTGCTGTTGGATTTACAGATTTAGTCTTGACCGGGGAAAGAATAGAAGCTGGCATCAAGTCAGGGAAAATACAGAATGGTGACTCCTCGAACACTGAGAAGAAACCATCCAAGAGAGAATCTAGTGCGGTCAACGCGGTAGCTATTGTAAAGCCGGCCGGTGCTCCTCAGCGTCACCGTCAACAAAGGGAAGAAAGACCTAAGAGGCAATTTACTCCCCTCGGCATGACCTTGTCACAGATATTGCCACAGCTGCTGGAAACCAAGTTGGTAACTCTCATGGATCCCCCAAAGAATCCTAACAGGACACCTTCAAGGTACAATCCCAATGCTCGCTGCGCCTATCATTCCGACAGCCCGGGGCATGCTACAGATGACTGTTGGACTTTGAGAAACAGGGTTCAAGATCTGATTGACGCAAAGGAAGTCCAGCTCGACTCTCCAGAGACTCCCAATGTGATCACTGCTCCCTTGCCAAAATATGGCTAGGATTGGAAACTTTTGTTCATTTGAATGTTCAGATTGTAATTTTCTTTGATTGTTCAAACATTTTATTTCATGTCAAACTTGGTTATTTCATTAATGCATCGCATATGTCTGTTCTGAAACAATATATTCGTATTCACTAAATGCAAATTATTTTCATATTTTTTCTGATGATCAACTCTTAATTAATAATTCTAAGCCTCTTGAGGGAGGATGACGAAAACGATACCGCGATCATTACAATATGCTTTTGAACAGACCCCGCTGATGAGGTACAGGCATTGTTTCAATCCCTAAACACTGGAGTTATAAGGAAGATAATCCCTCGTCAACCCCTCTGAGCCAAAGAAGTAGGAGTTTTTCTTTTCGAAATTTAAAACCCTTAATCATAACCTGAGGCAGGGTAGTCTCTCAGTTGATCCAAGTCCATAACGAATGGCACCAAAGAGGTCCTTACAAAGAAAGACAGTGATGGTTCCGAACGATCAATAAAGAAAGGCAGTCATTATCTCAAAAAATAAAAAACCCGTCAAGTCAAACCCACGAAGGAGACTTACAAAACTGGGGCATCCCGCTGACTGTAATTCCAAAAAAAAAAAGAGGAAACAGTTCAGGCAAAAAAAGAAAGGGATAACAAGAATCAGACAAGAAAGAGGTCTTACAAACCCTCAACGAAAAAAGAGGAAATGACTGCCTATTTAAAATAAACTGTCAAAGTCCGAACCGTCACAAGTATATCAAAGCAAAGACTCAAACAAGGTCTAACGCACGGTCAACTGAGTTTAGGTTTGGAGAACATCACGAAGAGCGGGTGGGTACAAATAATTTGAGCCTTTATCCTTTGTTTCTTGAACCATGAACCAGGCCACGTTATAACCCTTAAAAGTCCTAGCTGAAGCATGGGTTAGTTCGAAAGTATACTGTGACGAAAGGTATCCTGACTCCTTAAGGCCTACAGTAAATACGGAGTTGACATCACGTTTTACAAACATTCATTTGTTTTATGAAAAAGAATGCATTTTCAAAATCTTTAAGACAGACATAAGCTTTGCATTTTTAACATAACTGTGTTTGCATATGACTTTTTGTTTGAACAGCATAGAAGTTCGCACAACGAATGCCTAATGAACAGAAGTACCTCCAATCAAGGGGCAGACGGGATTATTGTCCATTATCTGGGGCAGTTCAGTCAAGACTCGGAGAATCTCTCAAAGGCCAAATATCCTGGGGGCAAATCTCCGCCTGAGTCGCTTGGGGCATTCCAGCAATGAATCTTGCCTGATCAAACATCTTCTGGTGGCATGACAAAACACTTCTAACAGGGGCAACTCCCTACATTCTGAGAACATGGACATAGTCGAAAAGATACTGCGCATAATCAAAGACCCGCTAGGTTGACACACCTAGGCAAAAATAAGGGCTTCCCGGTGAACCAAAAGGGTTCGGGCAAAATGAAGGGATGAAAAAAAAAAATCTGTACACCCGGCAAGTCGAAAACCTGAAAAGGCGGCTTGGGCAAAAATGGGTATCCCGGTGGACTGAAAACTCGAAAGGGCGGTCCAGGCAAAAATTAGGGATCGAAGCGTACGACTATGTCCCGTCATCTTGTCACCTGCCTACCGGAAGAAGGTTTGTCCATCAACAACTATCAGCACCTCACAGGTCTTCCTCTCTCACCTCAGAAACAGGGGCAATAATGAGTCGTCCAAGCAATCTAATTGTTCTATCCTCCAAGGTACCAAGGTGAGGTCAGCTGAAGAACATAACCAGTACATCCCAACTCCCCAGAGAGTGATCCAGCAAGCCAGAGCACTCTCCCCAAGCAAAGCTACTATCAAACCTTAAGGAAGTTGGGTATCCTCCCGCAGAGCTCAATATTCCCCAGCAGCATACACATATTCATAACAAGCATCCCCGGCAGTCTTGGTCTAAAGATTGTTCCCCGGCCGCATATCAACATTCAAAGGAATCACTTCCCCCGCAATTCAAAATTTCCCCATGAGAGTCCAATCTAGTTCCCCAGGAAAGTTGGAATTCATCTCCCCCAAGCAATAAGCTTATCCCCAGTAGATTCTGGAAGCTTATCCCTCGCAGAGCACGAACGCGTCGTCCGGCTTTATTCAAAGAGTTATTTCCTTAACAGGATATAACTGGGTTATCCTCAGCCAAAAGCCATGGAAAGGTCGTCGTCAACACAGTTTTCTTACCCCCCAGCGAAGTCTATTAACACTTCCGATACAGCAAAGACATCCCCAGCAAGTTATCACCATCAACTCAACAAAGCATCCCTCTCCCTACAGAGTATGGCCTCCTGGCAGCATCGTCAGAGTACTTTTCTCCCTGCAGAATATTCCATTCGCCAAGTTATTCCCCAACGGAGTTGTCTTCTCTTACCGGTATTCTTGCAACTATCATCCCCAATGGAAACGAAGAATCTCACTCTTCAACGTCAGCCCAGGATTTGACCTCCCGGCATCCGTCAAGGATCTATTTTCCTAGACGCAGATACATTCATAAACATCACATCGTTATACATCATGATACATGCATATACGCATTATATCATACAATCTCATGTGTTGAAAAACATCATTGCTTGATTCATATCATGCATTGCATATGACTGACCTTTACCTTTCAGGAAGGATACAATTAAATGATCAGCTATGTAGACGAATACAGTCAAAAGAGACCAACCCATACAAAGAATACAAATCCAGTTAAATCAATGCCTAAAGATTTCTCTGATCCAACCCGTCGTTATAGACACTCGTCGTCATAGACACCCGTCGTTATAGACACTCGGCGTTATAGACACTCGTTGTTATAGACACTCGTCGTTATAGACACTCGTTGTCATAGACACTCGTCGTCAAAGACACCCGTCGTCATAGACACCCGTCGTTATAGACACCCGTCGTTATAGACACCCGTCGTTATAGACACCCGTCGTTATAGACACCCGTCGTTATAGACACCCGTCGTTATAGACACCCGTCGTTATAGACACTCGTCGTTATAGACACCCGTCATTATAGACACCCGTCGTTATAGACATTCGTCGTTATAGACACCCGTCGTTATAGACATTCGTCGTTATAGACACCCGTCGTTATAGACACCCATCGTCATAGACACTCGTCGTTATAGACACCCGTTGTTATAGACATTCGTCATTATAGACACCCGTCGTTATAGACACCCGTCGTTATAGACACTCGTCGTGATAGACACTCGTCGTGATAGACACCCGTTGTTATAGACACTCGTCGTGATAGACACCCGTCGTGATAGACACTCGTCGTTATAGACACTCGTCGTTATAGACACTCGTCGTGATAGACACTCGTCGTGATAGACACCCATCGTGATAGACACTCGTCGTTATAGACACACGTCGTGATAGACACTCGTCGTTATAGACACTCGTCGTTATAGACACTCGTCGTCATAAACACTCGTCGTCATAGACACTCGTCGTTACAGACACCCGTCCTTACAGACACCCGTCGTTAAAGACCACTCGTCCATGAGGATAACCTGTCAGTAGAGACAAACTCACCAACCTTACTATATTCCAGATCCGATTCCTGTATCTTGCCAGGGTGTGTCTGAAGAGTTCGAGGATCCGATACCTGAATCTTGCCAGGGTGTATCCGTTGAAGACTAACATTACCAGATCCGATTCCTGTATCTTGCCAGGGTGTGTCTGAAGAGTCCGAGGATCCGATACCTGAATCTTGCCAGGGTGTATCCGTTGAAGACTAGCATTACCAGACTCGATTCCTGTATCTCGCCAGGGCACGTCTGAAGAATTCGAAGATCCGATTCCTGTAACCAGTCAGGACATATCTACACAAAAGCATCTGAAAACCAGCTCCTGCAACATGTCAGGTACTCATCTTTTCTTTTGCAGGTACGCAAGTTCTCGCTAAGGAATCTCTTACGCGATCAACATCCAGATGGCATCTATAAGCCCATCATCCTATCCATCAATCTCCAAATGGCATCTATAAGCCCATTCCCATCATCACACTGCTACTATGTGAGCGCAAATTTCTGGGCACTCTAGTGTTCAATCATCTTCTACCCTCGGATTACGAAAGGAACGTCAGCCAATCTGCATCCTCAGGTCTAAGAAGATTGAAGAGGGGCAACTGTTGTACCCCAAAATTTGCCCTCCCATATTCTTCAAAGATTTGCCAAGTCAAGCTTCAAAATCTCCCCAAGGGTTGCACAGTGTAAGGGCCTCCTAAGCAGTCAAAACTAGGGTTTTTATTCTGATCAAGAAGTTGAAGTTTCCAAAGGTCCAATCAAGTTTCATATGCCTACAAATATGGTCAAGCATCCTCATACCAAGTTTCAAGGCTTTCAGTACAAAATTGCACAATCAAAAACCCTAATTGCACTACAGTCAACTGTAGGGGCAAAATGGTCATTTGACAGTCAAAAGTTCAAATTTTTGGTCAACATATCATTTTGAAGCCACAAACATCATTTGATCGATGCTTGATCATGATTCTCAAAATTTGGCTCAAAAATCATCAAGATGCAAAAGTTTCCTTATTTGGACAGTTGAAAAAGTCAACTGTAAATTGACCAAGGCATAACTTTCAAAGCTCATTTTGAAGAGAAAGACATTCCCTACAACTCATCTTCATACTTCAAGTCCAAGAAATGCTCTCACAAAAAGTTATCAATTTCAACATTATAGGTCATTTTCAAAAGTCAACAAAAAGGGACTTTAAGTCAAAGGCCATAACTTGAGATTGGTAAATCAAAATGACATGGGACCAAAGGCATTGGTTAGAGGACTCAAAGACCTTTCCAAAATGTTCAAGAACATGAGCAAAGATTAAAAATTGAGCAAGTTATGCCTTGTGGAAGTTGGGAAATTTTTGGATATTTTGAAAAGTCAACATTGATTCAAATGACCTAAAATTGCTAATGGGCCCATTTTTCTTCCACAATTCATCATTCCAAGCATGTGCACGACCACTTGGCCCAAAGGGAAGTATTTCTTCATTTTTTATTTATTTATTTGAATTTTTATTTATAATAATTCATTTAAATCAATTAAATATATGAAAAATATTTAACTTAACCTAACAAATCTTTTTGCACATGTAATCTACTCAATAATTCGTGCATAATTCAATATGGAAAGATTTGGATTGATTGGATCATGATTGGTACAAAATTGCATGAAAAAGATTGGAAAAAAATATGATTGAAAATCAAATCTCAAAACCATGAATGCAATTGATTTGTTTTGTTTTTCTTGACCTAATTGATTCATTACATAAGCTAGAACAAAACCCTAATCAAGAAAACCATGGAAGCTGCGCAAAACCCCACCATCAAACTTGAATTTTTTTTGCAAGAAACTCAATTCTGAAAACCACATTCTAGGGCGATTCAAGGCATAATTTTTGTTTTATTAGCTTGCTGAAGGTTCACTGAACGTTTCCCAATCAAGAACATTCCTCAAAGCTTAAAGAATTGGTAACACGAACCGGACCTGTGCACAAAAAATTTCATAATCGTATATCTTAATCCATGCATTCTTTGTGAAATTTAACGCTTGATTCATGTTTGTCATTTGATTCTGAAGCTAACCCATGCATTTGATTGTATTTTTGTGCATTATACGCGATTATGCCATTGTTGATACCTAGGGTTCCAAGGTTTTCAATTTGGGCGTTTTCCATTCCTATAAAATTAAGACATAACAATTCCATGAATGAAATCAGCAGGTTGGGACGAAAAGATTAAGACCATCGCGCCAAATTTCTGAGCGTCACAGGCCTAATCGCTATTATTGAAATCAGCATATTTTGAGGGGGTTTAAAACCCCCGTTAAATGTTTGTCAATTTGTTTCAGGAAATCCAACGAAGAAGATGATGCAGTGGCAGCCAATGATTGGGCAAATTTGAATTTTCGCGCTGGAATTCCACTAACCATTGTCTTCTTATTATATTATTCTTGGTTTATTTAATATACAACACGCGCATCTGGCTCCACTGGCAAGCATAAGGATTGGTCAAGTACATGACCTGGGTTCGAGCCCCAGGTTTTCACTTTCTCAATATTATTTTCCAATTAACAATCACATGCAGGTTCAACGTTATTGTTCCATCATACACCCTCCAGATCAAACCATCCACGTGCATATCAGGCTCAAATCAAAGGCTCAGAATTGAGGAACACCATAAACCCTGGTCAACGCTTCAGCACGCTACCTGGCAAAAGTCCAAAAAGGCCAAGGTTAATGGGCCAGATTCCTAAAGATTCACCTCCATGTTGGGGACTACAACCCCCCTAGGTTTGCCATGTTATTTTTTTTAGTTTTATTTTTAATTCTATTTTCTTTTAACTATTATTTGTTTAATTAATTAATTATTTTCATAAATATAATAAAAACACAAAAACATAAAAAATCAGAAAAAATAATAAATATTGTTTTATTTTAATATTTCTTGTAAATAAATTTGCATGTAAATTAATTAGTTTAAATTAGGGTTTAATTTAATATTTTCATAACAAAATCTAAAAAATGTAGAAATAGGGTTTAATTAGTTAATTTTCATCCTTTTTATTTTCTTTCATGATAATCAAATATTTAATATTATTTATTTATTTATTTATTTTTATAATTAAATTTGTATATAAAAAATTAGGGTTAATTTAGGTTAAAATTCAATGTTTTCTTAATAAATTAAAAGCCATTAGAATTAGGGTTAGTATTTATCTTAATTAATTTCTTTTTCCTTAAAAACTTAAAAATCCTAAAAGTACCAAAAAAAAAACAAGTTCTTTCTTTCTTTTAATTAATTAATTCCATTTAATTTTAATTTTGCAAAAAGGGTCCAACGCCCTCGTTTCGATTTAATTCTTATTCGCATATTTATTTTATTTTGTGTACCTCTCCCAAGGCCATGTAACCTTTTAATTTCTCGCACTTTTAATTCCTTATTTCCTTTTGATTTCTTTATTTTCTGTCAAATCGGGTTCTGGTTTAATTTTGGCGATGTGGACCCGCGCCGTTTGTAATAGCTTAGAATTTACTTTCTCGCAACTTTTTAACTGTTAATCAAAGGCATGAAAGAATGTATGGACAAAAATAAAAACAAGCGTAGAACACCAATAACATGACAAGATAAATGCAAATGAAAACGACACACGAATCGCACACACCACCCCTAGGGTACGCCTCACTGTTGCCTTGCCTCGAAAGGTGATCGTCGAGTAGAGGATGTCTTAGTAAGTCCTCATGATCCGGGAACCTGGCATGAGGGTAGCTTCTAAGGTGTCTTCCTATTGCTCTGGTGATCACCATGTCCCGAACCTCGAATTGACCCGAACACCTCCAACGGTGGTGCTACCTACCTCTCAATGGTGGGATGACACTATTTTAAAGGACATTTACACAGACGAATTCCTTAGGGTAGGTAGGTTCTCATAGATACTTGCTCTAATTTCAAAACAAAACAAAATACTTTTCACACCAACACATTTTCAAAAAGCTTTCGAAAGCAATTTTTCAAACACTCTTGAGGACCGATACAAGAGTCGAACTGAAATTTTCAAAGAAACTTTTTAAAACCCACAATTGAAAAGCAAACAAACCATTTTTGAAAACACAAATGAGCAAGTATCTAAGAGCCCATGGATAACCATGGATAGAAAGGGTGCTAACACCTTCCCTTTCTATAATCTACCTCCCGAACCGAGAGCAATCTCTTTAAGGAATTTTTCTGTGCTTTTGTCCTTTCCATTTGGAGAAAATAAAAGACGGTGGCGACTCTTGCTTCCGCGACATTTCGCGAACCAGCGTTAAACAGTCAGTTCCAGATCCACCGATCACACCCGGGCTATTATTGAGAAGGGTGAGTGCGCAAACTAGGGCCGACTTCCTGACTTTACTCCAAAGACTGACAAGTTTGGTTTGGGCTTCACTGCAGAGGCTCAAAGGGCTGTTCGTAAGGCGAGAATTGGAAAACATCCTGTGTTCATCACCAACCCGGGAGTAAATGCTATTGAAGACGACGTGGAGGAATCTGAATTCGACAGCTAGATCTACCCAACAACCAACAGTGGGCCAAGCAACTGGACTGCCAAAGACTTCACACCTATTACTTTTGTCACTCAGTAATGAACTCTTTTGTTTTGAATTTGTAACAAACAATATTTTGAAACTTTTATGGCTCGGTGTCTTACCCGGGGCACCGTGGCTTCATTTGTGAGGGCTTTTGTGTGTCATTTTCATATATCATCATAAAAACATTGGACGTTTGTTGCATTTCAAAATCTTGCGCTCCTTTTCTTTCTTTGTTATATATTGCAAAACAGCTATATTTACACACACTCACCTATACAGATTCCAATCCACTATGGATCTCACTGGTAACGACTCTGCTACTGTCAGTTATGACTTCGAAAATCCGATCAACTTAGCCGAAGACGAAGGTGAAGATGATTGCGAAGTGCCTGGTGAACTTGCAAGACTGCTACTCCAGGAAGAGAGGGCCATTCAGCCCCATGAAGAGCCAGTGGTAATGGTAAATCTGGGTACTGAGACAGACAGAAAGGAAGTCAAGATTGGTGCCAATCTAGAGCTTAGTGTGAAACAACGGTTGATTCAGATGCTGCATGACTATGTGGAAATCTTTGCCTGGTCTTACGAAGACATGCCTGGGTTGGATACCGACATTGTGTTTCATCACCTGCCTACCAAGGAAGAATACCCTCCGGTAAAACAGAAGGTCCGCCGTATGTGTCCAGAAATGTCCGAGAAAATCAAAGCTGAGGTTATGAAACAATTTGATGCCAGGTTTCTAGCAGTGACTTCTTACTCTCAGTGGGTTGCCAACGTGGTTCCAGTACCGAAGAAGGATGGTAAGGTCCGAATGTGTGTGGATTACAGGGATTTGAATAGGGCGAGCCCTAAGGATGATTTCCCTCTGCCTCATATCGACGTTCTGGTTGATAACACTGCTCAGCATAAAGTATTCTCCTTCATGGACGGATTCTCCGGTTATAATCAGATCAAGATGGCTCTTGAAGACATGGAGAAGACCACTTTTGTTACTTAGTGGGGCACCTTTTGCTACAAGGTCATGCCTTTTGGGTTGAAAAATGCTGGGGCAACCTACCAACGTGCCATGGTTGCTTTGTTTCACGACATGATCCATCATGAGATAGAAGTATATGTCGATGATATGATTGCGAGGTCCCAAACTGAGGAGGAGCACCTTGACCATCTACGGAAGCTGTTCGACCGTATGAAGTTGTACAAGCTGAGGTTGAACCCAAACAAGTGCACCTTTGGGGTGAGATCTGGAAAATTGCTAGGCTTCATCGTAAGCGACAAAGGTATTTAAGTGGACCCTGCCAAGGTAAAAGCCATACAAGAGATGCCAACTCCCAAGACAGAGAAAGAAGTCAGAGGATTTCTAGGACGGTTGAACTACATTGCCCGATTCATCTCGCATCTAACTGCTACCTGTGAACCAATCTTCAAGCTACTAAAGAAAGATCAAGTAGTAAGTTGGAACGATGAATGTCAGGCCGCTTTCGAAAAGATCAAAGAGTATCTCCAAGAACCACCCATTCTTATGCCACCGGTAGAAGGGAGACCTCTAATTTTATACTTGACAGTACTGGACAACTCAATGGGGTGTGTGCTGGGGCAGCATGACGAGTCTGGCTGAAAAGAGCACGCTATTTATTACCTTAGCAAAAAGTTTACCGACTGTGAGACTCGATACTCACTGCTCGAGAAAACTTGCTGCACTTTGGTATGGGCTGCTCGCCGGCTGAGACAGTATATGTTGACTCACACTACTCTGTTGATTTCAAAAATGGATCCGATCAAGTACATATTCGAAAAGCCTGCTCTGTCTGGAAGAATAGCAAGATGGCAAATGATCTTGACGGAATATGACATCCAGTACACGACTCAAAAAGCAATCAAGGGAAGTGTATTGGCAGACCATTTGGCACATCAGGCAGTGGACGATTACCAGTCAATGAACTTCGAATTTCCAGACGAGGATATCATGGTAGTAACTGATTGTGAAGTACCTGGACCGGATGAAGGACCTGAGGAAGGATCCCGATGGTCTATGCACTTTGACGGAGCCTCGAACGCTTTGGGTAATGGTATCGGCGCTGTGATCATATCCCCTAAAGGCACTCATACTCCACTCACCGCCCGGCTATGTTTCAACTACACCAACAACATGGCGGAGTATGAAGCATGTATCATGGGTCTTCAAGCTACAATTGACTTAAGGATCAAGTTTCTGAGTGTCTTCGGAGATTCCGCTCTCGTGATCAATCAGGTCAAAGGCGAGTGGGATACGAAACACCCAAATCTTATTCCCTACAAAGAGTATGTGTTGACGTTGCTTCCCCACTTCGAGGAGATAACTTTTGAACATTTCCCAAGAGAGGAGAATCAGTTAGCGGACGCGTTGGCTATGATGTCTTCTATGTTCAAAGTCAAATGGGACAACGAGGCTCCCCGGATCATTATCTGGAAGTTGGATGAACCTGCACATTGCTGCGATCTCGAAACTGAAGAGGTAACAGAAAAACCCTGGTATCATGAAGTGAAGAGGTACCTTGAAGCTCAAGAATACCCCGAAGGCACATCTGTTAATGACAAGAAGTTCCTGAGAAGGTTTGCGGCAAAGTTCTTCCTCAGCAATGGCATTCTCTACAAGCGAAACCATGATTCAACCTTACTGCGTTGTGTGGATAAGACTGAAGCAAAAAGGATCATGGCAGAGCTACATGAAGGTACCTTCGGAACACATTCCAGTGGACATACCATGGCAAAGAAAATCCTTCGGGCAGGATATTTCTGGTCCATAATGGAAGCTGACTGTTACCAGCATTCTCGAACTTGTCATAAATGCCAGATCTATGCTGATAAGGTGCACATTCCTCCGGTTCCTCTGAACGTCTTGACAACACCTTGGCCTTTTGCAATGTGGGGCATTGATATGATCGGTGAAATCAGACCTACGGCATCTAACGGGCACCGCTTCATCCTGGTAGAAATTGATTACTTCACAAAGTGGGTTGAAGCTGCTTCTTATGCTACTGTAACCAAGAGCATCGTGGCACGGTTCATTCGGCACAACATGATCCGTCGATACAGTGTACCTGAGAGGATCATTACGGATAATGGTACCAATCTTAACAACAAGATGATCACTGAGCTCTGCGAGAAATTCAAGATACAGCACCATAACTCTTCACCTTACCGACCGAAGATGAATGGGGCTGTAGAAGCGGCGAATAAGAACATCAAGAAGATTGTGCAGAAGATGACAGTGACCTACAAAGATTGGCACGAAATGTTGCCGTTTGCTCTTCATGGGTACCGTACCTCAGCACGGACGTCAACAGGGGTAACTCCCTTTTCCTTGGTCTATGGCATGGAGGCAGTCTTGCCTATTGAAGTCCATATACCCTCTCTCAGGATAATGAAGGATGCAGGTTTGAGCGAAGATGACTGGATCCAGACTCGGCTTGATCAATTAAACCTAATTGACGAAAAGAGACTCACTGCTATTTGTCATGGTCATACGTACCAAAAATGGATGATCAGGGCATTTAACAAGAAGGTCAGACGACAAGAGTATCAAGTCGGAGACCTGGTAATCAAGCGCATCATTCTTCCTCAAAGTGACCCCAGGGGAAAATGGACCCCTACGTACGAAGGGCCATTTGTGGTTAAACATATATTCTCAGGAGGAGTAATGATTCTAACCACCATGGATGGTGACGACCTTCCTCACCCCGCCAATGCAGACATAATAAAAAGATACTACACATGAATTAAAGACCCGCTAGGTTGACACACCTAGGCAAAAATAAGGGCTTCCCGGCGAACCAAAAGGGTTCGGGCAAAAATAAGGGACGAAATAAAAAAACCTGTACACCCGGCAAGTCGAAAACCTGAAAAGGCGGCTTGGGCAAAAATGGGTATCCCGGTGGACTGAAAACCCGAAAGGGCGGTCCAGGAAAAAGTTAGGGATTAAAGCATAATACTATGTCTCATTGGATCACCTTGCATCCAGAATTCGGAATCAACTATCGGGCTCAGATGACTCCAATCAATCAGCTTCATCTCCAACTAAACAGCAAAGTGATGAGACGCTTGAAGACATAAAGGCGATAGCAGAGTTCGAACCCAGTGGGATTATTTTTCACATAACTGTTTTGTTTCCTTTTCATAAAATTGTATAAACTCTATTTTGCTCGGCGGCGTTCTCTTACTAGGACGTCAGCCTCCTGTACATAAAGCGCCTATTTACAGGCAAAATTTCAAAAATCAATACAAATCCACTTTTCCAGACAAATTGCCAATTGTTTTTTCTTTTTCTGTTTTGTTTTGCAAAGAACGTCCAATGTTCATTTTTGATATATGCATTTGACACTAATTGCTAATCATGAATATTTGCATGCGAAACAAAGGACTAATTTCAGATGACATCAGAAACAGGGGCAATAAAGAATTGTCTAAGCGATCTAGTTGCTCTGTCCACCAAGGTACCAAAGTAAGTTCGGCTGAAGAATGTAACCAAGTTACCTCAACTCCCCACAGAGTAAGACAAGATTCAACAATACTCTCCCCAGGCAGATTTGGTCTCCCATCAGCCCCGAAAAGGCACATTGTTCCCCTAGCAAGTCAGCGATACTCTCCCCAAGTAGAGTTAGTCTACTGTCAGCCTTAAGGAAGTTGGGTATCGCCAGAAGATCTCAACAGTCCCCGGCGGAGTATAGACATTCCTCAGCAAGCATCCCCAGCAGTCTTAATATAAGATTTGTTCCCCGGCGGAATACAGACACCCCAGTGGAACCTATTCCCCAGTACATCCTGAAAAGTTTCCCCAGGAGAGTTGAATCATCCTCCCCAGTAGATAATGGAAGCTTATCCCCAGTAGATAATGGAAGCTTATCCCCAGTAGATAATGGAAGCTTATCCCTAGTAGATTCTGGAAGCTTATCACCTGCAGAGAACATACGTCTCTCCCCGACTTTATTCAAAGGTTATTTCCCCACCAGGGTATAACTGGGTTATCCTCAGCTAATTACCACGAAAAGATCGTCCTCGGCGAAGTTCTTCCTATCCCCAACGGAGTTCATCAAATTCCCCAACATAACATATCAGTGGAATCCCCAGCGGAGCTCTCATCAAAACCTCAGCGAAGTATCTCTTCCCACAGAGTAATTCCCCGCAGGGTAATCTCTCCAACAAGTTTATTCCCCAACGGAGTCGTCTTCTCCTACCGGTTTATTCTTGCAACCATCATCCCCAGCGGAAACGAAGAACTCTACTCTTCAACATCAGCCCAGGATTCCACAAACTCCCGGCACTCGTCAAGGATTTATTTTCCTAGACGAAAATACATTCATAGACATTTCATATTTCATACATCCTGCTTACATACATGATAAGGTGCATACAACACTGTCTCACTTTGAGCATCATGACATCATGCATCTCATACATCATGACATTGCATACAACTAATGTTTTGCCTTTTCAGGAAAAGGTCAATCCAAAAATGATTACTATCAACTATCGCAATTCCAGATTCGATACCTGTATCTAGCCAGGGCATATCTGTGAGTGTTTGATTGTAGATTCAATACCTGTATCCAGCCAGGGCATATCTACATTAAGAGTTTCCAGATTCGATACTTGTATCCAGCCAGGGCATATCTGTAGACGACAATTTCCAGATTCGATACCTGTATCCAGCCAGGGCATATCTGTAGACGATAATTTCCAGATTCGATACCTGTATCCAGCCAGGGCATATCTGTAGACGACAATTTCCAGATTCGATACCTGTATCCAGCCAGGGCATATCTGTAGACGATAATTTCCAGATTCGATACCTGTATCCAGCCAGGGCATATCTGTAGACGACAATTTCCAGATTCGATACCTGTATCCAGCCAGGGCATATCTGTAGACGACAATTTCCAGATTCGATACCTGTATCCAGCCAGGGCATATCTGTAGACGACAATTTCCAGATTCGATACCTGTATCCAGCCAGGGCATATCTGTAAACGACAATTTCCATATTCGATACCTGTATCCAGCCAGGGCATATCTGAAGATGACAAATTTCCAGATTCGATTCCTGTATCCAGCCAGGGCATATCTGAAGACGACAAATTCCAGATTCGATTCCTGTATCTAGCCAGGGCATATCTGTGAGTGATGTGATTGTAGATTCGATACCCGTATCCATCCAGGGCACGTCTACATAAACAGTTTAGAGATTCGATATCTGTATCCAACCAGGGCACATCTGTAAGCAACCTTTTGAAGTTCCGGATTCGATACCTGTATCCAGCCAGGACATATCTGTGAGCAATTGATTGTAGATTCGATGCCTGTACCTAGCCAGGGCATATCTGCATGAAGAGTTTGAAGATCAACACCTGTAATAGGCCAGGAAACCATCTTCCTTTCTCAAAGTACGCAAGTTCTCGCTAAGGAATCTCTTACGCGATCAACACTTCCAGATGACATCTATAAGCCCATCCTCCTATCACACCTCTAGATGGCATCTTTAAGCCCATCTCCAAATGGCATCTCTAAGCCCATTCCCACATCCGTTTGTTCTATGCGAGTGCAAATTTCTGGGCACTTTAGTGTTCAATCATCTTCCACCTTCGGATCACGAAAGGCACACAAGCCAATCTACATCCTCAGGTCTAAGAAGATTGAACAGGGGCAACTGTTGTACCCCAAAATTTGCCCTCTCTTTCTTCAGGAAATCATCTTGGATTTTCAGAGTCCCTCTGAAACAAATCCAAGTCCAGAATTGTCATTTTTGCCCAAGCAGACTATTTACAAGAGCAAGATGATCACACAAGCTCTAAAGACAACGCTCTTATCTTGATAAAAAAAATTAAATTCTAAGTACTTGGAATTTTTTTCTAAAAAAGAGTGTTTAAGAAGAAATCAGCGCTTCAGAACTTCTGGACCAAACTCCAGATAGAAACGGTCAAAAGTTGCAAGCTTGGCGCAGTCAGAAGTTGGCTCTTCAGCAGCTACATCAGCTCAATCAGAAGTTGTAGACATGGTTCAATACGTAAGTCTCAGACAGAACATGGACTCTTTCAGCAGTTACGCAAGCTCAACCATAATTTGCTAAAGGAATGCAAAAGAAGCAAGAAAGTCTGAAGGCTCTTTCAGAACATGCTGAAATCAGAAGATGAAAAGGTCAGAAGAGTGGGTGTTACACTGATACAGAATCTCTAAGCCCAGGAGGTCCAGAAGCAAATCCAAGGAACGTGTCAGAAAATCAGGAGAATCCCCAGAACTTGCTAAGACAACAGGAAGCCAAGGCCAGAGTATGGTTTACGTTGTTCTTGGTGAAACAGAACTGCTGGTTCAAAGTTTGGTTTCCATTACCAGAATATTGGTGTTGATAAGTCTCATCACCATTTAATGCTCATTAATGCTCCCAACCACTCCTGAACATTCATCCAAGTAATCCCTTCACGTGTGGCTTGGAAAGCGCCTTTATGCAGGTTCTGGCATGGATCTACACGCCACCGTCCACCTAAGAGGTCACTTCTCTCCAATCCACGCCTGCTGTTCCAGCCTAGGCTGAAAGGCTATCTGTTATCACAACTTCCCAGGAATTTCTTTCAAAAAACAACTCAGCCTCTGTTGGCGCTTTAATGTTCAAGAAATCCACAAGAGTTTTGCCTATAAATAGAGAATCAGTGTCCACTGAAAAAGGCGTCAAAAGAAACAGAAAAATTGCTAGAAGAAAAACAGAAATCTTTAGCAAGAAAGTGTTGTGAAACTCTGCCAAAATCTCCAGTGTTTCATAACTTTGAATTTCTTACCTTCAAACTTCACCAAATACCCAGTTTTCTTTGTGAACTAAAAACACCCTTTTCAAACTTCTGACCCTATATACGCATACACCTTCACCTACCCCTTTCAAAAAGAATCTGTCCAAAATAGCATCAGAGCCAAAAGCTAGCTCTCATCCACAAACTTTTCCAACAGCCAGGTAAGCACCTGCTGACCTTCATCACGCTGCTAAGCATCATCAGCTGTGCATGCTTAAATAAACATAATGTAAATATCATGTTGTTGCTGTTTGTGTTCTGAGGATTTTCATACCTCAGAACGTTCTGAGCCGGTGTAGAACCTGCCTGTGACCTTGTTGGTTCTGCCCTCTGAAACACTTTGACATTTGCTGAAGCTGTTCCAAATATGTTTCCTGTTTTGTGGAATAATAACAAAATTTTAGATGTTCTGATTAGTACAGGGAGAAGCCAAGTGCTGACTTTGACGTTAGCACATCTGAAGCTTGTTTTGCTGTCAATAATATCAGAACCTCTGAGAGTTATTGTCTTTCCAGCAGGATCAAAACTTCTGAGTTCCCCACTAACAAACTTCTGTCTTGCAGCGTAGGGGGGGTCAGAACTTCTGATTTCCCCACTAACAGGTTTCTGTTTTGCAGGTGTTAGAGTCAGAAGTTCTGACTCATACAGTTTAACCAAAAGGTTGATCATCTGGAAGCGGATCTGAGTCAGAACTTCTGATGACCTCCCAGCAGCGCGCTGGCTCCCCCTCTCTTTCTCTCTATCTTGTTTTTTGCTATTTTCTTTTTTGTCTATTTTTCTCGTTGAACCCCCCATGTACAAATGTGTATCCCCACTCCCTAATTGTTGTAATAGCGTAGGATTTTATATTTCCGCTTCTTATTGCTAGTAATTAGGATGTGTATGGCAAGATAAAATCAATGAAATAGAAAATCCTAATTCAAAGATAAACTCTTGTATGCAATAAAACACACTTGCACACTAACACCCCTAGGGTTACATCCACCTGTTGCCTTTCAAAAAATGGGCCATGTTACGCATGCAAAGTATCTTGGTAAAACAAACAAAATCAAAAGATCATAGTCCCTCGATGACGCTTTCGAAAGTTGCCTTACAAAAATGATCTTAGTCCCTCAAAATAAGAACTAAGATACTTTGCAACATTGCTATCATGGTCTATACGATGACCCGCGCCCGTCCCGTTTACGTCCTAACACAAGGTTGTTCACCAAATGCAATGGTGAAACAACACTGTTAAAAGGGTTAAAACATAGGAAAGATCTTTGAGAAATTTAGGGGTGGACAACTCTTGGTTACTTGCCAACTTGCAAAACAAAAACACTTGCCTACTTTTCAAAACACACATCACAACACACTTTCAAAAACAACTTTCAAAAACATTGAAAACTTTTCAAAAGATAAGTACACCTTTGTATACATTCAAACATGGATCATTACAAAGGTTGCCACAACAAATGGCCTCTTTTCAAAACATTTTCAAACCCACACACAAAGCACCATTTCAAACAATTGAAAATGCAAGGCAAGTGATCTAAGCAAGTAACTAAGAGCCCATGGATAACCATGGATAGAAAGGGTGCTAATACCTTCCCTTTCTATAATCTACTCCCCGAACCCAAGAAAACATCTCAAAGGTTTTTGCTGTGCTTTTTAACCTTTCCTTAGGATAAAATAAAAAGTCGGTGGCGACTCTTGCTCAACCGAAACATTTGCGAAAACAAACGCAAAACCCAAGTAAGTTCTCCCACCGTATCACAGATGGAAACCCATTCAAAGGAGACAAAACCAGTTAAATCGATTCCTAAAGATTTTTCTGATGCCAATCCAGTCAAATAAGACAATCCAGTTAAATAAGACAATCCAATCAAAAGAGACAAAACCAGTTAAATCGATTCCTAAAGATTTTTCTGATACCAATCCAGTCAAAGAAGACAAGACCTCCTCTGGTTCAGTCAGATTGCCGATAAGATCTCCCTGATTCGCATTCCAGTCGAAGTTCAGAACACCTACCAACAATCTAAAAATGGCATCTATAAGCCCATTCGCGACATCACAATGCTGATGCCACTTCATGCGAGTGCAAATTTCTGGGCACTCTAGTGTTCAATCATCTTCCACCTTCAGATCACGAAAGGCCCGAAAGCCAATCTACATCCTCAGGTTTAAGAAGATTGAATAGGGGCAACTGTTGTACCCCAAAATTTTCCCTCCCATATTTCTCAAGACATTGCAAGAATAATCTCCAAGTTGCTCAAGATGGCTCAAGAGTTGGACAGTCAAATCATCTCCTAAGGCAGTCAATTCAAAATTAGGGTTTTGTGTTGCATCAAGGTATTTGCATCCAAATGACCTCAAGTTCTCCCCAATGTCCTAATATGTTCTCAATTTCATCCATGTCAAATTTCAAGCCTTGCAGAGGAAGTTTGATCAGTCAATTGCTCAAGAGGCCCAAAAATCGACTGTGCTAGGGCAAAAGTCAACTGTGACCTACAAATAGTCAAACCTCAAGATTTTTTGTCAACATTCTCATTTTGAAGTATAATTCATAATTTGATCAAGGTTTGATCATGATTCATCAAGGATTTCTCAAAATTCATCAAGATTCAAAAGTTGCTAAATTAGGGTTTTGCAGGAAAAGTCAACTCAACTTTGACCAAGCATAAATTTCTCATACTTTATGAGAAATGACCCATCCAAAGCTAATTTTTAAGAGGATGCAATTTCCTACAATCCATATTCACACCCTAAGATCAATAAATTCACTCACAAAAAGTTACAAATTTGGACATTATAGGTCATTTTTGGAAGTCAACAAAAACACCTTTTTTTCCAAAGCTTATAACTTGAGCATGGAATATCAAAATGAGATGAGACAAAAAGGGTTAGTTAGAGGACATCACAAGATTTCTAAAAAGTCCAAGAACACCTCCAAAAGTTCAAAATTGAATAAGTTATGCATTGTTGAAGTTGGGAATTTTCCCAAATTTGCCAAAAGTCAACTATCCCCAAAACTTCAAATTTTTCCAAATGGGCCCACTTTTTTCCACTTGATTTGATCTTGTAACACTACACACGTGTCCTATCTTCAGTCTTGTGTCCATTCATTGATTTTTCTATTTTATTTGATTTTTATTGAATTAATTCATTTTAAATCAATTTAAATCCAAATAAAATCCAAATATTGATGAAATAGGATCTTTTTGATTGATACAGGTTTCAATTATCATCATGGACAGGATCAAACTCGTATCAAGCCATATCATGCAAAAAATATTGGATTTGGGACATTTTTGGAAGCTTTGTAATGGAGGATCATATCAAATCTTAAATCATCAATACACAAAGATTCAAAGCCCAAAATTTAACCTAATACAATGCTTGATACATATACAACAAAAAGGCACAAAATTGAGAACCTAGAGGCTGCACAATCTGGAAAACCAAACTTGGAAATTTGTCAAAAAAGCTTGGAATCAAAATCAGTCTTGGAGGCCAATTCAAAGCAAAAACTCAAAGTGGTTCTCTTGCTAGACATCCACCGAGTCTATTGCAATCAAAATCAAGCCCTCTCCCTCCCTGAATCGCACTGTAAGCTTCCCTGAAAGTCTCCCTGTACATGAAATCATATTCTCATATTCATGCGTTTTTTGCCAAAATCTTTGTACAATCATGCTAATCGGTCCATTTAGAGACTTTCTGCAATATTTGATTTTCTTTTCATAGCCTGTAATGCCATGCCCGAATCTAGGGTTCGTGCTTCTTGTTTTTGGGGTTTTTAGTTTCAGGAAAAATTGATGCAAACAATGGCCATGAGTGTGTTCAGGAGGGAGAAACGAGCATGATGATGGTCTCAGAATTTGTTTCCATAGCCTAGAGAGGATTTTAGGATCGACCTAGGGATTTTGTTGCGGATTCAAATCCGCAGGTAAAAATAACCAGGGTTCTGTGGGGAAGACAAAGACGTGTCCATGTCCAATTGGTCCATTCAAACATCTGGCGCGCGTTTTTATAATTTCTGGCATATTAGTTATTTTCTCTATATATTAATTTTTGTTTATTATACTAACAAAGAGAACGCAGTGGTCCAGTGGCAAGCACGTTGTATGAAATCCAATGGGACCTGGGTTCGAATCCCAGGTCCACCATATTGCCTATTATTGTTTTTCTTCAGGAGATCCAGCGCGCCTCAGCAATCATGGTACATGATACATCATCACCTAATCACTTGCCAGATGGCCTCTTGGCCAAATCTGATGGCCAAAGGGTGACGTCCACCATACACCTAAGTCAGCACACGCGTGGAGAAGCAGGAAAGTCAACCAGGCTGGCTTGTATTGGGCCTTGAAAATTGCTATTCTCACATCCAGAATCAGGCCCACACCCCCCATTGGGTTATTTCTATTCCTTTTTATATTTCTTTTATTTAAATTGTTTTATTATTTTTATTGTTTAAACTAACCAATTAATCTTTTTCTCATAAAATCAAAAAACCAAAAAATTATATTTTATTTATTAAAATTAAATTCAACATTTTTTATTTTTGTAAATAAATACTAACTTAATTAATTTAGTTTTAAATAGGTATAACTTTTAATATTTTTGCAATAATTAAAATTAATGTAGAAATTAGGTTTTTATTAATTTTAATCAAATTTTATTTTATTTCCTTAAATATCCAAAAATCCAAAAAAATGTCTTTTTAATTAATTAATTCATTTATTTATTTAATTAACTTAGATTTAATTCCATTTAATTCAAAAATAAACCAAAAATGCTTTCTTTCAAAAAAGGGGTCAAAACCCTAAAAAATGCACCGTTTTAATTTCTCGCACGCGATCCATTTTTACCAATATTGTAATTGCTTCCGGAATGTAATAGCTTTTAATTAGGACTTTATTTTATCGCTTTATTTTATTTTCCGCAATTTAAATTAAAGGGTTATTTTTGGCGATGTAAATACCCGACGCCTTGTAATAGTTTAGATTTAATTTCAGCAATTTAAATTCCGCAACTCATAAACTGTTAGATGTTTGATAATAGGGAATGCATGACAAGATCAAATGCATGAACTTAAAATCAACATAGCTCACCTGTGATCGGTGGGAATAGAACTGACTGTTTTGGAATGCTGGTTCGCGTTTGCGTTTCAAAAAATGTCGCGGTAAGCAAGAGTCGCCACCGTCTTTTATTTTATCCAACAAGGAAAGGATAAAAGCACAGAAAAATTCCTTTTTCGAGATGTTTCTCGGGTTCGGGAGGTAGATTATAGAAAGGGAAGGTGTTAGCACCCTTTCTATCCGTGGTTATCCACGGGCTCTTAGGTACTTGCTCATTGTGTTTTCAAAAAGTTTTACTTTTCTTGTGTTTGAAAAGAGTTTTTGAAAGAAAGTGTAAGTGCGAAAAGTTTTGTTTTTGTTTTCAAAAGAGCAAGTACCTAAGAACATCTACCTACTCAAAAAGGAATTAAACTGTGCAAATATCCTTTAGACAGTGCTATCCCACTATTAAGGAATAGGTAGCACCGTCGTTGGAGTTTTCGGGTCAATTCGATTTTAGGGATGTGTGGTCACTAAAGCAACGTTAGGATGCCTTAGTGGTAACCCTAATGTCTTAGATCATTTTTATCCGAGGCAACCGTTTCGAGGCAACTTTGATCTTTAGACAGGAGGGCGACCCCTAAAACATCCTATACTCAATGACCACGTTCGAGGCAACCAAGTGAGGCGTACCCTAGGAGTGGCATGTGCGAGTGTGTCAAGTTTCAGTTATATTATCTTTGCATGTCATGGCGAGCTACGGTTGATTTTAATTTAAGATAGATCTTGTCATGCATAGCCTAGTTAGCATACATCTAGTAGTTAATGGTTGCAGAAAATAAAACTAAGCTATTACAAGGCGTCGGGTATTTACATCGCCAAAAACAAACCCTTAAAAGTAAATGCGGAAAGTGAATAAACGCGATAAATAAAATCCTAAGTTAAAACTATTACATCCTCGGAGCAATTACACAAATATAGATCAAAATAATACGCGCGAGAAAAGTTGAATCAGATTGTCCTTTAGGGTGTTGACCCTTTTTAAAGAAAGCATATTTTGGTCTTTTTTTGAATTAAGAATCAAGTCTAACTTAATAATGGAATTAATAAAAAAAGAAAATATTTTTGAGTTTTTATTTTGATTAAGGAAAAAAAGGTGAAAACCTAATTCTAAGTCAATTTTTATTTATTGCAAAAAATGTTAAGATTAAACCTAATTAAAAAACTAAATTAATTGGTTATCATTTATTTACAAAAATAAGTAAGAAAATTAAAATAAAAGTATTTTTGTTGTTTCTGATTTTTTTTATGAAAAAAAGGTTAATTAGTTAATTAATTAATTATGATAATAAAATAAAAATAGTGAAGAGAAAAACAAAGAAACAAACTCAGGGGTGATGGGCTCGAAAGGGAGTATGAATTGCAACTTCCAGGCCCAAACGTCCAGCCTGTTGGACTTTCAGATTGCCTGGGCGTTTGTTGGCCAAGGTTCATGGTGAAACTCATCCTGGACCACTGGATCTGGATCTGGAACCACCTGGCGCGTGAGATCTGGAGGTGTATGATGCTCCCTGCCTGGAGCGCTGCATCTGAGCACCTGCAGAAAAATGTAACAAAGTTTGGGGGGAGACCTGGGATTCGAATCCAGGTCCCATTGGACAATTCAACCAGCGCGCTACCAACTGAGCCATGATGTTAACCTGTTAGTGGGATAAGACGCGAATAATATAAAACAAAACAACAATTAGGCCTGCCAAAAAAATAAAAAGCGCGTAATGGATTCAAATGGACCAATGGAGGTGAGACACGTTATCATCTTCCCCAAACACCCTGGTTATTTACCTGCGGATTTTTATCCGCAGGAAGTTTCGTGGGATGGTTCTAAAAATCGCTCCAGGCCATGAAAACGCTATTTAAGAACACAGATGTGTTCGTCTCGACCTCCTCATCATTCCTATAGCCATTGTTTGTCTCAATTTACCCTGCACAAGAAACGCCTAAAAACAAGAACAGGAGCCCTAGGTTATATATATGGGGTTAGAGGCCATGAAAATTAAATTGGACAATGCCAAAACATTCTAAATCAAATAACAATCACAAATATGTCAATATTTTAAAGGAAAGATGCAAGAATGATGAGTTGCGTTTTCCTGTTCAGAGGCGTTTTCTAGAACACTTACAGTGCGATTTAGATGATGAAAAGCTTGGTTTTTGATTGGCCTCGCTTCAGGAGGTTGCTGGCAAGAGAGCTGCGTCTTTCTTTTGGTCTGAATCTGCCTCCAATGTGGTTTTTGATCTCTCACTGTCTCAAGGTTTTTGGCAAACTGTTATGGCCGTTTTAGAGGTTTTGTGTGTTTTTCTTCTTGTCTGCAGCAGGTTTTCGTGTGTCATTTGTTTATGAGCATGAGGTTTATATAGGCAAAGAAATTAGGTCAACAAATGTGTATCGAATCTTGGTCCATTATGATAAAGAGATTTGATTTGATTTCTTCATAAAGACTTGCTATATTTGATTCAATCATGCGTTTCTGCCAGCTTGCTCTGAGTTGTTTTGGGCCTCCAACTTGATGGAAATCAACAGCTGACTTGCCCCTTCGAATTTGCTCTCTTCGACTGCTTCAAAGTCCTCATTCGAACTATTTAGTCACAGCCCCTTCGATTGAGACTTCCCCTGCTTCGATTGCATATTTGCAAGGGACAAATGCCATTGTGAATTTTGGGTATTCTGGACAGGTTAGGATATGTGTTTTTGCTTAGTCATGCCAGCCTACTTCATTCCTTCGAATATGCCTTCCTTGCCAGCTTAAAAGTCCAATTCGAATCTATTTAGAACATTCCCTATTAGCCAACTTCGAGCCCTTGGCCTTGTGATGAGTCTAGGTTTTGATTCGAAATGTTCAGAAGGTCATTTCGTTCTGATACTCTTGTTAAGGGAAACTCTGAACCAAAATGCCATTCGAAGGTCATTTCGCTTCTTATGTTCTGATTGAGGTAAAGTATGAAGTTCCAGTCGAAGGACCCTCTGAAGTACTTATTCGAAGCATTGTGAAATTGACTTGGTCAAAGGGGTCTAGCGCTCAATCGAAGACTTGCACAACAAATCTTGATCGAAAGAGGTCCAGCGCTCAATCGAAGTGTTTGTCCATAATGCCAATCGAAGTGTTGCACACCAAAGCTTGATCGAAATAGGTCCAGCGCTCAATCGAAGTGCTTGCACACCAAGGCTTGATCGAAGAGTGCCAAATGCCCAATCGAAGACTTGTGAACCAAACCTGATCGAAAGGTTCCAAACGCTTAATCGAAGCCTTTCCCCAGATTCCAATCGAAAGACACTTTGTATATCTTCAAAAAAACTTTATTTTTGTTAGGCAAGTGTTTGTGACTAACTATGTAAGGGAAGACCTTTGGGAACATGAGAGGGTAAATTTTGGGGTACAACAGTTGCCCCTGTTCAATTTTCTTAAACCTGAGGATGTAGATTGGCTTGCGTGCCTTTCGTGATCCGAAGGTGGAAGATGATTGAACACTAGAGTGCCCAGAAATTTGCACTCGCGTGGTGTAGTATCGGCATTGTGATGTCGGGAATGGGCTTACAGATGCCATTTGGAGGTTGTTGGTAGGAGGATGGGCTTATAGATGCCATCTGCAGGAGTGTCGATCGCATAAGAGATTCCTTAGCGAGAACTTGCATACCTGAGAAAGAAAGATGGTCTTCCTGGCTTGTTACAGGTGTTGATCTTCAATCTCTTTGTGTAGATGGTTTTCCTGGCTTGTTACAGGTATCAGTCGTCCACAGATAGTTTTCCTGGCTTGCTACAGGTATTCAACTGGGACTTGAAAAGGTTGGTCTAGGAGATAGCTGTCCTGGCTGGTTTCAGGTATTAGTCTCTGACCTGAGAAAGAAAGTCTTCCTGGCTTGTTACAGGTATTAATCTTCAATCTCTTCGTGTAGATAATTTTCCTGGCTTGTTACAGGTATTAATCTACAATCAGTCATCCACAAATAGTTTTCCTGGCTTGTTACAGGTATTAATCTGGAACTTAAAAAGGTTGGCCGATGAGATAGTTGTCCTGGCTGGCTTCAGGTATTAATCTCTGACCTGAGAAAGAAAGATGGTCTTCCTGGCTTGTTACAGGTATTGATCTTCAATCTCTTCATGTAGATAATTTCCTGGCTTGTTACAGGTATTAATCTACAATCAGTCGTCCACAAATAGTTTTCCTGGCTTGTTACAGGTATTCATTTGGAACTTAAAAAGGTTGGCCGATGAGATAGTTGTCCTGGCTGGCTTCAGGTATTAATCTCTGACCTGAGAAAGAAAGATGGTCTTCCTGGCTTGTTACAGGTATTGATCTTCAATCTCTTCGTGTAGATAATTTTCCTGGCTTGTTACAAGTATTAATCTACAATCAGTCGTCCACAAATAGTTTTCCTGGCTTGTTACAGGTATTCATCTGGAACTTAAAAAGGTCGTCCAATGAGATAGTTGTCCTGGCTGGCTTCAGGTATTAATCTCTGACCTGAGAAAGAAAGATGGTCTTCCTGGCTTGTTACAGGTATTGATCTTCAATCTCTTCATGTACATAATTTCTTGGCTTGTTACAGGTATTGATCTACAATCAGTCGTCCACAGATATTTTTCATGGCGTGTTACAGGTATTCATCTGGAACTTAAAAAGGTTGATGGTAGCCATCTTTTGATTGACCTTTTCCTGAAAAAGATGAAACGTTAGTTGTATACAATGTCATGATGTATGAAATGCATGATGTCATGACGTTCTCAAAATAAATGAGATTTGTGTTATATGATGCGTATGTATGCCATGATGTATGAAGATGTGATGTTTTTAGCTGGGGAAAATAAATCCCGTAGCTGCTGGAGAATAGAGTTGAGTTCTTCGTTTCCGCTGGGGATGATGAACGAAGATGATTGTGATAAGAAGCTTGCAAGAGAAGAGAACTCTGTTGGGGAATAAGCTGATGAAGAGATTACTCTGCGGGGAATTACTCTGTGGGGAATTACTCTGTGGGGAAGAGATACTTCGCTGAGATTTTAATGATAGACTCCATTGAGGATTCCGTTGATAGGTTCTGTTGGGGATCTTGATGATGAACTCCGCTGGGGATAGAGAGAACTTCGCTGGGGATGATCTTTCAGTTGCAACTTGCTGAGGATAGCCCGGTTAGACTCTTGTGAGGATAACCTCTGAATTTGGCTGGGGAGATACATTTGTATTCTGCAGGGGACTAGCTTCCAGAATCTACTGGGGAAGATGATTCAACTCCATTGGGGAAACTTTTTTTTTAGACTGCGCTGGGGGAATGGCTCCACTGAGGGTATCTTGTATTCTGCCGGGGAACCTTCTTATATTCCGTTGAGGAATATTAAGACTGCCAGGGATACTCTTGTGCTTGCTGGAGAATATCTTTATACTCCGCTGGGGAATGTTAAGATCTTCTGGGGATACCCAACCTTTTTAGGACTGATGGTAGACCAACTCTGCTTGAGGAGAGTTTTGCTGATTCGTTCATAGTTGCAAGTCTCAATGGGGAGAGCTATCATTACTGTTTTACTCTGCGGGGAGTGAAGGTATCATGGTTGCATTCTTCAGCTGAACTTACCTTGGTACCTTGGTGGACAGAGCAACTAGACTGCTCAGACAATTCTTATTTCCCCTACTTCTGATATCACCCGTAATTAGTCCTTTGTTTCGCATGTAAATATTTATGAGCAGCAATTAATGTCAAATGCATATATCAAAAATGAACATTGGACGTTCTTTGCAAAACAAAACAGATAAAGGGGAAACAGTTTTGAACTTTGTCTGAAAATGAATTTGTATTGATTTTGAAGTTTGCCCGTAAATAGGTGTTTTTGTACAAGAGGCTGACGTCCTAGTATGAGAACGTCGCCGAACAAATAGGATTTATACAATTTGTGAAAACAAAACAGCTATGTGAACAATCCCACTGGGTTCTAACTCTGCTATTGTCGTTATATCTTCAAGCGTCTCATCACATTGCTGCTTAGTTGGAGATGAATTTGATTGATTGGTGCCGTCCGAGCCTGATAGTTGATACCAAAGTCTGGATGCAGGGTGATCCAATGAGACATAGTGTTACGCCTATCCCTGACTTTTGCTTGGACCTCCCTTTCGGGTTTTCAGTCCACCGGGATACCCATTTTTGCCCAAGCCGCCTTTTCAGGTTTTCGACTTGCCGGGTGTACAGATTTTTTTTATTTTCATCCCTTATTTTTGCCTGAACCCTTTTGGTTCGCCGGGAAGCCCAAATTTTTGCCTAGGCCAGTCGACCTAGCGGGTCTTTGATTATGTGTAGTATTTTTTCACTATGTCTGCATTGACGGGGTGAGGAAGGTCGTCACCATCCACGGCGGTTAGAATCATCGCTCCTCCTGAGAAGATGTTCTTAACCACAAATGGCCCTTCGTAAGTAGGGGTCCATTTACCCCTGGGATCACCTTGGGGTAAGATAATGCGCTTGATTACCAGGTCCCCAACTCGATACTCTTGTCGTCTGACTTTCTTGTTAAATGCCTTGATCATCCGTTTTTGGTACGTTTGACCATGACAAATAGCAGTGAGTCTCTTTTTGTCGATTAGATTCAGTTGATCAAGCCGGGTCTGAATCCAGTCGTCTTCGCTCAAATCTGCATCCTTCATGATCCGAAGAGAGGGTATCTGAACTTCAATGGGCAAGACTGCCTCCATGCCATAAACCAAGGAAAAGGGTGTTGCCCTTGTTGACGTCCGTGCTGAGGTACGGTACCCATGAAGAGCAAATGGTAACATCTCGTGCCAGTCTTTGTAGGTCACTGTCATCTTCTGCACAATCTTCTTAATATTCTTATTTGCTGCTTCGACAGCCCCATTCATCTTCGGCCGGTAGGGAGAAGAGTTGTGGTGCTGTATTTTGAATTGCTCGCAGAGCTCAGTGATAATTTTGTTGTTAAGATTGGTACCATTATCCGTAATGATCCTCTCTGGTACCCCGTATCGACAGATCAGGTTATGCCGAATGAACCGTGCCACGACATTCTTGGTTACCGTAGCAAAGGAAGCTGCTTCAACCCACTTCGTAAAGTAATCAATCGCTACCAGGATGAAGCGATGCCCGTTGGATGCCGTAGGTATGATCTCGCCGATCATATCAATGCCCCATATTGCGAAAGGCCAAGGTGCTGTCAAGATGTTCAGAGGAACTGGAGGAATGTGCACCTTATCAGCATAGACCTGGCACTTGTGACATTTCCGAGAATGCTGATAACAGTCGGCTTCCATTGTGGACCAGTAATATCCTGCCTGAAGGATTTTCTTTGCCATGGTATGTCCACTGGAATGAGTTCCGAAAGTACCTTCATGCAGCTCTGCCATGATCCTTTCTGCTTCAATCTTATCCACACAGCGCAGTAAGGTTGAATCATGGTTACGTTTGTAGAGAATGCCATTGCTGATGAAGAACTTTGCCGCGAACCTTCTCAGAAACTTCTTGTCATTAGCAGATGCATCCTCGGGGTATTCTTGAGCTTCAAGGTACCTCTTCACTTCATGATACCAAGGCTTTTCTATTACCTCTTCAGTCTCAAGATCACAGCAATGTGCAGGTTCATCTAATTTCCAAATAATGATCCGGGGAGCCTCGTTGTCCCACTTGACTTTGAACATAGAAGACATCGTAGCTAACGCGTCCGCCAACTGATTCTCCTCTCTTGGGAAGTGTTCAAAGGTTATCTCCTCAAAGTGGGGGAGCAACGTCAACACATACTCCTTGTAAGGAATAAGATTTGGGTGTTTCGTATCCCACTCGCCTTTGATCTAACTGACCACGAGAGCGGAATCTTCGAAGACACTCAGAAACTTAATCCTTAGGTCAATTGCAACTCGAAGACCCATAATGCATGCTTCATACTCCGCCATTTTGTTGGTGCAGTTGAAACACAGTCGGGCGATGAGCGGAGTATGATAGCCCTTAGGAGATATGATCACAGCGCCAATGCCGTTACCCAAAGCGTTTGAAGCTCCATCAAAGTGCATAGACCATCGGGATCCTTCCTCAGGTCCTTCATCCGGTCCAGGTATTTCACAATCAGTTATCAACATGATAGTCTCGTCCGGGAATTCAAAGTTCATAGACTGGTAGTCATCCACTGCCTGATGTGCTAAATGGTCTGACAATACGCTTCCCTTGATTGCTTTTTGAGACGTGTACTGGATGTCATACTCAGTCAAGATCATCTGCCATCTTGCTATTCTTCTGGACAAGGCAGGCTTTACGAAGATATACTTGATTGGATCCATCTTTGAAATCAATAGAGTAGTGTGAGTCAGCATATACTGTCTCAGCCGGCGAGCAGCCCATGCCAAAGCGCAACAAGTTTTCTCGAGCAGTGAGTATCGGGTCTCACAGTCGGTAAACTTTTTGCTAAGGTAATAAATAGCATGCTCTTTTCGGCCGGACTCGTCATGTTGCCCCAGCACACACCCCATTGAGTTGTCAAGTACTGTCAAGTATAAAATCAAAGGTCTCCCTTCAACTGGTGGCATAAGAATAGGTGGCTCTTGGAGATACTCCTTGATTCTTTCGAAAGCGGCCTGACATTCATCGTTCCAACGTACCACTTGATCTTTCTTCAGTAGCTTGAAGATTGGCTCACAAGTAGCAGTTAGGTGCAAGATGAATCGGGCAATGTAGTTCAGACGTCCTAGGAAGCCTCTGACCTCTTTCTCTGTCTTGGGAGCTGGCATCTCCTGTATGGCTTTCACGTTGGCAGGGTCCACTTGAATACCTTTGTCTCTCACGATGAATCCTAGCAATTTGCCGGACCTCACCCCGAAGGTGCACTTGTTCGGGTTCAACCTTAGTTTGTACAACTTCAACCGGTCAAACAGCTTCTGTAGATGGTCAAGGTGTTCCTCCTCAGTTTGGGACCTTGCAATCATATCGTCGATGTATACTTCAATCTCATGATGGATCATGTCATGAAACAAAGCAACCATGGCACGCTGATATGTTGCCCCAACATTTTTCAACCCAAAAGGCATGACCTTGTAACGAAAGGTGCCCCACTGAGTAACAAAAGTGGTCTTCTCCATGTCTTCAGGAGCCATCTTGATTTGATTATAACCGGAGAAACCATCCATAAAGGAGAATACCTTGTGCTGAGCAGTATTGTCAACCAGAACGTCAATGTGAGGTAGAGGGAAGTCATCCTTAGGGCTTGCCCTGTTCAAATCCCTGTAGTCAACACACATTCGGACCTTACCATCTTTCTTCGGCACTGGAACCACATTGGCGACCCACTGAGGGTAAGAAGTTACTGCTAGAAAACCGGCGTCAAATTGTTTCATAACCTCAGCTTTGATTTTCTCGGACATCTCTGGGTGCATACGGCGAACCTTCTGTTATACGGGAGAGCAATCTTCCTTGGTAGGCAGGCGATGAACCACAATGTCAGTATCCAACCCAGACATATCTTCGTAAGACCAGGCAAAGATTTCAACATAGTCGTGCAGCATCTGAATCAACCGTTGTTTCACACTAAGCTCCAGATTTGCACCGATCTTGACTTCCTTTTTTTCTGTCTCAGTACCCAGATTCACTGTTTCCACTAGCTCTTCATGTGGCTGGATGGCCCTCTCTTCCTGGAGTAACAGTCTTGCGAGTTCACCAGCCACTTCGCAATCATCTTCACCTTCGTCTTCGGCTAAGTTGATCGGATTTTCAAAGTCATAACTGGCGGTAGCAGAGTCGTTACCAATGAGATCCAGAGTGGATTGAGACCTGTATATGTGAGTATGTGTAAAATAGCTGTTTTGCAATATATAATAAAGAAAGACAAAGAGCGCAAGATTTGAAATGCAAGAACGTCCAATGCTTTTATTAATGATATATGAAAATGGCACACAAAAGCCCTCACAAATGAAGCCACGTTGCCCCGGGTAAGACACCGGGCCATAAAGTTTCACAATATTGTCTGTTACAAATTCAAAACAAAGAGTTCATTACTGGGTAACAAAAGTAATAGGGATGAAGTCCTTTGCTGTCCAATTGCTTGGTCCACCGTTGGTCATAGGGTAGATCCGGCTGTCGAATTCAGACTCCTCCATGTCATCTTCAATGGCATTTACCCCCGAGTTGCTGATGAACACAGGAGGTCTTCCAATCCTTGCACTACGAATAATCCTTTGAGCTTCTGCAGTAAAACCCAAACCAAACTTGTTAGTCTTCTGAATGAAATCAGGAAGTCGGCCCCAGTTTGCACACTCACCCTTCTCAATAACAGCCCGGGCATCCTTTAAGGAAGCCATCTTCATCGGAGAATCTTCAACCATAGTCTCAGCTGATGCCAGTGTCTGAGGAACCTCTTCAAAGTGTTGAAATGGGTCTCAATGAACTCCCCATCCATCTCTATGTACCTGAAAGAGTTGAGGTGGCTGACCATGTACTCCTCCTCCCCTTATACTGTCACAATCTTCCCTCTGACTGGGTACTTCAGCTTCTGATGGAGTGTTGAGGTCACAACTCCAGCTTTATGGATCCATGGACGACCCAGCAAACAAGAATAGGACGGTCGAATGTCCATCACGTAGAATGTAGAATTGAAGACCTGAGAACCAACTTTAATTGGAATATCGACTTCACCATGCACCATCCTTTTAGACCCATCAAAGGCCCAGACAAAAATGTTACTTGGCTTTAGCTCCAACCCTTTGCAATCCAACCTGTCTAGAGCTTTCTTGGGCAAGACGTTCAATGAGGAACCAGTGTCAACCAACATATGTGCAAGAGTGGTGCCCCTGCATTCAATGGAGACATGCAGGGCATCGTTATGGTTCTTCCCTTTAATAGTTAGATCAGCGTCGGAGAAACTCAAACCATTATTAGCAGTTAAATTGGCCACACAATCGGTAAACTGATCAGCTGACGTCTCTTGTGGCACGTGGGCCGTCTTCAGGAAGGTAATCAGAGCCTTGGCATGGGCCTCTGAACATAACAACATTGATAACATAGAAATCTTGGATGAGGTTTGCCCCAGTTGCTCAACTACATTATAATCACTCTTCTTAATAATCTTAAGAATCTCTTCTATCTCCTGTTTGGAAGCTTCAACAGTGATTGTCTTTGGCGCCTCCGTCTGGGCAGGCATATCAGTGGTGATCCCTTTTCCCCGAGCATTAGATGACTCGGCGACAGGGGTAGGAACAGGGACTTGATCAGGAATGGCAGTAGGTACACTTGCAGGCGTAATGAAAATAAGTCTTCGGACGGTTGGTGGAGCAATATCAGGTGAAAAAATTCTACCACTGCGGGTGACTTTAGCAGGCCCGGTAATGTTGCTGACGCCGGTATCAGCATCAAACTCTTGCTTAACTCCAAGAACATAAACATCTGCCCCATAGTGCCAGGGGACAACTTTGTCAGAGGTGTAGGGGATGGGCCCTAGAATAGTGATGATTATGGGTGCAATCTTCTGAACAGGCGTAATTCTGACAGGCTTCCTCGAGGGAGCCTTGGGAGAATTGTTGAAAATGGTAATAATGGAGACTTCTTCAGTAGGGGTAGAAGGAACATCAATCTTCTCAAACAGGATCTCCTTGTTATCCATCAGGTTTTGGATACCTGACTTCAAAGATGGGCAACCAGTAGGTAAAACAGAACACAGATGGCAACCTTCACCACATCCAGGAAATAAACCGGCTATCAACAGGTTCCTCTTGACGGTCATCAGCGGGGTAACAATATCCTCCACAGAGGCTACAAACAAGTCTTCCTCTACAGAATTTACTCCATGTTTGGGCATGGAAGCAGTCACAACATTAGGCCTCTCAGACGCCTCAAACTCAATCTCCTTTGCATCGATTAGGTCTTGAACCTTGTTCTTTAAAGCCCAACAATCATCCGTATTATGCCCCGGGCTATCAGAGTGATAAGCGCAGTGGGCATTAGGGTTGTACTTGAGTGACGTTGTATTTAAAATCTTCGGAGCTTCTTTTAGAGTCACCAGATTGGTCGTCAGTAACTATGTCAATATCTGAGACAAGGTCATGCTGAGACGAGTGAATTGCCTTCGAGGTCTCTCACCCCTTTGTTGGTTGTGATGCTGAGGAGCACCAGCAGGTTTTGAAATAATAACCGCGTTGACAGCTTGGCGGTGTTCCGGTCTATTCTGTCTTCTTGAACCGTAGACAACACTGGATTCTTTCTTGAACGACTTCTTCTTGGTGCCCGAGGAGGCACCCTTCTGTATCTTCCCAGCCTTAATACCAGCTTCGATCCTTTCACCAGTCAAGATAAGGTCTGTAAACCCGACTGAAGAGCTTCCAATCAAATGGTTAAAGAATGGACCAAACAGGGTCCCCAAGAACATATCAACAAGTTCACGTTCAGCTACAGGAGGTTGCACCCTTCCGGCAAGGTCTCTCCATTTTTGAGCATACTCTTTAAATCCTTCACCCGTCCCTATTGACATACCCTGGAGTTGGGTATGCGTAGGAGCGAGGTCGGAGTTATATTGATACTGCCTATAGAACACAGTAGCCAAATCCTCCCAGCTGCGGATACTGGCTCCATCCAGCTGATAGAACCACTCAAGCTGAGTCCCTGAGAGACTGTCTTGAAAGAAGTGGATCCACAAGTTCTTATCAGCAGTGTAAGGTTGGATCTTCCTTACATATGACCGGAGATGCAGCTTTGGACAGGAAGCTCTGTCATACTTGGCAAAGGCAGGTGCCTTGAACTTATGGGGAATTACCACCCCAGAGGATAGACCTAGATCTCCGAAGTCCAGACCGGGCACCTTCTGTATTTCCATGGCGCTCAAACGGTCTTCCAGCTGTTTGTACTTATCCTCAGCAGGAGGATACTGTTCTTCATCATAGTCCGTCTCGTTGTTCGAGACTATAGGGCTAGGGACCCTCCTTTCTTGTGGACTGTCTTTCCCTCCAGATGAGGTGGCTGGATCAACTTCATTTTGCAGCCCATTTCCAAACCTGCGCCCGGTGTTGAACAGGACGGTCCTCTTTTTCTTCTTCTCCCTCTCTTTCAGAATCAGGGTCTTCAAGTCCTGCTGACCCTTAGCTAGGCTCATGACCAACTCTTGAAACTGGGAATTCTGGGCCTGGAGGGCCTTGATAGCTTTCTCAGTGGAAGGTTCAGTAGACATGATGATTGCTGAAATAAACAACGAAGAAGATAAGAGTCCTGTAAAAGGGTACCTGTCTATGAAGTGCATGAGATGAAATGCGTAGGATTTATGATTTCAAAGACAATCGGGATTCAAATTTGTAAACAAGAAAGGAACACACTTTATTAGATTTAACTTCGGAATTTAAATTGTTCAACAAATTGCCCTTAGGCGTTACAAGAATGGCAATACGGAAAAGTAAATAAAACTGTAAAAGAAATCATCAAAGGTCCATCAATGCTCCCATGGCCTCTTCTTCTCAGTGTGGATATAATCATTCAGGATCCGCTCGTTCTCCAGTTGCTTAGTCAGCTTCTGGATCTTCTGTTCTTGTTCATTGAACCTCTCCCGATAAGAATCCCGTTCTTCCCGTAGTTGCGCCCAAGACCTCTTCAGTGTGCCACTATCAGTGGGCGTATGCGGATGGAGGATAGTTGGAGGAGCCCCGTCTTTATCAGCAACTTCAAGAGTAATAGGCCTGACAGCTTCGTACGGCATACCTAACCTCTGGGCACGGATGCGGACCCATCTGAGGTATGGCTCCATCGGCAGAGAAGTCTTTGGTCCCAACTCATGCGGGTCAGATTTGTGAACTCTATCCCAAGCCCTAATGAATCTACGACGCAGCTCATTGCTATCTCCCTGAAAATAAAAGATGATATGAGGTATCAACATCTCATGAGGCCCTTCTCTTCTGGATCTTCCAAACTGGCGGAGAGCTAAACATGGGTTATAAGAGATTCCTCCATGGGTTCCGATCAATGGAACATTAAGATACTCTCCACAACGATCAATGACAGTCACCTCATCCAAGCCTTTGAGAGTCCAAATAATGTCATTATTAGTAAGAGACATTACCCTATGAGCCCAGCCCATTCCTTCTTTGTTCTTCAATACGGACTTAGGGAGGTGCGAAACAAACCACCTCGACAATAAAGAAGCACAACACATCAAAGTTCCCCGCTTTCGGGCAGTACGAGCATAGAGCTAATGAAGGATATCACCCAAGAGCGAGGGTACAGGGTTCCGAGAGATGAAGATCCTTATGGCATTAACATTAACAAAAGTGTCAGGATTAGGAAACAAAACCAGACCATAGATCAGAAGAGCTAGAATGTCCTCGTACGCTTTGAAGTCTAAGTCATCCCAGAAACAATTAGCTTTGCCAACCAGAAACTTAGCCAAAAAACCCTTAACTCCACTTCTAGTCTCCCAGTTAGCCATTACCTCTTCTTTGGTCAAGTGAAGGGCGACAACAATTTCTTCGGGCTTAAGAGTCTTTTCCCAACCAGTGAATGGAGTGTGCTCCAAAACAGGGATACCAAGCAACTCAGAGAACTCTTCCAGGGTAGGAACCAGCTGGAAGTCTTGAAAGGTGAAGCAATGGTATAGGGGATCATAAAACTGGACCAGGACACTCATCATTTGTTGGTCCAACTTTGAGGTGACTAAACCGAGAAGAGAACCATGCCTCCTGATGAAGGAAGTAGTGTCTGGAATCCTGACAACCAACTCTTTAAGCAAAGTAGGTACTTGAACAAAGTTGAGCCGGATAGTATTCCTACGCATGGGCATCATGATGTCCTACAAAACAGAGCAAAGATGAAACCCTCTTGTCTTTGAAATGGGTTAGTCCTTATGCAGGATGTATGCAATGTTATGATGTTATGATATCATGGTAAAGGCACACTACAAGTATTCACAAAAGGCAAACATGGTAAAGGCACACAAGTCACACAAAAGAGCCCTTAGATTTCAGGCTGGCATGAAGTTTAGGTACTACCCTCTTTCAATTTCAGTTGGTTAAGACCTGTCCTAAAAATAGTAACCGGGTTCTAGAGGATCTCAATATCACTGACTACCCTCAATCGGTCATAATTCCAGTTTAGCAACCTTTTCTTGCAGCTGGAATCATCGCGAGAGTTTAGTCTCAATGAGTGTAGCATACTGCTACTGTTCTATGGCCAAGTTGGTCAATTTAAGGTTCTAAGGTCAGTTGGTGTTTAATGACTCCTCAGAAGACCCATATTCTCCTTGTTCCAACACAAGGGATATCGGTACAGACCAAGGTGTCACACCAACGTAGCTACTGCTTCATCCGTGTCGGTCTACGCCGGACAGATCCCTCACAGTTTATTGCTACTTACCTAAAAAGGGTACCCCCAGATCCGGGTTAGGATCTATAAAACTCTGATACAAGCCCACAAAATTTAAAGCATACAAAACATACAATTGAAAACACAAGTGATCTAGTCCTAAGGTACACCTCACTTATAGATTCCCCAGTAGAGTCGCCAGTTCTGTGATCGGTGGGAATAAAATTGACTGTTTTGGAATGCTGGTTCGCGTTTGCGTTTCGCAAAATGTCGCGGTAAGCAAGAGTCGCCACCGTCTTTTATTTTATCCAACAAGGAAAGGACAAAAGCACAGAAAAATTCCTTTTTCGAGATGTTTCTCGGGTTCGGGAGGTAGATTATAGAAAGGGAAGGTGTTAGCACCCTTTCTATTCATGGTTATCCACGGGCTCTTAGGTACTTGCTCATTGTGTTTTCAAAAAGTTTTGCTTTTCTTGTGTTTGTGGGTTTGAAAAGAGTTTTTGAAAGAAAGTGTAAGTGCGAAAAGTTTTGTTTTTGTTTTCAAAAGAGCAAGTACCTAAGAACATCTACCTACTCAAAAAGGAATTAAACTGTGTAAATGTCCTTTAGACAGTGCTATCCCACTATTAAGGAATAGGTAGCACCGTCGTTGGAGTTTTCGGGTCAATTCGGTTTTAGGGATGTGTGGTCACTAAAGCAACGTTAGGACGCCTTAGTGGTAACCCTAATGTCTTAGATCATTTTTATCTGAGGCAACTGTTTCGAGGCAACTTTGATCTTTAGACAGGAGGGCGACCCCTAAAACATCCTATACTCAATGACCACGTTCGAGGAAACCAAGTGAGGCGTACCCTAGGAGTGGCATGTGCGAGTGTGTCAAGTTTCAGTTATATTATCTTTGCATGTCATAGTGAGCTACGGTTGATTTTAATTTAAGATAGATCTTGTCATGCATAGCCTAGTTAGCATACATCTAGCAGTTAATGGTTGCAGAAAATAAAACTAAGCTATTACAAGGCGTCGGGTATTTACATCTCCAAAAACAAACCCTTAAAAGTAAATGCATAAAGTGAATAAACGCGATAAATAAAATCCTAAGTTAAAACTATTACATCCTCGGAGCAATTACACAAATATAGATCAAAATAATACGCGCGAGAAAAGTTGAATCAGATTGTCCTTTAGGGTGTTGACCCTTTTTAAAGAAAGCATATTTTGGTCTTTTTTTGAATTAAGAATCAAGTCTAACTTAATAATGGAATTAATAAAAAAAGAAAATATTTTTGAGTTTTTATTTTGATTAAGGAAAAAAAGGTGAAAACCAAATTCTAAGTCAATTTTTATTTATTGCAAAAAATGTTAAGATTAAACCTAATTAAAAAACTAAATTAATTGGTTATCATTTATTTACAAAAATAAGTAAGAAAATTAAAATAAAAGTATTTTTGTTGTTTTTGATTTTTTTTATGAAAAAAAGGTTAATTAGTTAATTAATTAATTATGATAATAAAATAAAAATAGTGAAGAGAAAAACAAAGAAACAAATTCAGGGGTGCTGGGCTCGAAAGGGAGTATGAATTGCAACTTCCAGGCCCAAATGTCCAGCCTGTTGGACTTTCAGATTGCCTGGGCGTTTGTTGGCCAAGGTTCATGGTGAAACTCATCCTGGACCACTGGATCTGGATCTGGAACCACCTGGCACGTGAGATCTGGAGGTGTATGATGCTCCCTGCCTGGAGCGCTGCATCTGAGCACCTGCAGAAAAATGTAACAAAGTTTGGGGGGAGACCTGGGATTCGAATCCAGGTCCCATTGGACAATTCAACCAGCGCGCTACCAACTGAGCCATGATGTTAACCTGTTAGTGGGATAAGACGCGAATAATATAAAACAAAACAACAATTAGGCCTGCCAAAAAAATAAAAAGCGCGTAATGGATTCAAATGGACCAATGGAGCTAAGACACGTTATCATCTTCCCCAAACACCCTGGTTATTTACCTGCGGATTTTTATCCGCAGGAAGTTTCGTGGGATGGTTCTAAAAATCGCTCCAGGCCATGAAAATGCTATTCAAGAACACATATGTGTTCGTCTCGACCTCCTCATCATTCCTATAGCCATTGTTTGTCTCAATTTACCCTGCACAAGAAACGCCTAAAAACAAGAACAGGAACCCTAGGTTCTATATATGGGGTTAGAGGCCATGAAAATTAAATTGGACAATGCCAAAACATTCTAAATCAAATAACAATCACAAATATGTCAATATTTTAAAGGAAAGATGCAAGAATGATGAGTTGCGTTTTCCTGTTCAGAGGCGTTTTCTAGAACACTTACAGTGCGATTTAGATGATGAAAAGCTTGGTTTTTGATTGGCCTCGCTTCAGGAGGTTGCTGGCAAGAGAGCTGCGTCTTTCTTTTGGTCTGAATCTTCCTCCAATGTGGTTTTTGATCTCTCACTGTCTCAAGGTTTTTGGCAAACTGTTATGGCCGTTTTAGAGGTTTTGTGCGTTTTTCTTCTTGTCTGCAGCAGGGTTTCGTGTGTCATTTGTTTATGAGCATGAGGTTTATATAGGCAAAGAAATTAGGTCAACAAATGTGTATCGAATCTTGGTCCATTATGATAAAGAGATTTGATTTGATTTCTTCATAAAGACTTGCTATATTTGATTCAATCATGCGTTTCTGCCAGCTTGCTCTGAGTTGTTTTGGGCCTCCAACTTGATGGAAATCAACAGCTGACTTGCCCCTTCGAATTTGCTCTCTTCGACTGCTTCAAAGTCCTCATTCGAACTATTTAGTCACAGCCCCTTCGATTGATACTTCCCCTGCTTCGATTGCATATTTGCAAGGGACACATGCCATTGTGAATTTTGGGTATTCTGGACAGGTTAGGATATGTGTTTTTGCTTAGTCATGCCAGCCTACTTCATTCCTTCGAATCTGCCTTCCTTGCCAGCTTCAAAGTCCAATTCGAATCTGTTTAGAACATTCCCTATTAGCCAACTTCGACCAGCCCTTGGCCTTGTGATGAGTCTAGGTTCTGATTCGAAATGTTCAAAACTTCCTTCATCAGAGCATCTTAGGTTAAAAGCAACCCTGCACTGAAATACCATTCGAAGGTCATTTCGTTCTGATACTCTTGTTAAGGGAAACTCTGAACCAAAATGCCATTCGAAGGTCATTTTGCTTCTTATGTTCTGATTGAGGTAAAGTATGAAGTTCCAGTCGAAGGACCCTCTGAAGTACTTAGTCGAAGCATTGTGAAATTGACTTGGTCAAAGGGGTCCAACGCTCAATCGAAGACTTGCACACCAAATCTTGATCGAAAGAGGTCCAGCGCTCAATCGAAGTGTTTGTCCATAATTCCAATCAAAGTGTTGCACACCAAAGCTTGATCGAAAGAGGTCCAGCGCTCAATCGAAGTGCTTGCACACCAAGGCTTGATCGAAGAGTGCCAAATGCCCAATCGAAGACTGGTGAACCAAACCTGATCGAAAGGTTCCAAACGATTAATCGAAGCCTTTCCCCAGATACCAATCGAAAGACACTTTGTATATCTTCAAAAAAACTTTATTTTTGTTAGGCAAGTGTTTGTGACTAACTATGTAAGGGAAGACCTTTGGAAACATGAGAGGGTAAATTTTGGGGTACAACATCACCCATGACATGTACAAAGATAAATTAACCGAAACAACACACTCGCACATGCGCACTCTTAGGGTACACCTCACTTGGTTGCCTTCGAACGTGGTCATTGAGTATAGGAAGTTTTAGAGGTCGCCCTCTTGTCCAAAGATCATAGTTGCCTCGAAACAGTTGCCTCAGAAAAATGATCTAAGACATTAGGGTTACCGCTAAGGCGTCCTAACGTTGCTTTAGTGACCACACGTCCCTTAATCGAATTGACCCTTAAACTCCAACGACGGTGCTACCTACTCCTCAATAGTGGGATAGCATTGTCTAAAGGACATTTGTACAGATTAATTCCTTTTTCGAGTAGGTAGATGGTTCTTAAGTACTTGTTCTCTCAAAACAAAATAAAACTTTTCACACTTACACCTTTCAAACAAAAACTTCTTTCAAACCCACAAACACAAAGAAAAGCAAATTTTGAAACCACTTTGAGCAAGTACCTAAGAGCCCGTGGATAACCACAGATAGAAAGGGTGTTAACACCTTCCCTTTCTATAATCTACCCCCCGGACCCGAGAAACATCTCGAAAAAGGAATTTTTCTGTGCTTTTTTCCTTTCCTTGTTGGATAAAATAAAAGACGGTGGCGACTCTTGCTTACCGCGACATTTTGCGAAAACAAACGCAAAACGCGAACCAACATTCCAAAAACAGTCAGTTCTCTCCCACCGTATCACACCTTCATACACGATAATTAAGTATAGGTTGTTTTAGAGGTCGCCCTCTTGTCTAAGAGATCATAGTTGCCTCGAAATGACCGCCTCAGATATTGTTGCCTCGAATAAATGATCTAAGACATTAGGGTTACCACTAAGACGTCCTAATATTGCTTTAGTGACCCTATGTCCCTTTTCGAATTGACCCTCAAACTCCAACGATGGTGCTACCTACTCACTAATAGTGGGATAACATTGTCTAAAGGAAACAAACATAGAACGATTCCTTTTTCAAGTAGGTAGATTAGTTCTTAGATACTTGCTCATCCAAAACAAAACTTTTTCCACACTTACACTCCTTTTCAAACAAAGTTTTCAAAAACACTTCATTACACTCTTAAGCGAGAGTTAAATCGAAGTTAAAACAAAGACTTTTTCAAACCCACAAACACAAAGAATTTTTTTTTGAAAACAATGAGCAAGTACCTAAGAGCCCGTAGATAACTACGGATATAAAGGGTGCTAATACCTTCCCTTCCTATAATCTACCCCCCGTACTCAAAAACATCTCAAGAAAGGAATTTTTCTGTGCTTTTTTTCCTTTCCTTGTTGGATAAAATAAAAGTCGGTGGCAGCTCTTGCTTACCGTGACATTTTGCGAAAACAACGCAAAACGCAAACCAACATTCCAAAAAACAGTTAGTTCTCCCACCGTATCACAGAACTGGCGACTCTGCTGGGGAGTTGATAAGTGGGGTGTACCTTAGGATTAGTTCATATTGTTTTCAATTGTTTGATCTATTTGATTTATCTTTGTGGGTTTGAATCGGAGTTACTATAGATCCTAACCTGAATCTGGGGATACCTTTTAGGTAAGTAGCAATAGACTGTGAGGGAACTGTACAGCGTAGACCGATACGGTTGAAGCAGTAGCTATGTTGGTGTGGCACTTTAGTTTGTACCGATATCCCTTATGGTGGAACAAGGAGAATATGGGGCTGCTAAGGGGTCATTAAGCATCAACTGACCTTAGAACCTATAATCGACCAACTTGGCCATAGAAAAGTAGCAGTATGCTACACTCATTGAGACCAAACTCTCGCGATGATTCCGGCTGCAAGAAAAGGTTGCTAAACTGGAATTATGACCGATCGAGGGTGGTCAGTGATATTGAGAACCTCTAGAACCCGGTTACTATTACTAGGACAGGTTGAACCAACTAAACTGAAAGAGGGTAATACCTAAACTCCATGCCAGCCTGAAATCTAAGGGCTATTGTGTGACTTGTTTGCCCTTACCATGTTTTCTATCTGTGAATACCTGTGGCGTGTTCTTATCATGACATCATGCATCATGACATTGCACGCATATTGCATTGGACTAACCATTTCAAAGACCAATGGGATTCATCTTTGTTCTGTTTTGCAGATCATGGCATCTATGCGTAGAAACACTGTTCGGATCAGCTTTGTATAAATTCCTACTCAGCTTAGAGATTTGGTTTCCAAGGTTCCTGAAACTTCCTCTTTTGACAGAAGACATGGTCACCTCCTCAGCCTAGTCACTTCCAAGCTGGATAAATAAATGATGAGTGTCTTATTCCAGTTCTTTGATCCATTGTACCACTGCTTTACCTTCCCAGACTATCAGTTGGTCCCTACCTTGGAAGATTTCTCGGATCTACTCGGCATCTCTATTCTATAGCAGACCCCATTTACAGGTTTGGAGATAGCTCCTAGGCCCGAAGATATTGCCTCAACCCTCCATTTTACAAGGGTTGATGTGGTGTCTAATTGGGAAACTCGGAGTGGGACAAAAGGCTTCTTGGCTAAGTTCTTGTTTGATCAGGCTAATCAGTTTTAGGACAGTTTAGACTTTCAAGCGTTTTAAGACATCCTGGCTCTTCTCATTTATGGCCTGGTTCTGTTCCCCAATTCAGATTCCTTTATTGACGTGAATGCAGTGAATATTTTCATGTCCCGTAATCTAGTGCCCACTCTCTTGGGTGATATTATGCATACTCTCTATGCCCGTACTGCTCGGAAATGAGGAACCCTTACGTGTTGTGCACCATTGCTGGCAAGGTGGTTTATTTCTCACCTCCCCAAATCTGTTTTGAAGAACGAAGAAGGCATGGGTTGGGCCTATCAGATTATGTCCCTTGCTCACACGGACATCATCTGGAGTACTAAAGACATGGAGGAAGTAGCTATTATTGATCGCTATGGGGAATACCCCAATGTTCCACTGTTGGGAATCAGAGGAGGAATCACCTATAATCCTTGTTTGGCCTTACGACAGTTTGGGTGAGCTAGGAGGGACGAACCTCATGAGTTGCTGCTTCCAAGCATTGTCTTTGACTTCCAGGGAGATGTTGAGGGACATCGCCGCAGATTCATACGAGCCTGGGATAGGGTCAACAGGTCTGATCCACATGAGCTAGGCATGAAGACATCTCTTCCGATGGAACCATATCTCCGGTGGGTTCGAGCCCGTACTCAAAAGCTAGGGATGCCCTACGAAGCTGTCTTGCCTGTGATAGTGGAGCATACTGACAAAGAAGGGGTTCCTCCTACCATCCTTCATCCATACATGCCTACTGACATTGGGGCATTAAAAAGGTCTTGGATCCAACTAAGGGAAGAACGGGATACTTACAGAGAAAAGTATCATGAGCAGGAGCGGAAAATCCCGAGGCTTACAAGGCAGCTGGAGAATGAGAAGGTCCTCAACGACTATGTCAGCACCAAAGGAAAGCGACCATGGGATAGTTGATTGTATTTATTGTTTCTAGCATAGATTTGCTTTTAATATTTCTTTTTGTAACGCCTTAAAGGCATCTGTTAAACATTGATTTCAAGTTTTTTATCTAATAAAAATGTGTTTCATTTTGGTTTACGAATTTGAATCTCCAAAGTCTTTGAAATCATATCATACGCATTCCATTCCCATGCACCTCATTATAGGTACCCTTACAGGTTTCTCATCTTCTTCGCTGTTTATTTCAGCACATCATGTCTTCTGAAACATCAACTGATCAAGCCATCAAGGCTCTGCAAGCTCAAAACGCTCAGGTCCAGGAAATGTTCATGAACTTGGCTAAGGGTTAGCAAGATCTGAAGACTCTTATCTTGAAGGATAAGAAGAAGAAGAAGACGGTCCTCCTGAACATGGGTCACAGGTTTGGAAACAGGCTGCGGGAAGAAGTTGATTTGTCCCACTCATTTGGAGGGGGAGAGAACCAAGAAGAAAGGAGGGCTCCTAGCCCTGTGGTTTCTGACCATGAGACTGACTTTGATGAAGACCAGTATCCTCCTGCTGAGGACATGTATAAGCAACTCGAAGACCGGTTGAGCGCAATGGAGGTCCAGAAGGTACCTGGGTTGTACTTCATAGATTTGGGTTTGGCATCCGGGGTGGTAATCCCCCAAAAGTTTAAAGCACCAGTATTTTCTAAGTACGATAGGGTCTCCTTCCCAAAGCTACACCTATGCTCGTATGTTAGAAAGATTTAACCATACACTGCCGATAAGAACCTCTGGATTCATTTCTTTCAAGATAGTCTTTCAGGGACTCAACTTGAATGGTTTTACCAACTGGAAGGAGCTAACGTCCGTAACTGGGAGGACCTTGCCTCTGCTTTTTACAAGCAATACCAGTATAATGCCGACCTTGCTCCCACGCGTACCCAACTTTAGGGTATGTCTATGGGTGCGAGCAAAGGTTTTAAGGACTATGCTCAGAAATGGAGGGACCTTGTTGGGAGAGTACAACCCCTTCTGGCTGATAGGGAGTTAGTGGACATGTTTCTTGGGTCCCTGTCTGGTCCATATTTTAACCATTTGATCGGTAGCTCATCGTCCAAGTTCACTGAGCTAATTATGACCGGGGAAAGAGTTGAAGCCGATATCAAGAGTGGCAAGATACAGAAGGGTGCTTTGTCAAGCACATAAAAGAAGCCTTACAAAAAGGAGTCAAGTCCAGTTTACAGCTCGAAGAGCCAAAACCGTCCTGAGCGCCGCCAAGCAGTGAATGCAGTGGTAATATCAAGACCTGTTGTTTCCCCTCAGTGCAACAATCAGCCAAGAGCAAAGAGGCCGCAAAGACAATTCACTCGGCTCAGTATGACCCTGTCTCAAATTCTGCCGCAGTTATTGAAGACCAACTTGGTGATTCCGAAGGAGGCCCTGAAGAATCCCAATACTACATCACCGCTGTATAATCCAAACGCCCGCTGTGCTTTTCACTCCGATAGCCCAGGGCATGATACGAATAACTGCTGGGTCTTGAAGAATAAAGTGCAGGATCTGGTCGATGCTATGGAAATTGAGTTTGAAGCGCCGAAAAAGCCTAATGTCATAACGGCACCTATGCCCAAACATGACGCGGGAGTGAATGCTATTGGGGATGATGAAGAAGAGTTTGATATTGACAGCTGGATTTACCCGACTGCCGACAGTGGATCAAGAAATTGGACGGCAAAGGACTTCATGCCAATTATTTTTATTACACAGTAATCAGACTTTTGTTTTGAGTTTGTAATAGACAATTTTTAAACTTTACGGCCTGGTGCCTTACCCGAGGCACCGTGGCTTTGTTTGTGAGGGATTTATATGTGTCATTACCATATATCATTAATAAAAGCATTGGACGTTTTCTTGCATTACAAATTTTGCGCTCCTTGTTTTTCTTTTTCTATCTTGCAAAACAGCTATTTGTCTTACACACACTCACATATCATGATCTACATCCACTCTGGATCCCACTGATAACGACTCTGCTACTGCCAGTTATGACTTTGAAAGTCCGATCAACTTAGCCGAAGACGAAGGTGAAGATGATTGCGAAGTGCCTGGGGAACTTTCTAGACTATTTCTTCAAGAAGAGAGGGCCATACCACCCCTAAACCACCAATCCTGATGCCTCCAATTGCAGGGAGACCATTGATCTTACACTTAAAATGCTGGATAATACAATGAGGTGTGTGATGGGGCAACATGACGAGTCTGGCCGAAAAGAGCATGCTATTTACTGCTTTAGCAAAAAGTTTACCGACTGTGAGACCCAATACTCACTGCTCGAGAAAACTTGCTGCGCTTCGGCATGGGCTACTCGCTGGCTGAGACAGTATATGCTGGCTCATGCTACCCTATTAATATCAAATATGTGAACGTCTTGACAGTTCCGTGGCCTTTTGCAATGTGGGGCATCGACATGATTGGTGAGATCAGACCTACTGCATCCAATGGGCATCATTTCATCCTGGTAGCAATTGATTACTTTATAAAGTGGGTTGAAGCAGCTTCCTTTGCTACTGTAACCAAGAACATCGTGGCACGTTTCGTTCGGCACAATCTGATCTGTCGATATGGTGTACCAGAGAGGATCATTACGGACAATGGTACAAATCTCAACAATAAGATGATCACCGAGCTCTGCAAGCAGTTCAAGATACAACATCACAACTCTTTTCCCTACCGGCCGAAGATGAATGGGGATGTTGAAGAAGCTAACAAGAACATTATGAAGATTGTGCAGAAGATGACGGTGATATACAAAGACTGGCATGAGATGTTACCATTTGTTCTTCATGGGTACCATACCTCAACGCGGACGTCAACAAGGGCAACACCCTATTCCTTGGTATATGGTATGGAGGCAGTCTTGCCCATTGAAGTTCAGATACCCTCTCTTCAGATTATGAAGGATGTAGGTTTGAGCGAAGATGACTGGATCCAGACCCGGCTTGATCAGTTAAACTTAATCGACAAAAAGAGACTTACTGCTATTTGTCATGGTCAAACGTATAAAAAACGAATGATCAAGGCATTTAACAAAAAAGTTAGACGACAAGAGTATCAAGTCATGGATTTGGTAATCAAGCGCATTATCTTACCTCAAGGTGATCCCAGGGGCAAATGGAACCCTACTTACGAAGGGCCATTTGTGGTTAAGAACATTTTCTCAGGAGGAGCTATGATTCTAAACACCATGGATGGTGACGACCTTCCTCACCCCGTCAATGCAGATATAATGAAAAAATACTATGCATAATCAAGGATGTGATACGGTGGGATAACTGACTTGAGGTTTTGCGTTTGTGTTTACAAATGTTTCGGTTTAGCAAGAGTCACCACCGACTTTTATTTTATCCAAAAGGAAAGGTCAAAGAGCACAGGAAAGACCTTTGAGATGTTTTCTTGATTTCGGGGGGTAGATTATAAAAAGGGAAGGTGCTAGCACCCTTTTCATCCATGGTTATCCATGGGCTCTTAGTTACTTGTTTAGATCACTTGCTTTGCTTTTCCAATTGTTTGAAATGGTGCTTTGTGTGGTTTTGAAAGTATTTTGAAAAGAGGCCATTGTTTTGGCAATCTTTGTAATGATTCTCGTTCGTAAGAATGTATACAAAGATGTTTGTCTTTTGAAAAATGTTTCAATGTTTTGAAATTTGTTTGGAAATGTTTTGAAATTGTGTGTGTGTTTGTTTGAAAATAGCAAGGATGGTTTGCAAATTGATCAAGTAACTAGAAGCTTATCTACCTACTCAAAAGTCTTTCCTACACATTTTTATTCCTTTGACATTGTTGTTTTACTATTGCATTTGGTAAACAACCCTATCTTTGGATATTAAACGGGACGGGCGTAGGTCATCGTATGATCATGATAGAAATAGTGCCAAGTATCTTAGCATGTTTTAGGGACTAAGATCATTTGTTTTTAGGAAACATTTTGATAGCGTCATCGATGGACTATGATCTTTTTTTTTTGATTGATTTTGTTTTGCCAAGATACCTAACATGCATACCATGGACATTTTAAGGCGACAAAGTGGGTGAAACCCTAGGGGTGCTTGTGTTAAATGTGTTGTCATTTTCATGCATTTTTGTCTTGTATTTAGTCATGCTATTTGTTTTGATTGTTGGTCTTTGCATACAAAACTCTAGTTTACTATCATGGTATATGAAAGCAATAAAATGCGTAAAGTAAATCTAGACTATTACAACAATATTATGGGATGGAGGATACAAGTTTGAATGGGGGATATTTGCACAAAATAAAACCCTAAAACTATTACAACCAAATTGAATTTATTGTACAAATAAATAAATAAACAATATTTAAATATGCAATAAAATGTAAATATGCAAAAAATGTTTTTGTATTAATTTTATGTATGTAAAAATAAATTTATTTAAGTCTTAAAAATAGGAAAAATAAAATGATTATTTTTGAAAGGGTGAAAACCCTAATTTTTTGATTTAATAGAAAATATGTTCTATATAATTATTTTATTTCATTTTTTTGTTTAGGAAAAATAATAATAATATTATGTATAAATATTAAAAATTAAAATACGTGAGAAAATAACATTTTATGTGTAAAAATAAAAATGTATGGTATTTTTATATTATTTACAAGTTTTATTTAAGAAAATAAAGTATAAAATCCTAACAAAACAATTTTATGCAAAAAAAATAAAATAAAAATATGATAAAAATGCAAAAAATAAAGAAAATATTTTTTGTGATTTTAAATGTTTAGAAAAAATAAATAAAGTCGGAAATTATAAAATGTGCAAGAAAATATAAAAAATAAAAGAAAAATGCAAATGGGGGTGCAGAAGCAAAAAGGGTGGTGTGAAAAGCAGGAAAAGCCAGGCCCAGGCGCGCCAAGCCCAGACAACTTCGTCCCTGACCTCTGTCTCTCCAAACGCGCGCATTTTTCTTTAAATCCGGTTCTTGCTCATGCTTGCATGAAATCAAAAACTTACAACATGAAACTTATAGCATTTTTAATCACGATTCCAACCATATCCATTTTGTGACCTAACTCTCAAAGGACAAAGAGAATTTTAATGGCCCTAAAATTTAACCTAGTTTTTTCAGCATGTTTAACATCCAAATACTCTTAGCTCAGTTAATATAAATGGAATCTACGCATATGTACAACTCAAGCATGTTAAGGATTACATCTTTGCTTCACAAACCTAAGCTTAATGATGCCTAAATAGAGAGATAGAAACTTGACAAATACCTTGTTCAATTGAGTTTGGATATGGAAATGTGGTCACTTTGAGTGAGGCCTGAAGGTCGTGTGAGCTTGCTTGAGGTTCCCTCAAGCTTCTCCAATGCTCAGTTGGTCTTGTAGATGCTTGAATCTTGCTGCACGAGTCAACCTGCAAACCTTCAAAATGAAAATGGTGAAGTGTGAAAATGAGCTCACAGTTGCAAGACAGGGGCCTGGATAGCTTGGATGGGATGTATGTAATGTGTTTGAAGTGATTCAAAGCAAAACGCACGAGGTAAAATGGAAATGGCTTGAGACTTGCAGAAGCTGCCCTATTTTGGGCAGAAATGGTGTTTTTTGTGTTTGAGGGTGTTTGAGAGGTGAGCAAATCGTGTCTTAGGCTTGCAACAATATTCTGAGCTTGTTTCAAATGATCCAAAGCCTTGCCTTTATCAGATGGACAAGTTGTGTGGACTTTTGCAAGTTTGCTTGCTTTTGAAGAAAAGGTGAAGTGACAAAGCCAAAGGCCTGTACAGGCTAGCTCAAGGTATGATGAGAGTTGGTGTACTTTGCCTGAAGTTTGTGGATCTTGTTTGCAAACAAAGATCAGGTCCATGGCTCAAGAAATACAAAATTGGAAAAAGCATGCTTTATCAAAATGGTATTATGCACTTTATGCCATTTTTGGATTAATTCAATGTGCAATGCTTCAAAAGTTAGAACAAGGCCATTATCCAATGTGTTTGCATTTAATTATGGAGTGTAGAAGGGATTAGGACCTATAAAACCAATTACAAGCATGCTTAGGACAAATTTGCAACTCTTGACATTGTGAAAAATGCCTTGGAGAGTTCTTGGACATTCTGGAAATCTTGTAACATGCTCTACAATCCATGATTGAAATGCATTTTGAGATTCCTCTTGGAACTAGGTGAAAAGTTGCCATGAAGTTAGGTAAAAAATCTGCCTAAATTAGGGCAAAATTTCACTAAGTTAAAAAGTTTATGGACCCTTATTCACAAAATCATAACTTGAGATCCAAGCATATTTTGGGAAAACTTTGTGAATCAAAGTTATATATTTCATGGAGGACTATAACTTTCATGTTGGAAGTTTTCTTTGAATCCAAATGCATCATGGTGAAAAAGTTGGGAAAAAATAAGAAATTTTCATAACTTAGAAAAATTCTAAGTTATGAAAAATTTCAAATTAAAACCCTAATTTTCAAAATTAGGTTTCTTGGTGAACAAGTTTCATGTTTTGACACATCTTGATGAAATATGACCCTTGGCACTTGATTTTGACCAAAAAGTCAAAGTTTGACTTTTCAGTGTACAGTTGATTTTTGATCAGTTGACTAGAAAATTCATCTGTCAATCCAATGCATTTGAGATCTTTTGAACCTTGTGATTAGGTCAAGATGGTGCCATTGATTCCTTTAAGTCATGTTTGAACCCAATTTTCCATTGGCTAGGTGAAAAATCAGAAATTGCCTTTCTCTAGTCAAAACCCTAATTTTGACCATTTTGCCCTTTTGATGATCTGATCAAATTTCTTGAGGAGTTATGGTCCAAACTTAATCAAATGGTTCATATGAGTCTATAATGTTGATGTGGATAAAAAATTATGAAGTTTTACTGTAAATTGGCCATGGTTGACTTTTTCCCCAATACAGTTGATTTTTAGGTCAACTGTCCAATTGACTAGGCAAAAAAGTGATTCAAGGCTTAAAACTTGGTATGAGCAATCTTAGAGGTCCAACATGAAGTATGAAAGTCACATGAGGCATTATAAGTCCAAAAATCCCTGTACAAACTCAAACCCTAATTTCAAGTCAATTAGTGCAAGGAGAGGTCTTGAGCTGAGCAAACCCTAATCTGGTCTTGAATCCACGAAGTCTTGTGAGGGGAAATCTTGATAAAATGAGAGGGAAAATTTTGGGGTACAACAGCTGACCCTGTTCAATCTTCTTGAACCTGAAGAGTTAGATTAGCGAGTTTGCCGTTCGTGACTCGAAGGTAAAAGATGATTGGACACTAGAGCGCCCGTAAATTTGCACTTGTCAAAGTGTAGCTGAGGAAATAGGCTTAAAGATGCCATTTGGAGAGATGATAGAATCTTGTTGGAGATGGGCTTAAAGATGCCATCCAAGAATGTTTGTTGAACTGAAAATTGTAAATCAAAAGAATGAGTATCAGAATGGTGTCCGTATTTGGAACGTATCTGAACTGTATCTGGAGACTGAGTCTGTATGACAAATGGAATGGCGTTCGTGTCTGGAGCGTATCCGAGCTGTAACTAATACTTGAATCTGAATGAATAACAAAATGACTTCCACATCTGGAGTGTATCTGTATTGTATCTGAATCTGAAATCTGAATAAGCGACATAATAGCATCTGTGTCTGGAGCGTCTCTGGGCTGGGGAAAAAGTCAGAATAAGTGACAGAATTGAAACCGTGTCTGGAGCGTATCTGAACTGTATCATGAGGTTGAGGTCTGAATGAGTAACAGAATGACTTTCGTGTCTGGAGTGTATCCGTACTGTATCTTGACTTTGAATTCTGAATGAGTAATAGAATGACTTCTGTGTCTGGAGTGTATCCTTACTGTATCTGAATAAGAGATCTGAATGAGTAACAAAATGACTTCCGTGTCTGGAGTGTATCTGTATTGTATCTTGACTTTGAATTCTGAATGAGTAATAGAATGAATTTCGTGTCTGGAGTGTATCCTTACTGTATCTGAATAAGAGATCTGAATGAGTAACAGAATGACTTCCCTGTCTGGAGTGTATCCATACTGTATCTGAATAAGAGATCTGAATGAGTAACAGAATGACTTCCGTGTCTGGAGTGCATCCGTACTGTATCTTGACTTTGAATTCTGAATGAGTAATAGAATGACTTCTGTGTCTGAAGTGTATCCTTACTGTATCTGAATAAGAGATCTGAATGAGTAACAGAATGACTTTCGTGTCTGGAGTGTATCCGTACTGTATCTGAATAAGAGATCTGAATGAGTAACAAAATGACTTATGTGTCTGGAGTGTATCCGTACTGTATCTGAAATCTTTGAATATTTGTTAAAGATAGCTGTTAATCTTATCCTGAAAAGGGTAAAATGTTAGCTGAAACACAAAGTTATGTTGCATGAAATGTATGATTCAACAAAATGTGTTTTATCAATGTTTATGAAATATGAATGTAATGTATGTGCATGTAAGCTGATTAGTTGTCTTGCTGAGGAAAATAAATCCTTGACGACTGGAGATAATAAAACCCTTGACAGCTGCTGGGGAAAATAAATCCTTGACCGCTGTGGGAGATTCAAAATCTTTGATTGCTGAGGATGAGAAATCCTTGGTGACTGTTGGGGATGGAAAATCCCTGAAAACTTATGTGGGGATGTGAGAGTCCTTCATGTCTTGAAGTTGGAGTACTGACAAAATATGTTGTGAGCGTGATGTCAAACTGCTTGAGAAATCTGCTTGTGAAATCCCGAGAACTTTGAAGACTTCTACTGGGGATTACACAAAGGGAATCCTTACTCGGATGGGGAATAGGGAGAACTCTGATGGTTTCTGCGGGGAACTAAGAATGAGAATCTTCATTCTGTTGAGGAGTAATGAAAACTTTGGCGACTTCACTGGGGAATGATGAAGACTCTGTGGGGAACTAAGAATGAGAATCTTCATTCTGTTGAGGAGTAATGGAAATTCTGTGGGGAGTAGCTATCCTGCTGGGGAGATCAGGAGTTTGGGTTGTATGCTAATCTACTGGGGAATTATCCGAAGTTGTCATCTGGTTAGCTGTCAGGCTTCAAAGCAACTTGCTGGGAAATTCTCAGGTTTTAAGATAACTTGCAGAGGAATTTGAGGAAACTGGGGATTTCCACTGGGGTTTAAAGGTTGGAGTTTTAGCTCCGTTGGGGAAGAAAGTTTCAACTCCGCTGAGAACTTGTAGTTCAAAGTTTTGGCTCCGTTGGGGATTGGGAGTTTGAAGTTTTAACTCTGATGGGGATTTTGGGTTTGAAATTATAAATCCGCTAGGGATATGTATTTCAAGGTTTTAGCTCCGCTGGAGATCTAGATGATGTACTGTAGGGATTGCCCCTGGAATAGCCTAAAGATGTTTTCATATACTTTCAACCTGTTAGTAATTAATCTTTTCCAAATCGTTTATTTGTAAACAGTGATTATATTCAAATGTATATGCTCATTAATAAATCATTGGACATTTTCAAATAAAACACAAGTGTAAAAAGGAAAAGACAAATAGTTTTCTGCACTTTGAAGTATCTTTGTATTAACTTTGTGTAAGTATTTTGTACAAAGGAGACAAACATCCTAGTAAGAGAACGTTGTCATAAAAAATGAGAAAAATTTATACAAAGAAAGATGGCTATGTGTAAAAAATTTCACGGGGTTCCCATTTTGCTATAGCCTTTGGAACTCTGAATATCTTGTCCGTTCGTTGCTTCGTCCAAAGATGATCGAGTTGATCAGAAGCCCGGAGCTTGTCCGTGAAGAGATTATCCTTAAAGTGATCTGATGAGGCACAATCATACGCTTTAATTCCCTAACTTTTTCCTGGACCGCCCTTTCGGGGTTTCGATCCACTGGGAAACCCTTTTTTGCCCAAGTCGCCCTTTCGGGTTTTCAACTTGCCGGGTGTACAGATTTTTTTTGTTTTATCCCTAACTTTTGCCTGAACCGCCCTTTCGGGTTTTCGATTCACCGGGATACCCTTTTTTTTGCCTAGGTGTGTCAACCTAGCGGGTCATTTATGCGTAGTATCTTTTGACTATGTCTGCGTTCGCAGGGTGCGGCAAGTCATCGCCGTCCATGGTGGTTAAGATCATTGCCCCACCAGAAAAGATGTTCTTGATTACAAATGGTCCTTCGTAGGTAGGAGTCCATTTGCCCCTGGGATCACTTTGCGGCAAGATAATCTGCTTGATTACAAGATCTCCAACTTGATATACTTGTCGTCTGACTCTCTTGTTGAAAGCCTTGATCATCCATTTTTGATACGTCTGACCATGGCAAACAGCAGTAAGTCGCTTCTTGTCAATTAAGTTCAGTTGATCAAGTCGGGTCTGGATCCAATCGTCTTCACTCAAACCAGCATCCTTCATGATTCTCAAGGAGGGAATCTGAACCTCGATAGGTAAAACATCTTCCATGCCATATACCAAAGAATAGGGTGTTGCCCTAGTTGATGTACGCGTCGTGGTACGGTACCCGTGGAGAGCAAACAGTAATATCTCATGCCAGTTCTTGTAGGTGACTGTCATCTTTTGTATGATCTTCTTGATATTTTTGTTCACAGCTTTGACAGCACCGTTCATCTTTGGCCGATAGGGAGATGAATTGTGATGTTGAATCTAGAAATGCTCGCACAAGGCGGTGATCATAGTGTTGTTAAGGTTTGTACCGTTGTTGGTGATGATCCTTTCGGGGATGCCGTACCGGCAAATGAGGTTTTGCTTGATGAACTGGGCAACAACATTCTTTGTGACGAATGCAAAGGAAGCTGCTTTGACCCACTTGGTGAAGTAGTCAATGGCCACCAGGATGAAGCGGTGTCCATTGGATGTTGTAGGCTTGATCTCTCCAATCATGTCTATTCCCCACATAGCAAAGGGCCAAGGAGCTGTTAAGACATTGAGAGGAACTGGAGGTATATGTACCTTGTCCGCATAGATTTGACATCTGTGACAAGTCCTGGAATGTTGATAGCAGTCAGCTTCCATGGTAGACCAGTAATAGCCTGCCCGTAGGATCTTCTTAGCCATCGTATGCCCACTAGACTGAGTGCCAAAGGTACCATTGTGCAGTTCAGCCATGATCTGGTCAGCTTTAGTCTTGTCCACACAACGGAGCAGAATGAAATCATGATTGCGCTTGTACAGGATACCATTACTTAGGAAGAACTTAGCTGAGAATATCCTTAAGAACTTTTTGTCGTTGACTGAAGCTCCTTCAGGATACTCTTGAGCCTCGAGATACCTTTTGAATTCATGAAACCAAGGTCGGTCCACTACTTCTTTGGTATTAATCTCGTGACAATATGCGGGTTCGTCCATCCGTTCAATGGTGATTTAGGGAGCCTCATTATCCCAGTTAAGTTTAAACATGGATGACATTGTATCTAGAGCATCTGCTAGCTAATTTTCTTCTCGCGGGAAGTTCTCGAAGGTAATCTGCTCGAAATGTGGTAGCAATGTTAAGACATGTTCTTTGTAAGGGATAAGGTTTGGATGCTTAGTGTCCCACTCTCCTTTGATCTGACTGATGACCAAAGCTAAGTCCCCAAACACAACCAAATATTTGATTCCCAAGTCTATGGAAACCCTGAGTCCAAAGATGCAAGCTTCATACTTGGCCATGTTGTTAGTACAGCTGAAGCAAAGTTTGGCTATGAAAGGAGTATGGCAAACCTCTGGAGAGATGAGTATCACGCTGATACCGTTGCCAAGTGCATTGGAGGCACCATCAAAGTACAAGGTCCATTGGGATCCTTGTTCATGTCTGTCATATGGTATGAAATCTTCAATGTTACCCAATGTCATAATGTCTTCGTCGGGGAAGTCGAACCTCATGGATTGGTAATCTTCGACAGCTTGATGAGCCAGATGGTCAACTAGCACACTTACCTTTATAGCTTTTTGGGTCGTGTACTGTATGTCGTATTCTGTCAGGATCATTTGCCATCTAGCTATCCTTCTAGACAAAGCAGGCTTTTCAAAGATGTACTTGATCGGATCCATCTTAGATATCAGCAAAGTGGTATGACTCAACATATACTGCCTTAGTCGGCGAGCAGCCCATACCAAAGCGCAACAAGTTTTCTCGAGCAGTGAGTATCGGGTCTCACAGTCGGTAAACTTTTTGCTAAGGTAATAAATGGCATGCTCTTTTCGGCTAGACTCATCATGTTGGCCCAATACGCACCCCATTGAATTTTCTAGGACGGTCAAATACATGATTAGCGGTCTTCCTTCGACGGGAGGCATCAAGATAGGAGGTTCTAGCATATACTCCTTGATTTTATCGAAAGCAACTTGACAGTCATCATTCCATTTAACTACCTGATCTTTCTTCAACAACTTGAAGATTGGCTCACAGGTATATGTTAGGTGAGAGATGAACCTAGCAATGTAGTTTAGGCATCCCAAGAAACCTCTGACCTCCTTCTCAGTGCGAGGAGCAGGCATTTCTTGTATATCTTTGACTTTGGCAGGATCAACCTCGATGCCTTTGTTGCTGACAATGAAACCCAAGAGTTTACCGGACCTGACTCTGAATGTGCACTTGTTAGGGTTTAATCTTAGCTTGTACTCTTTCAACCTGACAAACAGCTTTTGCAAGTGGTCGAGGTGTTCTTCTTCCGTTTGTGATCGGGCTATCGTGTCATCTACGTAGACCTCTATCTTATGATGTATCATATCATGAAACAAAGCTACCATGGCGCGTTGATAGGTTGCCCCGACATTCTTCAGTCTGAATGGCATCACTTTGTAGCAGAACGTACCCCACACTGTAACAAAAGTAGTTTTCTCCATGTCTTCAGGTGCCATTTTGATCTGGTTGTAACCTTAAAATCCATCCATGAAAGAAAATACCTTGTGCTGAGCTGTATTGTCAACCAAGATGTCAATGTGCGGTAGTGGAAAATCATCTTTAGGGCTGGCCCTGTTTAGGTCTCTATAATCCACGCACATTCTCACTTTTCTGTCCTTCTTAGGCACGGGCACAATGTTAGCAACCCATTGTGGATAGGAAGTAACAACAAGAAATCTAGCATTGAACTGCTTTATAACTTCTGCTTTGATTTTTTCTGACATGTTGGGCCTCATGCGGTGGACTTTCTGTTTAACTGGTGGACAGTCTTCTCTTGTGGGCAGACGGTGAACCACAATATCTGTATCGAGTCCCGGTATGTCTTCGTATGACCAGGCGAAGATCTCAACATATTCATGTAACAACTGAATTAGGCGCTCTTTGACACTTGGCTCTAGGTTGGCACCCAATCTAACTTCTTTTCTGTCTTCCTCAGTACCCAAGTTGATTGTCTCTAACAGCTCCTCGTGAGGTAGAATAGCCCTTTCTTCCTGTTGTAGCAGTCTAGCCAATTCTCTCGGCACCTCACAATCTTCCTCACCTTCGTATTCGGCATGGTAGACCAGATCTTCAGAGTCACTGAAGGCGATAGCAGAATTGTTACCCATGGAATCCAGAATGGAAGGATACCTGCATTTGTAAGTGTGGGTGTGTGTAAGGGATAGCCACCTTTAAACAAATAAAAATGTAAAAAGAAAGATAATCAACACAAAAGTTTATATGTGAAAACGTCAATGATTCATTAAAATGGCATATGAAGATGAAAAATCAAACCCTTACAAATGGACCTATGTGCCTCGGGTAAGGCACAAGGTTAAAAGTGTACGAATTGTTTGAGAATTATTACAAACCAACCGAAATGTTTGAAAGATAAATTACTGCGGTATGAAAGTAATTGGAACAAAGTATTTTGCTTCCCAGTTGCACAGTCCTCCGTCAACAGTAGGGAAAATCCAGTCTTCCAAGTTTCTCTCCTCTTCACTATCCTCCAAAGAATTGATTCCATGATGGGTGATCTTCACTGGTGGCCCTCCAGCACGGGTGCGGCGTACAACCTTTTGAGCAGAAGAAGTGAACCCCAAGCCGAATTTATCTAATTTGAAAGGAAAGTCTAGAAGCTGCCCCTAGACTGTGCTTCCTCCTTCTTCAATCACAGCCTTTGCATCTTTGAGAGACGACATCCGAGACGGAGGTCTGGTAATCATGGGTACAGAAGACACCGTCTTGGATGTCGTAATCTCCTGAGCTACCTCTTCCAAATGCTGAAAAGGGGTTTCGATGAATTCACCATCCAATTCTACATAGCAGAAAGAATTTAGATGGCTTATCATGTATTCCTCTTCGCCATGAACAGTTATAATTTTCCCCTGGACAGGGTACTTGAGCATTTGATGCAGAGTAGAAGTGATGGCTCCAGCATTGTGAATCCAGGGTCTTCCCAACAAGCAAGAATAAGAAGGACGGATGTCCATCACATAGAATATGGAGTTGAAGGTTTCAGTTCTCACTTTAATCGGGATGTCCACCTCCCCGTGGACCATCCTTTTAGAACCATCAAAGGCTCTGATAATTATATTGCTAGGCTTCAAGGTTAAACCTTCACAATCCAGTCTATCCAAGGCTTTCTTCGGCAAGACATTCATCGATGAACCAATGTCTACCAGTACGTGTGCTAGAGTAGTCCCTCTGCATTCCACTGAGACATGCAAAGCGTCATTATGTTTTCTCCCTTTAGATGTTAAATCAACATCGGAGAATCCTAGACCATTGTTAACTGTTAAGCTAGTTACACATTCCTGGAACTGATCCGTGGAGGTTTCCTGTGGCACGTGGGCCGTCTTCAAAAATCTTATCAGAGCTTTAGCGTGAGCCTCTGAACAAAGCAGCAGGGCCAACATAGAGATCTTTGAGGGGGTTTGCCCCAGTTGTTCCACAACATCATAATCGCTTTTCTTGATTATTTTCAAAATCTCTTCCATTTCTTTTTGAGAGGTCTCAGAGATGACCAATGGCTGAGCCTTCGTCCTGACGGGCTCTTCTTGGATCCCTTTCCCTCTATCATCAGCAGTAGTAGAGGGGAAAACCACAAGAGTTACAACTTCTTCAATAATTGGAGTTCTCGCAGATATGTTTACCGGTGCAGGGGTAACCTTAGGAGCAGCTGAGGGTCCAAAGGTTGCCTTTGGAGGGGCAATCTCTGGAGAGAAAATTCTTCCACTGCGGGTGATTTTGCTCGTTCCAGCAATGTTTCCAATGTCGGAAGTCTCTTCATCAGAACTTTCTTCAATTGATTTAATTTGTTTAATACCGTGGTAGTAGATTTCTCCACCATAGTTCCACGGTACTGATCTGTCAAACTTGTACGGGACGGGCCCGAGCATAGTTATCTTCAAAGGTGCAGTCTTTGGAGCGGATGTAATCTTAACAGGTCTTTTGGAGACCTTGGAAAGATCGGCGGATATGGTAATTATTGAAACATCATTAACAGGAGTCAGTGTAACAGGAGTCTTTTCAAAAAGGATTTCTTGGTTATCCATTAGGCGTTGGATGCCTAACTTCAACAATGGACAGTCGGTTGGTAAGGATAAACAAAGGCAACAATCTTCTTCACAACCTGATAAAATCCTAGCCTTCAGCAAATTCAACTTGATTATCGGTAACAGAGTTATCAAATCATCAACAATAGCAACAAAAAGATCCTCTTCAACAGCATGGGCATTGTGGCCATGCTCTGGCATTGGAGAAGAGATTACATTCGGCTTTTCAGGGGCGTCGAATTCAACTTCTTTAGCGTCTATCAAATCCTGAATCTTATTCTTGAGGGCCCAACAATTGTTGGTGTCGTGCCCCAGGCTATCTGAATGATAAGCACACTTGGCGTTCGAATGGTAGTACGGAGAAGCAGTATTCGGGTTCTTCGGGGCCTCTTTCAAACATGCAAGGTTTAACTTCAAGAGATGGGGTAGAACCTGAGCAGGAGTCATGTTTATCCGGGTGAATTGCCGTACAGGCCTTTCCATCCTTGTTTGGTTGGTTCTGGGTTGATTGTTTCTGGGATGATCAGCTGCAGACTTCTGAATCATTACGGCCCCCACCGCTCGCCGGCGTTCAACTTTTCCTTGACCTCTTTGACAGTAGACAGCTGATACTTCTTTCTTTGCTGGAAAAGTCTTTTTGATGGCAGCGGAAGCAGATGCAACCTTTTGAATTTTCCCGCTTTTTATGTTGGCTCCAACTCTCTCACCAGTTAGAATCAACTCAGTGAACCCCACATAGGAGCTTCCAATCATATGATTAAAGAAAGGCCCTGACAGAGTTCCTAATAACATGTCTACTAGCTCCCTCTCAGATAGAGGTGGTTGTACTCGTCCCACCAAGTCTCTCCATTTTTGGGCATACTCCTTGAAACCTTCATTTGAGACCATGCCCATACTCTGTAGTTGAGTACGGGTTGGTGCTAAGTCCGCATTGTATTGATACTGTTTATAAAAGGCGGCTTCCAAATCTTCCCAATTATGTACATCAGACCTCTCCAACTGGTAGAACCAATCCAGCTGCGTCCCTGATAAACTGTCCTGGAAAAAGTGGACCCACAGGTCTTTGTCAGAAGAATGTGGTTGAATTTTCCTGACATAAGATCGTAGGTGCATCTTGGGACAAGACACCCCATCGTACTTAGCAAATAGAGGTACTTTAAACTTATGAGGGATTACAATTCCATATACCAATCTTAACTCTTCAAAGTCCAGCCCAGGCACTCTCTGTACCTCCATGACAGCTAGACGCTCTTCCAGATTTTTGTATTTGTCATCTGCAGGAGGGTATTGTTGTTCTGAGTAGTCTTCATCTTCCTCTTCTTCAGCTTCAGAATCTGAGGGCACGACAATCTCTTTACCCTTTCTCTCCCCTTCCTCAGAGGTTGATGGAAAATCTAGGACCCTTCTGGCTTGACCTTTAAACCTTCTGCCCATGGTAGCCACACCAACTCTCTTCTTCTTATTTTTCTATTTTTCCTTCTCTAGCAGAGTTTTGAGCTCCTCCCGCCCCTTGGCCAAGGTCAGGAGTAGCTGTTGGAATTGTGAATTCTGAGCTTGCAAATATTTGACCGTTTGTTCAATATCCATATTGCTGAAATAAACAGCAGAGAGATAAGGAAACTTGGTGTGAAGACCTGTTTATGCATATGATGAATGATATGTATTCATGTAATGCTTTCAAGGATTCAGAAATTCAAATTTGTTCTAAACAAAAAAGAAACACACGTCATATTAATAAGATAGAATTGTTAGTACATCAATGCCCCATGGGCAAAAAAATACAAAATTCTAAGGTAAAAAGACGTTGCGCATCCTCTTTGGTGCAATGTAGGTGTTGAGAGTCTGCTCTTCATGAAGTTGACGAGTAAGTTCCAAAACCTTCTTCTCACTTGCGTAGAATTGGGCTTCAAAAGTATTGTGTTCTCCCTTGAGCTGTATCCAACTCCTTTGCAGATCTTCGAGTGATGTTGGAATGTCAGGATGTAGGAGGGTGTATGGAACCTCTCCTTCCATAACAGGCTCTATAATCACAGGGAGAACAGAGGGTAAGGCATCATAAGACTTTGGGCGCGGGTTCGTACCCACTTGAGGTAAGGCTCAAGGGGGATGGAATTCTTGTGTCCCAAGGTCTTACTGTCTACCTTGTTTGGCATCCTCCAAGCTCGGATGAACCTTTTTCTAAGTCCTTGATCGTCGTTGTCGAAGTCAAAAACCAAGTCTGGAATCAACATGTCATGTGGGCCATCCCTTCGGGCATACCCAAACTGTCTCAGAGCCAAGAAGGGGTTGTAGGTAATTCCTCCCCTAATGCCAAGTAGAGGGACATTAGGGAATTCCCCACAATGATCAATGATGATAACATTTTCTCTGGACCGAGAACACCAATGAATATCAGAATACTTAAGAGTCATCAGCTATTGTGACCACCTCAAACCTTACTCATTCTTCAAGACTGATTAGGGAAGATGAGAAATAAACCATCTTGCCAGTAAAGGAGTGCAACACATGAGAACACCTCTCTTCCTCATTGTTCGAGTGTGAAAAGAGTGTAAGATATCTCCAAGCAATGTAGGCACAGGGTTGCGAGCCATGAAGATTTTGACAGCATTCACATCTATAAGCTGATCAGGGTTTGGGAACAAGACCAACCCATAGATGAGAAGAGCTACAATCTCCTTAAAAGCTTGTAGATTTAGAGAATTCCAACAGTCTTGGGCCTTCTCAAACTGAAACTTTGCCAAGAAACCCTTGACACTACTTTTGGTTTACCAATGACTTGTGATATCTAAAGGTTGCAAGTGCAAGGCTTGAGCAACATCTTCAGGCTTTGGATCTCTTTCTGTACCGTTGAAAGGTAGTTGATGGAGAATAGGAATCCTCAATAGTTGAGAAAATTCCTCCAAAGTAGGCACCGACTGGTAATCAGGAAATGTGAAGCAGTGGTGTAGGGGGTCAAAGAACTGGAAGAGAACTTTCACCATGTCTTCCTCTGTGTTGGAAGTGAATAAGTTAAGAAGTTGACCATGTCTCTCAGTGAATGGAGAATTCTCAGGAATCCTTGAAGCTAGCTCCTTGAGTTGAGGAGGAATTCTCACAAGGTTGACCTGAATAGTTTTCCTGCGAAGTGAATCCATAACCTACAAAACAGGAACAAAGATGAAAATCCGAAATCCTTGAAATGGTTAGTGGATGCGTATGATGCTTCATGATGTTCATGATGTTATGCACAAGTATATATGTACAAGCAAATCACACAAGTTCCTAGTTTAGGCTTGCATGGGGTTTCATAGATAAGTACCCTCTTGAAGTTTAGTTGGCTTAACCTGTCCTAGAAATAGTAACCGGATTCTAAGGAGCTCAATATCATTGGATTGTTTTCTGTGTTCATTGTTTCAGTTTAGCCACTTTACTGGCGATCGAAATATTCCAAGAAAACAACCCTTAATGAGTGTAGTATCGAGTATCTACCAACTTCAGATTGCACCAAAGCCGGTCATCTCACTACATCCTAAAAGGCCAAGTTGGTCAAGTAAAGGTTCTAAAAGTCCATTAGTGCTTCATGACATCACTCAGCGGCCTCGTATTATCTTTGATTGACTCAAAGGCTACCGGTACCCACAAATATGTCGCACTAATATAGTTATTGATTAGACCATATCGGTATACCCCGCACAGTTTCCACAATGTATTGCTATTTACTTATGAATGTTTCCCAAATCCGGGTATAGGATTCAAACCTAAACAATAGAACTAAAGTGTAAAGCATACAAGTCAAACAAGATAAGCATGTAAAGGTGATCTAAAACCATAAGGTAACCCCACTTTCATCTAGATCCCCAGCAGAGTCTCCAGTTCTGTGATACAGTGGGAGAATTGACTAGAGGTTTTGTGTTTGTTCGCAAATGTTTCAGTTTAGCAAGAGTCGCCACCGAATTTTATTTTATCCAAAAGGAAAGGTCAAAAAGCACAGGAAAGACCTTTGAGATGTTTTCTTGAGTTCGGGGGGTAGATTATGAAAAGGGAAGGTGCTAGCACCCTTTTCATCCATGGTTATCCATGGGCTCTTAGTTACTTGTTTAGATCACTTGCTTTGCTTTTCCAATTGTTTGAAATGGTGCTTTGTGTGGTTTTGAAAGTATTTTGAAAAGAGGCCATTGTTTTGGCAATCTTTGTAATAATTCTCGTTCGTAAGAATGCATAAAAAGATGTAGGTCTTTTGAAAAATGTTTCAATGTTTTGAAATTTGTTTGGAAATGTTTTGAAATTGTGTGTGTGTTTGTTTGAAAATAGCAAGGATGGTTTTCAAATTGATCAAGTAACTAGAAGCTTATCTACCTACTCAAAAGTCTTTCCTACATATTTTTATTCCTTTGAAATTGTTGTTTTACCATTACATTTGGTAAACAACCCTATCTTTGGATGTTAAACGGGACGGGCATGGGTCATCGTATGATCATGATAGCAATAATGCCAAGTATCTTAGCAAGTTTTAGGGACTAAGATCATTTGTTTTTAGGCAACATTTTGATAGCGTTATCGAGGGACTATGATCTTTTTATTTTGATTGATTTTGTTTTGCCAAGATACCTAGCATGCATACCATGGTCATTTTAAGGCAACAAAGTGGGTGAAACCCTAGGGGTGCTTGTGTGAAATGTGTTGTCATTTTCATGCATTTTTGTCTTGTATTTAGTCATGCTATTTGTTTTGATTGTTGGTCTTTGCATACAAAACCCTAGTTTACTATCATGGTATATGAAAGCAATAAAATGCGTAAAGTAAATCTAGACTATTACAACAATATTATGGGATGGGGGATACAAGTTTGAATGGGGGATATTTGCAAAAAATATAACCCTAAAACTATTACAACCAAATTGAATTTATTGTACAAATAAATAAATAAACAATATTTAAATATGCAATAAAATGTAAATATGCAAAAAATGTTTTTGTATTAATTTTATGTATGTAAAAATAAATTTATTTAAGTCTTAAAAATAGGAAAAATAAAATGATTATTTTTGAAAGGGTGAAAACCCTAATTTTTTGATTTAATAGAAAATATGTTCTATATAATTATTTTATTTCATTATTTTGTTTAGGAAAAATAATAATAATATTATGTATAAATATTAAAAATTAAAATATGTGAGAAAATAACATTTTATGTGTAAAAATAAAAATGTATGGTATTTTTATATTATTTACAAGTTTTATTTAAGAAAATAAAGTATAAAATCCTAACAAAACTATTTATTATGCAAAAAAAAATGATAAAAATGTAAAAAATAAAGAAAATATTTTTTGTGATTTTAAATGTTTAGAAAAAATAAATAAAGTCAGAAATTATAAAATGTGCAAGAAAATATAAAAAATAAAAGAAAAATGCAAAGGGGGGTGCAGAAGCAAAAAGGGTGGTGTGAAAAGCAGGAAAAGCCAGGCCCAGGCGCGCCAAGCTCAGACAACTTCATCCCTGACCTCTGTCTCTCCAAACGCGGGCGTTTTTCTTCAAATCATGTTCTTGCTCATGCTTGCATGAAATAAAAAACTTACAACATGAAACTTATAGCATTTTTAATCACGATTCCAACCATATCCATTTTGTGACCTAACTCTCAAAGGACAGGGAGAATTTTAATGGCCCTAAATTTTAACCTAGTTTTTTCAGCATGTTCAACATCCAAATACTCTTAGCTCAGTTAACATAAATGGAATCTACGCATATGTACAACTCAAGCATGTTAAGGACTACATCTTTGCTTCACAAACCTAAGCTTAATGATGCCTAAATAGAGAGATAGAAACTTGACAAATACCTTGTTCAGTTGAGTTTGGATATGGCAATGTGGGCACTTTGAGTGAGGCCTGAAGGTCGTGTGAGCTTGCTTGAGGTTCCCTCAAGCTTCTCTAATGCTCAGCTGGTCTTGTAGATGCTTGAATCTTGCTGCACGAGTCAACCTGCAAACCTTCAAAATGAAAATGGTAAAGTGTGAAAATGAGCTCACAGTTGCAAGACAGGGGCCTGGATAGCTTGGATGGGATGTATGTAATGTGTTTGAAGTGATTCAAAGCAAAACGCACGAGGTAAAATGGAAATGGCTTGAGACTTGCAAAAGCTGCCCTGTTTTGGGAAGAAATGGTGTTTTTTGTGTTTGAGGGTGTTTGAGAGGTGAGAAATTCGTGTCTTAGGCTTGCAACAATATTTTGAGCTTGTTTCAAATGATCCAAAGCCTTGCCTTTATCAGATGGACAAGTTGTGTGGACTTTTGCAAGTTTGCTTGCTTTTGAAGAAAAGGTGAAGTGACAAAGCCAAAGGCCTGTACAGGCTAGCTCAAGGTCTGATGAGAGTTGGTGTACTTTGCCTGAAGTTTGTGGATCTTGTTTTCAAACAAAGATTAGGTCCATGGCTCAAGAAATACAAAATTGCAAAAAACATGCTTTATCAAAATGGTATTATGCAGTTTATGCCATTTTTGGATTAATTCAATGTGCAATGCTTCAAAAGTCAGAACAAGGCCATTATCCAATGTGTTTGCATTTAATTATGGATTGTAGAAGGGATTAGGACCTGTAAAACCAAGTACAAGCATGCTTAGGACAGATTTGCAACTTGTGACATTGTGAAAAATGCCTTGGACAAAAGTGATAATTTGCCATTTTCATTTCTTCGATTCTCCCTAACCATAAATGATCTTGGAGAGTTCTTTGACATTTTAGAAAGCTTTTAAAATTCTATACAATCCATATTTGAAATGAATTTTTAGATTCCTCTTGGAACTAGGTGAAAAGTTGCCATGAAGTTAGGTAAAAAATCTGCCTAAATTAGGGCAAAATTTCACTAAGTTAAAAAGTTTATGGACCCTTATTCACAAAATCATAACTTGAGATCCAAGCATCTTTTGGGAAAAATTTGTGAATAAAAGTTGTAGATTTCATGGAGGACTACAACTTTCATGTTGGAAGTTTTCTTTGAATCCAAATGCATCATGGTGAAAAAGTTGGGAAAAATTAAGAAATTTTCATAACTTAGAAAAATTCTAAGTTATGAAAAATTTCAAATTAAAAAGCCTAATTTTCAAAATTAGGTTTCTTGCTGAACAAGTTTCATGTTTTGGCACATCTTGATGAAATATGACCCTTGGCACTTGATTTTGACCAAAAAGTTAAAGTTTGACTTTTCAGTGTACAGTTGATTTTTGATCAGTTGACTGGAAAATTCATCTGTCAATCCAATGCATTTGAGATCTTTTGAACCTTGTGATTAGGTCAAGATGGTGCCATTGAGTCCTTGAAGTCATGTTTGAACCCAATTTGCCATTGGCTAGGTGAAAAATTAGAAATTGCCTTTCTCCAATCAAAACCCTAATTTTGACCATTTTGCCCTTTTGATGATCTGATCAAATTTCTTGAGGAGTTATGGTCCAAACTTGATAAAATGTTTCATATGAGTCTATAATGTTGATGTGGATAAAAAATTATGAAGTTTGACTGTAAATTGGCCATGGTTTACTTTTTCCCCAATACAACTGATTTTTAGGTCAACTGTCCAATTGACTGGGCAAAAAAGTGATTCAAGGCTTGAAACTTGGTATGAGCAATCTTAGAGGTCCAAAATGAAGTATGAAAGTCACATGAGGCATTAGAAGTCCAAAAATCCCTGTACAAACTCAAACCCTAATTTCAAGTCAATTAGTGCAAGGAGAGGTCTTGAGTTGAGCAAACCCTAATCTGGTCTTGAATCCAAGAAGTCTTGTGAGGGGAAATCTTGATAAAATGAGACGGAAAATTTTTGGGTACAACAAAGGACCCGCTAGGTCGATTGGCCTAGGCAAAAATAAGGACTTCCCGGTGACCCAAAAGAGTTCGGGCAAAAACAAGTATGAAAATGAAAAAATCTGTACACCCGGCAAGTCGAAAACCTGAAAAGGAAGCTTGGGCAAAAAAGGGTATCCCGGTGGACTGAAAACCCGAAAGTGTGGTCCAGGAAAAAATTAGGGATCAAAGCGTAACACTATGTCTCATTGGATCACCTGGGAACCAGACTCCGGTATCAACTATCAAGCTCGGACGACACTAATCAATCTGATCTACCTTCAATCAAGTAGAAAAGTGATGAGATGCTCAAGGACATAAAGGGAATAGCAGAGTTGGAACCCAGTGGAATTGTTCACATAACTGTTTTGTTTAGTTTTACATAAACTGTATAAATTCTGTTATTCAGCGGTGTTCTCTTACTAGAACGTCAGCCTCTTGTACAAAAACGCCTATTTTTCCTTTTTCTGTTTTGTTTTGCAAAGAACGTCCAATGTTCATTCTTGATATATGCATTTGACATTAATTTCTGCTCATTAATATTTATATGCGAAACAAAAGATGATTACTCGTAATATCAAGAATAGGGGCAATAAGAATTGTCCAAGCTTTACAGTTGCTCTTTCCACCAGGTACAGGGATAGATTTGGCTGAAGAATATGACTGAGGTACATTCACTCCCCGCAGAGTAAGAGAAAAACAATAATGTTAAACTCTCCCTAGTTGAGGCTCGCCACCAAGAATGAGTCGGCGATATTCTCCCCAAGCAAAGTTCATCTATCATCAGCACTAGACAATTATCCCCAACGGAGTCTGGAAAATCTTCCCCAGTGGAGTTTGGAGGATCATCCCCAGTAGACTCTGGAAGATTGCCCCCAGTAGAGTCTAAAAGGTTATCCCCAATGAAGCTGCAACTGAAAGATCATCCCCAGTGGAGTTCATTCCTTTCACAAACAGAAACTCAATCCCCAACAGGATTCAGTATCACCAGCAACGGTAATTCATCCCCAGCTGAATTTATCAGCAGAATCCTCTACAAAGCATCTCTTCCCCACAGAGTAGTTTCCTCATCAGTTTATTCCCCAGCGGAGTTATCCTCTCCTGCAGGTTTATTCTCACAATCATCTTCATCCACTATTCCCCGAAACTAAGATTTCAACCCTTTTCTCCAGTAGTTATCCGGGATTTATTTTCCCCAGCTAAAAACATTACATTTCCATACATCATGACACATGCATATACGCATCATACAACACCATCTCATTTATTTTGAGAACATCATTGCTTGATACATATCATGCATTACATACAGCTAACCTTTACCTTTCAGGAAATATACAATCAAATTCTCACAAAATTCAAAGCTATGAAACTTTTTCCTCAGTTGAATTACGGACAAGTTCCTAAATCTCAACAAAGTGCTTTTACCTCAGTTGAATTACGGACAAGTTCCTAAATCTCAACAAAGTGGTTTCCTCAGTTGAATTACGGATGAGTTCCTAAATCTCAACACCTCAGTTGAATTACGGGCAAGTTCCTAAATCTCGACACCCAGTTGAATTACAGACGAGTTCCTAAATCTTGACACTTCAGTTGAATTATGAGCGAGTTCCTAAATCTCATTAAAGTAGTTGAATTACTGATGAGTTCCTAAATCTCAGCAAAGTAGTTGAATTACGGACGAGTTCCTAAATCTCAACAAAGTAGTTGAATTACGGGCAAGTTCCTAAATCTCAGCAAAGCAGTTGAATTACGGGAGGGTTCCTAAATCTCAGCAGATATGCTTCCTCAGTTGAATTACAGACATGTTCCTAAATCTCGACACTTCAGTTGAATTACGGGCGGGTTCCTAAATCTCAGCAGATATGCTTCCTCAGTTGAATTATGGACGAGTTCCCAAATCTCGACACTTCAGTTGAATTACGGGCGAGTTTCTAAATCTCAGCAAAGTAGTTGAATTACGGACGAGTTCCTAAATCTCAGCAAAGTAGTTGAATTATGGGCAAGTTCCTAAATCTCAGCAAAGTAGTTGAATTACGGGCGGGTTCCTAAATCTCAGCAGATATGCTTCCTCAGTTGAATTACAGACGAGTTCCTAAATCTCGACACTTCAGTTGAATTACGGACGAGTTCCTAAATCTCAACACCTCAGTTGAATTACGGGAAAGTTCCTAAATCTTGACACCTCAGTTGAATTACGAACGAGTTCCTAAATCTCGGCACCTCAGTTGAATTACGGACGAGCTCCTAAATATCAGCAAAAAAATGATTCCTCAGTTGAGTACGGACGATCGAAGTTCCTAAATATCGACAGAGACGACTCACCAGCAGAATAATGGACGACGAAGCTCCTAAATTTCTACTTCTCTTAACGAAGATCAGACTTCCCCCAGCGGAATCTTCCACAACAACAGGTATACAAGCTCTCGCTAAGGAATATCTTATGCGATCGACACTCCTTCAAATGGCATCTTGAAGCCCATCCCCTTGTCAGCAATCTCAAAATGGCATCTGTAAGCCCATTCCCGACATCACAAGGCAACTACCACTGCATGCGAGTGCAAATTTCTGGGCACTCTATTATTCAATCCTCTTCCACCTTCAGATTACGAAAGGCACGAAAGCCAATCTACATCCTCAGGTTTAAGAATATTGAACAGGGGCAGCTGTTGTACCCCAAAATTTGCCCTCCTATATTTCTCAAAACATTGCAAGAAAGATCCTCAAGTTGCTCAAGGTAGTTCAAGGGTTGGCCAGGCAAGCTCTCTCCTAAGGCAATCTACCCCAAACTAGGGTTTCATGTTGCATAAAGATGCTTAAGTCCAATTGATCCCAAGTGCTCACCATTGTCCTAATATGTTCTCAGGATCATCCATGTCAAGTTTCAAGCCTTGCAGAAGAAGTTTGCTCAGTCAATTGCTCAAAGGTCCAAAAATTGACCGTGCTAGGGAAAAAGTCAACCGTGACCCAAATACAGTCAAACATCAAGATTTTTGGTCAACATACTCATTTTCGAATATATTTCATCATTCTATGCTTTTTTTTCCTTTCCTTGTTGGATAAAATAAAAGTCGATGGTGACTCTTGCTTACCGCGACATTTTGCGAAAACAACGCAAAACGCAAACCAGCATTCCAAAAAATAGCCAGTTCTTCCCACCGTATCACATATGTGATTTGTTTTTTCAATCCTAATTCACTCAATGATATATAGGGAACACATCCAAGGCAATAATAAGGGTTAGAATCGTGGGAGGAGGCAGAACAAAACTGCAAAAATTCAAAGAAAAGTGTGAGACCTATCTTCTTCCATATGCAAATTCTAACCATTCCAAGGCTTCTAAACCATTCCTGGGCATCTCAGAAAGCTAATAGCATCGTTTTCCAGCCTTGAAGCATCCATAATCATCACGTTACAACATCACGGTTTGCAAAAAAAACTCAAACTCGATTTTAATGTTTTACGCATCCTAAATGCATGTTATCCATATATTCTTGTTCATAATCATGATTGCAAGCTTTCTGTATAGTTTAATTGTACTAACTATGTAGGAATCCAGATTCACTATTGTTAGGGTTTAAGAGCTCGATTTGGGATTTTTTTGATACAGGGAAAATTGGACCATGAATGGGGTACCATGACACTCGTGAGACCAAGACGAGTTGATTGGTACTATTACAATTGATTTATATTGCATGTATAGGATTTTAGAGATGGATAGGGTTGTAGCTACAAACAAATGTCCGTAGGTAAAAGTGTTTTACCTACAGCAACGATACAAGGAAGAAGATGGTGTGTGTCAAAGCATGGTTGTCCAGTTCAAATTTCGCGCGTGTTTTCATGACTATTAATGTTTTTCTAATATATTATATTTTGGTTATTTATGTTACTAACAAAGCACGTTGGTCTAGTGGTAGCCAGGAGGAGAGATAAGGCGTTGTAGGCAGGAGGTCTGGGGTTCGACCCCTTACTCCAACATTTTCTCATTTACTTGTTTTCTTTACAGAATCCAATACACTTCATCTCCAGGAGACCATCATACACCCTCAATGCTTATCCACTGGATTGCACATTGACCAGATCTCACGCCTCTCCAATGAAGGACCATGGTGCTCTACAATGTCAACACCATACCAGATCCAGCGCTGACCAGGCCTGGAGCTTAATGGGCCACAGATTTTCAGTTCTACACCCCCAAAATTCCTAACAACACAGGCCCATTTCTCAAATTTTTTCTCTTTTTATTATTTTATTTTCTTTATTCTTAATTCTTTATTCATTTTATTTTTAAAATCAGTTTCTTTTATATAAAATCATAAAAATCAAAAGGTCATAAAAATTAGAATTAGCTTTTAAATTAGAGTAACTTTAACTTATTTTTTTACAATTAAAAATCAATTAGAAAACTAGTTTTAAATTCTTGATTTAATGATTTTTATTTTTTTAAACAAAAGCACAAAAAATAGGCTAATTTAATTATTCTTCTTAATTAAAGTTAATTAGTAATTAGGTTCTTTTTTATTCAATTATTACTTATTTTCTTAAATAATAAAAAAGGACAAAAAATGATGTTTTCTTTAATCAATTAACATTATATTTAGTCAAGGGTCAAAACCCTAAGTTCTCTCGCATTTAATTTGGCGCGCGCTTGTTATTATTTTTCCATTATTTTGTAACTGTTTCAAGGTTGTAATAGTTTTAATTAGGATTTTAAATTCCACTTCTTTTTTTTATTTCACGTTAAGGCAATTGTGTAACTGTCAAATCCATGTAATAGCTAGGTTTATTTCCACTTTTACTTTCAGCAAACTTTTAATTGTCTAGATGTATGGCTAATAGGATTGTATGGCAAGAATCCATGTGTGATATGGTGGCAGAACCATACTGTTTTGAGAAAATGTTGGTTTGCGTTTGTGTTTGCAAAATGTTGCGGTAAGCAAGAGTCACCACCAACTTTTATTTTATCCAACTGGAAAGGAAAAAAACACAGAAAAATTCCTTTTTTGAGATTTTAAGTATGGGGGTAGATTATAGAAAGGGAAGGTATTAACACCCTTTCTATCCGTAGTTTTCTACGGGCTCTTAGGTACTTGTTCATCATTTTAAAAATTTCTTGTGTGTGTTTGTTTTGAAAAGTTTGTTTTACTTCGTTTTAACCCTTGCTTCTGTCTTCCAGAGTGTTACGAAGTGTTTTTGAAAACTTTGTTTGAAAAGTGTTTGGTGTGAAAAAGTTTGATTTGAGCAAGTACCTACTAGCATCTACCTACTCGAAAAAAAATCATTTCTATTCTTGTTTCCTTTAGACAACACTATCCTACTATTGAGAAATAGGTAGCACCGTCGTTGGAATTTGTAAGGGTCAATTCGAAAGGGATGTCATGGTCATTGAAGGAAACCTGTAAGGATACCTTAGCATTTCGAAGGGACTGTCATCATATATTCGCAGGCAACATCGAGGGACAAGATCATATACCGTAGGCAACTCGAGGGACAATAAGGGACCATGATCTTTTATGATGACTTTAACTGAGCGTCTTTGCTAAGGGTATCCCTACGTTCGAGGGACATGACCATTATTTTCCGAGGCAACCAAGTGAGGTATACTCTAAGGGTGCATATGTGTAAGGTGTGTTATGTTCAGTTATTTTAGTCTTGTGTTAAGTTTGCTAATGTTTGATTATTCTTGCCATACAATCCTATTAGTCATACATCTAGCAGTTAATAATTGCAGTAATTTAAAAGTGCAGAAATATAAAACCTAGCTATTACAAGGCTTCAGGGAGGGGGATTATGCACATATCCAAAACTGGGGGGAAAAATAAATAAAAGCGGTAAAGGTCCTACTAATCATCTATTACATCCCAATATACAGTTACAATAATAAAATGAAGTGCGAAAGAATAATAATGCGCAAATTTGAAAAGACGTCTAAAAATCCTAAGAAATAAAAAAATCTTTTTGTTGTTTTTTGTTTTAATTTATAAAAATGGTTTAAGTTAAAAAAAATTGATCTAGATCTATATTTAAAAAAAAGATAATTATTAAAGAAACATGAAATTTAAATAAAAGAAATTAATTCTATGTTTTTTTGATATTTTTGTTACGAAAAGGAAAATGAATTAAAATGAAATTAAACCTAAGTTCTATTAATTTTAATTTAAAAAAAAGTTAAAGTGTTTAGTTAATTAATTTACCAAAATTAAAATTTAATTAAGAAAAAATCCTAAATCTATTTTTATGTGATTTTTATATTTGTTTATTGATAAAAATAAAAAAAAGGGATTAAAAGAAATAAATGAAATGAATAAAACAAGAAAATAAAGATGGGCCTAGTAGCAAAACTAAACAGGAGGTGCAATCATCATAAATCCCTAGGCCCGAATCTTCGAAAGCTTCATGCTCTAACTATGGTGTTTTTATATTCTTGCATGGAACCTATGATTAAACCATCCATAATTGTTCTATATAAACTCAAATAAACGTTAGCATACCATAAAATGTGATTAAAATTAGAGATTCAAAGTTTAAAATTTTACCAAACCGGTGTTGTCAAATGGGGGCGTGTTAGGCGTGTGATGGATTGCTCTTGTGCCTTGTAAGACTCTCGAGGACTTCAAGAGGATGGTTTGAGGCTTGACGTCAATTGAGAGAGACCAGAACCTCGAGATATGACTTGCACCAATTCTTTGATTTCTGGAGAGCTTTTTGAAGAGCTTTTGGAGAGCTTTTTGAAGAGCTTTTTAGAGAGGAATTTCGTGTCCTTCAAGCTTGTATGGTTCCATATTTATAGAGGAGAATGAGGAGACAAGAAAGCATGGAAAGAATCTCCCTCATAATGTTGTGTTTTAAGACCATGATCAAAATTTGAAAAAAATGCCATATTTGATGATTTTATGCCATTTTCACATGTGGATGAACCTGGACATATTTGAAAAGTTATTTCATGAAATAAATTGACATAAACCAGCATAAAACTTGCCCAAAATAGATTCACATCAAAATTTACATTATTTCTATTATTTATTTATTTAATTTTGAATTTTAATGAATAAAATATCAAAATAAATAGCATAAATAGTAGAAAAATGTATGGGTGGGCTTAGAGGTCATGGACCATGTTAAGAATGAGTTTCAAATTTGAAAAGATAGGCCCATTTGGAAAAATCCATGTTTGGTCAATATTTGCTTCATGCATTTTTTCAAAAATTGGCCAACTTTGACAATGCATATCTCTCTCAATTTTAACCCTATGAGGGTGTTCTTGGACTTTTTAGAAAGCTCAAGATGTCCTCTAAGCAACCCTTTTGGTCTCATCTCAATTGAGTCTTCCATGTTCATGTATGAAGCTTTGACATAAAAGGTGTTTTTGCTGACTTTCCAAAATGACCTATAATGTCCAAATTTATATCTTCTTATGAGTGCATATTTTGAACTTTGGAGATGAATATGGAATGTAGGTAATTTCATTCTCTTCAAAATGAGCTTTGGATGGGTCATTTCTGATAAAGTATGAGAAAGTTATGCTTGGTCAAAGTTGAGTTGACTTTTCCTACAAAACCCTAATTTAGCAAATTTCGGGTTTTGATGAATTGTGAGCAATCCTTGAGGAATCATGATCAACCCTTGATCAAATTATGAATAATACTTCAAAATGAGAATGTTGACCAAAAGTCTTGATGTTTGACTGCATGTGGGCCACAATTGACTTTTGCCCTAACACAATCGATTTTCAGGCCTTTGAGCAATTAACTGAGCAAACTTTCTCTGCAGGGCTTGAAACTTGACATGGATGATCTTGAGAACATATTAGGACAATAGTGAGCATTTGGGATCCTTTGGACTCAAACATCTTGGTGCAAACTGAAACCCTAATTTGAGGTAGACTGCCTTAAGAGAGGATTTGTCTGATCAACTCTTGGACTTCCTTGAGCAATTTGAGGACCTCACTTGAAATGTATTGAGAAATATGGGAGGGAAAATTTTAGGGTACAACAGCTGCCCCTGTTCAATCTTCTTAAACCTGAGGATGTAAATTGGCTTGCCTTCCTTTCGTGATCTAAAGGTTGAAGATGATTGAACACTAGAGTGCCCAGAAATTTACACTCGCATGAAGTGGTACTGGACTTGGGATATCGGGAATGGGCTTATAGATGCCATTTGGAGGTCGATGTTGTAAGATGGGCTTAAAGATGCCATCCGAAGAAGTGTCGATCGCATAAGAGATTCCTTTGCGAGAGCTCGTATACCTGTTGTTAAGGAGGATTTCGTTGGGGATGCTGGTCTCTGTCTTGAGAGAAATAAAGTTTTAGGAACTTCAGTTGTCCGTTACTCTACTGGGGAATCATCTCTTATTCGAAAAAATGAACTGCTATCTGGTCGTGCTCCAGGCTTTACAGTGATTTGCTAAGGAAAATAAGACTGACTGCTATCTGGTCGTGCTCCAGGTTTTACAGTGACTTACTGGGGAGATGAGATTAGACTTGCTATCTAGTCGTCTTCCAGTCTTCGCAATTTCTCAATTCTTATATGGTCGTGCTCCAGGCTTCATAAGGAATCAAGTGGTTATCTGGTCGCATTCGGGCTTCAACTTGAGTTTAAGGCATACTAATATTCGGTCGATTTCCGGGATTCATAGTAATTACCTGGGTAAACTGCTATTTGGTTGAATTCCAAGCTTCGCAGTACCTTACTGTTATCTGGCCGTGTCCCAGGCTTTAGTGTTTTTTGCCGCTATCTGGTCGTGATCCAGGCTTCACGGTGTTTTATACCATTATCTGGTCGAGTCCAGGCTTTATGGTATCTTGTATTGCTATCTGGTCGATTTCCAGGCTTCACAATACCTTGCTGAGGGTTAAGCTATTTTCCGGTCGATTTACGGGCTTCACAGCTTGTATTTAAGAGATACCACTATCTGGTCGATTCTAGGCTTCGTAGTATTTGGAGAAATCAAGATATTATACGGTCGATTTCCGGGCTTCATAGTTTGAATATGAGATATAACACTATCTGGTCGATTCCAGGCTTCGTAGTATTTTGGAGAAATCAAGATATTATCCGGTTGACATTCGGGCTTCATAGCTTGAATCTGAGATATACCATTATCTGGTCGATTCCAGGCTTCGTAGTATTTTGGAGAAATCAAGATATTATCCGGTCGATTTCCGGGATTCATAGCTTGAATTTTAGATATACCACTATCTGGTCGATTCCAGGCTTTATAGTATTTTGGAGAAATCAAGATATTATCCGGTCGATTTTTGGGCTTCATAGCTTGAATCTGAGATATACCACTATCTGGTCGATTCTAGGCTTCATAGTATTTTGGAGAAATCAAGATATTATCCAGTCGATTTCCGGGCTTCATAGCTTAAATTTGAGATATACCACTATCTGGTCGATTCCAGGCTTCGTAGTATTTTGGAGAAATCAAGATATTATCCAGTCGATTTCCGGGCTTCATAACTTGAATTTGAGATATACCACTATCTGGTCAATTACAGGCTTCGTAGTATTTTGGTACTGTTATCCGGTCGTTCTCCAGGCTTCACAGTATGATGTATTGTTGGTTGACTATTATCCGGTTGATCTCCGGGCTTCATAGTATCTTGTACTGTTATCAGGTCGATTTCCAGGATTCACAGTAACTTGCTGGGGATTAAGCTATTTTCCGGTCGATTTCCGGGCTTCATAGCTTGAACTTGAGATATACCATTATCTGGTCGATTCCAGGCTTCATAGTATTTTGGTGAAATCAAGATATTATCCGGTCGATTTCCGGGCTTCATAGCTTGAACTGGAATAGAAATCTTAGTATTGATTTGACTGAACCAGAGAAAATTTGCGAGAACTTGATTGTGTCTTCCCCTGAAAGGTAAAGAGTTAATTGTATGTAATGTCATGATGTATGAAATATGACGAGTAATGATATTCTCAAAATAAATGAGATTGTGTTGTATGATGCATATGCGTATGCCATGATGTATGGGTATGCAATGTTCTTGTGATATTCTCTAGCTGGGGAAAATAAATCCTGGACTGCTGCCGGAGAGTATAAGGAGTTGAGTTCTTCGTTTCCGCTGGGGATAGTGACCGAAGATGATTAGCTGGAGATTTACATCCATTCTGGTTAAGAATATTCTGCCGGGAGAGACTCTGTCTGAGAATAATCTGCGGGGGAATGACTCTATGGGGAAGAGGGATACTCTATTGGAAGATCTGCTGATTTGGAGAAATAAACTCAGGTGGGGATGAATTTCCGTTGCTGGAGATAATGAATTCTGTTAGAGATTGAATTTCTGCTTGTGAGAGAAATAAACTCTGCTTGGGGAAAAACTTACCGACTCACTCGCGATTGTGAACCTCAGCTGGGGAGAGTTGTGTCCTGTTCGGGAAAGCTAACATCACTATATTTGGATACTTTTTACTCTGTGGGGAGTGTAGATGTTACTGGGACGCATGTTGAGGATATGACAATGACTTTGCATCGAGACTTTTCTGCCCTTGTATCTGCTAGAGAAAGTTCCTGCGGAGGCCTTGAGGATTGAGTGTTATCCCAACTTATGAGGTGCTTGGTAAATTTTGATCGAAATGATAAGTCTTCTTCTGGTAGGCAAGTGACGAGATGACGGGACATAGTCGTACGCTTTAATCCCTAACTTTTGCCTGGACTGTCTTTTCAGATTTTCAGTCCACCGGGATACCCTTTTTTGCCTAAGCCGCCTTTTCAGGTTTTCGGCTTGCCGGGTGTACATATCTTTTTTGTTTTTATCCCTAATTTTTGCCCAAAACCTTTTGTTTCGCCGGGATGCCCTTATTTTTGCCTAGGCCAGTCAACCTAGCGGGTCTTTGTTCATGCGCAGTATTTTTTGACTATGTCCACGCTCTCAGGGTGTAGGGAGTTGTCACTGTCGGTAGTGTTGTGTTGCCACACTACCAGAAGATGTTCGTTTGATCATACAAGATTCGTTGCTGGAATTCATGTCCAATGCCCCAAGTGATACAGATGGAGATCTGCCCCTGGCTTGGCATCTTTGCGAGATTCCTTGAATCTTGACTTGACTGCCCCAAATGATGGACAATGATCATGCCGTTCCCTTTGGTTGGAAGTGTTTTTTCCACTTGAGGTGATCCTTTTTATTGAGAAGGTTTTTATTCACTAGATATTCTTCATGCGAATTTCTCTGCTGTTGAACAAATAGTCATATGCAAACAATGTTATTTTAAGAATGCAAAGCTTATGTCTGTCTTGAAGTTTGAAAATTCATTTTTTAGTAAAACAAGTTTTTTTTTTGTAAAAGTGTGATGTCAACTCAGGATTTATAGCAAACCTTATAGGAGTCAGGATACCTTTTGTAACAATATGCTTTCGAACTAACCCATGCTTCAGCTAGGACTTTTAAGGGTTATAACAGGGCCTGGTTCACGGTTCAAGAAACAAAGGATAAAGGCTCAAAATTTATTTATACCCACCCGTTCTTCGTGATGTTCTTCGATCCTATACTCAGTTAATTATGCATTTAGATCCCGTTTGGGTCTTGGAATATTGCCCTTGATGTTCCGTTGATGGTTCGGATACTGAAAGTTTACTTGAAAAAGGCAGTCATTTTGTAATCTTTTTTTTTTTTTGCCGAGGATTTGTAGTAACCTCTTATTTTGGTTTAATTATCCCTGTATTTTGCCTGAACTGTTTCTTTTTGTGATTACATTCAGCGGGATGCCCCAGTTTTTTCTTAAGTCTCCTTCATAGGTTTTGATTTAATGGGCTTTTATTTCGAGAGATAATGACTGCCTGCCTTGATGATTATAGGGAACCATCACCGTCTTCTATTTTGGAAGGACGTCTTCGATGCCATTCATTGTGTACGAAGCGGCAAATTATGACTGAATATGTCTCTGAATTAACTGAGAAAACTACCCTGCCCTAGGTTATGATTAAGGGTTTTAATTTGTGTGAAAATAAAAACTCATACTTCTTTGGCTCGAAGGGTTTGACGAGGGATTATCTTCCTTATAAATCCACTGTTTAGGATTTGAAACAACGCCTGTACATCGTCAGCAGGGTCTCTTCAAAAGCATACTGTAGAGATTGTGGTATCATTTTCGTCATCCTCCTTCTAAGGCTTATAGTTTTTAATCGAGAGTTGAATATCACAAAAGGAAATAAGAACACATTTTTGAAATAGTGAATACGAATGAATTGATTCAAGACAAATATGTGCAATGCATTGATGAAATAACAAGGTTTGATATGAATAAATGTTCAAACAAATAAAAATAAAATTACACATTGAAAATTCTAATGAACGAAAAGCCTTCTCTTGTCAGAACTTGTCACTTCAAATGGTATGCTTTGGAGGGATGGCAGAAGAACTCAGCCTGACCGTCTTATGCAAATTCTAGCGCTCCTTCATCAATCAGGTCTTAAATTTTATTTCTCAACGTCCAACAGTCGTTGGTGTCATGCCCTGGACTATTGGAGTGATATGCACATATTGCATCAGGATTGTAGTTAGGTGAAGAAGTCTTGGGATTCGGATGAGGCCCTATCAACGTAACCGAATTCATTCTCAACATATGTTGTAAAGCTTGAGACAATGACATGTTGAGTTTGGTAAACTTCCTCTTGGGTGTATCTGGCTTACTCTGATTAACCTGTTGTTTTTGGCGAGGTTGTTGTTGGACCCGTGATGTAGTAGTAATTTGGAAAGGTCCACTCTTCACCAAACCAACCTTTTGTCTTCTTGGAGGTTGATCAATGACTTGGTCCCCGAACTTGACAGTTTGCTTCATACTGTTGTATCTGTCTTGATGAAGTTGGTTGATGATGGTTCTCAACTCTTTTTGTCCCCAGACTAGGTCTTGGATAAGAGCCATCTGCCCCAGCATTTGGGTTCTTATTGCATCTACCTCGGCTTGCAGTTGTTCCATCCGTTCGTCGTTATTGTCTTCAGGACCTTTCTTGACCAAATTCCCAACGAGGAGTGTTTTCAACTCTTCCTGCCCCTTGGATAGGTTTAGGAATATGTCCCTGAACTGAGCTTCTTGAGTTTGAAGATCTCTGTTGTCTTGTTTGAGAGCCATTGCTGAAATAAACAGCGAGAACATGAGAGACATGTACTGGAAGACCTGTTATGCAATGATATGTATGATATATGTATGCAATGTTTTCAAGGATCTCGCGGGGTAAACAAGAAATTGTTAGAATTTGTTTACAGCTTGATTGAAGAAACTTCGTGTCGTTAAGAGTCCTTCTTCAAGAGTCAAGCTCACCATATCGAGTGGGTCATAGCCACTGACTTAAGTTATCGTGTTTTGATCTCTAGACGACATTGGCTAGAGGAAAATAAATCCCCTTTTCCCCTTGCTAGACGTTTGATTTACCATAACTTGCATCATAAACCCTTGAGATCCTTAAAATGGTTAAGGAAATGTTAAGGCATGATGTTATGATGTGTATGCTATGCGTTTAAGCAAAAGTGTGAGGTGATGTAAGCAAGTAAATCCGGCAAGAAATCCAAGTTATTGGATAAAGACTGTAAACAAAACCTGCAAGGAACTCATGTTTTCAGATAATAAAACTGTGCAAGTAGTTCAAGCTGAAAGCACACAAGTCACACAAACAGCCTTAGGTTTAGGCTTGCATGATGTCAAAGGTAATACCCTCTTGAAGTTAAGTTGGTTCAACCTATCCTAGAAAATTAACCGGGTTCTAGAGGATCTCAATATCACTGACCATCCTCCATCGGTCATGGTTTCAGCTCACACAATCTTTTCTTGCGGCCGGAACTATCTCGAGAGTATGGTCTTAATGAGTGTAGCATCGAGTATCAACCAGTTCTCAGCTTTACACCGAGGCCGGTTATCTCACTACTTCCTAATGGCCAAGTTGGTCAATTAAAGGTTCTAAGGTCAGTTGGGGCTTAACGACACACGCAGCGGACCCGTATTCTCCTCGTTTCTCCACAAGGGATATCGGTACCAACCAATGTGTCACATCAACATAGCTACTACTTCAACCGTATCGGTCTACGCCGTACAGTTCCCTCATAGTTTATTGCTACTTACCTAAAAGGTGTCCTCAGATCCGGGTTAGGATCTATAGTAACACCCAAACAACCCTTAAAAGTAAAGCAACCAAGACAAACAAGAGAAGCAAATATGATGAACTAGATCCTAAGGTATACCCCACTTATTAACTCCCCAGCAGAGTCACCAGTTCTGTGATACGGTGGCAGAATCAGACTATTTTGAGAAAATGCTGGTTTGCGTTTTGCGTTTGTATTTGCAAAATGTCGCGGTAAGCAAGAGTCACCACCGATTTTCACTTTATCCAACTGGAAAGGAAAAAAGCACAGAAAAATTCCTTTTTCGAGATTTTGAGTACGGGGGGTAGATTATAGAAAGGGAAGGTATTAGCACCCTTTCTATCCGTAGTTTTCTACGGGCTCTTAGGTACTTGCTTATCATTTTAAAAATTGCTTGTGTGTGTTTGTTTTGAAAAGTTTGTGTTACTTAGTTTTAACCCTTGCTTCTGTCTTCAAGAGTGTTACGAAGTGTTTTTGAAAACTTTGTTTGAAAAGTGTTTGGTGTGAAAAAGTTTGATTTGAGAAATTACCTACTAGCATCTACCTACTCGAAAAAAGATCATTTCTATTCTTGTTTCCTTTAGACAGCACTATCCTACTATTGAGAAATAGGTAGCACCGTCGTTGGAATTTGTAAGGGTCAATTCGAAAGGGACGTAATGGTCATTGAAGGCAACCTGTAAGGATACCTTAGCATTTCAAAGGGACTGTCATCATATATTCCCAGGCAATATCGAGGGACAAGATCATATACCGTAGGCAACTCGAGGGACAGTAAGGGACCATGATCATTTATTATGACTTTAACCGAGGGTCTTTGCTAAGGGTATCCCTATGTTCGAGGGACATGACCATTATTTTCCGAGGCAACCAAGTGAGGTATACCCTAAGGGTGCATATGTGCAAGGTGTGTTATGTTCAGTTATTTTAGTCTTGTGTTAAGTTTGCTAATGTTTGATTATTCTTGCCATACAATCCTATTAGTCATACATCTAGCAGTTAATAATTGCAGTAATTTAAAAGTGCAGAAATATAAAACCTAGCTATTACAGGGTTTCAGGGAGGGGGATTATGTACATATCCAAAACTGGGGAAAAAATAAATAAAAGCGGTAAAGGTCCTACTAATCATCTATTACATCCCAATATACAGTTACAATAATAAAATGAAGTGCGAAAGAATAATAATGCGCAAATTTGAAAAGAAGACAAGAAAGCATGGAAAGAATCTCCCTCATAATGTTGTATTTTAAGACCATGATCAAAATTTGAAAAAATGTCATATTTGATGATTTTATGCCATTTTCACATGTGGATGAACCTGGACATATTTGAAAGGTTATTGCACGAAATCAATTGACATAAACCAGCATAAAACTTGCCTAAAATAGATTCACATCAAAATTTACATTATTTCTATTATTTATTTATTTAATTCTGAATTTTAATGAATAAAATATCAAAATAAATAGCATAAATAGTAGAAATATGTATGGGTGGGCTTAGAGGTCGTGGACCATGTTAGGAATGATTTTCAAATTTGAAAAGATAGGCCCATTTGGAAAAAATCCATGTTTGCTCAATATTTGCTTCATGCATTTTTTCAAAAATTGGCCAACTTTGACAATGCATATCTCTCTCAATTTTAACCCTATGAGGGTGTTCTTGGACTTTTTAGAAATCTCAAGATGTCCTCTAAGCAACCATTTTGGTATCATCTCAATTGAGTCTTCCATTTTCATGTATGAAGCTTTGACATAAAAGGTGTTTTTGTTGACTTTCCAAAATGACCTATAATGTCCAAATTTATATCTTCTTATGAGTTCATATTTTGAACTTGGGAGATGAAGATGGATTGCAGGGAATTGCATCCTATTCAAAATGAGCTTTGGATGGGTCATTTCGAATAAAGTATGAGAATGTTATGCTTGGTCAAAGTTGAGTTGACTTTTCCTACAAAACTCTAATTTAGCAACTTTTGGGTTTTGATGAATTGTGAGCAATCCTTGAGGAATCATGATCAAACCTTGATCAAATGATGAATAATACTTCAAAATGAGGATGTTTACCAAAATCTTGAAGTTTTACTGCATGTGGGCCACAATTAACTTTTGCCCTAACACAGTCGATTTTCAGGCCTTTGAGTAATTAACTGAGCAAACTTTCTCTGCAAGGCTTGAAACTTGACATGGATGATCTTGAGAACTTATTAGGACAATTGTGAGAATTTGGGATCCTTTGGACTCAAACATCTTGGTGCAAACTCAAACCCTAATTTGAGGTAGACTGCCTTAGGAGAGGATTTGTCTGATCAACTCTTGGACTTCCTTGAGCAATTTGAAGACCTCACTTGAAATGTATTGAGAAATATGGGAGGGAAAATTTTGGGGTACAACAACATGAAATTAAAAACAGTTAGAAAACCCTAATGTGCAAAGATTAAAATAACTGAAACAAATCACTTGCACATGTTCACTCCTAGGGTTTACCTCGCTTCGGTTGCCTTCGGTACACAATCACTAAGCATAGGAGATTTTAGTGGTTTCCCTCCAATCTAAAGAGATCAAATTGTCCCACTCGAATGTTGCCTCGAAAAGATCTCAAGACTCTAGGATTACTACTAAAGTTTTCTGACTATTGCTTTAGTGATTGTATTCGTCCCTTTCGAACGTCCCTTAAAAACTACAACGACGGTGCTACCTACTCCTTAATAGTGGGATAGCGATGTCTAAAGGAAATAGAACAAAAACGATCTTTTTACGAGTAGTTAGATGCTAGTAGGTACTTGCTCAAAACAAATCTTTTCACCCAAACATTTTTCAAAACAGTTTTCAAAACAACTTCGTCACATCCTTGAGGACTGATACAAGGGTTATCATGAAGTAAAATATTTTCAAAGCAAACACACACACAAGCAATTTGAAAAATGAGCAAGTACCTAAGAGCCCATGGAAAACCATGGATAGAAAGGGTGCTAACACCTTCCCTTTCTATAATCTACCCCCCGTACTCAGAATATCTCGAAAAAGGTTTTTTCTGTTCTTTTTTCCTTTTCCATGATTGGATGAAATAAAAGTCGGTGGCAACTCTTGCTTACCGCGACATTTGCGAACAAAAATGCAAACCAGTATTTAACAATCGGTTTTGCCACCATATCACAGAACTGGTGACTCTGCTGGGGAATAAAAAGTGGGGTATACCTTAGGATCTAGGTCATATTTAATTGCTTTCTCTTGATTATCTTGCTTGCTTTATATTTATGGGAACTGTTTGGGTTATTTGATCCTACACCCGGATATGGGGAACACCTTTTAGGTAAGTAGCAATAAATTGTGAGGGAACTATGCTGGGGTATACCGGCACGGTTGAAGCAGTAGCTACGTTGATGTGGCACTTTGGTTGGTACCGGTAACCCTTGAGTCAATAAGGGAGAGTACGGGGCCGTCGCGTGGTGTCGTGAAGCATCAACTGACCTTAGAACCTTTAATTGCCTAACTTGGCCATTAGAAAGTAGTGAGATGGCCGACCTCGGTGTAGAGCTGAGAACTGGTTGATACTCGATGCTACACTCATTGAGATCATACTTTCGGATATTTTGGCCGCAAGAAAAGATTGCGTGAGCTGAGACAATGTCGATAAAGGATGGTCAGTGATATTGAGATCCTCTAGAACCCGGATAATATTTCTAAGACAGGTTTGAAACCAACTAACTTCAAGAGGGTACTACCTTTGACCTCATGCAAGCCTTAAACGTAAGGGCTTTGTGTGATTTGACTGTGCTTGATATACCTGTGTTTTCTATACCTATGTTTATCATGACATCATGCATCATAACATAACATCCATTCTTATTGCACTAACCATTTCAAAGACCAAGGGAATTTATCTTTGCCCTATTTTGCAGATCATGGCTTATGTACGTAGAAACACTATCTGAATTAGCTTTGTGAAGATACCTTCCCAACTCAAAGAGCTAGTATCAAGGATTTCTGAAACTTCTGTGTTCACCAAGAGACATGGTCGACTTCTCGACCTGGTTACTGCAAACTTTGATGAAAAGATGATGAGTGTGCTTTTTCAGTTCTTTGATCCCAAGTACTACTACTTCACCTTTCCAGACTATCAGTTGGTACCTACCTTAGAATAATTCACCCAGCTATTGAATATACCCATTCTTGAGAAGTTACCCTTCACAGGTTTAGAAGAAGCTCCTAAATCGGAAGTCATTGCCTCAGCTCTGCACCTGAAATGGGCCGACATGGTATCCAATTGGGAAACAAGAAGTGGAGTCAAGGGTTTTCTAGCTAAGTTTTGGATAAACAAAGCATAACTGTTTTGGGATGATGCGGACTTTCAGGCTTTCGAGGAGGTCTTGGCTCTTCTAATCTATGGGTTAGTCCTATTCCATAATCCGGACTCATTCGTAGTTGTGAATGCTATCAAGATCTTTATCTCTCGTAACCCGATGCCTACTCTGCTCGGAGATATTTTTCATGCTCTCCATACTCGTACCATGAAGAGAAGGGGGATTCTTATGTGCTGTATGTCGTTGATGTCAAGGTGATATATTTCTCACCTCCCTAAGTCCATACTGAAGAATGAAGAAGGTTTGGGTTGGTCGCAAAAGATAATGTCGCTCGCTCATACGGATATTCTTTGGTGTTCTCGAGTTATGGAAAATACTGCTATTATTGATCGCTACGGAGAATACCCTAATGTCCCACTACTTGGAATCAGAGGGGGTATAACCTATAACCCTTGTTTAGCCATGCGACAATTTGGTTATGCTCGAAGGGATGGTCCCCATGAGTTACTTATCGAGGGTATTATATTCAACTACGAGGATGATGTCAAGGAGCACCGCCGAAGATTCATACGAGCCCGGGGCATGGTAAATAGATCTGGCGCCAGGACTTTGGGACCAAAGACTTCCTTTCCTATGGAACCCTACCTACAATGGGTACGAGCTCATGCCCAGTAGCTTATGATGCCCTATATGGCTGTTTTGCTAGTGATTGTGGAACCCACTACGGAGGAGGGTATTCCTTACACAGTTCTCTATCTTTATATGCCCACTGATCTTGGAGAATTATAGAGGTCTTGGATTCAGTTGATGAAGGAACGTGATGCTTACAAGGATCAATTCCATGCTCAGGAGAGGAAGGTCTTAGAGCTCACAAAGCAATTGCATGAAGAAAGAAGACTCGATGACTATTCCGGCACAAAGAGGAAGCATCCATAGGAATTTTTATTGTCTTTTATAGTTTCAAATTTATTTTTTAAATTGTAACGCCTAAAAGGCATTTAAACTTCAAATTCAGCTAATGAAGTTTTTGTTTATTGTGGTTTGCAAATTTAAATTTCTCGACGTCTTTGAAATCATTGCATTCGCATCCCATCTATAGCACATCATTGCAGGTACCATTATAGGTTTCTCATCTTCTTCGCTGTTCATTTCACGCAGAAATGTCTTCCGAACAAAGCATCAAGGACCTTCAGGCACAAAACGCCCAGTTCCAACAAATGTTCATAAGTCTGGCAAAAGGGCAGGAGGATCTGAAAGCCCTCATTCTGAAAGAGAAGAAGAAAAAGAAGAAGGATGTCGGTATTCTGAATATGGGCAGAAGGTTTGGAGAGTGGTTGAAGCGACAAACTAATCTGACCTCTTCATCCAAGGAAGGATAGAATCAGGAAGAAGAGAAGGACCCTAGTCCTGCAGTCTCTGACAATGATACTGATTATAATGATGAACAATATCCTCCTGCTGAGGATAGATACAAACAGCTAGAAAACCGTCTGAGTGCAATGGAAGTTCAGAGGATACCTGTACTAGATTTCGGAGAACTGGGATTGGTGTCGGGAGTGGTCATCCTGCAGAAGTTCAAAGCTCTAGTTTTTTCTAAGTATGATGGGGTGTCCTGCCCAAAACTTCATCTCCGTTCCTATGTCAGGAAGATCCAGCCCCACACAGCTGATAGAAATCTGTGGGTTCATTTATTTTAAGATAGTCTGTCAGGGACTCAACTTGAATGGTTCTACCAGCTAGAGGGAGCAAATATCCGAAACTGGGAAGATCTGGCTGCTGTTTTCTACAAGAAGTATCAGTACAATTCCAACCTTGCTCTCACTCGTACTTAACTCCAGAGTATGTCCATGGGTGCAGGTGAAGGTTTTAAAGATTATGCACAAAAATGGAGAGACTTGGCTGGGAGAGTTCAACCCCCATTGTCTGATAGGGAGTTGGTTGATATGTTCCTGGGAACGCTATCTGGTCCATTTTTCAATCACTTGATCGGCAGTTCATCAGCTGGTTTCACCGAACTGATCCTAACTGGGGAAAGAGTAGAAGCGGGGATTCGAAGCCGAAAAATATAGAAGGATACCTCTTCAAGTTCAGTAAAGAAGACCTTTGCTGGTAAGAAGGAAGCCAGTTCCATCTACAGCCCGAGGGGCCAAAACAGGGCTGAACACCGTCAGACAGTAAGTGTCGTGATGATACCTAGACCTGGAGTTGCTCCACAATGCAACAATCAACAAAAGACAGAAAGACCACAATGACAATTTACCCGCATTAACATGACATTGGCTGAAGTTCTACCTCATCTGCTGAGATCTAACTTGGCAACCTTGAGAGAGGCTCCCAAGAATCTAAATACTATATCTCCCCGATATAATATGAATGCCCGGTGCGCCTATCATTCTGAGAGTCCTGGACATGATACAAATGACTGTTGGGCTCTGAGAAACAAAATACAAGACTTGATTGAACCTAAGGAGATAGATTTCGATGCTCTGGAGAAGCCAAATGTCATAACTGCTACCATGCCTAAGCACGACCGTGGAGTTAATGCTATTGATATTGATTTGCTTATTACCTCTATCGATGAAGTTTCTACTCCTCTCATGGTTGTCAAGAAGAATTTGTTGTTGGCCGGTTTATTTCTAGATTGTGGTGAAGGTTGCCACATGTGTTTGCTTATACCTTCTGGTTTCCGTTTGTTGAAATTAGGTGTTCAACGCCTGATAGATAGCAAAGAGATTCTGTTTGAGAAGACTATGATTCCTTTTTTTCCAAATGAAGATGTTGCCATCATAACCATTTCCACCAATCCTTCTAAGGTTTCCTCGAGAAAACCTATTAGGATTACATCTGCTCCAAGAATTTCTCCACTAATAATCATTGTTCCTGGTCCTATCCCGTATGTCTCCGATAAAGCTGTCACCTGGCATTATGGTGCTGATGTATACTATCATGGCATCAAACAAGACTTGAAAGATGAAAAGGCTGATCCTGATATTGGTAACATTGTCGGAACCAACAAAGTTACCCGAAGTGGAAGGGTCTTCTCTCCCAAGATTTCCCCTAAGACTGTCAGCAAGCCCATTGTCATTACATCTGCTGTTCCTGCTAGTACATCAACTACTATTTCTGTTCTTACTCCAGTCGAAGAATCATCTAATACCCGCGGCAAAGAAGTTGTAGGTGAGCCTTCCCGGACAGAGGCGCCTAAGAAAATTGTTGTGGAAGCCTCTAAGCAAGAAATAGAGGAAATACTGAAAATTATTAAGAAAAGCGACTACAATATGGTCGAAAGAGACTTCAGCTAATCAGTTCAAAGATTGTGTGGCAAGCCTGACTACTGATAATGGGCTGGGTTTTTCAGATGCAGATTTGACACCAAAGGGAAGGAAGCATAATGATGATCTGCATGTCTCGATTGAATGCAGGGGAACCACTATGGCTCATGTGCTGGTAGATATTGGGTCGTCGCTGAATGTTCTGCCAAAGAAGGCATTAGACCGTTTGGATTGCGAGGGTCTAACTCGGAAGCCTAGTAACATTGTGGTAAGGGATTTTGACGGATCGAAGAGAATGGTGCACGGGGAGATGGATATCCCTGTCAAAGTGGGTTCTCAGACTTTCAGATCCACCTTCTATGTGATGGATATCAGGCCGTCATATTCTTGTTTGCTGGGTCATCCTTGGATCCATGAGGCTGGGACAGTCACCTCCACACTCCACCAAATGTTGAAATATCCGGTGAAAGGAAAGATTGTCACAGTGCATGGTGAAGAAGAATATATGGTGAGTCACCTCAACTCCTTCCGCTAAGTAGAGATGGACATGGAATTCATAGAAACTCCTTGTCAGAATTTTGAAGAAGTCCCTCAGATCTTGGTATCGACTGAAACTGCTAGAAACAAACCTCCTTTGAAGATGGCTTCTCTCAAGGACGCCAGGGTCGTGGTTGAAGAAGGTGGGTGTGCCAATTGGGGTCAGCTCCCTGATTTCACTCATAAAACTGATAAATTTGGTTTGGGCTTTACTACAGGGGCTCAAAGGGCTGTTAGGCGCGCACGGGCTGGAGGACCTCCCCTACGCATCAACAATCATGGGATAAACGCCATTGAAGACAATGAAGAGGTATCAGACCTTGACATCTGGATCTACCCGACTACCAACGGTGGACCGAATAACTGGGCGGCTAGGGACTTCATACCTATTTATTTTATTCCGCGGTAATTGACTTATTTGTTTTAAGATTTGTAATAAACAATGTGAAACTTTACGGCCGGGTGCCTTGCCCGAGGCACCTTGGCTTTGCTTGTGAGGGTTGTTATTTGTCATTTCATAATCATTAATAAAGCATTGGACGTTTCTGGCATATAAATTTTACGCTCTCTGTTTTTATTTTCTATTTTTCACTTTATCAAAACAGTTGTTTCTCTTACACACACTCACGTATCATAATGCAGATCTGTATCCACTCTGGATCCCATTGATAACAACTCTGCTATTTCCAGTTATGACTTCAAAAATCCGATCAACCAAGTCGAGGATGAGGGTGAGGATGATTGTGAGGTGCCTGGAGAACTTGCTAGACTACTACAGCAGGAAGAGAGGGCCATACAGCCTCATGAAGAGTCGGTTGAGACAGTGAATTTAGGTATTGAGGAAGACAGGAGAGGGGTGAAAATAGGTGCAAATCTGGAGCTTAGCGTCAAACAGAGGTTGATACAAATGTTGCACGACTATGTTGAGATCTTCGCTTGGTCCTATGAAGACATGCCTGGTTTGGACACTGATATTATGGTACATCGCCTACCGACTAAAGAAGACCGTCCTCCGGTCATACAGAAAGTCCGTCGTATGCGCCCTGAAATGTCAGAGAAAATCAAGGCAGAGGTCATGAAGCAGTTCGACGCAGGATTCTTGGTTGTCACTTCTTATCCACAGTGGGTTGCTAACTTCGTTCTGGTACCTAAGAAGGACGGTAAGGTACGGATGTGCATTGATTACAGAGATCTGAATAGGGCAAGCCCCAAGGATGACTTCCCACTTCCTCACATTGATGTTCTGGTCGACAACACCATGCAACATAAAATCTTCTCCTTCATGGATGGTTTCTCGGGCTACAACTAGATCAAGATGGCTCCTGAAGACATGTAGAAGATAACTTTCTTCACACAGTGGGGCACCTTCTGCTACAAGGTGATGCCTTTTGGGTTGAAGAATGCTGGGGAAACCTATCAGCGCACCATGGTCGCTTTGTTTCATGATATGATTCACCATGAGATTGAAGTGTATGTTGATGACATGATAGCCAGGTCTCAGAATGAGGAAGAGCACCTTGATCATCTCCAGAAATTGTTTGACAGGTTGAAGACATATAAGCTGAGGTTGAACTCTGAACAAGTGTACCTTCGGAGTAAGATCTGGTAAGCTTCTGGATTTTGTCGTCAATGATAAGGGTATTCAGGTAGACCCTGCAAAGGTAAAGGCCATACAAGAGATGTCGGTTCCCCATACAGAGAAGAAGGTCAGAGGTTTCTTGGGACGTCTGAATTGCATCGCCAGGTTCATTTCACATCTGACTGCTACTCGTGAGCCAATCTTCAAGCTGTTGAAGAAAGATCAAGTGGTAAAGTGGAATGATGAATGCCAGACCGCTTTCGAAAGAATCAAGGAATACCTTCAAGAACCACCCATTCTGATGCCTCCAGTTGAAGGAAGACCTTTTAATTATACTTGACAGTGCTAGACAATTCAATGGGGTGTGTGCTGGGGCAGCATGACGAGTCCGATCGAAAAGAGCATGCCATTTATTACCTTAGCAAGAATTTTACCGACTGTGAGACCCGATACTCATTGCTCAAGAAAACTTGTTGTGCTTTGGCATGGGCTGCTCGCCGACTGAGACAGTATATGCTGACTCATACCACCTTGTTGGTATCAAAGATGGATCCGATCAAGTATATTTTCGAGAAGCCCGCTCTCTCCGGAAGGATAGCAAGGTGGAAAATGATCTTAACTGAGTACGAAATATAATATACAACCCAAAATGCAATCAAGGGGAGTGTATTGACTGATCATTTGGCTCATCAGGCCGTGGATAATTACCAATCCATGAATTTTGAGTTCCCGGATGAGAATATCATGATAATAACCGACTGTGAAGAACCTGGACCGAACGAAGGACCTGAGGAAGGATCCCGATGGTCTATGTATTTTGATGGAGCCTCAAACGCACTAGGTAACAGAATTGGCGTTGTAATCATATCTCCCGAGGGCTGTCATACTCCGTTCACTGCCCGACTATGTTTCAACTGCACCAACAACATGGCGGAGTATAAAGCATGTGTCATGGGTCTTCGAGCTGCTATTGACCTGAGGATTAAGTTCTTAAGTGTATTCGGGGATTCTGCTCTGGTAGTAAGTCAGATCAAAGGCGAGTGGGATATGAAACACCCGAACCTCATTCCTTACAGAGAGTATGTCCTGACATTGCTCCCGCACTTTGAAGAGATAACCTTTGAACACTTGCCACGAGAAGAGAACCAGTTGGCGGACGTGCTAGCTACCATGTCTTCTATGTTCAAAGTTAGGTGAGATAATGAATCTCCCCAGATTACCATTGAGAGGTTGGATGAACCAGCACACTGCTGCAAGATTGACACCGAAGAAGTGGCAGACAAACCCTGGTTTCACGAAGTCAAAAGGTTTCTCGAGGTTCAGGAGTATCCCGAAGGGGCATCTGTCAATGATAAGAAGTTTCTGAGAAGGTTCACTACGAAGTTCTTTCTTAGCAATGGGATCCTCTATAGACGCAACCATGACTCCACACTACTACGGTGTGTAGATAAGAGCGAAGTAGAGAGGATCATGACAGATCTACATGAAGGCACTTTTGGAACCCATTCTAGTGGACATACCATGGCTAATAAAATCCTACGGGCAGGATATTACTGGTTCACTATGGAAGCCGATTGTTATCAGCACTCTTGAACCTGTCATAAATGCCAAATCTATGCTGATAAGGTGCATGTGTCTCTAGTTCCGTTGAACGTCCTGACAGCTTCGTGGCCCTTTGTAATGTGGGGCATTGACATGATCGGCGAGACCAGATCTACTGCGTCTAACGGGCATCGTTTAATCTTAGTATCCATTGGTTACTTCACAAAATTGGTTGAGGCAGCCTCTTTTGCTACAGTAACCAAGAACGTCATGGCGTGGTTTATCCGACATAACCTGATCTATCGATATGGTGTGCCAGAGAGGATTATTACTGGCAATGGTACGAATCTCAACAACACAATGATCACCGAGCTCTGCAAACAGTTCAAGATACAACATCATGATTCTTCTCCCTACCGACCAAAGATGAATGGCGTTGTTGAAGAAGCTAACAAGAATATCAAGAAGATTGTGCAGAAGATGACAGTGACATATAAAGACTGGCACGAGATGTTACCGTTTGCTCTTCATGGGTACCGTACTTCAGCACAGACGTCGACAGGGGCAACACCCTACTCTCTGGTATATGGTATGGAGGAAGTCCTACCCATAGAAGTCCAGATACCTTCTCTCAGAATTATGAAGGATGCGGGTTTAAACGAAGATGACTGGATCCAAACCCGGCTTGATCAGTTAAATCTAATCGACGAAAAGAGACTTACTGCTATCTTCCATGGTCAGACGTATCAGAAGTGAATGATCAAGGCTTTTAACAAGAAAGTCAGGCGTCAAGAATATACAGTTAAGGATCTAGTGATCAAATGCATCATACTTCCGCAAGGTGATCCCAGGGGCAAACGGACCCCCACGTACGAAGGGCCATTTGTAGTTAAGAACATTTTCTCGGGAGGAGCTATGATTCTAACCAACATGGATGGTGACGACCTCCCTCACCCCGTCAATGCAGACATAGTGAAAAGATACTACGCATAATCAAAGACCCGCTAGGTCGACTGGCCTAGGAAAAAATAAGGGCTTCCCGGTGAACCAAAAGGGTTCGGGCAAAAGTAAGGGATGAAAATGAAAAAATCTGTACACCCGGCGAGTCGAAAACCCGAAAGGGCGGCTTGGGCAAAAAAGGGTATCCCGATGGACTGAAAACCCGAAAGGACGGTCCAGGAAAAAGTTAGGGATTGAAGCATATCACTATGTCTCATTGGATCATTTTATGACCAGACTTCGGTATCGACTGCCAAGCTCGGACGACGCCAATCAATCTGATCAACTTTCGGCCAAGTAGCAAAGTGATGAGACGCTTGAAGATATAAAGGCAATATTAGAGTTGGAACCCAATGGGGTCGTTTCACATAGATGTTTTTCTTTCTTTTACACAAATTGTAATTTCTATCTTTCGGCGGCATTCTCTTACTAGGACGTCGGCCTCTTTGTACAAAAACGCCTATTACAAGCCAACTTCAAAAATCAAATACAAGTCATTTTCACGATAAATTTCAAGTTGTTTTTTCTTTTTCTGTTTTGTTTTGCACGAACGTCCAATGATTTATTTTTGATATATGCATTTTAAAATAATTGCTGCTCATAAACATTTACATAAGAAACAAAGACAATTACTCGTAATTCCAGAAACAAGGAAAATAAGAAGTACCAAACCCGACGGTTCCTCTGCCCAGCAGGTATCAGGATGGAGTCAGCTTTGGAACATGATTATTGGTACATACATTCCCCACAGAGTAAAAGTACCCAAAGGCATTGATGTCAGTCACCCCCAACAAAGGAATTTCATCCCCAGCCAAGCTTTGTTCCTCTAGATCGACTGGTCTACCAACAGAGTATCTCTTCCCTCAAAGTTTGGTCCCCGCAGAGTTATTCTCCAGCATCTTCTTCCCGATGGAATATTTACAACTCTCCAGCAATAATCAGGGGTTCATGTTCCCGAACACGAGCATACCCCGATAGCATTTCATAAACATACATCATGACATACACATACATGACATGTACAACATAATCTCATTTATTTTGAGAATATCATCTCGCCCTGCATTTCATGCATCCCATATAACTAACCCTGATATTTTTCAGGAAAAGACGATTAGCTTCAACGAATCCAGCAGTTGTACATATCGCATCTACAGACAACTAATAGAAACTTAGTTCCCGAAATCAAGCGGGTCAACTAATCTACATTATCATACCAAAACAACCTTGCCCCGGTTTCATCCTGAAGTTTTACACAAACTTATGACCTTACCCAGGTTCCTTCTCACAGCCATACTATCCAGGCTTTCATATCAAAGTAACCCTACTATCCAGGTTCCTTCTCACAGCCCTATTATCCAGGCTTTCATATCGAAGTAACCCTACTATCCAGGTTCCTTCTCACAACCCTACTATCCAGGCTTTTATATCGAAGTAACCCTACTATCCAGGTTCTTTCTCACAACCCTACTATCTAGGCTTTCATATCGAAGTAACCCTACTATCCAGGTTCCTTCTCACAGCCCTACTATCCAGGCTTTCATATCGAAGTAACCCTACTATCCAGGTTCCTTCTCACAGCCCTACTATCCAGGATTTCATATCGAAGTAACCCTACTATCCAGGTTCCTTCTTACATCCCTACTATCCAGGCTTTCATATCAAAGCAACCCTACTACCCATGTTCTTTCTCATAACCTTACTATCCAGGTTCCTCTTCTCTTATCCCCAAACGGCGGTCCACGACATTGTAAGACCGGGACCCGATCAAACATGATTGGTTTCGCGTTTCCCCAGTAAATCGCGGTGCATCATATACCCCGACCAGATACGCATTACACTTCCTCTCCCTCAAGCTGGAGTTATTCCCCAGTAGAGTAACGGATAACTGAAACTCTATTTCTCACAAGACAGGAAATCAACATGGCATATTTAAGTCTATCTCCTGTAATAATCCGTCGTATCCAGGATGGAATCTTTAAGCCCATCTCTGACGATCTTCAATCCTCGACCTCCAAAAGGAATCTGTAAGCCCATTCCCGATATCACAAATCAGGTGCCACTTCATGCGGGCGCAAATTTCCGGGCACTCTAATGTTCAATCATCTTCCACCTTCAGATCACGAAAGGCAGAGCAGCCAATCTACATCCTCAGGTTTAAGAAGATTGAACAGGGGAAGATGTTGTACCCCAAAATTTTCCCTCTAATTTTACTCAATACATGACAATTGAAGTCACCAAGTTGCTCAAGGAAGCCCAAGATTTAACCAGACAAGCTCTCTCCTAAGGCAGTGCACCTCAAAATTAGGGTTTCATTCCTCATCGAGATAGGTGAACCACAAAGACTTCATATGATCTCCATGGTCTTAATATGTTCTTAAGACCCTACATGTCAAGTTTCATGCCTTGCACAAGAGGTTTGCTCAGTCAACTGCTCAAATGCTTGAGAATCGACTGTATTAGGTAAAAAAAATCAATTGTGGCCCACATACAGTCAAACCTCAACATTTTTGGTCAACATCAACATTTTGAAGTGACTTCCATCATTTGATCAAGGGTTGATCATGATTCCTCAAGGAATACTCCAAATTCATCAAAACCCAAAAGTTGCTAAATTAGGGTTTTGCAAGAAAAGTCAACCCAACTTTGACCAAGCATAACTTTCACACGCTTTATCATAAATTTTCCATCCAAAGATCATTTTGAAGAGGAAGAAATCCCCTACAATTCATATTCATCCTACAAGTTCAAAATATGCACTCACAAAAAGATATGAATTTTGACATTATAGGTCCTTTTGAAAAGTCAACAAAAACACCTTTTGGGTCAAAGATTCATACATGAACATGGAAGATTCAATTGAGATGAGACAAAAAGGGTTGCTTAGGTAACATCCTAATCTTTCTAAAAAGTCCAAGAACACCTCTCTAGGGTCAAAATTGGAGGAGATATGCCTTGTCAAAGTTAACCTTTTTTGCAAAATTGCCAAAAGTCAAATGGGCTCAAAATTGCATTTTTTGCCAAATGGGCCTAACTTTTTATGCTTGCACCTCAGTTATAATATGATCCACGACCCAAATATCCAACCTCATGTTATTTTCTTCACTTTTCAATTTATTTTGATTTTTTGTTAATTAAAATTTCAATTAAATCAAATAATTGATGAATAATGGAAAAGATATGTTGTGATCTGATTTTTGGATAGGATTTCAATCAAATAATGCAAGGATATCATGATCAATTCGAATCAAGGCTGATTGATACAAGAAAGGCATAATTTGGATCAATATAGCAAGTTTACATATGCCATGAAAATTAAATCAAATCTTCAAAACTTTCAAAGATGTGATTTGTTTTTGTAACCCTAATTCACTCTATGATATATAGGGAACACATCCAAGGCAAGAACAAGGGTTAGAATTGTGGGAGGAGGCAGAATAAAACTGCAAAAATTCAAAGAAAAGTGTGAGACCTATCTTCTTCCACAGGCCAATTCGAACCATTACAAGGCTTCTAAACCATTCCTGGACATCTCAGAAAGCTAATAGCATTGTTTTCCAGCCTTAAAGCATCCAGAATCATCACGTTATAACATCACGGTTTGCACAAAAAACTCAAACTCGATTTCAATGTTTTACGCATCCTAAACGTATGTTATCCATATATTCTTGTTCATAATCATGATTGCAAGCTTTCTGTATAGTTTAATTGTACTAACAGTGTAGGAATCCAGATTCACCATTGCTAGGGTTTAAGAGCTCGATTTGGGATTATTGATACAGGGAAAATTGGACCATGAATAGGGTACCATGACACTCGTGATACCAAAACGAGTTGATTGGTACCGTTATAATTGATTTATATTACATGCACAAGATTTTAGAGATGGATAGGGTTGTAGCTACGAACAAATGTCCGTAGGTAAAAGTGTTTTACCTAAAGCAACTGTACAAGGAAGAAGATGGTGCGTGTCAAAGCATGGTTGGCCAGTTCAAATTTCGTGCGTGTTTTCATGACTATTAATGTTTTTCTAATATATTATATTTTGGTTATTTATGTTACCAACAAAGCATGTTGGTCCAGTGGTAGCCAGGGGGAGAGATAAGGCGTTGTAGGCAGGAGGTCAGGGGTTCGACCCCTGACTCCAACATTTTCTCATTTACTTGTTTTCTTTACAGAATCCAATACACTTCATCTCTAGGAGACCATCATACACCCTCAATGCCTGTCCACTGGATTGCACGTTGACCAGATCTCACGCCTCTCCAATGAAGGACCATGGTGCTCCACAAAGTCAACACCATACCAGATCCAACGCTGACCAGGCCTGAAGCTTAATGGGCCACAAATTTTCAGTTCTACACCCCCAAAATTCCTAACAACACAGGCCCATTTCTCAAATTTTTTCTCTTTTTATTAATTTATTTTCTTTATTCTTAATTCTTTATTCATTTTATTTTTAAAATCATTTTCTTTTATATAAAATCATAAAAATCAAAAGGTCATAAAAATTAGAATTATCTTTTTTTTATCAAATTTAATTTTTTTTATTTAAATTAATTAGTTTATTTAATTTAGGGTAACTTTAACTTATTTTTTACAATTAAAAATAAATTAGAAAACTAGGTTTAAATTCTTGATTTAATGATTTTTCTTTTTTTAAACAAAAGCACAAAAAATAGGCTAATTTAATTATTCTTCTTAATTAAAGTTAATTAGTAATTAGGTTCTTTTTTATTCAATTATTACTTATTTTCTTAAATAACAAAAAAGGACAAAAAATGATGTTTTCTTTAATCAATTAACATTAGATTTATTCCAGGGTCAAAACCCTAAGTTCTCTCGCATTTAATTTGCCGCGCGCTTGTTATTATTTTGCCATTATTTTGTAACCGTTTCAAGGTTGTAATAGTTTTAATTAGGACTTTAAATTCCACTTTTTTTTTTAATTTCACGTTAAGGCAATTGTGTAACTGTCAAAGCCATGTAATAGCTAGGTTTATTTCCGCTTTTACTTTCAGCAAACTTTTAACTTTCTAGATGTATGGCTAATAGGATTGTATGGCAAGAATGCATGAAATTAAAAAAAGTTAGAAAACCCTAATGTGCAAAGATTAAAATAACTGAAACAAATCACTCGCACATGTTCACTCCTAGGATTTACCTCGCTTCGGTTGCCTTCGGTACACAATCACTAAGCATAGGAGATTTTAGTGGTTGCCCTCCAGTCTAAAGAGATCAAATTGTCCCACTCGAATGTTGCCTCGGAAATGTTGCCTCAGAAATGTTGCCTCGAAAAGATCTCAAGACTCTAGGGTTACTACTAAAGTTTTCTGACTATTGCTTTAGTGATTGTATTCATCCCTTTCGAACGTCCCTTACAAACTCCAACGACGGTTCTACCTACTCCTTAATAGTGGGATAACGCTGTCTAAATGAAATAGAACAAAAACAATCTTTTTTCGAGTAGTTAGATGCTAGTAGGTACTTTCTCAAAATAAATCTTTTCACCCAAACACTTTTCAAAACAGTTTTCAAAACAACTTCGTCACATCCTTGAGGACTGATACAAGGGTTATCACGAAGTAAAATATTTTCAAAGCAAACACACACCCAAGCAATTTGAAAAATGAGCAAGTACCTAAGAGCCCATGGAAAACCATGGATAGAAAGGGTGCTAACACCTTCCCTTTCTATAATCTACCCCCCGTACTCAGAATATCTCGAAAAAGGTTTTTTCTGTTCTTTTTCCTTTTCCATGATTGGATGAAATAAAAGTCGGTGGTGACTCTTGCTTACCGCGACATTTGCGAACAAAAAACGCAAACCAGTATTTAACAGTCGGTTCTGCCATCGTATCATAGAGGGACTACGATCTTTTTTATCGAGGGTCTTTGATAAAACATCCATATTCGAGGGACATGACTGTTTTATGAGGCAACAAGCGAGGTTACCCTAGAGGTGTACGTATGCAAAGTGTGTTTAATTGCATGCATTTTTGTCTTTAAGATTAGGGTTTTCTAGCGGTTGATTTTATCTTGCCATACACACCCTAATTACTAACAATTTATATTAAAGCGGTAAATTACGGAAATTAAAATCCTAAGCTATTATATCATTAGGGGAGTGGGGGTACAATTTACAAATGGGGATGAAGTAGAAACTTAAATATTACAACCATATCGAATAACAATGAAGACAATATAAAAATGATGTAAAATAAAGGAAAATTTGCATTTTGAACTATTATGTGTCGACATATGCTGCTATGCATCGACACATAACTTTCCATGCCTCTGTAAACCAAACCAAATCAGTATAAGTCGATGCATAATGGGATGTGTTGACTCATGCACCTGTTTGTGTCGACACATACGCATTTTGTGTCGACTCATGCGCCTTTCACCCTTCTATTTTAGGGCCTGGATAGCAGTACGAGTCGATGCATAAGGCTATGTGTAGACTCATACCCTATTTTTTCATTAGAATGAGTCGACCCATGTGTGTATGTGTCGACTCATGCTGCATTTTTTTGCCTTAAACATTGTTTTATTGTTTGTACAAGTCAGTTTACAACATATGATTGGTAAAAATAAACAGCAAGCAAATGGTTAACTTCAAAAGGAAATGATTATTACATTTTATCTTCAAAAATGAATCATGTATGAAAAATGAAAAACTCAAAGTTAAGAAGACTCACCTTGAGACATCAGTTTCTTTTGAATCTGAACTTCTTTCAAGATGATGTGGTTGCTTTAATGACCCTCCAGAATACTGCTTCAGTCCTCGCTCTGTATTAGAAGCTGATGGACCAATCTCCAACTCAGTCAAGTTATATAATACTGTTTTTTGTGTTTGGAAGGGAAATATAATGGCACCACATAAACTGTTTTTATGTTTAAATAATCTCTATGTGATGTGAAGTGTTTGGCTGGTTGATTTATGGGAGAGTTTGTAAGATGGAATAATGGATTGAGGATTTGTTTTGAATGAAAGTAGAGCTGGTTTTTTTTAATGAGCCAAGGTTACAAAGAATGTTGTTTTTTCTGCTCAAAACTCGTTATTCTCTCTCTATAGCCCCGCCTCTTGTGTGTTGTGAAAACAGTCTATTTATAGATGAGTTTTGCTGGGATTTTGGGAGGGAAACAAATAACAATTTGAACAGTTTGGGTATGCTGTCTTCATAGCTTTTTTGATACAGATCTTATGTGCTAATTTGGTGCAAATATGGGGCTGAGATAATGCAGGCTTGGACTGGGTTAGGGGTAGCATAACATGGCTGTTTTGCAGTAGTTTTAGAGTGTTGTGGCAGCTTGGTGCAAGGCTGTTTTATAGCAGCATAGCATACTGTCTTTTGACATGGTTTTGGGCTGTTGTGTGGGCAATACAGCAGGCTTGGACAACATTGTTTGTAGCATGATACAAAATCTGGTTTGTGGACCAATTTATGAAGATTATAACCAAGACAAAGCATGTTTGTAGGCAACATAGTGGCAAGGTTTGAATCAAAGGGTAAGAGTTCAAACAAGACAAAACTTAGGATTTGTAATCTTGCAAAAATGCAACTTTATAATAACTTGAATTATTTGTGACATCTTGAATTATTTGTAACATCTTGAATTATTTTGAATTGTAGTGAAAAGATATCATGAAGCAATGAAATTAACAAGTATAGAAAATACTTAGAAAAATTTCCAAGGTTTACAAAGTTGGATTTTTGACTCTCTTGACTTTGATGATCAAATTTCATATTTTGGATATCTTGATGAAATGTGATCTTTGGGACTCAATTTTGGTCAAAAAGTCAAAGTTTGACTTTTAGTGTACAATTGACTTTTTCCACCAGTTGACCGAATTTCGTCTATCAATCCACTGATCTCAGGAGATGAATTGAAATATGCGAATAGGTCAAAAATGACGTGCTCAGATCCTTGAGATCATGCTTCCAACCAATAAGCCATGTATTAGGTCAAAAATCAAAGTTCGGTCATTTCCACTCAAAACCCTAATTTTGCCCATTTTGCCCTTTTGATAATTTGAATGACTTTATTGGAAAATTGTGATCCAAGACTTGAAACTTGACAGAAGTAATCCTGAGGGTCCATAATGATCCAATCAGTTGGTTCAACTGCGTGAACTTGGTCCACCACCAAATCCACTCCCTAGGGGGTATGACATTAATGCTCATTGTAAATTTTATTCTGGAGCCTCAGGCCACATAATTGAGAATTTTAGAGCATTTAAATGTAAAATTCAAGACCTCCTCGATGCAAAGACCATAAATTTCAACCCTATGGGTCCCAATACTCAGAATAATCCCATGCCTCCTCACCCAGGGGCAGTAGTCAATGCTATTGAAGAAAGTAGTGAACAGACTCTGGTAACCAAGGTTGGCAAGTTCAAGATGTCATTAAGGACTCTTAGAGAACATTTGTTGGAGCATGAAGTGCTGCAGGAACTCCATGATTTTTTCTTAACATGTTCCTATAAACCTGAAGAGTGTACTAGTTTGAAGACAGCTATCCAACAACTAATGGATGAAGGTGTCCTACATGTAGAGAAGATATTTTGAGAAGAAGAGATTGATGTTTTAGAAATTCCTTATTATTCGAGAAGCATCTCAGTAACACCAGGTACCCCGTTGACAATTCAGAGTCCTACTACCCCATTAATGATTCAAGCTCCAAATACCCCCGCGACAACTCAAACTCTTATTCCTCCTCCGTGTAACAACTTAAAAGCAGTTCCGTGGGAGTATAATGTGGTCTATATTCTTGGGAAGAAATATGAGTGTACCCCAGTAGTTGACAAGAATATTACCAACATTGCAGGAACCAATAACATGACTCGTAGTGGTAGGATCTTTTCTCCCCCCCCCCCCCCCCCCCCCCACTGCCTCCCAAAGAAACCAATGGTGATGCTCTAGCCAAAGCTAGGGGCAAGAAAGTGATTGATAACCAGCCTGAATCTTCTATAGGACAGGAAATGGAGCAGCTTATGAGGATTCTTAAGCGAAGTGATTACAAAATGGTGGATCAACTCAACCAGACGCCATCCAAGATCTGCATCTTGTCTCTTCTCTTATGTTCAGAGACTCGCCGTAATGCCTTACTGAAGATTTTGTGTTCTGCCCATGTTACACAAGACATTTCTGTGGCTCAGTTTGAATGGATCGTAACCAATATTGCTGTGGGAAATTTTTTGGGCTTCTGTGATGATGAGCTCCCAGTTGAAGGCAGAGCCTACAACAAAGCGCTGCACATTTCCATGAAGTGTTTGGATACAGTTTTATCTCAATTTTTGGTAGATACGGGTTCTTCGCTCAATGTGATACCCAAGGCTACTATGTTTAAGATAATTATGGACGGGGTAATGATGAGGCCTTCCACCCTAAGTGTTCGAGCATTTGATGGTTCAAGGAGATATGTTAAGGGAGAAGTGGACTTGCCCGTCAAGATCGGTCCCCACGCCTTCTATCTGTCATTCTATGTTATGGACATTCGTCCATCTTATAGTTGCCTTTTGGGTCACCCGTGGATCCACGTAGCAGGAGCTGTGACATCTACTCTTCACCAACGCCTGAAATTCATTGTAAATGACAAAGTTGTTGTCGTTTGTGGAGAAGAATATGTAGTGATTAACAATATGATAACCTACCGTTATATGGAAGTGGAAGGCGAGGTGCAGGAGTTTCCCTTTCAAGCTCTGGAGATTGTTTCTGTTGACAAGTTCCCTGTCATAGAAAGTAAGAAGTCTGAAGCACCCATGGCCTCTTTGAATGATGCCAAAGCCCTCATGGAAGCTAGATCTCCCCATGATGGTTGGGGAAAATTGATTGAAGTACTTGAGAAGAAAGATCGATGTGGTCTTGGGTATCAATCATCATCCTCCGTGCAAGCTAGTTTGGTTCCTCTCAAAGGAAAGCAGGTTCTCCCGATTTCTAAAGTATTCATCAGCGTTGGTATAAGCAAAGAAGGACAAGTTCTCTCAATAGATGATGAATGTGACTATTAAGATGTTTCCATATTTATCTATCAGGTTGCGCCAAACCAGGAGCTCAACAATTGGACTGCCGTGGACATCCCTGAAGTTGTTTTCCTTGATGTGTAATTTTATGTCTCCATTAAGTCATATGCCCTACCCAAGGCATAGAGAAAACTTGTAGAAGGGGCCCCTTTTGTTTCAATCTCCGTTTAAAATTGAATGAAAATCGCACTTTCGCATACAACTTTGTTCCTTGTCTTTTCTTTTACTTTTACTTTTCAAAATAAAAATGGCAATGCTTTTCTTTTCATATTCTAAATATTTTTTTGCACTTTCTAAAATAAAACATAAAATAATCAATCATGCATGTTGTACCCCAAAATTTGCCCTCTTTTTTCTCAAGACATTTCACAAAGGATCTCCAATGCTCAAGGATTCTCAAGGAATTGATCAAACAAAATCACCTTCAAAACAGTGAGACCACAAATTAGGGTTTTGACTGAGAACGCTACGAAAGCAGCCAGGATGAGAAAACTCTCTTGATCCTCGATGCCTAGCTCCCTCTCCTTCTAGATGTAGGAACCTAATTTATTGTCAAAGTGCTTCCTCATCCACTAGAAGGGGAACGTATAAACAAGCTTGATCACTTGATCACCCTTCTCTTTTAAACAGGGGACCCCATCCTCGTCACATATCGGCATGGTCCTGAAGACATTAAACATAGCTCTACTCGAAAGGGGCTACACCAAAATATATTTGTCCTTAAAATGTTGGACAGACTCCAGGTAGGCTTTGAACAACTTCCCATTTCCTTGCTTCAAGGCAAACTATCCTCACTTGCCATCAATTTTTCTCCTCTGGAGATGGAAGCAGTATAAAAACAAAGGGATGGTGGCCCCTATCTTCAGGTAGTCGCATATGATCTCGAACTCCCGCATAAAAGCAACCCCATTCGGATGAAACTAGGAAGGAGCCAGTCGAAGATGATGAAAAACAGCCACTTGGAAGTCTGAAAAAGGGAGTCGGAGGCCCATCTCTCGGAAGACAATGTCGTACATATGAATCCGCCTCTTGTCATATTTAGAGCAGATTCAATTGTCTTTCCCAGGATCCAAAGCGACCAATCCCCTCGACCTCCGTCGTCATGCGTATACACCTCGGTAAAGACCTCATCTGGGTGATCGAAGAAATAAGAGACCTAATCCCAAGGATCTTGGGAAACCCAAGACCACAGGTCCTCATCTTCTTCGGGAGGAAACAAGCCAACTTGGTCGACAAGGATCATCTCCGTATCTTCTCCCCCTAATTTCTGATCTGACCTACACGGTTCGCCCCCAAAGATCACCTGGACGCTCGACGAGCTACAAGAATCGTCAGTGGAGCTCGAAGAAGACCCAATTTGCTCGTCTGAAAAATCATCCCTGGTGTTCTCGACCATAGTACTTAAAAAGCAGAGGATAGATGTAAGTTCGATATCATCACCAGAACCACCCTTCTACCACTAATCAAGTGAAAGGGCGTTGATAAACAAGGACTGTGTCCCAGACCAGAACCCTCACCAAGGCATCCGAGCAAATGAACACGTCTTCAAACAAGGGTAGGCCTCATTCCGCGAAGAAACGACCTAAAGCCTTCAGAAATCACCCATGGTGCATCGCGAATATCAAAGGGATACCTAGGGCAGCTCCGACACCTCTAAAACACGAAACCACTGTTCTCCACCAACACTTGTTTAAAAAATATCAACTGACAACATCCTAACCCTAACCACATGCAGTTCTAAGGCTAAAATCAAGAATATTTGGACTAAAAAGGTCTAATAATAGCGAAGAATTGAAAACTTATCGATTGAAGGATAAAGAAGGTTGAGAAGAGCGGTGGCGAGTAGTAGAAACTTCAAAAACAACGGCAGTCAACAGGCGAGCAATAACGATCAGTGTGTGAGAAGAATGAAAAATACAAAACACCCTACTCCTCTCATATTTATACCTGAAACCATCCGTGCATGGGTAACAAACGCATAGGGAATCCCAGGGTCGTCATCATTACACCCTAGCTCCTAGGCCATCATTGTGCCGCTTCATCAGCGTACTTCCCGAAACACACTACCTCTTCAAGTTCAAAGCCCAAAGTGAACAACTGCTCATCTCCTCGTAAGAAAAGAGAAACGAGCAACACTCATACTCCCCGTAAGAAACACCCCATTTTTATCGAGCTGATATATAAGTCGTCACTCCCGTGCCCAGAAACAATGACTTGGTGGGCTATTATTCTGGACTGGCATGATAGTCATAGTGGGCCAAATCTAGCATCTTCCTTTGGCGTGGCCATACGACCATGAACAAAATCTTCCCCTCCCTATCAAGCACTATCGATCATTTCCCCTCCTAGACCGGCACCGACCCATGGTGAAAAACGAGCATCTCTCAGTCTGCCCGACATCAAGTCTCCCAGACAACCAGGAGCTGACCAAACTGTTGGTCGTAACGTACATCCTCCTCGGAACCAACGGCTAGTTACGGGAACACCTGCTCGGTATGATCAAGTCCTGGCAGTTACCTATTTTCATGGGTCTGCATATCTAGGCCTAAAAATAGGAACCAATGGCTACGTGTCAAGGAAACTATATATACCCTCACACATGTGAGGGTCAGGTATCGAATATTCATTATTCACCACTAAAACCCTAATACTTTGCTTGTATCTCTTTGCTCCCACACTTACTTCATCATCAAAGTGCCTTGCAGGTACAACCCCCCTTTTTTCCTCCTCGACTTTCCAGTCTGACAGAAGATCGTCACCCGGCCACCTTGTAGGTACTGATCAACCGGTAAGATCACTTACCATTTCAACAAACTTTATAAGGAAAAGTTCAAATTCTACCATGACACAAAAATTGACACAAAGATTTCCAAGTTGGCCAAATGGTGCTTCTTTTCAATTTGCGGTTAAAGCTTTTTCCGAGAAAATGGAAGTGCAAATGGTCGGACCCGTTCTTGATTAAGGAGGTGAAATACTATGGGGTAATTATGTTGGAAGATCCAATTTCAAAAGAGGTTTGGACCGTGAATGGTCAAAGGTTGAAGATTTATCTTGGTGGTGGAGTGAATCAGGAAACTATCATCATTCGTCTTGGTGATCCTTGAAATCACCATTGACCGTCGAGCTAAAATGATGTTAAACAAAGCGCTTGTTGGGAGGCACCCCAACATTGTAAGTATTAGTGTCTTTGTATATTTCTAGTATGTTAAGGTGCAGGGGAATCGAAAATTATAAAGAAGGCATGTTGTCTGCTCTATTTTTAATGGTTTTTTTTGCTGGCGCTAAGTGGCCTGAAGCGTGCTTAGCCCAATATTTTTTATTCAGAAAAAGATTTTTGGGCCAATGGGCCCTGATCTGGTCCCAAGGCCCAGTAAGCGCCCTCTTAGCGCATGTAGGGCATAATATCACATTTTCAAAATTTTGGCAAGCTTTGTCTCTCTCTCTCTTTCTCTCAAGCATTTCCACCATTGTTGTGAATTTGAAGCTTCATTTTCTTTTCATTGTGCAATCTCTACTCTTATCTCTTTCCAAACCATCAATGTAAGTTTTACATTTGGTTAATTTCTGTTTTATACATAGTTTTAGGGTTATATGTGAATAATTTTGTGTTCAAGCTTGGGGTAAGAATAAAGGCAATGTTCTTGTTGAAATTGTACCTAGTTAGGTTAGAATGTTGAAATGTATAGGTTAGATAGTTGTTGTTATTGCATGATAGGTAGTTTATCTTTGTTGAAAATTGACCCATTGTGTTAGGAAGATCATTTGGGTGTAGGTTTTAGATTTATGAAATTGATGCCATGACAGAACATAAGTGAAGAGTTGCGAGGAATCGCATGCGCGCTAAGCAGCCTTAAGCCGGCTTAGCGTGGCCTACTGGGATTTGAAAAATAATTCTTTTAATTTCTATTTTGGTTCTGTATTTGTGGTATTTTGGGGTAGTTTTTGGGAATTTTTGAGATTTTTCAAGAGCATATTTGATGGTGTTTGGCTTGTTTTTCTTTGCTTTTATGCATATGAGTTCTTGAACAAAACAAGGCAAGAGGTCTTATTACACTACTAGATCATCATCCCGTTCACAAGAGGGGGCAGAAGCTGAACGTGTGGAGTTCGAAAACACCAGATTTATCGGGCCCTTTCGGCAAGCTCATTTCAACAACTTGGCTGAAAGATAAATCTGGGCTGAAAAGATTTTCACTCTGAATCCATAAGGGGACTATAGGTACTTTATGGAGAATTTATAAAAACATAAGTGGGAAACCTTGTTGAATCCCCCCCATTGAGCTTAGTTATGATATGATCCATGAATTATATGCTAACGCGTTGCCAATTGAAGGTGTCTGTTACACTTTTTGTTTCTTTGTGCGGGGGACAGCCGTGTCATTTGCTAGAGATGCAATTAGTCAATACTTGGGAAATCCTCTCACTCTTCAAAGGGGTGAAATTTGTGCTTATCAAAAGAGGGTTGCAATCAAGAAGTGGAAGTTGGATTTGGTTGGTGAGACCTTGGCTCTTACACCAAACCATGGTTTTTTTCTCAATGCCTTAAATCAGCCTGTGCCTTTCAAAAGAAGTGATATAAATACAAAGGCGCAATTATTTATGAATCTATTTCTTTACAACATCAAGATTAGAAGTCACACTTATACAATTTCGATTGATAATGTGTTCCTTTTGTATTTCTTGATTAAGGGATAGCATATTGATGTTGGTCAGATCATTTCAAATGAGATTCAGAACATAACAATCAGTGGACATACACTTGGTAATAAGGTTCTAATGACTCTTAGATTCCCAGGTCTTATTATGAGTCTTTGTAGGTAGACGGGGGTTGACATTCCTGATGTAGCAACCAAGGTAATAAGTAGCATTATGAATGAGGACTATGTTTTGCGGTATTATATATTGATGTTGGTGGTTCAGGGAGTGTCTCAACCATATGCGCATGCTCCTCCAGCTGGTCCAGTTAGATTTAATGAGAAACAGACATTTCTTTATAAGTGGAAGATGATGGAGGCCCAAATGAAAGCCTTTTTCTTAATTTATGATTCTATGAAGTTACTTTATCATCATTAATATGCACCTTCAGACTTTTCTGACTCGGGATCAGTTTTCAGCTTATGCTAACTACCCAGTGGACAAGCCATTATCCAGGAGGGGTGTGTGATACAGTGGGAGAACTGACTTGGGATTTTGCGTTTGTGTTCGCAAATGTTTCGGTTTAGCAAGAGTCGCCACCGACTTTTTATTTTATCCTAAGGAAAGGTCAAAAAGCACAGGAAAGACCTTTGAGATGTTTTCTTGGGTTCAGGGAGTAGATTATAGAAAGGGAAGGTATTAGCACCATTTCTATCCATGGTTATCCATGGGCTCTTAGTTACTTGCTTAGATCACTTACTTTTCATTTCTATTGTTTGAAATGGTGCTCTTCAATTGTTTGAAATGGTGCTTTGTTTGTGATTTGGAAAGATGTTTTGAAAAGAGGCCATCATTGTGGAAACCTTTGTAATGATTCTTGTTTGAATGTATACGAAAGTGTTTTTGTCTTTTTGAAAAGATATTTCAATGTTTTGAAAGTTGTTTTGAAATTGTTTGAAGTTGTGAAGTGTGTTTGAAAATGGCAAGGATGTTTTGCAAGATTTTTGATCAAGTAACTAAGAGTTGTCTACCCTATTTTACTCAAAGATTTTTCTTATGTTTTTAACAGTGTTGTTTCATCATTGTATTTGATGAACAACCTTGTGTTAGGATGTTAAACGGGACAGGCGCGGGTCATCGCATACAATCATTGAAGGTAACTTGTGAGACGCTCTAGCAATTTTGTAAGGGACGAGATCGTTTTATCGAAGGCAACATCGAGGGTCATCGAGGGACTATGATCTTTGTTTATTGAAGGGGCGTTTACTAGAGTGACTCATACTCGAGGGACATGATTGCATTTTCCGAGGCAACAAGCGAGGTTACCCTAGAGGTGCAAGTGGGAATTGTGTATTGATTCTCATGCATGTATCTTGTATTAGGTCATCTAGCGATTGATTTTGAATCTTCGCATACAAACCCTAATTACTATACAGTATATTGAAAGCAATAAATTGCGGGAATTTAAAGTCTAAGTTATTACAAATAAGTATTCGGGGATGGGGGTACAAATGTTTACAAATGGGGATGAGTCTTATCAGGATAATAATGTCCAAGTATTATGTTACAACCAAATTGAACTGTCACATTGTCAATGTAAAATTATAACAAAGTATAAGATAACGAAAATCAAAGAAATATGAGATGCGTGTATTTATTTACAAATGAACAAATAAAAATCAACCTAATTAAAGACTTAAGTATTTATTATTATTTTTTGTATTTTTGTTAATTATATAGACAAAGAGTTTTAAAGAAAAGAAAAATTATTTAAGTTAAAATTCTATTATTTACATACTTTTGCGTTATTAAATGTAATAAATATTATAAAAAAAACTATTAAGAAAAACTTATACAAAAATTTAATGTGTTCTTCTTATTTAACAAAAGAGAAAAAAGAATTAGATTATAGAAAATGAAAATAAAGTGATAAAAAAAAGTATTGGTTTTAAAACATTAAAAGAAAAAAAGATAAATGGGCTTAAGGAATATTTTTTGGATGGCCCAAATAAAAAAGATAAAGAACAAGAAAGTTATGAAGAGGGAAGGGAGATGTGGCGACTCAGAAGCGCTGGGCTCAAGTGTTTTGTTGTTGGGGTGAAGGTCCAATTGAAACATTGACAATTTTTTATAGGGTTCATTCAAACCTTATGGTTTGCAGTTTTGGTTTCAACGGCGCCGCTCCTCTCATCTTCTTCGTCTCTTTTCCTCGTTCTCAGCCATGGGCTACTGATTCCTCCTCTCCTACCTTGGCCACCGGAGCGTTGCCTCCTCTCTCTCTCTCTCTCTCGTCTTCACAGCGGTCCATGTTGATTATGCTTGAACGGTACGAGTTTTATCTTGTTAGGTTTTTTACAGTTTCAACGTTTGATTCTTGCATGTTTACCGTTTGCAATATTTAATCTTTGATGTTTTGTGTGTGAGATACAGAGAAAGTTTGATAAAAAAATAGACCATACCTTTGGCGTTTTTCTGGGTTAAAAACGGAAGAAGAGAGAGAGGCGTGAGACCGGTGGCGCTCCGTGGTGGCTAGGCGGAGAGAGGATGAAGATGACTGCCTTTCTGGTATTTCTGTATCTTTTAAACGTTTGATGATGATGGCTCTGAAAACCCTATGTTGTTTGGACTTTTATTGATGTTCTTCCTCTAAGTGCTTGATAATGATGAACTTGTTTCTGAATCATTGTTTTCTGAATCTTTATTGCTTCTGAATCTCTCTTTTCTCCTTTGGATGCTGATGCTTAATGATGATGAATTTGTTTCTGAATCTTTGTTTGCCTTTATTGGCTACTGATTGTTGGATAATGATGAATATTTCTGAAAACCTCTTTGTTGTTTGGTTTTTATTGATTCTCTTTCTTTGTGAATCATTTGATGTCAATGATGATGGTGTTCTGAGATTAGCTATTGCTGTTGATTTGGCTTTGTAGGATGATGAAAACTGAAAACCAATATTGTTGTCTTGCTTTTTGTTGAGCAAACAGGGTTATTGCAGTTTGTGGCCCTTTTTTATATGTTTGTTGAGCTTGGCTCACAGGTTTGTTGTGTAGTTTGATTTGTTGGTGAATAAGTTTTGGCTTGGACTGTATGTTTGGCTTACAGGTTTGCTTCTAGTGTTTTAGTTTTACAGGTTTGTTGGAGGCAGGCTTGTTGTTCAACAGGTTTGCTTTGGAAGGCAGGCTATGCAGTTTAACAGGTTTTCCTTGTTAAGCAGGCTATGCAGTTTAACAGGTTTGCCTTGTTACTGCAGTTTGAGATGCAGTTTTGGTGAGTATTCTGGTTGATGAGTTTTGGGAAGGCAGGCTTGCTGTTGTGTTTTTGAAGGCAAGCTATGCAGTTTAACCAGGTTTTAGTGTTTGGTAAGGCAGGCTGTATCTTTCTTAAGCTTGCAGTTTTGGTGGTTTAGTTGGAAGCAAGTTGTATGTTTCTTAAGCTTGCAGTTTTGTAATGCAGGGTGTTTTGCAGATTTTTCTTGTTTTTTGCAGTTTGGAGGTTTATGCAATTTTTGCTCTATCTCTCTTTTTTTGCCGGACTGCTATACAATCTTGCTCTTTTATATCTTTTTGTTTTCTTACTGCCTTTTACAGCCTGCCAAAACTGTAAAACCCCACTTCACTCTCTTTCTCTCTCCATAAAAGCACTTTCTTGCTTAATATATTTTATTCTGAAAAGCTTGTTGGCCAGAACATGATGAGAGCTAGGACAAGCTCTTGCTTGTAACTTGGTTCATCTCTGCATTGTTGTACTTGTTTCCATATTTCTTACATTGTACTTTCTTGGACAACTTTGTGTACTTTTGTTACTTGTATGCTTCTGCATTGTTGTGACAGTTTGGCAACTCAGTTTGACATTTAGTTTGCCTTTGTAGTTAGCTTGCCATGATGACTTGGTTGACTAATGCAGTTTTGGAATTCAGTTTGCTTTGCCTTCTTTATGTGCAGCCTTGTGCCTTTGCATTTTGAATAACTTGTATGCTTGCAATTTTATATATTTATTTTTCTCTCTGTGAACCGAGAAGAGAAATCTTCTTGTGATTTGCAGAGAGAAAAATGAAACATGATGAACATAGCATTTCTGATTCTGGCCAACAAGCTTTAATGATGACTTTTCATTTATCTGCTTAAAAATGCTTTTCAGTTAATTGCACTGATTTCCTTTTTTCTTCTGTCCTTTGCAGGTAAGTACCAGTTGGATAATGGAGGATGCAGTAAAGGTCAAATATTTCAAGAGATTTAGGCTTTAGATTTAGTTTTTCATTTATTGTAAACAAATATCATTGTAAATACTGTAAATTGTAAATTCACAATATTCGAATAAAATTTGTAACAACATTTGAAATAAATAAATAAATAAGTCTTTGTTAAATATCTTCCAACTTTTCCTTGTATTGTCTATTTAATTATTTAAGACTCTTAAATTAAAATAACTGGAAATGTATTCCAATAACTTTAATCCAGATGAAATAAATAATCAACAAACTTTGTCGTCTCGCAACCTTGCATTAATCACAATACGCCTGGTATTCCAATTAACACATGCTTTGTACTATTTAAACAAACAAGCATTCCATACACCTTTCACTCCACTGATCAAACCAATGCCTCAAAGTTTCAATCAAAAGCCTCAGCTCCTATCCCAGATATTTAGGTTTTGAGAAACAACCAGTAATATTGAACAAGCGTAAAAATAATGTAACAGTCAATTGAAATACTGTGGATTCAATTTCTTCTGAGAAATGCGAGCCCAAACCCTAATCCTGGATTACTGTCAAAGAAAAGTCTGCTTGATCAATTCCTGAGCCAATCTCAACAAAATCAGTGGAAACCCTAATTCTGAATTTACTGATAAAGAAAAGCCTATTTGACCGATTCTTGAGCCAATCTTGAAAAGTCAGGGAAAACCCTGAAGTTGTGATTTCTTGAAAAATGGGAGGGCAAATTTTGGGGTACAACAGTTGCCCCTGTTCAATCTTCTTTAACATGAAGAGTTAGATTGGCAATTTTTCCGTTCGCGACTCATAGGTAAAAGAATGATTGGACACTAGAGTGCCCAAAAATTTGCACTCGTCAAAGGATAGTTGAGGGAATGGGCTTAAAGATGCCATTTGGAGATGTGACAGAATCTTGCTGGAGATGGGCTTAAAGATGCCATCCAAGACTGTTTGTTGTAGGTGAGTGGGTGAGTATCAGAAAGGTATCCATGTTTAGAACGTCTCTGAGCTGGGGGTCTGAATAAGCAATAGATTGACATCCATGTTAGGAAGCATCCGTAAACTGTTTTCAGAAATCTTTGAAGCTCGAAACTTGCTAAACTTATCCTGCGAAGGGTAAAATATTAGCTGAAGCATAAAGTTATGATGTATGATGCAATGTATGTGTTATATGAATGTAATAAATGTGTATGTAAGCTGATCACTCGCCTTGCCGAGGAGGATAAATCCTGGATGGCTGGAGGTAATAAAATCTTTGACTGCCATTGGGGAAAGTAAATCCCTGACTGCTGCTGGGGATTGAAAATCCTTTGATCGTTGAAAGTGAGAAGTCCTGGGACCGCTGTTGGGGAAATCAAGAGTTTGGGTTATATGTCAATCTACTGGGGATTCCTGCTTTGAGGAGATCTTCGCTGGGGAATATCCGAAAAAACTCTGTGAGGAATTGAGAATGAGAGTCTTCATTCTGCTTGTGGAATTGGTGTTGAGGAGCCAAGAACGAGAATCTTCGATCTGCAGGGGATTTGAAATTCTGACAAATTCAAACTGAGAGTAAAGAAAGCTCCGGAGAATCAAAGATGAGAGTCTTGATTTTGTTGGGGAAAAAGAAACTCTGTGGGGAATATCCATACTGTTGAAAAGTAGTTGTCCTGTTGGAGGGGCTTATTCCTGCTTGGAGGAAGTTCAGAAGTCAAGTTGTACGCCACTTTGAGAATGAGAATCTTCATTCTGTCGGGAATATCAGGAAGTTGAATTGTATACCACTTTGAGAATGAGAATCTTCATTCTGTCGGGGAAAATCAGGAGGTTGGGTGTATGCCAATCTACCGGGGAAGCCAAAATGAGAATCTTCATTCAGGTCTTGGGTCAGAAGATTGGGTGTATGCCAATCTACTGGGGAAGCCAAAATGAGAATCTTCATTCTGTTAACGGTATCAGGAGCTTGGGAGTATATCAATCTCTTGAGGTTTCAAGGATGAGAATATTCATTCTGTTAACGATATCAGGAGCTTGGGAGTATACCAATCTTTTGAGGTTTTAAGGATGAGAATCTTCATTCTTGAGAAAAACAGATTTTTAGGAGCTTCAGTTGTCCGTTATTCTGTTGGTGGGTATCAGGAGCTTGGGAGTATACCAATCTCTTGAGGTTTCAAGGATGAGAATCTTCATTCTGTTAACGGTATCAGGAGCTTGGGAGTATACCAATCTTCTGAGGTTTCAAGGATGAGAATCTTCATTCTTGAGAGAAACATACTTTTAGGAGCTTCAGTTGTCCGTTATTCTGTTGGTGGGTATCAGGAGCTTGGGAGTATACCAATCTCTTGAGGTTTCAAGGATGAGAATCTTCATTCTGTTAACGGTATCAGGAGCTTGGGAGTATACCAATATCTTGAGGTTTCAAGGATGAGAATCTTCATTCTGTTAACGGTATCAGGAGCTTGGGAGTATACCAATCTTCTGAGGTTTCAAGGATGAGAATCTTCATTCTTGAGAGAAACATAATTTTAGGAGCTTCAGTTATCCGTTATTCTATTGGTGGCTGTAACTTCCAACAGGTGATGAAGGAATTTTTGATGGCTGTAACTTCCAACAGGTGATGAAGGAATTTTGATGACGACCGTAACTTCCAGCAGGTGATGATGGAAATTTTTAACGACCGATCAATTTGAAATGTAATTTTGTTGTGAAGAATAAATCCTTGATAAATGTTGGGAAATAAACCCATGTCTGCTAGTCTGCTTAGAGAGGTGATAAACTTCTCGAGGACGCTTGAACTTCTTTTCAGAAAGATTTCGGAGAGGTTCATCACTGCCCCTAGTATCAGATGTTTGTGGTATTGCAAGGAAATTTGGACTGTACGTAACCCCTTGTTGAGATTGACGTTTAAATGCCCCAAGTGATGGTGAGGGAGACTTGCCCCAAGTTAATCTGCAATTGAGAGATTTCTTGAAATCTTGACTGGACTGCCCCAGATTTACTGGTCTTTGAAAGATTTGTTGAAATCTTGACTGGACTGCCCCAGGTTTAATGGACAATACCATATCAAATCCCTTTTTGTTGATGGGAGATTTTTATTTTTTTTATTTTTTTGCAACAGGAGTGTCATCCCTCTTGAAATGATTTTATTCACTGAGAGAGCTTTCGTTCCTCCGATCATTCACTGTTGTGAATTTCTTCGCTGTCAAACAAATAAACATGTGCAAACAACGATATTCAAATAATGCAAATTTTATGCTTGTCTCGAAGTTTTGAAAAATGCGTTTTTTAGCAGAAAACTTCTTATAAGACAAATTCAACACAAGATTTAGAGCAAAGCCTTACAGGAGTCAGGATACCTTTTGTAACAGTATGCTTTCGAACTAACCCATGCTTCAATTAGGACTTTTTAAAGGGATGTAACGTGGCTTGGTTCATGGTTTAAGAAACAAAGGATAAAGGCTCAAAGTATATTTGTACCCACCCGCTCTTCATGATGTTCTTCAATCCTAAACTCAGTTAATTGTGCGTCGAACTCTATTCGAGTTTGGAACGACGTTTTGGTGATGGTTCACACAAGTTGAATTTATTGGAAGGCAGTCATCATTTTTGCAACATTTTTCATGTTGTTGAGGATTTATAATGACCTCTTTCTTTTGATTTGTTATCCCTAATTTTTTCCTGATTGTTCCTGTTTTCGAGATTACAGTCAGCGGGATGTCCCAGCTTTCTTAAGCCTCCTTTATAGGTTTTGGCTCAGTGGGCTTTTCTCTTTTGAGACATAATGACTGCCTATGAGATAAGGAACCATCACTGTCTTTTGGTTTCAAAGGAATGTTTTTGATGTCATTCGTTGTATTACGAACTGAGAGTTTGCGACTTCAATGCGCATCTTTTGAATTAACTGAGAGACTAACCTGCCCCAGGTTTTAATCAAAGGTTTCAATTTGTGTTTAAAACAGAAAACTCCTACTTCTTTGGCTCGAAGGGGTTGACTAGGGATTATCTTCCTTATAACTCTAGTGTTTAGGATTTGAAAGAAACGCCTGTACATCGTCAGCAAGGTCTGCCCAAAAGCATACTGTATGAGATTATGGTATTGTTTCGTCATCCTCCCTCTAAAGACTTTGTAACTTTTATCAAGAGTTAAATATCATAAAGAAAGCAGGAAGCATAATTCAAGAATAGTGAAAACGAATGGATGAATTCAAGACAAACATATGCAATGCATTAATGAAATAGAGTTTGACATCAACAGATAATTGTTTGAATAACAAAAGAAATTACAACTTGAAAATTCAAATGAAACAAAAGTCTCTTAGTTTGAGCTTTGTCATTTCAGGTGGAGAACCCTCAGCAGAAGATTTTCATCTCGCCATCCGACATGAATTTCAGCACTCCATTGTCAATCAAGTCTTGGATCTTGTTTTTCAAAGCCCAACAGTCGTCGGTGTCATGTCCGGGACTATAGGAGTGGTATACACAAAATGCGTCGGGGTGATATCTAGGAGCAGAGGTATTGGGCTTCCGAATAGGATCCTTTAAATAAGTCAGATTGACCTCCAACAAGCATTCCAGTATTAGAGATGATGGTATGTCGGTCTCAGTGAACTGTCTTCCAGGCGTATTTTGCTTTTGCCGATTACCCCGTTGACGCTGGCGAGGTTGTTGTTGGGCTTGTGACCCTGAAGCAAGTTGAGGAGCCTTTCCCTTGTCTTCTTGTCTCAAAGGAGGTTGAATGATGACTTGATCTTCAACCCTAGTTGTTTTCCCCACTTGGTTATCTCGAAGCAATTTGTTGACGAGAATCCTGAGCTCCTCTTGTCTTTGAGCCAGGTCTTGAATGAGAGCCATCTGGCCCACCAGTTGTCCCATCATCTGGATCTTCAATGTTGCCAGCTCAATCTGTAGTTCTTCCAACTGATCATTCCTGACGCCGCCTGGATTTCCCAGGACCATGCCCCTTGTGAGGAGAGCTTTCACTTCTTCTTGCCCCTGGGACAGGTTCAAGAACATTTCTTGAAGTTGAGCGTTTTGAGCCTGGATATCTTCGACAGTCCTCTCTAGAGCCATCTCTATTGAAATAAATAGTAGGAGAATAAGGAAACCTGAAAAGGAAAACCTGTCATGGTACAATGCATGATATGTGGATGCATGTTTTCAAGAATCTCGCGAGGTAAACACAAGAAGATGTTAGATATTGAACTTTGATCAGTATCTTTGACTGGAGAACTTTGTATCAGTGGATGTCATTCCACGAGAACCAAGCTCACCATGTCAAGTGGGTCATAGCCCTTGATTCAAGTTGTTGCACTTGATCTTTGACGGCGTTTGTTTAGAGGAAAATGAAACCTCTTTCCCTTTGGTAGACGTCTGGTTCAACGTGACCCTGCATCAAAGACCCTCGAGACCCTTGAAATGGTCATTGAAAATGCTATAGTATGATGTTATGATGTTATGTACATGTATGCAAAAGTAAGTAAGTGCATATACAGGTAATCATATTCACACAAAGAAGACAAGTCCTTAGGTTTAGGCTTGCATGGGGTTTGTAGGTAAGTACCCTTTTGAAGTTAGTTGGCTCAACCTGTCCTATAAATAGTAACCGGGTTCTAAGGAGCTCAATATCACTGGATCATTTTCTGTGTTCATTGTTTCAGTTTAGCCACTTTACTGGAGACCAAAATATTCCAAGAAAACAATCCTCAATGAGTGTAGTATCGAGTATCTACCAACTTCGGACTGCACCAAAGTCGGTCATCTCACTACCCCTAAAAAGGCCAAGATGGTCAAGTAAGGTTCTAAGAGTTTGTTAGTGCTTCATGACATCACTCAGCGGCCCCGTATTCTCTTTGATTGACTCAAAGGCTACCGGTACCCATAAATATGCCACACTAACGTAGCTACTGCTTCAACCATGTCGGTATACCCTGCACAGTTCCCTCACAGTTTATTGCTACTTACCTAAAAGGTGTCCCCAAATCCGGGTGTAGGATTTTAAAACAAACCCAAGCAAGGGCCCAAAAGAGTAAAGCAATCAAGGAAAACAAGATAAGCATGCAAAGGTGATCTAAAACCCTAAGGTAACCCCATTTTTAGAAGCTCCCCAGCAGAGTCGCCAGTTCTGTGATACGGTGGGAGAACTGACTTGGGGTTTTACGTTTGTGTTCGCAAATGTTTCAGTTTAGCAAGAGTCGCCACCGACTTTTTATTTTATCCTAAGGAAAGGTCAAAAAGCACAGGAAAGACCTTTGAGATGTTTTCTTGGGTTCGGGGAGTATATTATAGAAAGGGAAGGTATTAGCACCCTTTCTATCCATGGTTATCCATGGGCTCTTAGTCACTTGCTTAGATCACTTGCTTTTCATTTCTATTGTTTGAAATGGTGCTCTTCAATTGATTGAAAAGGTGCTTTGTGTGTGATTTTGAAAGATGTTTTGAAAAGAGGCCATCATTGTGGCAACCTTTGTAATGATTCTTGTTTGAATGTATACAAAAGTGTTTTTGTCTTTTTGAAAAGATATTTCAATGTTTTGAAAGTTGTTTTGAAATTGTTTGAAGTTGTGTTGTGAAGTGTGTTTGAAAATGGCAAGGATGTTTTGCAAGATTTTTGATCAAGTAACTAAGAGTTGTCTACGCTATTTTACTCAAAGATTTTTCTTATGTTTTTAACCCTTTTTAACAATGTTGTTTCATCATTGTATTTGATGAACAACCTTGTGTTAGGATGTTAAACAGGACAGGCACGGGTCATCGCATATAATCATTGAAGGTAACTTGTGAGATGCTCTAGCAATTTTGTAAGGGACGAGATCCTTTTATCGAAGGCAACATCGAGGGTCATCGAGGAACTACGATCTTTGTTTATTGAAGGGGAATTTTCTAGAGTGTCTCATACTCGAGGGACATGATTGCATTTTCCGAGGCAACAAGCGAGGTTACCCTAGTGGTGCAAGTGTGAATTGTGTATTGATTCTCATGCATTTATCTTGTATTAGGTCATCTAGCGATTGATTTTGAATCTTCGCATACAAACCCTAATTACTATACAATATATTGAAAGCAATAAATTACGGGAATTTAAAGTCTAAGTTATTACAAATAAGTATCCGGGGATGGGGGTACAAATGTTTACAAATGGGGATGAGTCTTATCAGGATAATAATGTCCAAGTATTATGTTACAACCAAATTGAACTGTCGCATTTTCAATGTAAAATTATAACAAAGTATAAGATAACGAAAATCAAAGAAATATGAGATGCGTGTATTTATTTACAAATGAACAAATAAAAATTAACCTAATTAAAGACTTAAGTATTTATTATTATTTTTTGTATTTTTGTTAATTATATAGACAAAGAGTTTTAAAGAAAAGAAAAATTATTTAAGTTAAAATTCTATTATTTACATACTTTTGCGTTATTAAATGTAATAAATATTAAAAAAAAAACTATTAAGAAAAATTATACAAAAATTTAATGTGTTCTTCTTATTTAACAAAAGAGAAAAAAGAATTAGATTATAGAAAATGAAAATAAAGTGATAAAAAAAGTATTGGTTTTAAAACATTAAAAGAAAAAAAGATAAATGGGCTTAAGGAATATTTTTTGGATGGCCAAAATAAAAAAGATAAAGAACAAGAAAGTTATGAAGAGGGAAGGGAGATGTGGCGACTCAGAAGCGCTGGGCTCAAGTGTTTTGTTGTTGGGGCGAAGGCCCAATTGAAACATTGACAATTTTTTTTAGGGTTCATTCAGAACTTAGGGTTTGCAGTTTTGGTTTCAACGGCGCCGCTCCTCTCATCTTCTTTGTCTCTTTTCCTCGTTCTCAACCATGGGCTACTGATTCCTCCTCTCCTACCTTGGCCACCGGAGCGTTGCCTCCTCTCTCTCTCTCTCGTCTTCACAGCGGTCCATGTTGATTGTGCTTGAACCGTACAAATTTTATCATGTTAGGTTTTTTACAGTTTCAACGTTTGATTCTTGCATGTTTACCATTTTCAATATTTAATCTTTGATGTTTTGTGTGTGAGCTACAACGAAAGTTTGAGAAAAAAAGAGACCATACCTTTGGCGTTTTTCTGGGTTGAAAATGGAAGAAGAGAGAGAGGCGTGAGACCGGTGGCGCTCTGTGGTGGCTAGGCGGAGAGAAGATGAAGATGACTTCCTTTCTGGTATTTCTGTATCTTTTAAATGTTTGATGATGATGGCTCTGAAAACCCTATGTTGTTTGGACTTTTATTGATGTTCATCCTCTAAGTGCTTGATAATGATGAACTTGTTTCTGAATCATTATTTTCTGAATCTTTATTGCTTTTGAATCTCTCTTTTCTCCTTTGGATGCTAATGCTTAATGATGATGAATTTGTTTCTGAATCTTTGTTTGCCTTTATTGGCTACTGATTGTTGGATAATGATGAATATTTCTGAAAACCTCTTTGTTGTTTCCTTTTTGTTGATTCTCTTTCTTTGTGAATCATTTGATGTCAATGATTATGGTGTTCTGAGATTAGCTATTGTTGTTGATTTGGCTTTGTTGGATGATGAAAACTGAAAACCAATGTTGTTGTATTGCTTTTTGTTGAGCAAACAGGGTTATTGCAGTTTGTGACCCTTTTTTATATGTTTGTTGAGCTTGGCTCACAGGTTTGTTGTGTAGTTTGATTTGTTGGTGAATAAATTTTGGCTTGGACTGTATGTTTGGCTTACAGGTTTGCTTCTAGTGTTTTAGTTTTACAGGTTTGTTGGAGGCAGGCTTGCTGTTCAATAGGTTTGCTTTGGAAGGCAGGATATGCAGTTTAACAGGTTTGCCTTGTTAGGCAGGCTATGCAGTTTAACAGGTTTGCCTTGTTACTGTAGTTTGAGATGCAGTTTTGGTGAGTATTCTGGTTGATAAGTTTTGGGAAGGCAGGCTTGCTGTTGTGTTTTTGAAGGCAAGCTATGCAGTTTAACCAGGTTTTAGTGTTTGGTAAGGCAGGTTGTATCTTTCTTAAGCTTGCAGTTTTGGTGGTGTAGTTGGAAGCAGGCTGTATGTTTCTTAAGCTTGCAGTTTTGTAATGCAGGGTGTTTTACAGATTTTTCTTGTTTTCTGCAGTTTGGAGGTTTATGCAATTTTTGCTCTATCTCTCTTTTTTTGCCATACTGCTATACAATCTTGCTCTTTTATATCTTTTTGTTTTCTTACTGCCTTTTACAGCCTGCCAAAAATGAAAAACCCCACTTCACTCTCTTTCTCTCTCCATAAAAGCACTTTCTTGCTTAATATATTTTATTCTGAAAAGCTTGTTGGCCAGAACATGATGAGAGCTAGGACAAGCTCTTGCTTGTAACTTGGTTCATCTCTGCATTGTTGTACTTGTTTCCATATTTCCTGCATTGTACTTTCTTAGACATCTTTGTGTACTTTTGTTACTTGTATGCTTCTGCATTGTTGTGACAGTTTGGCAACTCAGTTTGACATTTAGTTTGCCTTTGTAGTTAGCTTGCCATGCTGACTTGGTTGACTAATGCAGTTTTGGAATTCAGTTTCCTTTGCCTTCTTTATGTGCAGCCTTGTGCCTTTTCATTTTGAATAACTTGTATGCTTGCAATTTTATATATTTATTTTTCTCTCTGTGAACCGATAAGAGAAATCTTCTTGTGATTTGCAGAGAGAAAAATGAAACATGATGAACATAGCATTTCTGATTCCGGCCAACAAGCTTTAATGATGACTTTTCATTTATCTGCTTAAAAATTCTTTTCAGTTAATTGCACTGATTTCCTTTTTTGTTCTGTCCTTTGCCGGTAAGTACCAGTTGGATAATGGAGGATGCAGTAAAGGTCAAAGATTTCAAGAGATTTAGGCTTTAGATTTATTTTTTCATTTATTGTAAACAAATATCATTGTAAATACTGTAAATTGTAAATTCATAATATTCAAATAAAATTTGTAACAACATTTGAAATAAATAAATAAATAAGTCTTTGTTAAATATCTTCCAACTTTTCCTTGTATTGTCTATTTAATTATTTAAGACTCTTAAATTAAAATAACTGGAAATGTATTCCAATAACTTTAATCCAGATGAAATAAATAATCAACAAACTTTGTCGTCTCGCAACCTTGCATTAATCACAATACGCTTGGTATTCTAATTAACATATGCGTTGTACAGTTTAAACAAACAAGCATTCCATACACCTTTCACTCCACTGATCAAACCAATTCCTCAAAGTTTCAATCAAAAGCCTTAGCTCCTATCCCAGATATTTAGGTTTTGAGAAACAACCAGTAATCTTGAACAAGCGTAAAAATAATGTAACAGTCAATTGAAATACTGTGGATTCAATTTCTTCTGAGAAATGCGAGCGCAAATCCTAATCCTGGATTACTGTCAAAGAAAAGTCTGCTTGATCAATTCCTGAGCCAATCTCAATAAAATCAGTGGAAACCCTAATTCTGGATTTACTGATAAAGAAAAGCCTATTTGACCAATTCTTGAGCCAATCTTCAAAAGTCAGGGAAAACCCTGAAGTTGTGATTTCTTGAAAAACGGGAGGGCAAATTTTGGGGTACAACAGGGTGGAACCAGCTGGTGGTGATGCTGTTAGTGATGATGAGCAGGAAGCTGAGGATGCTATGGAGAGCGGTGATGAGATGAGCAGTTGACTTGATGATTTGTTTGGTTTGGTGTATTATGTTTATGTTTTTCTTTATTTAGTGTTATGTTTTAAATATTGATATATTATGTTGTTGTTCCATCCTTTTAAGGATGATGATTTTATGTTGTTTAAATGCTTATGTATTTTGGTTCGATCCTCTTAAGGTTGTGTGTTGATACTTTTGGAGGAATTTCATGCCATGGATGCTTTTGGTACACCATGTTGGAGTGTTTTTGTTTTAACTTTAATGCATTATGTTATTAAGTTTAAATTGTGTATATAGTTGTTTGATTTGTTTTAATTTTAATTTTAATTTTTAGAAATATAGCAAAAGTTTGACACTTTGTTCCTAAGTTCTATAACTTTGAAGGAACCAAGTGAAATTGTAAAGATGTGGTTCAACTTGCAATTGAGTGGTGATGATATAAATTAAATCTTAGTAATAACTTCAAGGTACATGTTTATTGTTTTCTAAACTTAGTATAAATATAAAACTTGTGGTTTGTGCATAATGTCATACTATTAATTCTTTTACAATACATGTCAAATGTGAATCACTTTAGAACTTAGCCTTTTGTGAGGCAACTTTCCATTGTGCACTAAAATGCGGGAAACCAACATTCTTATTAACTCGATCTTATGATGTTTAATCATGCATGTGTGTTTATGTGTGTGAAAGTTTGAAAATGATCAAAGGTATTTCTTGTTTATTGAGAAAAACCACTTGATCCAAATGAATAATCAATCTACCTTGAGTGTGAGTGATCACTTGTTAACCCCAATTTATCCTTTCTATCAAGATCCATGTGATGGTTGAATTGTATAAATATTGTAAATAAATAACAAATTTATCATTGAGTATTAAGTAAGGATCTTGATTTTTTTTTTGTGAAAGCTGTGAACCCTCAACCTTAATATGGTTGCTTTTATTTTCCATTGCCTTAGTTGTGTGGGAGCATTCTTGTTACTATGTTGGGTTGTGTTCAAAGTTGGGGAGAAATAGGTAGGATGTTTGTTGAGATTTTAAAAGTGGTTGAAAGAAAAAAGAAAAAAAAGTGAACAAAAATTATTGAGAAAAAGAATCAATGAGAAGTCGAGCTCTTAAAAAGAAAAAAGAAAAGAATATCCAAGGGCATAAATTGTGTCGGTAAAAGAGTTCAAGGTTGTATATTTATATCAAAGAAAAGAATACAAGAGGGGTAAAATTTTGAATTGTGTAAAGGTGTGAAAAAAATTGAATGCTCTCATGCAATTAGGCAAGTTAATTTCAATTACCTTGAGAAATGACCCTTCCTTGTAACTAAGCCAAATTATAACCTTTTTGATGCCTTGTGATTCTTGCTTGACACTTTTGATTCTTTGTGTGTGATGAATGCATGATTTTATCTGGATGTTGGCATGATTGTTGGATGAGTGAAAAAACCCTCATGTTGTTTCTCATCCATTGATGAGTGCGTGTTTAGGTGTGATTCATTTTTGAGTTGTATTGTTTTTGAAATTTTGATATGTTTTGTGCACTTAATTATTGTTTCATGTTTATGGTTTGTTGTACTATAGTGGTAAGTATTATCTTGTTTGTTCTTGTTAATTTGAACTATGAAATTGTCTTGTGCTAAAAAATTGTTGTCTCCTCATTCTTGTGGTTTGTCTTGGTTTTCTTTTGGTTGTGGAATTTTTGTTTAGGGACAAACAAAATGCTAAGTTGTGGAATATTTGTGGATAATTTTGCGGTCCTTTACACTCTATTTTGATGATTAGTAGTGTTTAAGTTGATAACTTAGTGTAAATAAGCAATTTTATAGTTTATGTTTGTAAATAACTTAATTTGATCACTTTTATGCTAACTTTGTAGGTTTTGATGATGGTGAATGAAGCATTGGAGCTTTGGGCAAGCTTGGGCAAAAAATGATGTGCAAAAAGTCAAGTTTTGAAGATTTGTTCAGGCTAGCGCGCTAAGCTCATTTTGGAGCCCGCTTTGTGCCAATTTTTCATTTGGCAGAATGATGTGTTTTGGGGCCAGCTTAGTACGGCCATCCCTCTTAGCGCGGTCCCCTGAAGCTGGAAAATATCTTTTCGTTGAGCCCACTTAGCGCGTTCAGGCCGCTTAGCGGGACTAACTTTTTAGGCACTTGTATAAGTAATATCTTGTGATATTTTGATTATTCGTACACTTACCAAACACACCAAAATAGAATATTAGGTTAAAGAACAAACTTTTCATCATTTATAACTCAAAATCAAAGATTTTGATCTTAAATATTTGATACTTTCTTGTTGATACTTCTAAAGCTTTCCACTTTACTTGTTCCTCAAGCTATCATGGTTATGGGTAGCTAAGTCTCTTCTTGTGTCAAGATTAGAGGTAGATAATCTTCACTTTTGTATGTATTTATCTTAATATTTTGTATGTGAACAAGTTGATGATGAATATATGGTGAAAACTCTTTATTTTATGGTTTATCTTTGATTTGATCATTATTGAGAAATATGTTCAACTCTTGACCTAGGTTTTCATATATCAACAAATAATTTTTAGACATAGTTTTGTGAGTTGATATTAACTTATATCAATCTTTTAAAGTTATCATATTAATAGTTAGGTTGGGAGATCATATAAGAATTAATATGATAAAACTCACAATTTATTTTAGAGATGAAACTTATTTAGAGGATATGTGATTATATTGATTGTTAATGAGTTCACATGCTTTTTTAAGAATTTATGTATGAAATAGATTATTGAGCCCTAATCTTGACATGATTTTACCAATCGTTTAAAACCAAAACTCTCTTTTACCTGTTCTTGATACTTTTCATGAAATTGAAACTTTCCGTTACTAAAACCAAAATCTTTTATGAACCTTATGCTTAAAACAATTTCATTTGTAGAACGACAGTAATATTACCCAAATACCTATGGATATGATAAAGAAAATACTTACCCTGTAAAAGTGCTTCAACACTTATTCATCTCTTGGATAAAAAATGCATCTTGAAGCTTTTATCTCCAACCATGCTCAAATGCCTACAAAATGAATGGAAAACTATCAAATGATAAATTTATTACACAAAAACTTACATATACAAAAAAATAAACATATTTACACAAAAGTTGGGATTTATTCAACGAATATTAACAAACAAGAGTTGATAAGAGCCACAAAACTATATACAAAATAACTACAAATTGGAAATTATCACTGGCCTACGTGGTTCTCTAGGAGCGTCTGGCATCATTATGGTGTGACACCCTATAGAATAATGTCATGTAGCCCTCAACATAATCCCAATGTACATGAGCAGGATCCTAACGATACTCCTCTGGTATCAGGTGACTCATGAAATCATCTAGTATTGTCTATAGGTATCTATGGCGGGCGCCAAGAGGAACAGTCTTATAGGGAGGTCTCAGAATGATTTCCATATAGCCAAACTGAAACTTCGCTTTCTCTGGCAGATAAGGATTCAAAAGAGATAACCCACATGCCATCCATCCAAAGTATAAAGAGATAACGTCAAACACTTGTATATGACAGTGACCCTCATATGAGTAGAAGCTAACGTTATTTAATATCATACATTCAATAGATACTCTGAATGGCTCGACAACACCATCCCTCTATATGTAACAAAAGCAGCTGCATGAGGCCAATCCTCATTGTACTGTGCCGCATGATAGATGTTATGAGATGTTGGAAAAACTACAAAGCTTGATTGAATGAATGCAAGGGGAAATCGTTATAGAGCTCAAATGAATATTTTTGGGAACTTTTGAGAAAATGAAGAAGGAGGAAAAGGGAAGGGTTATGGCGCGTGATATGTATCAAAAGCATCTGGGGATGCATCTTTGAACTACCCACTTACTTTTGAATACATGGTGTTTACGAAGATGCATCTTTAGACACACTTTTTACACATATGGAGATACTTCTCCTGATTAATTTTGTATATAATAAGGACACCTCTTTAATTTGGACTGAGTAATGGTGAAAATAGGTGCATCCAAAGATGCATCTCTGGATGCTAGAGATCAAATAAACTTTTCATGGTGGTGTGTGAGCACCTATAAAAATGGAAAAAGCATTCCCTCACATTTATACACTTCTAATTAAAATGCAACTTTACTCGTCTCTATGCACTTTAACTTTTCAGGTATGAATTTCTTCCCATGTGACTCCTCCATTGCTTTCTCTAAAAATATTAGTCATTATTTTGCAAGTAGCTAACAAAACAGTTCAATATTTATGGAGTTCGCGTGTGTCTATTGGATCTCCTCACATCTCATTCATATATGATCAATTCTTGTTCAAATGGTTCCAAGGCAGAAAAGTAGAATACTTTACCTTGATTTGATACATATCCTCCCAACCTCTTGCCTTGACAAATTTCACATCTTAGTTGTTTGCTATCTTTGTTCCTTTAGGATCAAAGAGTTTGTATGAACCATTTGAATGATAATCTTTCATCACCGTTTATTGTGAAACACGATACCTTTGAAACAAAGTATAACAGGTTTCCTTATTAGAGGGAAACCTTCAAGGGTGGAAAAGATGATAAACAAGATTAACAACAAATCTTTAAGGGTAGAAAAATATGATAAACAAGATTAACAACAAGGAATTGGTTATAACAGATACTCTTTACTTTCTCTTAAATCAAGATTACAAGTGCACAAGAATAACAAATAACCCTCTCACCCTAAATAAGGATTTGCAGTATGCAATGATGAGAGACTAGTATGCTATTTATAATAAACCTAACATGCTAAACTAATGGGTTTTTTCATAAATATCCATTACAAGCTAACTTAGGATACAAGCTAACTTAAACAATTGGACATAAAAAACATGCCCAATTCAAAATACTAACAAACCTAGCATTTCGACAACCACGTACTAGAACACACATAAACTACAGTATGTAGGTCTTCGACACCAACATGTGAACATACTTCGACGACATGCATAAATTCTATCGAACCAGAAGCTACTCTTCAACCCAATAGAGTTTGATCCAATATCTCACAAATCTCCACCTTGGAACAAACTCTAGCATTAGAGATCAAACTAGCTTTCTTCATGCATCTTCATCAACTGCATACATATCATTATCCATGGCCTTCAAATATTCTGTCTTATTTCGACTTCTCATAACTTCCTTATGGTTTCTGGGTTCTTTGCTTAGAACCTCACTTGTAGAGATTAAGGCATAAGCTATCAGATCTGCATACCCAAATCTCTGAGGTGGCTTGATGACTCTTCTCGTCCTATCTCTTGCCAACAGGTAGTCATCGACAGTTTCCTTAACTTCCTCAACATCTTCTACTTCTTCTTCGACTTTATTTGGGATACACAATTCAGCATCAACATGCTCCACCCGTCATACCCCAAATTTGTCCTATCCTTTTATAAGGATCATCTAGATTATGCATCTCGCATCCTTCGTGTACATATTCTCATTAGGTCATTTAACATTGCATGCATCAATAATCCGTAAATGGTCATGGGATCAAGGTATTTCTTTCTGGAAGTTATACATAAAAAGATTGTTCTATCAGGAAGTAATAAGACAAAACTATGGTTTTTCAAGATTTAAATGTGTTCCGAACGTTTCAAAAGCTATCAAATCAATAATAAATCAAGCCATAATCATTACAAGTTCTCATATATTTCAACACACTCTGAATTGCAGAATAATCGAGTGTTTCAGTGAACTTGAGACAGTGCAAACCAGACACAGTGTTTTCGCTTGTTCGAGCTTAGAAATTTGTAACTTGTAATCGGGATATTATTTTGAATTGGTTCTTTAGGCATTGGAACCGTCTCAATATTTTCTTTGTTTCATCTATTCCAACCGGAAGCCATTTCTGTGAAGAAAGTCTCCAAAGAATATGATTTCCCTGAAACGATATTTGAATTTAATGACTGGTTATCTGTTTCTCGGGAGTTCGAAAATTCATAACTTTCATCCGATTCAGTGTTTTTGGTTGATTCTTCGAGAACTGAGATTGTCTTTATTTTCTTATCAATTCTTGAGTTTGGATCAAAGCCTATTTTTGTGAAGAAGATCTCTGAGAATTTTAATTCTTTGAAGACAGTGTACTGAATTTAATTGTTGGTCCATCGTTTTGCGGGTAATCGAAAATTCATAACTTCTTATTGGAATATTTTTTGAGAGCGGTTCTTGAGGCGCTAAAATCGTCTTAATATCATCTTCAGTTCATATGTTCGGATCTGGATCTGATTAGGTAAGGAAGATCTCCGATGATGTGGATACTTTGAGAAGATATAGTGACAATACGGTGAAAACGATGTGCTAAACCGTTATTTTTCAGATGTTCAAAAATTCATAACTTCAGCCTAGTTCGACCTTTTTGAGTGGTTCTTTGGGATAAAAGTTCGTATTTATGTCATATTCATTTTGTATGTTCTGGACTAAGACTGATTCTTTGAGGAAGATCCCCGAAAATACGAATTACCAAAGAGTTTATTGTGCTGAATCAAATTTTTATTTCACCGTTTCGCGAGATTTTAAAAATCACAACTTCTTCAATTTTTATCATGTCAAGACAATTCTTGCAGCATAATTTCACAAATGATGTTGGCTACAAGTTTGCTTCAGAGCTCAAGTTCGGATTCATCTCTGAAGACTTCGGTTCATGGCTCACTTCTCAAACCAAACAGTGAAAAATTATGCATTACTGAAAAAGACAGCGTCAATGTCAAATATTCTCGACACTCAAAAATTCATAACTCGCTCTATTTTTATCGTACCACGTTCGTTCTTTCAGCATGATGTCACAAATTTCATCATCTACGATTTTTTTGTTGGTCTCGTGTCGAGATTTCGCACCAATTATCATCGAATTTGTGGATTTTCTGTTTGACTATGTTTATTGACACTGAAAATTCAGCTTTGTGAAGAAATTGATTGGGCCTTCTCTTGGCCCAAACCAAGACCCAATTGTCAAGACTATATATTTATTTTGCCTCACTATTTTCACAACACTCAATTCATTTGTTAAAATTCACCCAAACTTCTCACAAAATTCTCTCAACTTTCTCTCTACTCTCTCTCTCTCTCTCTCTCTCTCTCAAACTCAAGAACAAAGATCCAAAATTCAAACCTCTTCTCACTCCAAAACCGAACCACCACCGGTCCTCACTCAGCCGTTCAATTCTACCGCTGCTCCCTTTGTGACGACTCCCTTTGCCGTCACGTTTCCGGAGACCTTTCTGCTCTCGTTCTCTGATCCGACAACTACTCCTCTTCTCCTCTTCGATTTCGATTTGGTAATTTATCATCCTCTTGATTTAAGTGTTTTTTACATGATTGATTTTGTGCATAAGTGCTTTTTCTTGAATTATTTGATTTCATGAGTTCAATCTTGTTTAGTTCTTGGAATTAATTGATAATTGAATTGTGATGTTGAATACATCCGAAATTGGTTGAATTGAGGAATTAAACACTTATTTGGTTAATTGATTTTATGAGAAGTGCTTATTTGAGAATTGCAGATTAAACTTGATTCTTGATTTTTAATGATGTTGAAATCCAGAATTGGTTAATTGTTGGAAATCTCAAGAAGCTTTACGCGTCGAAACCAGTAAATTGATTCATAATTCCTAATTAACATGTCGAAATCGGATTTCGATGTGGTGTCTTGTGCATAATTATTGATCTTCATATCGAAATCGAATTTTGATACGTTAAATTGATTTCGATGCGTAAAATGATTTTTGACTTGAGGCGGATTAAATTGGTACTAGTATGGATTTATTTCATTACAATTCATTTGAGAATTTTAGGCGATTTTTCATGATTCGAATAATTATTTTCGATATGTCCGAATGAGTTCCGGAATTTAATTTTGATGTTCATCGACTCGTGTGTAATGCTTCCCGGAATACTCAAATATATTGTAATTGATGCTTTAATTGTTGATTAACACATAATTGACATTGTTTTGGTTATTGTGTGGTACCGGTGTGAAGTTTCAACGATTTAAATTCGATTTTCAAGCCTTTTCATGAGTTTATTGAGTTGCTTCCCAGAATAAGGAAGTAACTTGTGTTTTGCGTCTCAATTTGAGTTCAGTACATGTTCATTCATAATTGGATGTTTATTGACTATTGGCATTGAGTTTTACCGTTTTTAAATCAATTTTTTGAGCAATTTTGTGGATTGATATGGTGCTTTCCCGGAAATAAAAGTGCACTAAAGTGCGGTTTAATTTTTACCAAAATGTGTTTTGTCATCATTCTACGTTCGCTTGACATTTGTGTTATTTCTGGTGGATTTTAAATCGATATTTTTGAGAATCTCATGTGCAATAAACATGTTGTTCGGAATTTATGTTCATGTGTACATATCATTCCAATTTGCATTTTGATGTTTACTTGTACATAGTTGATCGTTTCATGAGCATTAATATCGAGTTTTCTTGATTCCGGTACAAATTTCCGATAAATTCATGTCATAACAATAGTGCTGCCCGGATTTGCAAGTGAACCTTAAAACTTGATTTTATTGTTAGTTAACACATCATTACACTTGCTTTGGTTCACGTATGATATTTGTGATGATTCCAAGTGATTTTAAACCGACTTTTTTGCACTTCAAATTGTGAAAACAATGCTGTCCGGGATTTCTAAATGCATGTACATTCATGTTTCGATTATTGATTGATGCATTCATAATTGCATTTGAGCATTTGTAAGCCATTGATGATGAGTTGTTATGGGTTTAACTTGATATTTTGAGCCATTCCTTGAATGAGCGTGTTGCTTCCCAGGTTTTGGTTTTCACCTTCAGTTGCTTATTTGTACTTTATTTCTTCATATTTCATTATTATTTTTGAGTTGTAATTCAATACTTGTGTTCGATACTTGATGTTGCGTTGATGTTGCATTGTGATTTGTGCAAGTTTCCGAAGACTTTGTCGTGTGACATACGACATTTGGATTAGTGTCTTGTTATGTAAAGTTATCTTGTGCAGGGACTTTGATTCGATGCAACAGACTTTCTGCATGCGGTTTATTTTCACATTTGTGACACTGTTTCTGCTATTGGATATTATTTCTGACTATTTCTATGTTGTTTGGTGAAGCCTGCACAAAGTTTTTCGGGTTTCTTTTCTTTCGTCTGATCATTGAAGAAATTGTGTTTGATTGGTATTTTCTTCTGTTTCCTTTTATCTATTGCATTGTTTACCGCTTTCTTTGCCATGAGAAGTAGGACTAAAGATGCATAACTGGGAGTCCCTTCTTTATGTGGGTAATGTTGTTTTAAAAGACCTGTAGCATGAAATTCCTACTTGTGCTTGTTTATTTACCATTTCGTGTGTTTACTTTTGTGCCAAAGACCTCAAAGAAGGCGTCTCATTCCCATTCCCCATTTATAAGTCCTCAAAGAAGGCAAGTGGAAAAGGGTCCACAATCGACCCCCATAATTTCTAGGCCACAGGTCATTCGTAGCTCGTGTCGTACATCGATGCTACGAATCATGCTATTCTTGTATCGACCTCTACGCTTTGTCATTAGCTCGTGTGCCATGCATGTTGATGCTCCGATGTGTTCTATTTCCTACTTCGATAACGTGACATCTTGGTTAGGTTCTTAGTCACTTATGATGATTCACTCTCGTTCTTCTCTTGCCTAGATAACGTGATATATTGGTTAAGAGTCGACACCCCTTATTCTTCTTACCATGATGATGTGCTATCATGATTAAGAAATACCTATTCCCCAATTCTTGCTTGCCTCGATGATTCAATATCTTGGTTAAGCCTGCCTTTATCCTACTTTAATAATCTGATATCATGGTTAGGTTCCCCTTCTGCCTTGTCCTACCTCGATGACATAATATCGTGGTTAGGCATGATCCCTCTCCCTATACTTCCTTGGTAACATGGTACCTATGTTAGACGTGTGCTACTTGACTGAGTGGATGCTCCTCGAGCTTTGTGTGTTTACTTTCCATTGCATGTTTACATGCTCCCGTAGGATTTCTCGATTTAATCTTAGGAAGGGAATTGAGATAGACCTTAGGTTACAAACCATGCATGACAACTCTAGGCTTACTTTGCTAGTTTCTTTTAGACCTTTTTCTTCCTCTTTTGCATTCACATTAAAACTAAAACTTCTTTTTTCTTTAAAACTTCAAAACACTCTAATACTACAAAAACCTTTTTTCAAGGTAAAAAACACCAACCAATTCAAATTTCATTTTGCCGTTCGGCTTTTCTTTTAAAAACCTTTTTCAAGGTAAAAAACATACAACAAACTGAAACATGTGAGCCAAACTACGATGCTCTGATTTCTCGAAAGGGATACGTAGGCATTAGGTCGCGGGGCCTAGGCGAGCAAAACTTTGTAAATATTCCTTAATTTTCCCATATTTTATTTCACATGAATTCCCTCTTAGCATTAACCTTTAGACATAGATTTTTACACACTCTTAAATTAGAGCAAACTTAAGTAGATCTCGTGGAGTACCACAGATGCGTGGGGTGCTAATATCTTCCCCTCGCGTAACTGACTTCCTTACCCTTTCTCTTGGTTGCAAGACCATCTTATCCATTTGTTTTGGATTCTCTCGATATCTTTCCTTCCTTCAGGATAAATAGAGTTCGGTGGCGACTCTATGTATTTTTCGCGGTGCAACACCCCCTCAACAGGAATCTCTCCCTGTTCCAGCTCTCCGTCTGATATTTCTGCACTTCGATCAACATCATTAGTTTTATTTAAATCCATTTCAGCTTCATGGAAAACTACATCTTGACTGGTGATAATCCTCATGTGACCTGGCTCTAGGAACCATAACCTATGAGCTTTGACTCCTTCAGGGTATCCTATGAACATGTGTTTCAAAGCTCTAGGTTCGACCTTGTCTTGTCTAATGTGAGCATAGGCTACACAGCCAAATACTTTTAGTTTGTTGAGATCTGGTGGATGTCCCATCCAAACTTATCCAGGTGTCTTCATATCTAACATAATCAAATGACATATGTTTATTATATATGTTTCTGTTGAAACAGCCTCACCCAAAACACATTCTTTAACCTAACACTAGTCAGCATGCATCTAAGTCTTTCTAAGATGGTTCGATTAAACCTTTCAGCCAAACCATTTTATTGTGGAGTACCTTCCGTAGTTCTGTGCCTTGCAATACCAGAGGCATCACAAAAGTTTTCGAATGCCTCATTGCAAAATTCAAGGACATTGTGTGTTCTTAACCTCTCGACCTTTCTGCCAGTTGATTATTGACCATATGTTTCAACTTTTGAAATTCTCAAAAGTTTCATCCTTAGTCTTCTGGATGAATATCCATAACTTTCTGAAATAATCATCTATTATAGATATAAAATACCTTGCTCTTGAATATGATGGACACTTTGCAGGCCCCCAAAGATCAACATGAATGTAATCAATGGATCCATTTGTTCTTTGTTTGCTTTTGTTGAACTTCACTCTACAAGATTTTCCAAATACACAGGGTTCAAAAAATTTTAGCTTTTCGACTTTGTCTCCTCCAAGAAAATTTTGTTTTCCTAATTCGACCAGACCCCTTTCACTGACATGACCCAATCTCATGTGCCAAATTTCTGTCTTCAACAAAAAAAATTTGGATGCAACATCTGTGGAATCACTTACAACTTTATCCTCAAGGGTATACAACTCTTGTTTCTTCACGCCTCTCAAGACTTCCTTCGACACCTTCATGACTCTTAGGATACTTTTCTCTCCTTGGAAAATATATCCTTTCTTGTCGAATTCACCAAGAGAAATCAAATTTCTCTTCAAATCAGGTACATACCTGACTTTAGTCAATATCCTTATTGACTCATCATGGAGCTTGAATCTCATAAATCCAACACCTGCAATTTTGCAAGCTTTGTTGTTTCCCAGCAATACAGATCTACCATCTTGGTAACATAAGTCTTCGAACAAGTCTTTATTTGGAGTCATGTGCCAAGTGCACCCAGAATCCATAATCCACTCCTTCGACGGGTTATTGCTCGAAAACCACAAGAATATCAGATGAGTCAAAATCATCTTGAGCAATAGTTGTGTTGCCATTATCCTTATCTCCATGATCTTTCAGGTGTTCAGGGCACACTTTTCTTGTGTGGCCCTCCTTCTTACAATGATAGCATCGAATACTCGATGCTTCACCACTGTAAGACTTCTGTTGACTTTTACCTTTCTTCTTGTCGAACTTACCATCCTTTCGCAAGAATTTTCCCTTAACGGTCAAAACTTCACCAACCTTTGAAGGTTTATTCTTCTTTCGTTCGTTCAAGTCCTTAGAACACAAGGCTGATTGAACTTCTTCAAAGGTCAGAGATCCCCTTTCATACAAGAGAGTTTCTTTGAAGTGAGCATGTAATTTGGGCAAAGCGCACAACATCAACAACGCTTGATCTTCATCATCGATCTTCACATTAATATTTTCAAGATCAAGAATCAGCTTGATGAATATATCCAACTGCTCAACTAATACTTCGTCTTCAATCGTCTTGAATGAATACAAAGCTTACTTCATGTATAGTCGATTTATCAGCGATTTGGTCATGTACAAACTTTCAAGTTTTACCCATAACCCTGCCGCCGTCGTCTCCTTTGATACTTGTCGAAGAACCTTATCACCAAGGCTCAACAAGATTACATTGTAGGCCTTCTCTATCATCATCATGTTCTTAGCTGCCATTAACACAACGTTCATGGTTGCTTCTCCCTTCAACGCTTCCAAACAACCTTGCTGAACCAGTAGGGCTTTCATCTTTAAGCAGCATAGATCGACATCGTTCACTCCGGTGAACTTTTCAATCTCATACTTTGTTGAAGGCATCTTCTCCATGCTCACTGCACCAATTTGTTGTGAAACACGATACCTTTGAAACAAAGTCTAACATGTTTTCTTATAGGGAAACCTTCAAGGGTAGAAAAGATGATAAACAAGATTAACAACAAATCTTAAAGGGTAGAAAAGATGGTAAACAAGATTAACAACAAGGAATTGGTTATTAACTGCTATTCTTTACTTTCTCTTAGAATAAGATTACAAGTACACAAAAATAACAAATCACCATCTCAACCTAAATTAGGATTTGCAGTATGCAATGATGAGAGACTAGTATGCTATTTATAATAAACTTAACATACTAAACTAATGGATTTTTTCTCAAATAGCCATTACAAGCTAATTTAGGGTACAAACTAACTTAAACAATTGGACATAATAAACAGACCCAATTTGAAATACTAACAACCCTAGCATTTCGACACCTACATACTAGAACACACTTCAACTACAGTATGTAGGTCTTCGACACCAGCATGTGAACATACTTTAACGACATGCATAAATCGTGTCGAACTAGAAGTTACTCTTCAACCCAATAGAATTCGATCCAATATATCACACTGTTGGTTGAGCCTTATCATCTATCTTCCTCCCGACTTCATGTGGTATATGACTTAAACATAATGAACAAAGTATCCTCAAATGGTTGACATATTGTTTGATTCCTAACCAAACCTCCTAGTGTGTTAGCTCCTTCGATATCTTGGTCGGAAACCTATTAATCAGAGTTTGGTTGGAAGTGGATATTGCTTCTCCTTGTATCTAAAAAACACTCACTTATTTGGTAACATACTTCTAATCATGTTTACAATGGTTCTATTATTCTTTTAAGATATGACATTGTGTTATGGAGTGTAAGGTGCAATTACTTAACGCCTTGCACCATTTGATACACAAAATGACTCAAAAATAGATGTATGTATTCATTAACATTTGAGTGGATGAGCTCAAGTTTTCTTATGTTTCTGAATAACTTCATCTCTGAAGGGATTTCTTGGTTGTTTAGACGTGTATCTTTCTTCACAAATTTCTTTGAAAACTTGATTGATGGAAAACCCTCTACCATTCTATTCATGGTGCAATTTACTCAAATCCATGAATTCAAGAGCCTAAATCATATTGTTGACATCGTGCATTGATTTTCAACTAAATTGATTCCAATTTTGAAGGTCATTTGATTTGATAGTGATGCCTTCAAGATTAGTCTTCCCCTTCCTTCATACACCTTCATTAGCTTATTCATCATTTTTATAGTATTTCCTTCTCAAAGCTTGCAACTTCACCTTCTTTAACTTCTCATCTTCTGCATAGACTTTCTCCAATGCACACCACGCCTCTTTTGCATTCTCACTTCTCAAGGATTGCAAAATCATCATGTTGGTGTATCAAGAACATTTCTTTTTCATATTTCTTCTTGCCTTCTTGGTATGTTTTTATTGCAATAGTTTATGCATCAATGACATTTCTTTCAAGTGCAAGAGCACCATCTCTAACCACTTTAACCACATCTTGAAATCTAAAGATCACCATTATATTTACACTCTATAGATCATTATTTTCTCCATCAAGAATCGATAAGTTTGCAAGGAACATACTACTGTAGATAGGATTTGACAATGCCATTTTTTCTTACTTGCACTCACTTTGTTTTGAGATTAATTTAAGACAAATGGAACCTGACTCAAGATCCCAATTTGATAAAACAATTGTTGGTTGAAGGAAGAATAAGACAATGAGATAGATAATTAGTGAATGATCAAGATGAAAGGCTCACTTACGATATATATTTTTATTCGATCTTTGCTAAGCTTTTACACCCTCCAATTATTATTATAAGCAACAATTTTTTTTAGATTTATTGAATAAATAATATATCTGATCATTATTATATATCAGATACATCAATTATTCAATAAACCTAAAAAAAATTATTGTTTATAATAGTGAGATGTATACATTAGACTTCAACTAACTGAAAAAATACTTAACCAACTATGTTACTTGCGACAATTTTAACTAACTCAACAACCATTATTTAGTAATCATCAGAACAACCATCTCATTCCATGCACTTAATATTATACACTGTACTCAATCGAAGTTATACAAACAGTTGTACAAAAAAAAAAGTTATACAAACAGAATGATAGAATTAGAACCTAAATGAAAACCCAACCATTAATTACATCTCAATATTAGAAACACTAGTTAAATTTATTTAACACATTAATGTAACAACTTTGAAGTCACTGATTATAAAGCTCTGAGGGTGCTAAATGTCATTTTTCTTCTTCTGACACACATAATCTGGTGACTTTATTTGGTAGATTAATTAGAATAAGTCACTCATTTGAAATTTTGGGAGTGCTAATTGCCATTTGACTCATTTCTGTTTTGCTACCGTCTTGCTTTGATTTTTGCTTACTATCCTTACTACCATTGCTTGAACCATCTTTAATGCTTACCTGCAACAACATAAAAATCAAATTTATAAAATGTATTATGTCTCAGTAGCACCGACATCTCTGAATAAAAGTGTGTCTGTGTGACATTGTCCGTGTCAGAAATCGACACCAACACTTATGATTATGTTTAATTTATTTACTTTTTTCAAATAATTATCAGTGTCGATGTATCAGTATCAATATCGTGTTTCACGTATACGTGCTTTATACTAATGAATAAATTCTAACCTTTGAATGCTCATCATGAAATTGGTAACTTGGTACAGTTTTCCTCCTGGACACAGTTCTTCTAGCTTTGAAATTTGTCTTTGTAGTTGTTAATTTGAAGTTGCTAACCTTTTCTTCATGTGAAGTTATCGAATAATTATCAAAATGAATCGGCACTTCATTTGATCCACAACTCTCTTTTTCCTCGCCACCAGCACCATCTAAAAATCTCGTCTTTATAGTGAGTTTGTTATCATTGGTGAAATTCTCATACTGATTCATAGCATGGCTTTCAACCGATGAAGTGTCTTGATGTCGAGTTGCCATCCATCTTTCAAGCCAACTCCAGCTCATATTTTGTTCCATGTTGTTATGTTTTGCTAGTTTTCTCTTTGAACATATTCGTAGCTACAACAATACAGATAAACAACTTAATTAAGCGCTTATTACTTAAGCACTTATTGTTATCAATGGTTTTTTGTTTATTACCTGTTGTGAGAAAGCATAAGCCAATGCTCTTTCTCTCCTTGTTGTTGCCTCCATTCTGTTCTGCATTCTCATTTTCGAAACATTGCTACTCACAGTGCTATCATCCCAATCTTCCTGAAAATTTTCAATTTAGCTTAGAACTCCTTCTGTTTCAAATTATAAGTCGTTTAAAAAACTAGAGGAATCTTCTTTATATATTTCTAACAACTCTTCTATTTTTTTCCTTTTGTTTTCTGATAAAATGTTAACAACTCTTTTATTTAATATCAATGTATGAAGTTTAGTTCACAAAGTAACATTGTGTTATGGTATAACTTATACCTTTTGCTTTATTCCTCTTGATCTATTCCTGTTCTGAATATGATTGTAAATGCTCATACTTTCTCCTTCAAGTGAGAAAACTTCATTGGAATTTCCAGTTTGAACATCAACTGATGTAGCCATAGATTTCCTATCCGGACTTTCCGTTAATAAATCGAGCTTCTCTTCACGAGTTTCCGACCTCACGATTTCTTCATTTTTACACCTTAACTGAAAAGTGTAGCAAAAACAAATATTAATTCCTTATGCATGGCTAAACATACTAAATATTGAAGTAATTAATTAATGATTGGTTATTAACCTTGAAGTTTCTATATGCTGATTGAATTATAATAGCTGCTTCTTCTTCATTCAATGGTTTTGGGTTTGAATTTGGTTTTTTCTCTATTGCATTCTCAACAGTTTCTTCACTCTTGGTATCTTCTTTATCACTGGCGAAATCTTGTTGAAGAGACTGTGTAATTGTGACTTCAGAACTCTTGATTGAAGCTGAATCTTCTTCTGCAAGGACTGAATTGAATTCATTGCCACATAAGTATGATTTAACAGAAATCCACCTTCTATTTTCGTTTGAATTGCGTCTC